>CM023610.1:12684137-13284137 GCA_013358685.1 Antennarius maculatus | reverse complement strand
TTTGTTCGCACACTCAGGCCATAGTTTATGTCTCGTACCAGCCTGTCACTCACACCTCACACATGTTCAGTCTAAATCTTTGTCATTCCAGTTGCGTAGTGACATGCTTTTTTGACAGTCTAGTATTTTTTTTTTTGCTTACAGGCTTCACAAATTCACCATCTTCATCATGTCATCAGCCTCATTAGTCTCAACAAAGTGCCCCCCCCCATTCAAATATCAAATGAGAGTATGGTCTGAGTGTCAAAAACCTTGTGATTTAGAACCCAACAAAAAATGACCTTAAATTAAAAAAAATAAATAAAAAAAAGGAAGTGGTTAAATTGCATAATGCTGTTTGAAAAGAATTTGGAAAGAAAACAATTGCAATTATACACTGATAACAACAACAACAACAACTACAATAACAATAATAATAATAATAGTAGGAAGAAGAAGAAGAAGAAGAAGAAGAAGAAGAAGAAGAAGAAGAAGAAGAAGAAGAAGAAGAAGAAGAAGAAGATTTTTTTTTATTTTTGCAAAAACACTTTAATCACATCCAAACATTTTACAATTTTACATTGGATGAAAGTGCTAAAGTGCTTAAAAAATACTAAAAACCAATATTTAAAAAGAAATACAGTTTACAGTTTAAGAAATACAATTTAAAAACCAGTGCATTAGAAGAAGAAGAAGAAATGTACTTATCTGTGGGCGATTTTGTGATTAATAGTGATATTTACTTGTCACCATGGCAACCTCAGTAATCCCAACTTGACTGACATGCTGACTTTGAGTTACTGGTCTTATCAGCTTTGGTTTGTAGTGTATTGTTGAGGAACCGTGAAGGGAGATGAATATTTTAGCAGCCAAGTGAGCATGGGGCACCGGCAGGGCTTCATGCCATCTTGTTTGCACTTACTGCAACTATTAAGTTACAAGCAGCATTTGTATTTATCACCAGGCCTGGATGCTTAGAAGCAATCAAAAACCAAACACAAGAAGAGAAATACAAGGTTTAGGTTGGCAAGTGAAGAAAAACTGAGGTGAAGTGCTGACATGTTGATGTCTTAGCACATAACACTTAAATCATTTTCCTCCAGAACTTCACTGGTAAAGGTTCAAAGAGATATAGCCATAATACAAATTTTTGGAGTAAGTAGTGGTGTTTGAAGTTATTTTATGGGATTTTGCTGTAAGGCCCAGAATTGATTTGCAGAAGGGATAAAAGGAAGATACTTTATCTTCGGAGCTTTGTCGGAAAAAGCTTAGCATCCATTGGTAGTTCCGCCAATATGCCTGCAGGGCATGGAGGTAGGGTGAGAGGGGGGTTGCTGGCATTGACATTATATACTAGAATGAATTGTGCTGAGTTTACACCTCCTGCTGCTTACGTTCTGCTCTTTCATAATCTTTCATGAACCGTACAATGTTTTATTTAATGTCCTAGGTCAGAGAGAAACCTGAGAAAAAACAAATTAATAATGAAACGCATGGAGGGAGGGAAAGATATGGAGAAAAAAAAAACTTGGTTTGAAGCTCCTCAGCAAACAGGTCAGAAGGACCTTTTGAAGTCTACTGCTTCAGTACAGTCAATAGTTTAAGAACTTGTGTTATTTCTGAATGTAAGACCAGCTTGGACTTTTTCCTACCTGAAAATGCCAAAAATCTTATCGCTGTTGCTCACCCGTCTTGCTGCACTCCATAAGTAGCTACTCAAGCATCCAAGTCAGTAGCTTAGATTGGTGCTCCATTAAAAACCACGAGCTAGCAGATGCAGTATTCAATATAAATCATAAATAAATGTTATAAATCCATGTTAAGGAAGCATATATTTCTGTGAAAATATGCTCCATGTCATTCAGCCACTGCTTGTTCCTTCTGCCCCTTTGACATGAGGTTTTGCTATCAGTACCACAGGATGCAAACATATGCTGTAGCCATAATGTTTGTATTCCCTGGTGAATCCTCATTTGCCGTCTGTTTAGATGTGTAAGGAAAGCCAGCTCGTGCCCTCTCTGCCTCTCAAGTCTTAATTGCTTAATTACAGTCATTATTTGAACTGGAAGTAAAATCACCTGGCACCCTGACATCATGCTGGCCTTATTAAAAAAAAGTGCTTTGAAAAACTGAGTAGATGTTGCGGGGGTCTCAGGAGGATGAATGAAGAATGAAGGTGTGTGATCCAGAGGGTTGTGATGTGCTCACACACATACACAAGGCAGTGCACATGCATATACAGCATATTCACGTGCATATAAGTGAGTTCTTTGCATCTCCAGGACATTTCACCGCTATCAGATAAAAAAGCTCGATGTCAGTGCCTCAGTACCTTCAGAGGAAGGTCCAGGGGGCTGTGTGACTTATTCATGAAACTCCTGGTGCTCTTCGTCCCGGGTCTCTCTGCTGTGCTCTACAACCTGTACTGGCTCAAAGACCAGCTTCATGTCTTTTCAAACGCCACAGCTCGCTCATCCTGTTTAAAAAGTAAATACCAGGTTGCATCTATGCTAATAATTAATGTACAAGGAGAGAGGAAGGTGTTTATGTGGGGAAATGAGATGGCATTAACACCTCATCCACTATGGAATTAGCTCCTGTTGAAGGTTCATGAAGCCTTTACCGCACATATTTCACCGCTTTTTTTTTTTTTTAACCATTTGTCGGTTTTCATACAGCAGAGATCTTTTTCCTGTTATATTTTACACCAAACTTTTACATGGTTTAATTAGGATTGTAGTTTATATTTATATTTGAGAAAAAGGAAAAAAAGACTGGTTGCACATATCAGTTCTCAGGTGTGGATGTATGCGATGGTGTTAATTTAAAGTAGGACATTACTAGAAATGAGCAAACGAGGTCAGGAACAAGGGTAGGAAATGGAGGAGAGGACACAGAAAAAGTACGATGAAAGTAAGTTTTTATTCTCAAATAGTTTTTCAAGTTTTATCCAAAGGGCAATCATATACCAGAAAAGCCGAGAATAAAACCTATAAACCGAATGAGGAGGGGTGCGAAAAGGAGGCTAACTTAGCCTCTGCTATCTGCTGACACAAAACTGTGTTGAAACTTTTGGTATGTCTTTAAATCTGACCATGACAGAACAATAAATGAATTGTATACTATTTCTGGGGAAATGTGACTGATGGCAACGTGACAGTGTCTAGCGTCTCTCGACAAAGGCATGCTGCAGGGATGTGTTGCTGTCCTCTTGTTCATTAATGATGTATTTGATAGTTTATAGTTGTTTTTACCCAACACTGTGCTCATATTACATGAGTTTCTTAAGTTTAGTAAAGAGTACAGAGTAAAACCAGTTTTCCAGCTGGTCCCACATCTTCAAACAGCTTCACTCTCAGACGTCATAATATTATTGCATACAACTTTGATTTTTACAATAGATATTTCATGATTTTTATTGGAGAAAGAGTAAAATACAGAACAAATTCCACACTGCTACGTATGGGCAGTGTAAACTGGAGGCTAACCTACCCTGTATACTCAAGGGAATGAACATCAGCAAGAAGACGCATTTACAGAAATGCTCTTTAATATTTTGGATTTCTACTCTTTGATTTCTAAAGCTTCAATTCTAAACTTGTAAAATTACTGTCTCGCAAAATGCTAGCAAGGTTAATCGTGTAGCATAAAACCTGTCGTACACATCAATCAACTTTCAAAATTGTGTCTCACTGCTGCATGCCTTTTTTAAAAAAATATCTACGTTAAATGATGACTACATCCACTTGTAGTTTAACTTTATTCACCTTCCCAGTGGCAAACTGTGTGCATGATTTAGCATGACAGGTGTTATACTTACTATATACACTTCATCCTTACTAAAATAGACCTGGCTAATGCCCCATAAAATAGTTCTGCCGTTTGAATCTTTCAAAGCCCACTCTAAGCCATTTCTTTGAGTCTTCTTTTTAATCGCCCATGCTTAAATGTTAATTGCACATACCTCTCCCAACCACATTCTTTTTTTCCTTTGTCAGGAGCTTTTTGTAAGAGAAACATGTTACTAATGGCTTATGAATTAATAAGAAGCCAAACTGAATTAGACTTTTATGCAAGGTAAATGCAAAGAGCTTGAAAGCCCTGACGTATTATTGAGATTCCAGATTTTTCTGGGCGAGTGGGTTCCCTTTTCCCGTGACCTATAATGCACCCTTTATCATCATCCCTCAGCAGTAATTTAGGCTGTTGGAGGTTCTCGGTGTAATTTACTTACCCAAGCACAGCCATTAATTTTCTATTATTGTGAAAAGATGATTCGTGTTTTGGAGGCTGTCTTGATTATTTATTTAGATCCACAGCAGGGAAACATGAGGCACTGGCTAATGGAATATAAAGTCACAGGCCTCATTCCCATTCTGACATTTAACTACAGGAGCAGCACATGTGTTAATGTGTCCTCCCCAAGCACCTTAATTCAAACTGAAATTCCTAATGGAACTCACTATCTGTGCTAGGCCTCAGAGACAGACTGGGAGGGGGAGGGGGGGGGCATACACCAACTTAACACATAAACTCACTTGTCTGAGTCTTGGTTGTGTGTCTAGCAACTTAAATGCTCCACTGGTTGTACGTCTAAAGGGAAATGACAGCAGCATTTTGACTTGCACTGCTGCCTCCCATCCTGGTTTCATGCAGTAATGTGAGCTTTGCTTTTTTTTTTTTATTGAAGAACCTTTTAATAACATTTTTGTGCCACTGTCTCCACACGCACGCACGCACGCAGGCACACACACACACACACATAAACATCCATGACATTATGATATTTAAATCCAGTTGTGAAAATTAAACAAAATGTTCTTCACAGTAAAACATGTAATTATGTCTGTGTTTTTACAAGTTTACAGTTGAAGTTTACATGTTGAAGTGATTATTTGACATGTTGGTTTATCTTCACTTGGCATTGTAATAATGAGAATGATTACACCAACAGGTCTATACTTTAACATAGGGCTACAGCTTCAATCATGCTAATTTAGCATAATATTTGTGAAATCTGGGACAAAACATATTTTTTTAAGTTAATTTACGTTTTCACCTAAAATGCCTAGTTGGCTGAAGATAGGGTAGTTGTAATCTAGTCATATTGTAGTTTTGTTTAACACAATATACAAAAATGAAATCTACTTCATGGCGTTCTTTAATTAAAATCCAATTCTGATTTCTTCCTTTAAAACAAAACGTGACCTGAGATTAAATAGGCTTGAATAAAACAATTTGTAGCCCATGATATCACAACATCCACCCATCTTATTGGCACAGAGCTGAACTTCATTTGTTGGCTAGTTACGAATGACATGACTCTGCCGAGGAATTTTCTTGTTGCTCCACCTCCTCCTCCTGATAAAAAAAAAATACTCTTGAGTCATCTGGGCTTCAATGAAAGATCACATGCAAGTCTTCAACAAAGCAAGCATGTTTACCAAAATGTCATTTTGCACAAGATTTTCCTAAGGTTTTGTTCCTAATTGACATGACTTTAACTCAGTTAAGTGTGAGCACACAGACATGATGCGTACTGACAAAGTCCAGCATGACTAAAGCAGGTGTTAATGACCATAAGATGCACAGAATTTAATAAACAAATGTTTGACATTTGACGGTTTTTACACATTAGGGCAACTTTTAAGCCTACTAATAGAGTTTGCTATGAAGCTCTGAGGGGTGAAAACTTACAGTCACCCTTAAATGGAATTCTGCTGAGTGGACACAAATGTTTGCACTATGCGTTGGCCGTGAATCAGAGACTTGACACTCGTTCGTTATTACAATTAATGACAGCATCTCGTCTGAATGACTAACATGTGATGATGTGGTTGGACTCTTTTTAACTTTTCTCCAGTGGAGTGACCAACCTAAGTCAGACTTGTTCACATTAATGCAAAGGACATCTAGTGGCCGTGACTGACTCACTCACCCATCTCTGCAGCCTGCACTGCCTCACAGCCGCTGACGTCAGGGCGGTAGAGACTAATATCTCCATCATGAATAATATGTTCCTCTACGATGAAAATAGCTAGTAATTAAACAGCATCTTTTAGAATTAAGAGAACTGACGGAGGATGGAATCTCACTGTGTGAAAGGCTGTCTGATAATTAAAGGGAAGAGAGCAGGAAGGACATGGCTATTAGCAGGTTAATTAGGCAATAATGAAAGAGATACCTCAGGTTACTGTGGGCTTTAGTGCAATATAACGATATAAGGTGGGTGTTAAATTTAATCCTTGCACATTAATAGAGAACGGCATACCTTCCAGTCAATTATTGCCAAAAGACTTCCCCTGCTCGGCACAGTCACAAATGGAAAATTCAGATTAGACTCTATTTGGTGGCTGTCCACTCCGATTAGTCTGATGATGCTTGCAAAGCTTTTAGAGGGGATATTTGTGAATTTAGCAGGTGGCACATATCATTCATGGATCTCCTTATTAGAGAGATGAAGTGTTTCATTTAATGAGTAATTCATTCCCTGCTACTTTTTGACCCACTTTGGCAGAAGTACACCCGTCTAGAGTTTTAAATAAGCCACTTAATGGCAGTTTCATAACCTTGAGTGTAGCTCCGTCCCAGTCACTGCTTGATGCAGGCTTCATCTTTCTTTAAATAATCCATTTAATTATGAATCAATGTCTTCAGTGATCAATATAACTTGTTAGAAGGAGCGTATGCAACCTGCCATTCCAGAGATGTGGCCTGCAGACGTAAGAAGTCAGAGGACGTTGGAGGTCAAAGGTCGGTGTCCAGCTTTATTCTTCTCGGGTTAGAGTGACAAGCAAACCATGCGCTTCATCCACCCCCTCTAATTGACTTACAAATGTTGCAGTGTTGTCCGTGTCAAGTAACTGAGCAATAAGTATGGCTGTAAAATCAATATGACTTTATTAGTGGCCGGTCTCCATTGACAGGCCCTACTTGCACTTGTGACCTCAGGTAACTGTGATCTACTGTCCAGAGACTATTATTGTCTTCCTTTTGCTTTCCTTCTTTCCTCCCTCTTTCACTCTGTCATTATCCCACCTCTCAATGATCATGTCACCCTCTGACTCCAAATCCCGGAAGGGTGCAGGCGGCCAGGAAATTCAACATTGTTGCTTCCCTTTTTAGGAGTCTATCGGTAAACCTTGCTAATCCAAAAATCCAACCTTGGATTTGAGCTGCTGTCTGAAGGGAAAGTAATTGGGTTGTTGTAATAATTGGATTTTCTGCTGCTTGGTTTTAAAAAAAACAACAACATATCAACCAATGTCCAGGCAAGAACAGCTTTAAGCTTCAGGTTGCAAGTCCACGCAGGCCCCAGGTCGCACAGATAAAACGATTTAGAAGTTAAACTCTGTATTCAGGTTCTGTGTTTTAAATGCTGCTTTCTTACAAGCTCTAATTTTTACTAAGTAGGTCTTAAGCCCTCATTATATGACCTGATAGAGCTGTTAATAAACATGTCAGTTTGCAGTACAGCTGCCTGGACAAAAGTGACAAAGGGGATAGGGGACCACTGACATATTATACAAGAGATTAAATTAGGGATTTTCCAAAAATTGATTCAAGGTGCAATTTGTCAAAAAAAAAGAGGGTGATGGGTTTTTTTTTTTAAATCATGAAAAAAATTAGAAATCATCAGGGCTAATTGTTTTTTAGTTTAATGGTGGTTATGAGACTAAATTCCAAAAAGTTGAACATTCATATTTAATACAAACTTAAGAAGATATCAAACATTTAATTCTGCCGATGAAGATGATGAAGATGTCCTGATAAGGCTTCAGGACTATGGATAAGGGCTGATCACGCCAACATGGCAAGAAGATGCTAACTACCTGTAAAACATAACATTAACACCCCATAGATTCAGATTTCACATCATGTTAAAATAACTCAGTAACTATAAGACTGAATGAACAGTTTGCTCTGATGTCAGGCTTCATGTGGTCTTTACGTCTTTCCTATTGGGGCGTCATCTGAAGCGTTCTGTCCTTCTTTTCTCCACGTCTCTGTGAACTTCTGAGCCGGAAACGAACCCACAATGTATTTATGTTCATGGAGATGTTCAACAACATCGAGACCGAAGACAATTCAGGTTGAAAGTTAGAGCAGCAATCCAGACTATAGACTACCTGTAAGAAAACTCTGTTACAACCTGCCTGTTATTACACTTGAAAAAAAAATATTGACAGGGTTGTCCCGCTGAGGATAAAATTCATTCAGCAGAGGTAGAGTTGTAAAAAACAGAGAGGAGGACGATCCCCCCATCTTCCACAAAAAATCGCACCCTTAATATATTAATTTCATACACTATATATTTTTTGTTATTGTACTTTCTATGGTAATTTTCACCTAGAGTATAGCTAAATAGTATCGCTACTGTGTACTTTATATAAAACCTAAAATCTACTAATAACTCAGAGGTGAAATTACCCAACAGTATATAAAAGCCAGCTTTACTGATAGCCATGTACAACTTTTGAGTCCTTTCAAATTGAATACTTTTTGAAAATATTTTTTATAACTTGGTGCACATACTCTTTTTAACATACATCATTCTTCTGTTATCATCATACCTGATGCTTAAGTGATCCATGATTCGAATTGAAGCTCCAATGTTCATGAATCTGGTGATAATGACAAATTGACCTGCTGCTGTATGATCAACACTCAAAAACACATTATCTGTAGAAGAAGACATGATACAAGTGGTCAGATTCCTTACGTTGTCAAACATTATCAAAAATAACATTCATTCATTTACTATAATCTATATTATTGTATTTTCTGGTAGGATGCAACTGAAATCTGTCTGAGTCAAGGTCTAAAAGGCGATCAGACAAACTTTTGTAACTTGATACAAAGAGGCTCCTGGCAGTACGACTCTCAGAACCTGAATTCATCCTCTGGTTAAAAAGTCTACATGAAGCCATGGGCAGCTACGGAAATGAGCAGCGTACCACATGTCGGGTCTGTGGATAGACCGGGGAACAACAATACTCCCTATCGAGACTTTGAGATCCCAGCCCAGATTATTGGGAAGGAGGAAACTTCACATTGCTTTGAGGGAGTAGCGGAGGCTGAGCTGCTCTCTCCTGCAGCTTACCACCACCCTAGATGATACAATGAAGGCATCCTGATTGTTTTCCCTTGTGAAGCCATTAGATCCAGAGACATGCTGGCTTCACAGTGCACCACTCTAACAGCTAACATCTACCAAACAAGTTCTTTATACAGCAAATCCATAGGCTCCTACAAATGTTATTACACTGGATTCTGGCTGAGTCCACAAAAAGTGAGTTTGGGAAAAGACAGAAAGAGTGTAAGATTTCATTTTCTGTTGTTTTGTTGAGTGGATTTTTGAAGAGGTAAGAAATGCTAATAAAAAAATCAAAATTTCTTTTAATTACTGATGTAATGATATATTTGATGAGTAAAAACATCAGTGATCTTTGATCAAATATGAAGAAGGCAATGTTTTGTTAATGTTCTTACAATTTCATGTATTATCCATCAGTTTCTAAAGCAACAGCCAACATTTAAAAAAGAAGCACAAAGTAATTGTAGTATACCAATATGAGAAAACTACTATAATGCTAGCACTTTTATAATTGCAGTATAAATAGTATCAGCAGAGACAGCAGCGAACCCTCAAAGGTTGAGATGTGGCGAGAAGGAGAAGAGGCTCCAGCAGGAAATCTGCTCACCATTATTTTGTATATTACTGAGCACTAAAGGTCAAAGCTAAAAAATCCTTGTGGAGTGACGACAATTATATATGATTTTTGGTAGAGTGAGAACAAAGAACTGAAAGTGCACAGGCCTTTCCTCGCTGCAATTCTCAGAAAGCTCTAATTTTGTAATACAAAGTAAGGGCAAGTTAGAAGCACTAGACGGTCCTTGAGTAATGGAAAAACATCACGTAGATTATGGAGTCTGAAAATTGTGAGGCATTGGGATTGTATTACCACAACAAAGGGAGGCGTGTGTGTGAGGATATATGTGTGTGTGTGTGTGTGTGTGTGTGTGTGTGTGTGTGGTTGTATAAGCAAACGCACGTACTCATCATTTGGACTCATGCTTCGATGCACATTGGCAATTTTATATGGACATGGTGGTAAATTAGCTCACAAACGTGTCCTCTGTAATGGTGCATTCCATGTGCCTCAGTGTTCATCATGCACACATGTACATATAATATAGATGAATGTAAACATTAGCATTAATAGTAGCCTGCGGGTAGAAAAACTAACTGTATCCACGTTTACCATGAAAACATCTTGAGTTTCCTGACCTGCCTGCTTTCCATAGGGAGCACTGATGAGAAACTATTTATAATTTATATCCACATATTCGCATTGAGCCACAACATTGGCCAAAAAATATAATTTTTTTGCTCCAAGACTAGCTCATGTCCTTGATTCCTTTCATCTAATAAGTGTCTGAATTGGTGAGAATTGGATCTTACATTGGGTTCAGCTTTATCTTTAAGGATGGTTCTTTACACTGAAAACAACCATCACACTCAAATGACCTGCATTTATTTTTTTTAAACGCCTTCATCTAACTGGTTTATTTAAAATAGCTGTATATTGTTGATGGTGGCAGAATAAATTCCTATTTTTACAAAAATGGACAACAATGGTTATTGGTGGTGTGAAACAAAATGATACTATATAATGAATGTTGGAGTCAAAGTGCATCTCAGTTGACCCCATTGGCATGCTTAGATTTTCACTTTGTTGAGTTTGGTTGATTCTCCTTCACTTTACATTTTGTGATGTTTTCTGAAAAACGCACCAGACAGTCTATCCACGATATACGTTTTTTGATGTAGAAGAGAAATAACTTATTATTAAATTAAATTAATTATTGACAAAAGCCACCAGTGGGACCTGCTGAAATTATGATAAATTGCTACTTGATGCTTGATGCCAGAAACAGAATTTTAAAAGAGCAACACAGGGAACATTTGATTTCATGTTAAGCAGAAACAACAGAATGAAGGTGGGGGTTTGTTCTCCCACCAATGTCCACCCAAGACCCCTGTTTTGGTTTTAATGTCTCAAAAGCCAACATTGTGTCCCGGAACACAAAAAAATCAGTGTTCTTCCCTTTTCATCTATGTTGGAAAATAATTAAAAAGAGAGTGCTGAACTGTGTACAAGCTTATTCCTGTGTTCAGTAAGCCACCTTCATCTAAGCCCTTTTTTTCTCTTAATAATATGTTCTGCTCTATTGAGATCAAATGCTCTCTCATAGAGCTGGAGTAATTAGATTTTACTATGTAAATGGCCTTTAAAGCACACTCAGAGTGTGAGATGCCGGACTCACATTTGTTCGCAGCACTGCTGCCTCCCTCAGGTCACTGCTGTGTGAATCACTTGGCATCGCTCTGCAAGGAAAGACAAACTATTCCACATACACACAGGCAGGAAAACATTTATATCACTATTCAAAGTGTCTTATTTGCGACACTAAAACAACAGCCTTTTTTTTTTAAACATTTCTGCATATTTTTTAAACTATTTCTAAATGTAATTTAATGTTAATTTGCTTTTATTGATTATATCTGACCAAAAGAAATTCTGAAACAATCCTGACCTAAATTATTGATATTTTATTGTTATCCTAATAAATTTCTCTTTCTCATATTTTATAAAGTTCACTGACAGTGAAAAACATTAGCATTCAAGTCTGGCAAAAACCTTTTAAGCATCTCATAATATAATCGGTTTCTAATTACTTTAAAATGGTTGTTTTGAAAAGATGCACAAACAAAAATGAGTTTAAAAATCCTTAGCATTTTAAATAAAGAGCTGTGAATTTAGATACCCTCCTGTGTATAAATGAGATGTGTGTTGGTAGTTTTTTTTTTTTTTTTTCACTGATGGATTTGTTATTATCCAGATGTCATCTTTAGTCGGGGGTGGTGATGTTGGTGTTGTGGGTGGGGGGTGTCTTGCTTGCAAGTCGGAGACAGCAGCTATTGTCTTGAGGAGACAAAAGGAGTAGTGACATCACTAATGTTTCAAAAATAAACAGCAGGCTCCTATTATGCGGTACAGTTAAAGCCTGGAAAGGAGACCATATGTTGGGCTGAAGGCTACGCTGCAGAGAGTAGCCACACATTTCATATCGCTGACAAGTCTCCTCTTCCTCAGCCTTGTCAAACCACTGTTGTAAAACAATTAGGCTGCTATTAACATATATTTTATTAATTGCCCTATCAGCATGGAAAGCAGACATGTAAATGCCCCAGCCTGACAGCTTTAGAAGAGCATGGCGTGGCAGCTTTCTCACAGAGAGTGACAGCTGAAGGATTCAGGTCAGATTATATGAGCATGGACAACTCGACAGATTTGTTTGCTATTGATAGCTGCAATCAATTCAATTAGTTGTCTCTGTGCGCTGAATGGCTGATGAGATTAACAAGGGTATAGTGTATTGTCATTTACTGTTTAATGTATGCATGGATTTCTCTTTCAAAAGATTTTTTTTTTTCTCCCAATGTGCAGCGACTGTTTCATAATTATTGCCTCACAGCTTTCTATTTCCTCTGGAGTAATGGGACTGCCCTGTTAGATTATCCGGTCTAAATTGCAATACTAATTATAAAGCCTAACAGTTGTGTCGCATCAATAGTCAATTAGGATTAATTAAGATAGGAAGTGACAGCTGACGATTAAGCGCATCAGTTGCAGTTCAGCAATGTGGAGGTCAAACAATCAAGTTCGTGTGTGTCACAGGAACATTAAGCTGCCTTTTAAACATGCAAACGTGTTGTTTTCTTTTTACTGACATATAATGTTTGCAATCACACGCATGACTGCCTGACAGTGTTATTATTTATTTCATCATATGCAGATTTAGACGCTGTTGTCTTGTCCCAGTGACAGAACAAACAATTTCATAATTGATTATGATTCTAATTACAAAACACACAATTAGTGGAAGTTATTGATATTTCAACATGTGCCTTTTAACCCCGGAGCTGTCCGTCTACTCCCAGAGGAGACGTGTGTCCTTCCGTGTTAATGATGGAAAGGACTTTTAGATAACAAGGGTGTCCCAGACAATCAGCGGTGTTTATACAGTGACCTGGACATTTTCTTGCTTAGCCGCAGTCTTTCTACTTCCTTTTATATTTATGCCACATCTCTCTAATTACATTCTGCAGCCACAAGTCAGCTTTAACCACATCAACAACATTTACCGATAATTACAGTTGGATTTATTTTTCAAATCATGCATTTACTTTTAAATCAGCCTTCAAAAGACTATGAGACACTGTTTTTCTTTCAAGAGAGACGTCTTTCAAGCACAAACTCAAAGCTATAATAGCGCTCTTCAGATGGTTTTTAAATGTCAAGAGAGTTTACTGTTTCAGCACTCTTTCACTGTCTGTCAGTTACAGACACTTATCTGCACTTCTTAATTGCGGTGATTCTGAAATGTAGCTCACATCCTTATCGGATGAGCACAGTGAACCTTTCATTCACACCACCCATCCCACTCAGAATGTGTTCATTTCAAAAGATTTTAAGAACAGGAGGAAGATGAACTGGAAGTCAAGTAACAATCTTAAAAGGCATACTACCATCAACATTAGGCTGGTAACTATTTCACCCATTTCTTTTGGTGTACTCTCACAAATGTTAGTACGCTCTCCTTTGAGCTGGTGTTCTCAGGTTAGTGAGACAGGACCATCCAGTCAGACAACAGGAGCTACTAAATGTGACAAACAATTTAGACTTGTCATGTGTCAATTTTCATGTTTATTTTCAACTCAAACACAAATAAATGATTAAATTTCAAGAACTGAACCACATTTTATGATTTTTAGCGCAGATAATACTTTCAACCATGTGGAGCACAAATCCACATGATTGAGAAACGTTGTTTCAGTAGACAGATAGTTCTAGAGCTTACGGTGATAATTAGCCATCATCATCTTTGGTCTAGTCACCATAAATTAGATTTGGCTTCTGAGGTTTTCTAATACTGACGTACCAAAGACGGCACTGATCTCAATATCTTGAAATCTTCTAGATGTTTTTGGAAGATAATTCTGTTCCACAAAATACTCTCGAGGACGTTCACTAGCTGATCTGTGGTAAGTAAAGAGTGTGTTCAGTCCGGTACAGTGAGGGTTTAAAGGACTGGAGTGCTAGGGGGCATACTTACCCTTGAGCTCCCAGAGGAGCAGTTTTATTATTGGTAATAAGAAGTGATAAATACAGTGTGAGGCAAATATATGCCTTCATAGAAGTTACACTCCACCGGGCGCAGACACTTCGGAGAGATGCTGCAGATGAATTTATACTCCTGCAGCATTAAAAAAAACAAAAACCTTTTAGCATTTGTGCAAGTTTGTTAGGAAATGTTAGTTTAGGACATTGCAGACTCTGCAGCATAAAAGAGCGTGGCATCTGTGCTTATGACAATTTCAATAGTTTAATCTTTGAGTGAGGGCGGTGGAGTGGGGAGCGATGGTAAACTACTGTCAAGACGAATATTTCCAGCAGAGTCCACTCTTACAAAAGATTGAAAAAAAGTATATATAAGCAGGCACTAAAAGTGTTTCTTCTCTTCTCTTGCCCCTCGGCATCAGGCATTCTCTTTTCCTTATCCAGCACAAAGAGTGCGTTGTTAGCAGGGCCATTACAAGCAGTCTTGACTACACTGGACAACATATGGCTCAAGGGAGAAAGCTATAGATTGCAGGGATGGGAGAAATGGGAAAGTTCATCAGACCCATCTCATCTGACCTCAGTTGGTTTGGGGGAAGAATGCGCCGCTATGCTAACGCTGAATAGACAGATTTTCCAAATGCTTTGAATTCCGTTAGGAGAGCAAGAAAGTAAAAGGCAAGATGCTCAAAGAAATGGATTTGGCCTATAAAGCATAAGTGGCATGATGTCCGTCTCTTCAGAAGAACACATTAGGGACAGGGTTTATTGATGGCTGCACAAAAAGGGGTAAAAAGTGCACACAATTAGAAGTCAATTGGACTGGGAGATTATGGGTGATATGTTCTAGCCCTATGGCTTGAGGTCTTTCCATTTTAGAAATACAAAGAGGGAGAATGGAGCAGAGCGTTCATCCTTAAACGCCCCTTTTCCCTCTGCCCTGTCAATTCCTTTATTTTATTAGAGGTTGTTTAGTTTGGTGGATGATAACCACAACCCTCTCTGAACAGATGTATTACTTATGACACCCCGGTTTTTATACGTTCAGAATTTTTACATTAGAGTTAAATCTCAGCAGCTGGAATCTCACGGCTGAGTTAGCCCAAGCCCATAAAATATTGAAACCTTCAGAGCCACTGGCAGGCAGGTTGAGGGGAGTTCATGTCCAAAGCCAAGCTTCTGATTCACAGACATCCCAATAGGAGTGTACTACAGAAAAAAAGCACTAATAAAAATTTCATTGAAATGAGACAGGGATATTGCTAGCATTCTCCCCAGCATCAGTATGAAATCTTAATCTGAGTTAATGGAAGAGATATGAAAGCCTTTCTGAATTCAAACACAAGCAGTGCATAATTTATAAATTATTGTCAGAAAAGTGATTCCGCTCTGAGATTTACTCTCTTCTAGATAGAAGGGAATTCAGCGAGACAATAAGAAAACATAGACTGTATGACCTCTGAAACCGGGAGATTTTACAGTAGAGCTGTCGATATAATCAGGTAAACTGGTCATTTTTTTAGAAACACTAGAGCAGCGCTCAGAGTGAACAACAGCAGAAGCTTTTTCTGGTGAGCCACAGCCCGGTGTAGATGGAGTAAATACACCAGCCTCAGGAGGATGGACTGTAAGAATCTTTTGTCCTGAAGGTTGACAGTTTGCTAAAAGCTTCATAATGTCTCAAACATTCCATCTCAGTGCTGCAGACGAATCCAGCATTGTTTTTAAAAAGCCTCTACCCCTTCTCCCCCTTGCTCACATTTCCTTTTACTCCAATTACACAGGATATGTTTGCATGGAATGCTCTGTGGTTAATTCACAGTGACAGCTTCCTCTTCCTCCCGCATGTGGAGCGTAATAGAAACGGTGTCCCGTGCTGGAAAACATTATTCACTAATGTAGCCTCAGCATGTCCAGCGAGGACTTGGGGTTGTTCGTACTCCATTACATGGCAGGGAACAGGTCCTGATTAGGATTAGCACATGTACTCCCCCTCCCTGAAGACAGCCAAGTTCAATCATACTGACTACCACACTCTATTCACACTCTGCAGCCTCTCCTAGCGAGGCCTCCACCCAGCCACTTCCTTTCCAGCATAGCTTTATCAATTCAATCTCAAAAAAGGTATCTGTCATAGCTTTTTGGGCTAATTAGGAAATTACTGTCCTGCTAAAATATTAAAATTTTAGCACATTTATTATATTATAAAATTAAGTGCACCACACTGGAAAAACGATCCCATTATCTTGGTGAACATTTAATGTACTCCACAACGATGTTTGTGTGTTAAAAGCAAAGTGGTGGACGTGGGACATATTTTACTTTGGCGGGGCCAAAAGATGTTCCTGAAACTGGCAGATATGGGCGAGCACACATGGTTGGGTGAGTCAGGCACATCCAAGGTGATAAAAGCATAAAAAGGAGCATGAATGTTAGATGGGCAGCACAAATGTACGCTACAAACTTATTTAGGATGGGAGCATCCAGCATTTTAATGCAAATAAATGGATATGGATCTCAGTTTCTGCTTGCATTTGTGTGCTCTGCATGTCCCCCGCCTCTTAGGTCCAGATGATGCTCCAAAGAGCCTTAATGGGGTAGTGAGCAAGTCAGCATTGTCATAACATGCCCTGAAGTTGCATGTGTAGCCACAGGTTACACGAATAGAGTTTTACCGTGAGAGAAGGGTGTACTTTATTATTTACCAGTAAGTACTTACTGCGACTGATCTGAAACAACAGTGAATTATTGTGAGTTAATCATTCAGTGATTGTTATTAGGTTGATGCTGTGTTGAAATGAGGCTTCGAGGTGTATCCCCACTCCAAGGAGCGTGCAAAATCCTTTTGGACAACACAATCAGGGAATGCATTCTAGTAAATTGAAGCTGCCAGCATTGACTTATTGATGACTGAGCTTGTTCCTTCCTTAGTTTAATTATGAGAGCTAGTTAATTTATGGCAGCATGGGAGTCAAGGAGAGATGTGTTGGGTGTCTTTAAAATATCCCACAACTTCATCACTAAGGCCCCATCCATAATTCACCCTCAGTTCATGTGTGACTAAGAGGGCTTTATTTTAGAACAGCCTTAACGGGTAAACTCATGTGGAAAAAGGTCTGCTGTGCTGCTGCACTGGTCTCTGTGTCTCGCCAAGTGGAAGAGTTAAGAAGTGTAAAAGCTGCCTTTTTCGAGAGGCCAGAGTGAACCGGTGAGAGACGGGAAGCATCTCTGGGTGGACGGGGAGAGGTCACGTGATGCGCAGGGAAGGAGGGCCATGTGCAGTGGGAGCAATTTCCCGACCTTCTAACTGTAGCCGAGGTGATGCTGTTCATCTTTGTGAAGCTACTTATGTCAGGAAGTGCCTCGGCTCCTGTGTACCCAGGGACCTGATATGCACTCCGAAATGTCCAGCCCGAAAAAAACCTGTGAGATGTCCCTGGACTGGTGGTGCTCTCTCACTCGGCTTTACTTTATAATTTCTCTTGTGGGACTCAGTGTCAACCCCTCACTCTCTGGCTCATTCGCTCCATTCCCCATCTCCTTTTTTCTTTTGATTGTATTTTTTTTTAAATTCTTTTCCCTCTATACCCTTTCAGCAACCCCCATCAAATCCATCACTGGACTCTTGCATCCATCTGTTGTCTTCCATATCCTGACTTGTTATTGTTATTGTTTTTCAAGGCCTCTATTCACAAATGGTTTGCTGCTCGATGACCAGTGTTTCGTTGCTTCTTGCATCAATTACAGGATTTGAACAAAGCACAATGAAACACCAAAGGACACAATTCCATTTTCTTAACTGACTGCGTTCTTATTTTCTGTCTGATAAATTGGTGTCTAAGAGTGGTGGTGATCGTGGCACCATGAGAAAATTACAAAATAAAATACATTTGTAATACAATTTTCTTTAACACCAGAATGTGGCATATTTATCAAGGCCCGCTGAAACACAAGCCTTGTCTTTGTTTTTGTGTTTACTCTCACCTGACTTGGCTGTGTGCTATGATCACGGGACAGCGTTGGCCACTGTCCCGGAACTTGCATATTCATCTGGTCGAGGTGCTAATTTGTGTGTTTCATGCCTGTACTCACAAGCTTGTTTGCACACCCGGTTCCACCTGGGCTTGTTTTGGCGTCCTGTCAAAACCCAGGCCGGTGGAACAAACAGTGTCTGTGGAAAAAGTGCCCATGCATGTTTAATCATAACAGGACAGTCTTTCTTTCTCCCTCTACCTTGTTCTCTCACTAGGCTTCTCCTCTGAGAGGAGGTGCCTCCGTGCGGCTCTGCATTATTGTCGCCTTTTTGAAGTACGACAAGAAAAAAGGTATTAATATTTAAAGTGCTTGCTGCCATCCTCTCACACACATACTGTATGGAGACACACCTTCTCATCTTAATCCAGTCCTGATTTGGGATTTACTATCAAGTGTGATGCATCCGTGGTCAAAGGAATGACTTCCGGAGACATTAAAATAGAAGTACGTTTCGTAATCCAGGAGCAAAATATGTCCTGTGTTGTTCCTACAAACATATTAAGATCACAATAAATATGAATTATATAAAATATATTAATGTAAAAAACATGTAATGGACATAAATAAAGATTTATGACTGTATCATTGCTTTTCACATGAGATTTTTGGACATTTTTTATAAGATTGTAGAACGATTCCAGTGAAAACATTTTACTGATGTCTGTGGCTCGGAACGTTGAACAAAGTTTCTTTTGTTTAATAACATGAGAACTGATTTTAATTCAATCCTGTTGCTTTAAAGAACCTGCATGGAGATAGAGAGTGTAGGTCAGGTTAGCCTTTCAAAGACTCCAGATTTCTCATTACAAGCTAAACAGAAAGGAACAAAATTATACCTATCTATAAGGGTATGGTCACCACTGGTCCTTTATATTATGATTAACATTCTGTTATTTTTATCGTAATGGTATTGCTTGTCCATGTCTAATTATTACAATCCCAATCCAAATAATTACAAGATAGTCAAAACTGAATTTAACTAAAGGACTTACACAAATACAGGAAATAAAATCTGTTTTCCAACCAGTACAGTCAGTATTTAACAATTATGTAAAGGCTAAGAAGGCAAAACATTAAGCATATAATTGTGTCCTCCCTTGGCTTCCATACAAGTAACCTCAACACTCAATTGTACGTTTAAGTATGTCTAAACAATGTCAACATCCCAGTGGTCTAAAGATCTACAATAAGAAACTTTTTTAGTGTCTGACCACTATGGCACCACAGAGAACACTAACACAGGTACAGTGTCATCACAGGCAATGCAATACGGTTACATTTCTGCCTTTTGGTACATAAAAATATGAAAACCCTCAAAAGTTGTGCTTATTTATTTAAAAAACTAAATATCCATCCATCCATCCATCCATCCATCCATCCATCCATCCATCCATCCATCCATCCATCCATCCATCCATCCATCCACTTTTGTCCATAGCTTTAATCAAAACAACGTTAACTACACGGGCAAGAAGTAAACAAAACTCAGGCAAAACCAGGCAGAAAAACAGAACAGACTTACAGGAACCAATCTTCAGAAAACGAACCAGCAACTAGCTCTCATTCCACCTGGCTTAAAAAGCCTCATCATGGTCACACCAGCGATGTTCAGGTGTGAACTCAGTCACTGGTGTGTGGAATGAGTATTAGGTGTGGAGCCGTGGCTCCACCCACAAGCCTGGCCCAGCCACACACCAGCACTGGCACGCCGAACCGTGACACCCTGACCACAGGAGTCCACCACGGCGTTCGAGGGTTACTGTCCTTTGAGGCAGCCAAGACCTTGAGACCACAGCTCTCAGCTGCAGCTTTAGCAATGGAAGCTTTGAACATCAACCACTCAGGTTCTGTAAGATTGGTTCCCCAGCCTCCACAGAGATGTAAGAGGAACTCCTTTGGAGGTTGGTGTTGAAGGCCTTGTGGACAGAGTCATATTCCAGACATTCCCAGCTCACCTGCACTACTCGTTTGGGCTTACCAGGTCTATCCAAAGGCTTCCCCTGCAAACAGACCCAACTCACCACCAGGTGGTGATCAGTTGACAGCTCTGCCCCTCGCTTCACCCGAGTGTCCACAACACACAATCTAAGGTCAGATGTACGATCATAAGATCGATCATTGACCTCGGACCCAGAGTACTCTGGTACCAGGTACACTTATGAGAATCCTTTTGTTTGAACATGGTGTTAGTTATGGACAATCCATGACTAGCTGATCTAAACCTGCACGGGTTTAGATCAGGGAGGCCATTCTTCACAATCACGATCCTCTAGGTTTCTCTGTTATTGCTGACGCGTGCATTGAAGTCCGCCAGGAGAACAATGGAGTCCAGTACAGAGATCCCTTGAAGAACCCCATTTAGAGAACCCAAGAAGGCTGAATACTCTGAGCAGTTATTTGGTGCATACGTACAAACAACAGTAAGAGCCCCCCCCCCCCCCCCCCACACACACACACACACACATGTCCTTAAGGCATAGAGAGGCTACCCTCTCATCCACCGAAGTAAACTCCAATACAGCAGTGCTCAGCTGGGAGCTTGTGAATGTCTCCACATCCACCCTGTGCCTCGCGTCTGACGCAACTCTAGAAAAGAACAAGATCCAACCCCTGTACAGGAGTTCGGTTCCAGAACCGAGGCTGTGCATGGAGGTGAGACCCACCAGATCCAACTGGTAACGCTCCACCTCCAACACAAGCACCAGCTCCTTCCCTGCCAGTGAGGTGACATTCCACGTCCCAAAAGCCAGCTTCTGCCGTCCGTTTGTGGTCCATCGTGACCCCTTGTCTTCACTGCGACCCATATGGCAGCACACCCAACCCCATCGATCTGCCCTGTGGTTGGTGGGTCCACAGGGGTGGTGAAAATCAGCCGTGGCAGACCCGGACACCAAGCGCACGCTGGCGGGCCCTCTATCCAGGCCTGACTTCAGACGTGGGCCCTGGGCTTCCACCAGCCATGGTCACATGCTTCCCTACTCTGTTTCTTATAGGGTCTTCAGAACCATTCGTTGTCGGCCTAAGACCTGTTTGCCTTCGGTGACTCTACTGGTGCAAGTACAACATAGCTCTCAGGATCGTTAGGGCACACAAATCTCTCCACCATTATAAGGTGATTGTTCCTCGGAGAGGTATACTACTAAATACATACTTATTTTTGGCTTGACTTTAAAATGAATTATTGACCAAAGTATTTAAATGTACTTTGAATTATGAATCATTTTAGTTTCATTGATCAAAGATTATTTGCACATGACTGTATAAATCACTACTTCTATTGATCTTTTAGAAAAAAAAAAGCTTGCAACAGATTGAAATGTTCCGGTTAATAACTAATGAACAAGGGGACAGAACTGTCATCTTTTTACATCAAATGTCCTATTTTTCCACTTAATTTCTGTGCATGATCTAAAAAATTACAGATTATGCACTACCTCATATTGCGACATGATTTTTATTAATTTGGAGGCTGTGTGAACTTCCAGTGCTCAGCAATATAAAAGCAGCCACTGCAAGACAAAACAATAGACTCATCACGGAGGAAGAAAGAGGGAGGTTTGTTTTCTCACTAGCCTGACCTCTTTTTCTGACGTGTCACATTATGGTTATACAGAATGTGTCTCCTTTGCATACAAAAGGTCGGGTAGATAAATCAAAATCCGTATATATGACTTGCCCGATTCATCACAGCAACGAGGGTCAAAGTGTCTGCTGTAATCATATTTCCCCCCCAAATATATGATGAATTGTCTTAGTTAGTAAAATGTATCCTTGCAAATGGAGGATCTGCTTAGTACAAATACACAGTTCTAATTAAACTATTCACTGAAGGCATGTCCCTGCTTTCTAAAGGAATTGGGTGAGTATTTTTCACATATTTTTACACTTTGGGAGCGAGGAAAGAGACTAATTTACCCCTGGAGGTCTCAGGGATGTTTATTGGCTTAGTGACACTTGTGCTTGTAATCTGTGATGATGCAATACTCTGAAATGAAATGTTCTCCCAGCTAGTAGAGCTCCAGTTTGGATCTGGGCCTGTGAGGGTTTTAGCTCCATCTCAGTGTTCCCACCACCCCTGCTGAGACACTAATTAAGGTTCCTTTCAGGTCCTTTTTTCAGCGGTTGCCCCCATAATGCTCTTGTTCAGTTAAAACCTGCGTATGCAGGTGCCCCCATCAGCTCACAACAAGCTCCTTAATTAACTTGAAGTCATAACAAATGGCTACACTTTCGTCTAGCTTTTTTCTCTTTCTGTCTCTTCCCAGCTCTCCCACAGTTTATATGACTGAACATAATAAATTAAAAGAAGCTACAAAAAACTGAGTGCTGCCTCTCTGACCTGGCACCTTTCTGCTGTGAAACGTTTGTCTTCATCTCTCTGTTGTCTGTCATCTCTCGCTGAGGATGATGAGGATAACAGGCAGAGGTTCAAGAGGGAGTAGAGCGCTGCCATCGAAACAGGCATCACACCTCTCCCACACACTACTAATTAGAGTTAATTATTAATACACTTTGATTTAGCGTTGCTCCTCCACCTTCAGATGTCAAAGTATATTTTACATGATTTTAAAAATGAAAGGAGTGAGGCAAATAGATTGATACAGAAGTTCCTTTTTCTTTATCTAGCAGCTTAAATCAAAGGCCCAGGCAGTTTAATTGAAGACGAAAAAGTGCTTTTAAAGCCCAATTAAAAAAAAATTATTAGAACTAAAGTTGAAAGGATAAAGTTAGTAAGGTGCAAAGTTTGTCACTGTGGAAAAGTATTGTCAGGAAAAGGAGAGAAATAGATATATCTCTGAATATTCAGGACACTTACTATTGTTGCTTCAAACATGGCCCTAAATTAAGATGCACTGAGGCTTCCATGCCTTCAAACAGAAAATGAGTGTCTGAGTATCTGCTGATCTAACATAAATCTAAAGGCATGACTCGGGCAATGTTGTGATCGATTGATTTATGTCTACTAGAGTACCCTTGCCCCTGATCAGGCACCTTCACCTGCTGACAAGTCTGGATACCCACAGCTGAACACCTAAACAACTGTGTACCTCACTTCACATGGTAGCTGGATTCCTGAGAACCTCCTGGCACATCACTTTAGTTGTAATTGCTTTTCTTAGCAAGCTTAACATAAAGAAAACAGTACTGAAGATGTCCTTATTAAGACTATAAAAATGGCAAAAGAATAATAAAGCAGCAGATGAGGAATAAACTTCAGGTACTAATGAGTGCTCCCTTCTGCATGGTGCTGCTGCTAATGTTCCTGCTGTCAGAACTAATTGTAGCACCAACACAAGCCGATCCCTGTCAGCTGTCAGCTACTGAGACGCCACGCTTTACATCACGGCCACAGAGTGCCTGATAGCAGGGCAGGGGGCTAAGAGTAACACCAATATGTCTGCAAGAGAAATGATTGGCTCAAAGGTAAAAAAAAAATGTGAATGGCAGATTTTCACAGAAGTCAAATACAATGTGTGGACTGAATGGAGTGAGTGATTAAAGAGAATCTGGCACCTCTCACTGCCAGTTCACAATCCAATTCATTTTGGTCCACATGGATCTTGAACGGGCAACCCTCCAGTCCCAAACCCAAGACTTGTACTGAGCTAATGTGGACTAATGGACTGTTCTATGAATTATGCAATGGAATGCATGACACAGTAAAAAAAAAAAAAAAAAAAAAAAAAACAGAAGAAAGAAAAAAATAGAAGAATTAAAAACAAAGTTGCACCTAAGGTTAGGTTATCCAGGGATGAATCTAAGATTTTCAGGGTCCACAGTTTACAAACCTCTACACTGTGTTGAATTGTGCCTTCTTTAAACATACTTAGCTTAATAAAAAATGTTATAAATTTTTATAGTTAATTTTCAACTGGGGTGTACAAAACATAACATGTAACATACTTTTCCAAATCGTAACACATGAACTTCAAACAGGTTATTTACATTATTGTAGCATATAGAAAAGCTCAGAACAGACTGCTAGCTTAGCTAAAGAGGAGAAGCCATCTTTGAACATTGTGTTAACAAAAAGGATAAATCTTATTTAAGCACAAGATTCAGACACTGTACATATGGCCCTTTCAGTGTAGAACAATTACTTAGGAGACCTCACAGGTTTCTGGTTAGACGTAATGATCACGACTCCAAGTTGACAACTCGTTTTTCTTACTCACCTGAAGTGTTGATGACAAGTAGAGCAATAAGGACCCTAGACAGCATAAAATGCTCGTGACAGCTGCTCTTCATTCTAAATGTCTGGATTCATCAGCATCTATACCAACTGTCTTTTGTTCAGTATAATAGATAGTAGAATAAAGTTCATAGCTCTTTGATAGTGCTTTTTCTATGATAAAATAAAACTTGTCTTTCTCTGGGACAACATTGAACAGAAGTTGTTACTATGACAGTAAATGAACGTCAATCAATTCATAGTTTACTGTAATCCATTTCCAACATGGAAACATGCACATCATCAGATCCCAGGGGAGTAGAATAATAATTCAGGGGCTGCAAAGCAGCCTCTGTCTTTAAAGAAGCAAAGAAAATATGCCTTAACTCATCTTAAAATATAAATTGCTGTCATCCAGCATGTCCAAACAATCATTGCCTAAATGTGGGTCCTGAAGTAGCCAGTCAAATTTATATGATGATTACTACAACACATAGCATGCATCAGGTCATACGAAGACAGAATGGATGAAGCCCCTGTGCCAGCCTCTCTCTGTTTGTCTTGATTAGAATCTGAACAATTAAAGTTTACTGCAAACTTCAAAAAAATCTTTTCTGGTCTTCAGCTAAACCCATCTGACACCTATGTGATCATTAGTATTAATAAAAAATTATACAATCACAATTATTAGTAAAATATGTAAGGAAAAAAATCGGTGCTTGAAACAGAAAGTCAGAACTCAGCTGGACAATAAATGCACAGTAACATAAAACTTTGTCACCATAAGCAAGAAAAATTAGGTATCTCACTAATGTTTCTATGTGCGTCATGTTAGGTATTAACGTGCCAGTCTTTTCCAAGAACTTTAGAGCGCAGATAATTCTAACCTGTCATTATTCTGACCTGGTCAAGCTGCTCACTCTCATACAGTTCATTTTCTGGCTTTGGAGAGGCATTAGGGACAAACAAATATTATTATTACAATTCAGACCTTAAAAGAAAGCAGTTTTTTGGGGTTTTTTTGCTCTGAACGTCAAGGAGAAAAGTTACAATTTAGATTTTATTCTCTGAATTCAGAGTTTATTCTCTGTATTCATAATCTTTGACAGAATTACTGAGTGATACTTGTGGCACAAATTAAACAATATTTTACAAATAAATCAGCCATATCATAAATCAGCCTAGAGCTCCTTTCTGGTTTACTCTCATGTCAGATTGAAATTACATCAAGTGTACTGCATTCCCACGTCTTCTATGTACATTTCACATTGGAATACACATTTTTAGTTAAAAATAAGATCATTCACAACCAATTTGCTTCAAAAGTCATGGATATGGAAATACTTGGAAGCTTCCCTCCCACCTGGTGTAAAGGCAGCATAAAAACAAAGTACTAATCAGATTTCTGCTGATCCAACTCTATTGTGGAATTAAGTTACTTTTGTTAACTCAGTAAACAGCACTGTCCTTAAATTATATATTGCATAGATGTTGGATGAATGAGGTGTGTGTTCTGATCTGCCCTACTCCAGTGACAGTTTTCTTTCGTTTAACTCAAGAGACAGACTGTGTTAACAAACAGCACTGATGTACGTAAGAGAAGGCTGTCTACATGTCCAGGTGTTTTATTTACAAGATCATCCACCCCTGACCTACTCCCACTTGGTGAGTTTTGGAGGCACAGTCAATACAGAGATGCAGCAGGACGTGAATTTGCTTCAGGCAGTGCCAATTGATCCAAAAACACATTTACAGGAATTGAATAGATTTCTACTTGTTGAACGGAATTATACTTGAGCAAAAAGCTTGTGTTTATTTCTTATTTCTAATGATATAATTCACAAACGCACAAAGAAGAGCAGACACAGTGAGTGAGTGAGTGAGTGTGTGTGTGTGTGTGTGTGTGTGTGTGTGTGTGTGTGTGCGTGCATGTGTGTGTGTGTGTGACGACCATGAGCTGCCACGCAAACATTTACAGTTAGTGTTTACAATGGTCGCTAATATCCAGCTAAAACGTGTTCTCTCTATTTTAAGCTTGTGGTCTGCCGACTCTGAACAGCTGCTGTCAGCTAGACATGCAGTGCTGGAGTACGTTTTTTTGTATTTAAATGACTTCGTTTTTCACTTATTTCCCTCCAATGTGTGTTTATTCATGTCAAGGAAAATAAAATTTTATGGTTAGAGCTAATATTTCAATCACCTATTTTTGTCTGACTGTTTTTTTTTTTTTTAGCTTTTTTCACCCACAGTCTTTGTCGACCTTCATTTAACTGCCTTCCAGCATTTTCACTGTCAAATTATCTTTACATTGCCCTTAACAACACCTTAGAAGAAACTGTTATTTTCTAGCAAGAAACAATAAATGGATGCACAATGAATGCCAGAGCGATAGGACGGAGGAAGGGTGTAGAGGCGAGGTTAAACTGCAGTCACAGGCTGACCCTGGGAATACCAGAGCCGTCACATCTGATGACAATCATCATGTCTTCAGTGCAGTGAGGGATGGAAGGTTGAGACAAAGAGCAATGGGGAAATGGTGGAATGATTCAGATGAGAGATGAGACGTTAATCAGTGTTGGTTAAGTTAGTGCTTTCTACCCGTTAGCAGCTTCAATGAGCTAAACTCCCTCTGAATGACTTATTTACAGTCATGCAAAGATGACAGATTAAAGTCATTATTTTTGAATCATAAATATTACAATGACTCTAAAAGCTTTCGTTGAAAAAAAATTAACAAAAGCATAATTTATAACCAAAATACGAAGACATTTTCAGTTTCATGTGAAATGACTATTAAAAGTTCTGGTGATGCTCCCATACACTGCCTCTCAGTGCTAAGAGCTTTATGAATCAGGACCATATCAAAATGTAATATTTCCATTAATGAATTTAAATGTAATGAAAATGTTGCAGTAAAATGAATACACAACACATTATTGTTCATTATCTGCAATAGGGACAGCAATCATTAGCAATGATTAGCTGCTCATAGAAGGAAGCAGCGACATCTAAGACCTGAGAAATCAAAGTATCAGCAAAGACGAGGAGGCAATGCAACTGGGATAAACCATGACCAAATAAAAACCAGCATGGAAATAATAATAATCCAACATAATATCAGCTGCAGCTTGCAGATAAAACATTAATGTCAGGTTCCAGTTGGTGTATTTTGTGGTTTGGAGGCTTTTAGCCTGAGACAAGAGAGTCAGATACTCTGCATTCAAGCTAATAGCAGACAGAAACACCAAGAGTTGAGATGACACAGAATGTCATTAATAGGGATGAAAGAATTCTCTATCGAAAAAATTATCCTAAAATTCTCATTGAGTAGCTGACTGAAATTTTAATCATTTAATTTAAAGAAAAACCTTTTCAAAACCTGCAGGTTTTGATCAATGCGTATGGATTTCATGCTTTCATGAAAGCATGAAAGATACCTATAGACACTTATTTAGAGGTCAGCAGTTGGATATGAGATAGTGCCAGTGATAAAAGTGTAATTCTGGTGTCAGTGGGAACAATTAATTCTTGTCAGTGGTTCCATGGTTAAGCGTTTTGAAGGGAAGGTATTCTCTATGATACAAAAGGAATATGTATAAGTAAAATGTCCTGTAACTGAATTATTATGAGCAATCATTACATTGTTCCTGATCATTACATTGTTCCTACTAAAATGTTTTGTCAGAGTGTGACAGCAAACACCAGTGCAGGAAAAACTTAACAGCTGTAATCTTTAAAGAGGAGATATATTTAGGATATAAGTGCCATTCACAGAGGACATTTCCTGTCCTCAACTGAAACCAAATTTAGTCTTCATGCATTAACTGTGACAGTATGATAATGAACTACAGAGATATTCAACCTTTAACATTAAACAATAAACAATTTTGCACTGTATACGTGGCAAATGCTCATTTTGCTCTACTTGATAATTTATAATTTGTCAAGCAAGAAACGTTTAATCAAATAGGTCAAACAATGAACAGACAATCATTGATTTAAATCAAAATCTACACCAAGTTTACTGGTTCCACAACATGTTGTGAAGTGTTGATTTCAATTCGATCTGCTGATCAAACCAAATAAACAATGCTGGAGGTAATATATGACTTTTGGCTGACCATACCCAAATCTGGTTCAAGCACCTCCCACTTCCAATCCAAGTTCCACCAATTCTGATTATACCCAAATAGATTAAGTTACAGGAAGAGGTGATACTCCTCATTAAGCACAACTGTACACATTAAGTAAAGCATTATTTCAAGAAGAAAAAGAAAAAAGAAAAAGTCAAGACAAAACTACAAAATTACAGTTAGTGACCAAAATGTGATAGAAATAGTGCTTTAAGTCATAAAGCTTAGGATTTCAGGAAAAAGCCCTTGAATTTGATTTCATTTTAGAAATCATGTTTTTCCTCAAATTTATTCTCCTACAGATATATTAAAGAATTATGAGAAAGCAAAATAAGAGTGTATTTTTAAAGTGAACACGTTCAAGTTCATAGATCTTCCTCTGTGTTGGTCATTTGAAGTTTGCTCCTCAACACTTCATCACTGCCCCCACCCTGCGGCAAAAGTCACAACTTAATAACACCAAAGTGACTCACCCATTAAATTGGTCTTACACCTCCACTGATCCAGCGGTATTCCCAGTCTGGGGCAGGGGTATCTTCCCGAGAACTCTACAACTCATCACCGGGGTCAGTGATAACACCCCTGAACCATGTGGCAGTGCTGCGCCAAGCTTTGGCTCCCGTAAAACAGAATCATCACCACTGCAACAAAACAAATAAATCCTTCCTCCCAGTCTGTTTTGATATGTAATGAGTTGGTGTTTCACTCTTCAGAGATCTTGTTATGTGGCGTATCAGTGATGTGTCTCTCTGCGGCCATGGTTCATCTGTCAAACTGGATTTTTCCACCTCAAAATAATGATCCCCTGCTGCACCGAGGGCCCAGCTAAAGCATCTGCTTATTTAAGATGGCTTTGCTCCATGTAGGTAACACCTGGCCCTCAGGAGTTGACTGCAGTGAGTTACAAGTGGAGAGGCCCCTGACAGAGATGGAGACACAAACAAGCATAGTATTAAGAGGTGGGGGTTCGGTGATGTGTGAGTAATGCTAGGGTTATTGTCCGTGGTTAAAAATATATACCATGCTTAGCAGCAGTGTTGGGCTCCAACAACCCAAAGGCAGAGTCACGTCTTGTCAGTGGAGACATTTTAAGGGAATAAGTGATGGAATGAGTCAGTTTGGCTGGAGCTCACTACCATCTGTAGTCAACTTCTCAGACATTTCTTTGACATGAAGATACATTAACAGCCTGTTAATGGCTTTCAGGCTCTTATGTACCTGATTCTGACTTTATTTATATCTACTGTGTGTGTCCTCAGCATGTAGAAGATTTGAAACTACCTGCAAGAATTGTATGGAAAAAGAAGTGTGACATAGTTGTCTGAATAATAAGGCCAGTTTGGTTTCTTCCCTGCAAATAAATAGCTAGTCTTAAGTATATACAGAAAGATGTGGGGTTTTTTTAAATTTATATCAGTAATATTCTTTATGTGATATTTCTCATTTCTCTGCACCTACAGCAGTCATGGATGGAGGTATTTTGTCTTCAGATTGTTCATTCATCTGTCTATACGTCTTGAAGACACATCTCACAAACCCTTGAGGGCTTTTCTTCAACTTTGGTACAACTGGTTACAGGATGCACTGATTGGATTTTGCTTTTCCACCTAGCTACAGAAGCAGAGATTGTGTCCATATTTCACTTTTAGTTAGACACTATATGGCTGGGTACCCATATCGAAATAACTATAGATTTTATAGATTGTGTTTGATGCATTGAAGTATGTTTTGAATTTAGCTGATTTACTGCAACATTCACATTTGAGATATTGTGATCCACCATAAGACCATTGGTTTTCCTGACACTGAGCTTTAGTTAAGGTAATTGTCATTACATCAAGTCACAGACATGCGTTACTTCAATCCCACTGGTGCATGAGACTGTCTGACAATCTTCTTCTTCTTTTCCTTTCGGCTTTTCCCTTCAGGGGTCGCCACAGCGAATCAATTGCCTCCATCTAACCCTGTCCTTTGCATCCTCTTCTCTCACACCAACTACCTTCATGTCCTCTTTCACTACATCCATAAACCTCCTCTTTGGTCGTCCTCTAAGCCTCCTGCCTGGCAGTTCAAAACTCAGCATCCTTCTGCCAATATATTCACTATCTCTCCTCTGGACATGTCCAAACCATCTCAGTCTGGCCTCTCTGGCTTTATCTCCAAAACCTCTAACATGTGCTGTCCCTCTGATGTACTCATTCCTGATCCTATCCTTCCTGGTCACTCCCAGAGAGAACCTCAGCATCTTCATCTCTGCAACCTCCAGCTCTGCCTCCTGTCTTTTCCTCAGTGACACTGTCTCTAGACCAAACAACATCACTGGTCTCACCACATTTTTGTACACCTTTCCTTTCATTTTAGCTGAAACTCTTCTATCACACATCACACCTGACACTTTTCTCCACCCATTCCATCCTGCCTGTACACGTTTCTTCACCTCTTTTCCCCACTCTCCATTGCTCTGGACTGTTGACCCTAAGTACTTAAAATCCTCCACCTTCTTGATCTCTTCTCCCTGTAACCTCACTCTTCCACTTTGGTCCCTCTCATTCACACACATGTACTCTGTCTTACTGCGGCTAACCTTCATCCCTCTCCTTTCCAGGACAAACCTCCACCTCTCTAGCTTCTCCTCCACCTCTTCCCTACTCTCACTGCAGATCACAATGTCATCTGCAAACATCATAGTCCATGGAGATTCCTGTCTAACCTCATCTGTAAGCCTGTCCATCACCATAGCGAACAAGAAGGGGCTCAGAGCTGATCCCTGATCCAGTCCCACCTCCACCTTGAACTCCTCTGTCACACCTACAGCACACCTCACCACTGTCTTACAATCCTCATACATGTCCTGCACCGCTCTAACATACTTCTCTGGCACTCCAGACTTCCTCATACAATACCACAGTTCCTCTCTGGGCACCCTGTCATAAGCTTTCTCCAGATCTACAAAAACACAATGCAGCTCCGTCTGGCCTTCTCTGTACTTCTCTATCAACATCCTCAAAGCAAATACTGCATCTGTAGTACTCTTTTTTGGCATGAAACCATACTGCTGTTCACAAATGCTCACTTCTGCCCTTAGTCTAGCTTCCACTACTCTTTCCCATAACTTCATTGTATGGCTCATCAACTTTATTCCTCTGTAGTTGCCACAACTCTGCACATCTCCCTTGTTCTTAAAAATGGGCACCAGCACACTTCTCCTCCACTCCTCAGGCATCTTCTCACTGTCTAAGATCCTGTTGAACAACCCAGTCAGAAACTCTACTGCCACCTCTCCTAGACACTTCCAAACCTCTATAGGTATATCATCAGGACCGACTGCCTTTCCACTCTTCATCCTCTTCAGTGCCCTCCTCACTTCATCCTGACTAATATTTGCTACATCCTGGTCCACAACAGTCACCTCTTCTAGTCTTTGTTCTCTTTCATTTTCCACGTTCATCAACTCTTCAAAGTACTCTTTCCATCTTCCCATCACACTGCTGGCACCTGTCAATAGACTTCCATCCCTATCCTTAATCACCCTAACCTGCTGCACGTCCTTCCCATCTCTATCTCTCTGTCTTGCCAGCCTGTATAGATCAGTCTCTCCCTCCTTACTGTCCAACCTAGCATACAAGTCATCATAAGCTTCTTGTTTGGCCTTTGTTACCTCTACCTTCACCTTACGCTGTATCTCCCTGTACTGCTGTCTACTCTCCTCAGTCCTCTCAGTGTCCCACTTCTTCTTAGCTAACCTCTTTCTTTGTATACACTCCTGTACCTCCTCATTCCACCACCAAGTCTCCTTATCTACTTTCCTTCCAGATGACACACCAAATACTCTCCTACCTGTCTCCCTGATCACATTAGCTGTAGTTGTCCAGTCATCTGGAAGCACCTCCTGACCACCTAGAGCCTGTCTTAACTCCTTCCTAAAGGTCATGCAATACCCTTCCTTTGTTAGCTTCCACCATTTCGTCCTCTGCTCTGCCTTTGCCCTCTTCATCTTCCTCACCACCAGAGTCATCCTACACACCACCATCCTATGCTGTTTGGCTACACTCTCGCCTACCACTACTTTGCAGTCACTGATCTCCTTCAGGTTACATCGTCTACACAAGATGTAGTCTACCTGTGTGCTCCTACCACCGCTCTTATAGGTCACCCTATGTTCCTGCCTCTTCTGGAAGAAAGTATTCACTACAGCCATTTCCATCCTTTTTGCAAAGTCAACTACCATCTGTCCTTCTGCGTTCCTCTCCTGGATACCAAACCTGCCCATCACTTCTTCATCACCTCTGTTACCTGCACCAACATGTCCATTGAAGTCTGCACCGATGACAACTCTCTCACTTCTAGGTATGCTCTGCATCACTTCATCAAAGTCCAACCAGAATTTCTCCTTCTCCTCCAGCTCACATCCTACCTGTGGAGCATACCCACTAACAACATTGAACATCACACCTTCTATTTCTAGCTTCAGACTCATCACTCTATCCGACACTCTTTTTACCTCCAGGACATTCCTAACAAACTCCTCCTTCAAGATAACTCCTACTCCATTTCTCTTCCCATCTACACCATGATAGAACAACTTGAACCCTGCTCCTAAACTTCTAGCCTTGCTAACTTTCCACCTGGTCTCCTGGACACACAGTATGTCTACCTTCCTCCTCTGCATCATGTCGACCAACTCTCTACCTTTTCCTGTCATAGTTCCAACATTCAACGTCCCTACTCTCAGTCCTATACTCTTGGCGCTCCTCTTCTCTTTCTTCGTGCGAACGCACTTTCCTCCTCTCCTTCTTCGACCAACAGTAATCCAGTTTCCACCAGCGCCCTGTATGTCAACAGCGCCGATGGCGGTCGTTGTTAACCCGGGACTCAACCGATCCAGTATGGAAGTCATATGTTTGATTCGCATCTTTGATTTGGCAAAAGTTTTACGCCGGGTGCCCTTCCTGACGCAACCCTCTGTATTTATCCGGGCTTGGGACCGGCACAATAAGACACTGGCTTGTGCCCTCTTGCGGCTACATTGAGACTGTCTGACAATGATTCTCCATAATTTTAGTTTACTGCATTAGAAATATTAGACTATTCCTTAATAACAGTTATCATAATAAAGCTTTTACTTAGAACAAACGTCTGAATATTATATAATACAATTTATTTAATTAGAAGGAGACAATCCGCCTATTCCAGCTTTTGTGAAAGTTCATTATGAGTTATAGGATGGAGAAAACACATTTGGCATATTCCTTTTGTATCCTAGTGATTCGTCATTATGTTAAAGACCCCAAATCGACCAACTTCCGCGGGATATAGCGTATTTATTTATTTAGAATTGCAGTAGAAAGAAAGGTCTTCATTTCCTTAAGCCGACAGGTTCTGCATTTTCTTTACATCCTGTATCCACAGTGCTTTTAACTCATCTTTAACAGCTTTCTGCCTGTGTAGTGTTAAAGAAGAGGATGGCATGAGGTCGAGCGTGATGGCAGGCTGAAACAGTTGCTCCTGCGGTCTTGAGAAACAGCTTGCCCTTGATACCTGGCCTGTTCTTCATTGTGCTGTCAGACCCAAAGAGGACCCCTCCCCAGTGACCGGCTGAGGCCAGTTTGGTGCATTTTTCTATCTACTATCCTGCTCTCTCTTGTAATTGAGCGGGGCTTTGAGATAAAACCCAGTGTGTTCTCAAGAAACAACCCATCTTAAATAATCAGAGCAATGCATGATGGGAAGTCAGCCAAATGCATTGGATCATGTGGATCAAGGAGAGAGGACTGGGACAGGTCTGCTCTATGAACTTCTTAATATTTTGAATGATAAAAAATTTGCTTGTGCAGGACTGATATATCGTTGTCTTGTCATCTTCATCCATTGCTCCTCTTCACGCTGCTCTTCTGACTCCCTGCTTTGTCCTTTCAGAGGGAAATTAAGGTGATGATTGGGCTTCATTAAACCGGTAAATAAAGATGGGTAGTACACGGCCCTGTGCGTCAGCTGTGTTGCTAATTGGCACAGCATGCGGGTTTGATGTGGAGTGCTGCAGAAGGAGGGGGGGCACACCAGGGGCGGGCCGACCATGTGACCTGGGAGCTTCGCCAACTGCCATGCAGCCCTCGCTCACTCTGTCCTCCTTGTGATCGTGCTGCGGTTCTCTGCATGTTTGTTGGGTTTGCTAAGTCAAGGTCTTCTCATTCATTTTAATGACTCCACTTGGATGCAAAAAATTAATTGATATTCCTACAAGCAAACATGTTTAGGCTCATTAATCAATGTCACAGTTTCTCCCTGCCATAAAAAACACACTTTACAGGATAATTAATTTCCTGATATCCTGCAGTCATCCTGAGTGCCCTCAACTTAAAATACTTGACATTTAGCCCTTCCTATGCAGCTCACTGGCTCCAAGAGCTCCACGTTATGGCACAGACTATAAAACAAAAAAGAAAAAAATGTCGACGACATCCGGTAGGCACTGGTATAAACACATATTGGTGTTAATTTCATAGAAAGAAATACATTTCTGATTCTTCTTCCTGTTTTGTGTGTGTGTATGTGTGTGTGCGTGTGTGGGTGTGTGTATTTTTTGTATTTGCACTACAACTTCAGTTTGAAAACAGGAGAGAAAAATCTTGGTTGCCACCCTTAATACTATGTAATGGAATCTCAGCATCCACTGCCATAAAGTGTAACCTGCGTTACACTTTTTTTTTTTTTTTCATCAAACATGATCAGATTCAGGTTCCAATACTAAAACCCATAGAAGGATAAATTTTACTTGCAAATTAAAAGTCCAAGACATGGACTGAGAGACATCACAGACATGAGACCAAAAAACAGAACAGAATGAAATTCTCTGTTTATTAAAAAAGAAGAAAAAATAGCAATAAAAAGTACATAAGTACATTTTACAAAACAATGTAAGAACAATGAATCAATCAACTATAAAATAATAATAAACAATGTAAAATAATGCTAAATAACTGGTGCAAAATGACCTTGTGCAATAAAAATGTGATTGATTATCCAGCTTGTTTATCAGTGCCACAGCTCCAAGAACATTTTTTTTTTTTTGATGCAGTGCTACTTCTTGTTATTTCAGTGTACAATGTCCTTGTTCAGGCGTTGTTTATTGTCTAATAAATGTATTTTATCCATTAAATATTTCAAAACAACAAGACCAAAAAGGAAACTGGTATATATTAGCCTACTATGAGCACATTTTTGAAAACTTTGCATTGCTTGCAGATTGAATTGTGATACTGTGGGTTTACAGATTGCCTGAACAGATTTTATTTAATTTGTAATATAAATACCTATTTGATGATCAACAGTTAGATGATGAAATAGTGCCAGTGTGTAATCCTGGTGTTTTCAGTGTGAACTGTTGATTCACTGATATATATATCCTGTATATATATATCTTGTATATATATATACACACACACACACACACACACACACACACACACACACACACACACACACACACACACATATATATATAATTTTTAAGCATTTCTTATTGTTGGCTGAAATAAAGAGTAAAGTTTAACTATTTTCCTGAAGATGCATTAAGGAGAATGATTATTACCCTGAGAGACATTTATAAAATGAATGCAAAACTTGATGCTTTATGCATAAATAAGTAACTGTTATAACTGCTAAGGGTCACAGTAAATCAGCATTATTACACTTATGGGTTGATTTTCTGCTTAAAAGGTCCAAGACAAACATGAGTTAATTTAGGTCTAATGTTAGCTGACAGACTGTGGAATGATCTTAATGAAAAGCACAGTAAAAAGAAAAAGTAAAAACGTCAGTAAAAAACAGGCCAGGTAATTATTGAATCCAATTTATAAACACAACTGGTTCCGAGAGGCTGTTCATAAGCAAAATTGTTCGTAAGTAGTTATCTTTGTAGTTCCTCTTTCTGCTACAACCCCTGCTGAGCAGCACTGCTCCATACACACACCTCCAACCTCCTCTTATTTGTCTCGCCCAGTTTCTTGCAATTATAGATTGAAAATTAATGCACTGTATAATGACTTACAAACAATTCATCTTAATATCAGTGGGGGCAGGAGAAAGGGGAACTACATTTGGACGTACCCCGTATCCCAATATTTGACTGTTCAAGAGTCTGATGTTGGGGTCTCAGGAAACTGCTCTATATTTGTTCGCCAACTTTTGAGTTACAAGTGTAGAGAAGACAGTTTTAATTGTTGGAAGATTTTTGACATTCGACACAGGCTAATTGTTTTAAGTTAAGCTAAGCTTATCTGTAGAAAAGTTTATCTCAATATCACTCCTCCTGTTTGACTCATGGTGAGAGAGTAAATTACTTATCTGTCCTCCTTTCCTGTCTTTCATTGCAGACTTTATATGTTTTGCTCTTCTGTTTTCCATGCTTTTCCACCTTAGCACACTGCTGATGGACTTTCACTGGTCAAATGGATGTTGTGTCCCACTTAGGGCAGGCTGTGGCTTGTTTACTACCCATGAGTGAATGCTCCACCAGCCCACTCGATGTCTGAAATCCTCCTATAGAGCAGCAGCGACTCGGAAAAATGTCTGTCTCTGAGTAGCACAGACGTTTAAGCTTGCTTGTGCTGCATACATCCTCCTACTCACGCCTCAGAAAAGTCAACCACTGACCTATATATCTCAATGAGTGTTGACTTTTTGTCTTCACATATTATGAGCATAATATTTCTAACTCTGAGGCATTAAATCTTTTATACTTTACAACTGCTGAAGTGATGCGGTGTCTATCAATACTATCTCTGGAGTTGAGATGTAATTATTTGTCTGAAAACATTGCAATGTGTGTTATTGGAGTGCATCATTGATTGAAAGTGACTGTTTAATTCCTGGCACAGTCCAAACACTTAATCCTTCTTTTAGGTCTATGTTTTGCATTGTTCTAGTTAAGAGCAATATTTACTAAAGCAACACACAGTAAATCCTTGGCTTCGGGTGCAATCACCAGGTTCGTCACCATATGGTGTGAGCCTGAAACCCTCCAGTCATCCACCTCAAATCAGCCGTCAAGATGCAGCCTTTTAGAGACACAAGCCAGAGTTTACTGATTAACATTTTCAAACCGTGCAGATACAGAAATTAGGCCTTGGCTTTATGTTCAAAATCTGTTTCTCTTAAATGATTCATGCCCTCCAATATGTTAAGACTGGGAATTATACTTCTGATATTTATTTCATGCTATCATGCCCTCAGAAACAAATAAAACTTAATGCTAAGAATGAAATATTAAAGTCAGATCTGTAAAATAAATAAGTAGAAAGACCAGTATACATATTTACAAGAGACATGGAGTGATATTTGAAAATAAATGAGGCCTCATCTAGCACTCTCAGAAAATGATGTACAATGAGGCAAAAAGTGCTTTGGGATATTTTGATGAAATTATTTATGAGTTTAAATAAATCATCTATTCACCCGAGCTTAAACTATTTATCTAAAATGAATGCACCCTGCATTCGTTTTTTATCGCTCAGCATTTAGAACGTCTGTAAAAAGGGGACTGTGGAATAACCAAACCCATAGTGAGGAATTCAGACAAAATCAGTAAGGCATACATGGGGATATGGGAACATTCAAACCTCAGCGAAAAAATAAACAGGCTCATTAATTCTGGTGGCCACTGCTGACCTGCATGTCGTTCATCAAAATATAATTTCTCTGCAGCTTGCTTTGTGTCTTTGTTTTAAATATTTTAAGACTGTTTTCATCAGGAGGCACTCAAAACACAGTTTGAATTCAATCACATTTAAACAGGTCAAAATCTTAGTTCTCAAAAGCCTGATCACTAAGAAGAGTAGTCTATTTGAAGTGTCCAACCATTTAAATAGGATAATTACTGTGGAGGTGAGTAGGAATATTAAAAAGCCAGAAACAGTGGGGAAATTAGCATAAAATAAAATGAAAAACAATATGTTATTTAATGTGGATATTCTGAATCATCGTACTTCTAACAAGAAAGAAACTGTTGCATTTAAAACATTTATCCTATTTTGCTTCAGCAGTATTTCACATATCAAAAGGGTGTTTTTGAAAAGAAGCGCTCTGTTTTATAACTGCAGGGTACACTTTGTACGCTTTTTACCCTCACCCCCTTCCCTGGCCTGCCAACCCTCCGCTCTCGTTTCTGAAGAAAGCTAGGTGTTAACACTACAGAAGCAAGAGGTATAAGAAAAAATCCTGCAGGTGCCCTGTGGGTATCTTTCAAATTAATTGTCTGGCTGGTCTGTCTTATGTGCAGTTTTGAAACATTAACAAGACCTTTGAGAGACGGGGAGAGGGAGAGAGAAAGAGAGCAGGACATGGCATGATGGTTTTTAATGTTTTATTGAACAGATACAAATTATTTTGGCCCTGGCCTCCACTGTTTGGTGGAAGTAAGTTAGAAAGCAAGTCGGGGCATGCCATGGGCACTGTGGACGAAAGAGGAACGGCGTGTGATTGAGAGTCTGAGGCTTAAAGCCACATTCGTTTTAGTTATTTCTTTTCACCGGAAAACAGCAACATGAGACATTGTCAGGAAAATCATTGGGTGTAAAATTTGGTGTTGTTGTGCGACTGACTCAATAGAATCAACATGTTTCTGAATCAGAATTTTTCTCTATCTTCCTGTGTGTGTGTGTGTGTGTGTGTGTGTGTGTGTGTGTGTGTGTGTGTGTGTGTGTGTGCGTGTGTGTTTTCTAACATGTTTGGAGTGAATTTGTACCGACGAGAATAGACCATAATTTCTGCCAGAGCAGAATGACAACAGAATGACATGACACTTGACATGAAAGATGCCAAAGAAATGTAAAAATAAGAAATGATTGCTATTCATTTTAATATGATAATCTATAAAATGACCTTTTTCCAACCTGTTAATATAAAAAAGCTAATCTGGACAGATTTTACTTTAAAATTTATAGGATATTTTACAGCCTATAACTGCAATCCAGAATCCACATCTTTAAACAGATCTGCCCCACATTTCAAACAATTTTTTCTTGGGTTAAGATCTACCCATACACATAATTTCACTAGAATCTGGAGATCCTCAACTCTGAGAATGAAGTGATCATTGCAGTCAATCCTTCCATTTACAAGCAGTTAAAAACAATGGAAATTAACTAAATAAAGTATTAAATTTTCCTGTTTGGAATCCTGAAGTTGTGCATCATATTAAATATTGCCTGTCCTAAAATCATGCTCAGTAGTACATTTAACCAGCTTCTTCACCGAACTGAAGAGTTTCAGTCAATTATTACCAATATTCTAAGACTACCTGTTTAGTGGAGTTGTTCTGCATTACCCATAACACCCCAGTCTGGAGGTGAGGATACTGTTATTTTGCACTGCGCAATGATGACGACAGAGGTTCTCTAGCCCTTTAAGTATTCTTTATTCCAAATGTGTATTTCCAAAATGTTGCTGCACACATGAAGATGAATGAAGATGATGAAGATGAAGAATAATAATCCTGAGGGAAAATTATTTACCTCTGCTCAATAAAATACAACATACTTTAAACAATAAATAAGCATTGCATGTAGAGATTTTCCGGCAGGGTTTAAAGACAAGAGACATATAAACACGACTGTATAGACAAACACACACTAAACCTATAACAGCAAAAAGAAGAGTGTAGAAATTGCACAATATCTCAATGGATCCCAAGCTAGACACCCACACGGTGGGCAGGCACGTCCATTATAATGTAAAATGGTACAAGACACGTCATCATCAACCACATGATACCCTGGTACCACCCCAGCAGATCTCCAGACCATCAGCTCCCCCAAACTCAGCCGCAGGTCGATGACCTTCCTGACCTTGACCTCCGACCACTACCACAATCACACACATTCACACACTGGTGAGTCCCTCACTGGAGGCAAGCAGGGTAAAGTTCCTTGCCTGAGGACACAATGACAAATAACTGGGGGGAGAAGGATTCGAGCCGTTAACCCTGCGGTCATTGAACGACCTGCTCTACCACTGAGCCACTGCCGCCTTCACTTCTTTGAACTTGATGACCAATATCCTGGCCATTATGATCCACAGTTTTCCTACAGGTTCACTTTCTGTGTTCAGATGCTTCCATAAACGTAGTTCGTAGTTATTTATCCTTTTGGTAGAACATCCCAACACAAGCTTTGACATTATTACAACAGAACTGTAGGTTTTGGCCCAGGTTGACTCTGCTCCTTTTCCTTTAATTTTTTATTTTCTATACGTCGGGCCATTGCAAATATTAAGGCAGATATTCTTGAACAAGAATCAAAATGAGAATCTGTGTATGTTGCCACTCAACCAGTCACCCACCACAACATCCGCAAAAATACTAAAAGAAAAGAAATTTGCTGCCCGTTTGACTGATTGTCATCACAGACAAACTCTGTGTTATATTTTTTATCTCATGTCTAATTCTTTGGCTCACATCCCTCTATTCAGCTGAAGCTTCACTAGTATTTTTCACGGTTTGAAATCTGCTGTCATTAGCATTTGTCTTAGACTAGAATTTACTCAACTGTTGGTGTCCTGAATATTTTTATTGTAATATCTATATATTTATTCCCATGTAAGAGTTGTGTCTTTGGTTCCAAATTCAACAGTGACTAGCAGCCAGGGTGACTTGTATCTGCTATTGCCAGGGATGCCTGCAAAGGGTTTAAATTAATTTTAAGGTGGTATTCCAATTAGTGTGTCGAAATGATTTGGAAAGTGAGTGAGATAGTGAGATAGATACATATTTGGAACTTCAAGCTTCAACTTTTGATGTAAATTTGTTAAAATATTTGAAAACATGTAAAACACCTTATATGTCCATTATATAATACTGTAAAAAAAAAACACACCAATCAATAAAAATGTGTACATTTGGAGCAGTTGTTGATGATCAGCTGAATACATCAGATTAGGCTGTGAGTTGTACCTCAAATCCGGGGAACCTCTGACACAGTAAAGTAGACCCAGGTCAAGGTCTAGTATTGGCTTATAGTTAGTTTCAGGAATATTTTGAGGTTTCTGTAATTACATCTAAAATACCTTGATTGTCTTGCCACAGAAAGTTTTTAAAGGTGAGTCTGCACTGTACCTCAGAATCTGAATTTTCAACACAGATTTCAGACTAAAAAATTATGCCTGCTCCAAAACGCTCTAAGAAGACCTGAAGCCACTGTGGAGTTTCTCTGTCAGCTAAATACCTTCTACAGCCTTCAATCCTTCTTCCCTATGGCGATGTGACTTTTGTGCAACATGCAACAGAAATTTATTCTTGTTTTCTACATAATGAGCTATCAATCATAAAACCAACAAATGATAAAGACTTTTAGAAATGAAATGTGAAGGTTTTTCAGTGTCTCATGTGTACAACGAAGCACATTTAAATTACTCAAGGTTTATCTTTTGCTTGCAGAATATTCATTGTTAAGCAGGAGCTCACACAAATCCACAAGACTGAGTTCTTAGTACTACAGTCATTCATAGTTCTTGTGGTGTCAACACAGAGAAAGAAGGGGTTCTTAGAGTTCTAGAAAAGTTACTCCAATCTGAAAGTGGCTCACGTCTTAAATATTATGAGCTACTGCCTTACAACTATGTGTGCCAGCTACAGGATGCTGATATTGTGCATGCCGGTTCACTTTCATGACTTATTGGACGCTCAAAGGTCTATTACTGCTATGAGAAAAGGCTGTTAGCTACTAGTAGAGTCACAAAGAAAGTGGGTGTGCAGTTCAGGGAGGTGGTGGCAACAGAAGTTGAGGCCGTTTAGAACAACTGCCCCAGATGGAGTTGGGTAGAAGTGTGCAGAGTTTGCCAGCTTGCAGGTCACAAACTTGTGCAACAACCCTGGCAGTTTTCCATTAGAGTTGTAGTCTTCCTGTGTTGAAATGGAAATTTGTGTTGCTGGTGCTTGAGGAAATGTCTGTGATTATTCTCCCAGGATGATGAATATTCACAGCAGCCAGTCTAGATGTGAGAATATCTGGGTCAGATTTCTGAATAATCTGACAGACTGACCAATTGAATTACTCAGCAGTGTTCCTCCCATCAGTTTTATTCTTATTTATACTGTTAAGAAAATGGGAAAGAAGTGACACATATGTCAATTTAACATGCAAAGTTATATCCCCACATTAATGGTTATAAATCACATTAGAGAAGTGTTGAAGACCTGGCTGATAGAACTCTCTCCAACAGGAAGTGACAACATAGACAATTTCTTACTTGTTGCCCTTGTAGTGTAGTCACTAAGTATGTTTAACAGAACTGCTAATTCAATTAGCGTCATGATGTTTTCTTTTACAGTCAATTGTGCCTAATTTGTTAATGATGCATTACCATTGTTAATGCAAGACAGTTTGTCATGTTCACCACAGAAATGACTTCATTATGATTTGGTGCAGTCTGTTGTCATTAATCCTATTAGGATATCCCACTATTGTCAGTGTTAGCACCAACTCATTACTCAGTACCATAATGTACCTGCTAATGCACCTACTTATAAATGCAACTAGGTTTGTCAAGCCTGGGATCACACACACTCTGCTGTTTTGTCAATGCAGTTGTAAGAGTCGTGTTCTGTCATTGTTAGAAATGCTGGTATGACAGGTCCAGTAGAGATCTCCTCCAGAGTCAAGAACAATACAGCAGGAAGTAAGAAGTTTGGTGCTAGTTTACCGTAGACTATTATAGCCAATGTTCTCCAGTCACTGCTTTGGTATCCTCTATCTCTCTACTTACACCACAGAAAAACTGATCCATAATCTACATCTGTAATTGCACCTGCCTTTAATATTCGCTGAAAATTTGATGAACTCACTCAACCTGAGATCTAGACAAAAGTTAAATAACTTTTTCAGATATGTTACCTATACCAAAGTATTCTTGTTATCAAGTAAATATAACTGTATATATAAGATTCTGCTTTAAGGCTTAAAGCATACCATGGATGCATATTTTACTGTTGACTTATTACTGAAAATGCTTATTTGCGAAGACCAGCACTAGGCCTGCATATGACAGCAACAGTATTGCTCTAAATTAAGGAGGAAATGTGGGAACTCATTCTAAACCACTTTGTTTCTGGTATCTTGAACAATAGACAATGGAGACAAATGAATTTGACATATCCACATGATTTATAAAATAGCAGCAGTAGGATTGTATCAGCCAGCTCAAGACTGAGTGAGACTACTGACAGAAAATTGGCTTCTTTCTCTCAGATGAAATTGTTTGAACCACAGAGAGAGGATGAGGCTACATTACAATGTACATCCTTTAAATGTAAAAGTGTAGTGTGGACCTTTACTGTGCATTTTGTTGTTGCGTGAAAGACTAAGGTGACTTCCATCATCGCTGGACTGATGCATACATTAATGAGTATGGCTGATATGCACACTGTGCTGTTGTGAGCTTGAAAGTGAAAGCGGAATAGTTCACTGGTCATGAAAATTTCATGATCTGCCATGGTAAGGCCATTAGAAAGGAAGTTTTATTAAAATACAGAAAAAAACATCAGTTACACTGAAGCATCGGGTGTAATGTAGAGTCAGAGTGAAACTTTGAATCCAGGTTTTGCATAACTCCCCCATGAATTTATTATAAAATCTACGGAACAGACCTTTGTGTTTTATTTGGAGGTCCAACTAGATGTTGTCAGTGTTAGGCATACAATGTACATAAAAGTGCATTTTAAGCAGGTGTTAAGGTCAGCTCATTTTAAAAGAATGACATATTAAAGTGTTGAGCTGTAACTTTCATGTTATTGTTTTTTTTTTTTTTTTTTTAATTTTATATACTGAATTAGTCCCCACAGGGAAATAAGTGGTAAACTGCCTTTAATTCCAATTTTACTACCAGAATAAACATGTCAATACATTTTATATTAATACATTATCTATTGTTAAATCATTAAATGATTTTATATAACTAATTGAAGTCTTTTTCTTCTGTTGTCACTGTCATTTATAGTTGTCATTCCAACAATACCTTTGAAGGAACAAGAGCTGTGGTGCAGAAACACCCGTAATAAAGAAGAGAGGTGGTTAAATGTGACTCAGGGGCCATGAAGTATGTTTGTTCTGTGTAGTATGCTGCAGCCATGTGTCTTACGCTTTGAATACTTGACTTGATTGATTTCTTCTTACAGTGGTAAAGAAGCAGTAATTAAGAGCCTGGGCTGGTCATTGATTGGACTTCCTGCCTGAGACGCCAACAAATCATTGCAGCTCTCACCAGGGATAAATGAATTGAGCCAAGTCTGTGTTTAAACCAACTCGATGTAAAGAAAGGCAGGTTATCTGCTCTGCCCAAAGTAAGACATAGATGAGGCTTGGGGTGTGTGGTTTTTTTTTTTCTAGTCAAAAGACCCAACCTTTTTTGGATGTAATAAAATCAATGAATTTTAAATAGATCGGTATAACTTTAACTAATTAAATTCTTTTTTTGTTTTTTGTATTATTGGGTAGAGTGTAACATAAATTCAAGAGAGGATTAACTGAATTTCCCTTGATACAACTTGGAAGAATCTGAAAAAAATAGACAACCATATGCACCACATATCATTTTAAAAGAAAGGGAAAATGGACTTCGTCATACAGTTCCTAAGAATAAGTAGAACACACTATAAACTGGAAGGACGTGTCAAAAATTAAAAATATAATAAGTGCAGAGCCTGTAACTGTGTAACCACACCACCAATGCTGGTAATAAATTACTGCATTATGATGACAGCAGATGTGAGAACATTGCTTCATTACAAAGACAGAAGGAGGTGCCACCATTTCAATGGAAACAAACGTTGCTTTGGGCCCCTTTGTAAACAGCACACTGCTACTATTTCGAGTGATGGGAGCTCCACCTTATCACAACAGTTCCCTTTAAGAGGAACAGTTTAATGTCAACAATGTTTTCTCCTTCTGCCTGTTCATGAAAACCTTCCAATCCATGGGGAAAATGTTTCTCCCATTTCAAGAGGAAAAACAGATAAAGATGAACAACAAGCAGGGACTGCAGTCAAAGACATAGTATTAGCCTGCCGCGCCGAGCTCTTTTGGTGGCACACATCCATCTGTTCGCCTGTGCATTTTTCAAAGAAGTGTCGCGCCTTCTGTTATTTAGAAACTTCTTTGCCATTTTCACAAAGAACTCCTCTGAGCACTGCATCATCAGACTGATTTGCATGACCATCTCCTCAGTAAAATGGAGGCACCGCACCAGCCAGGCTCCCGCGCTTTCTTCAGAGAAGTTTGATCGCTCGCTGGTAATCTGATTGGGAGAGATCCACCCAATTTGCGCTGATAATGAGACAGCTTGACAGGGACATAACGGCAATTACTTTGCAAAGCACATAGTGTTGCAGTTAAATTAGACGAGGTTGTATATTTCTATTGGACTGATTGCTTTGTATATCATACTCTTATTATTTGCCAGACAGAGCGGAATGCAAGTTACAACTGTTTCAGTGGCTCTCACCTTTTTTCTATCATTCATAATTATTTCACATACATTTTAAAACCGTGTCTTCAGTATTAGTGTGCTCTGTTAATTGTTATTGACAGTTGAGAACAGCTGATCTCCCTGAGACTGAGGTAGGTTGACAGGCTGCGAATCCAGCTGCGGTAACAATACAGGGTTCAGAGGTGAAGGTCAAAATGATAGAAAGGAGAATTAATATCTTTCTTCCACATCATAGGAAATGTTGGGATCACTGCAAAAAGATGGATGAGCCTCTGAATTTTGAAATACAGACCGAAGTGTGTCACTGAGATGCATTTCATACATGAGGAACCAACCAGACTTACCTGTGGAGGTTTGCTGCTGTTCATATTAGGGTCATATTAGGGAAAACAACATCTGTACAAATGCACTGAAAATTTAAAATCAAGTTTACATCATTTCACTCGATGTCTTTACATCTGTTCACCACAAATATTGAACTCATAAAATCACTGTTAAAGGCACATAATATCATGTTACTCTACAATAAATAAGAAAAAAAACATATAATTGTATTAAAATGCATACGTATAGTTCCAACATCTACTGTGTCACTCGGGATTCAGGTGATTGTTTTGAATTCAAATTAGTTTATGGTAAAAATGTTTCTCCTTATAATTTATTCCTTGAGGAGAAGAAGTAGAAAACACTTCAAGGAACTCTCAACTAGTTTTTTAAGTGAATCAAACAACAACACTCAGTGTCAGCTGTTGATGTTCATGATCCACTGTATGGTACTGTAGCATGTAGCTTACCTTTGGAGTGAAGGAGGAGGAGGGAGGAGTTATTGTTGGTCAGAGTTGTCATCAGGGTAACAGTCACCACTACCATTATCTTCATAAGCCTTTGCTTTATCATCCATGATAAAGTATCCAAGGTATGAAGTCTGACGCTCTGAGATGCTTACAGAGACAACAACAAACAAAAGCGCTTTGAAATGTCTGTTGCTATGATTAAGCGTTAAATAAATAAAACTTGACTGATTGAATTTGATTAAAAACAGGGAGAGAAGAGTTTTGGAAATGCGTGAACGCAGTGGTGCTGCTCAGCACTGGATGTGGCAGAAAGGGGAACTGCAGGACCATAGTTGGCTATTAAGGCCCACGTTTGTTCATATCTACGAATGTTCGTAAGTCGAATGTTTATAAGTTGAGGATTACCTGTATAGTAATGTGTCTTTTATGGAACAAGCTGGTCTGCAGCAAAGATAAGAAATACGAATACAAAAATGACCCCTTGTGCAGAAAGTAGAGTAAGCCCACTCACAGCACCGCTGGCACCGCAGTGCTGCCAGTCAGAGCTTCAGAGTCCATGTCCTAATTACAAAGTGGCCTCAGCTGCAGGTACCATCCACAGCAGGTGGACGGGAGAGGAGGTGTAACCTGCAAGGGCAGGGGAGAACACACAACAACACAAACAAAGACACACACACATACTGACTCGTAACAAGCGCCTCATGACAAGCAAAAGCAACAGATGGCAGGACATGACAAATGCTGCCACAAAGACTGATCAATTTGGTTTTAAGTCAATGAAAAACACAAATTTCTCAATACATTTGACTCAGGAGGTTCTGACTAAAACCAGTCTATCACATTCACCATAGATAGAACAGCACAGACGCCAGGATCCCAGACATCAGCATGCAGCAAACCTATGGACTTATTTAAAGGTAGTGTACATATAAGGATGTATGGGACTGTTCATTCTTGTCAGGGGTCATATATGCAAACAGAAGCTCCCCTTAATGAATTAATTTTGAATATATTAAAAGACCTGAGGATTTTTAACTCTTAGAAAACACAGTAGAGAGGAGATGTACAGGAAGATCACAATCTTGATGTGTCATTAACATGTTACGGTTTTTGTTGTACTGTATGTTGTCAAGTTTACTGCTGTAGTATTGCCTTCAGCTGGACAGTTTGGCCTTTCCAATTTTAGATTTCAGGAGATTTAAAACTGTGCAGTTCAACTCTGTTCCAACTTCATAAACTATGTTAGGCTTTTTAATTATTGTAACAGTTACTATGAAATGGAATCTACCTCTGAGTAATGATTCAATGAGAAAAAAAGTCAATATTTGCCGTTCTCATGGTCGTGTTTTTTCATTAGAGTCTCAATTATCCTGTGCATGTACTGTATATCAGAGGTCATTGCTTGATGTTAAACAGTTAAAATTTCGGAAGAAAGAAAACTTTTCTGTGGTCAGTGATATCAGCATCTGGCTGCATGTAAAGTGTGTATTATCTACCAGTGAGAATGTATAAAAACACAGTGAAACCTTTCTCACATAGCATATTATATATTTGTTTTGTGCTCCCCTGTGAAACTGTCTACCTATCATAAATGGCATGTACTTTTAAGTTACTTGTCATCTACGTAACATCTGAGGACCGACCATAATAATCAATTTCATCTGCGACTGCCTCCTCTGCAGCAGTTCAAATGCACTCAGTGTGAGGCCTGCTTAGATATGAAAATATTATGGAGATTTTCTGAAATTTGCAATCTTTAATTGGAGTTTGTGTGCATCTGTGTGTATGTCTCTGTATCTACTGGCAATGTGCCTCCCGAATTAAAGCGAAATTCTTTGATCTGATATAAGATTTGAATAGTTGAGATTTAAATATTTAAAATTCTTCTGCAGTATCGCTTTGATCTCTGAAATGATTAATAGGGGTTTGTTATAGAAAATACACTAAACGGATCTGGGAGAGCCGGCCCACTGTAATTGTGAGTTCCCTCGCAGAGAGAGGGTAAATTACACATTTTAAAGTTACAGGGTAAACAGTTCATTTGAATTTTATTTCATTCTTTTATGTTTAATGAGACAAGAAGACAGAGAGTGACTTCAAACAACCCAATCTAAAGTGGAAAAGATTTTATTCTTGAGAGAATGACACTTGGAAAGCAAAAGTGCTTTCATCGTTTATCATGATGATTAGGAAGAGGAGGCTCTTTGTCTCCTGTCACTGCCTTTTTCAAGCATGAAGTGGGAGAACTTGGCGAACGTCATCAAATGATGCTGATACTGATAATCAGGGCATCATGCGAGATGCTCACAGTCTAGAAATGCCTCACCTTAATAAGGATATACTGTTCAACACCTCTGGAGTAGTTAAATGCTGACTTTGTGATCCCTCCTTTTGTAGATTGTTTAGCTGCGATGACTAAGTTTTTTTTTTCTTGGTAGACCTACCGGCAAGTCAAGCCAGTTTTATTTACTGTATATGGCACCAAAATTACAAGTTTACTTGAGGCAGTTGGTGGTCTAGACTTATCTTTACTTTGCAGAGACTCAACAGTCCTCCATGAGAAGAACATGGAGACAGTGGTGAGGAAAAATTGCCTTTTCAAGATGCAGAAACCTCAAGCAGATCCAAGACTAACGGTGGCACGCCCTCTGCTTTGACTGCAAATGTATTTTTGTGATAAACTGACAGTGGTGTTGGCAACTTTTGAGATAAATTAGACAGGTAAGGTCCTTGCCTTTCTGGGAGGCTACCAGAACCCTATTTTAGAAATTAAATGCATGGTTCGTAAAGATAAGAGAGAGAAATTGTGTTTTTCCCTTTTTGAACAGTTTGTGACCGTCAGTGAACAACGGAAGAAAGTTAATGGACAGTCTTTGGCTATGATAGATGTGAATAGTGTTGTGCGGTGGCCATATGCATATGCATATGTGTGTGTCTACTTGTAAAGTTAAAATAGTAAAGGCTGGTGGGATGATGCATTTGTTGTGATTCACTTCTTAACCCAACGTAATTTGGTAATAGTATTACATTAAATTTGATTGAAATACATTTTTAATCTTACATTTTTATTTTTTGTTTTCATTCATTTTAAAGTCATTACTTCCAGAGAATAGATGAATAATACTTTGGTGTTTTGGTCCAGTTTAATGTACTGGCCTCTTCAACTGTGTGTTAAATTACGCTGTTTCTACCATATAAGTTCCTCATTCAAACATTATTAATTATTAGGGACACACATTAGCTATGCTGATGTTTTCGTAGGGACAAAATATGACTTTTTTTGCATTTATGAATGAATTTCATCGAGTTTTCAACATAAGTAAATTCACGCTAAAGGAACTATGATCCAGTTTGTTTCTGACTGACTGACAAACAATTTTCATTTTTATGTGAATCTAAGAGCCACTGAATGTGTTTTTTACCACAGCCTGTTGGTTTTTCACTTGACCACTCATCACCAGGCACACACTCATTATGCTCCTTTCGACTATTTCTTTTGCTAAACACATAAAACAATCTGAACCAAAGCTGATATGGTGTGTGCTCTCGGCCGTGTGCACCCACAATGCACGCGGTGCTTAGCTTGCCATTCATCTTAATGGTGGCCACAGGTCAGTGAAGATGAATCTTCAGAAAGTGTTGCTGGCAGTTGACAGGTGACCTACTGGACCATGAACAGCCGTCGGCCTCCATACCAACCGGTGCTTGCCATTGTTGTAGCACATTGCAAAAGAGCCACCTGCTCACCAACCGCTCTGATCAATGAAGATTTTCTTTTTTTCTAGTGACACAGCCCAAAAGAGGTGGTATTGACATTTGAGGCAAGGGTATGAATCGATAGCAGCCCGTCAAGCCATCTGACTGAGCAAAACCCATAAACGTCAGGCCATCGAGTAGAAGATGATTGATTGATAGTTAGAATGGCAAACATGAACCAGGAGCGTCACTTTGTGTTTTCAGGGACTTTGACAATTAAGAGATGGAGAAACTAAATCACACTTGTCTAGCTAGCTAGATCAGATGTCTAGTTGGCTTGATAGATAGCTACGGTATGTCCCAAACAACATACACTAATCCAGCTCACCATAGGATTGGAAGAACATTTACATCCTAATTTTTCTTTTTTGTTGTTGTTGTTGGATCTGTAGATAATCTAATCTAACTTTTACCTCCATTGTTCTCGGAAGATGGAAAACTACCTCAGCAGTCAGATGTCAAAACTATTTTTTTGGTCTCTTAGGTATTAGTGAGAGTAACATTATGTTATTTTAAAAAAGATATAGCATTATTTTACCAAAGGATAACTGTTGCGTGTCATGATGCTCAGCTATGTTCTAAATAGCCGTTATCTCAGCAGCCTTTGCTTGTCTCGTCAGTATCGGCTCTTCACTCAGTAAAACCCCTGACGGGTCTGATTTAGTCATTGTGCCTCTCACAGAATCTATCCACTCTAATCAAAATGACTCTCTGTTAAATAAACCATGACAAAAGCTTTTCCATGAACGGTGTGCTGGAGCGGAAGTCGTCCTGTAACGCTAGATGATTAATCAACAGATTGGATTTTGCTCAGCGTTGCATTTCCTTCCAGCTGCACTCACGTTAGCCTTAATATTAGATTGAAAGAAACGGGAGAGACGTGGGACTCCTTTTGTAAAGTGGAATTCAAAGGTTGGCTGATGGCACTTCTTTAAGGATAGGTGAGTTATTTAAGGCTGAGACCTGCCACCAAGTATCAGTGAGCGTTCCTGGCTGACTGTCAGCAGGGGGGATGGGGGCACTGTGCATATTAGATTGAGGTCTGAAATGAAAGTTGGCACCCAATGGTGTCTGCCTTCACTTAACAGGGCGTGGCAGGTGGTTCTCTGCTCTCACCACATGTTTTACTGGTCAGACACACATGAAATGTAGCATAAAATTGTTGGTAAGTATATGTTTTGACAGGACATAGCCACAAAACAAGCATCGCTATCATCCGATAAATATTTCCTGCTTGGTAATTATCACTCATGTTGTGTTGTACATCCACAATGTACCTCAAATGACCCATGTCAGATGTGGGACAAAAAACACCATAAAAACAATTATGTAGGCTAAAAAAAAAAGAAGCAAGCTATTCAGGCAACAGTTTCCATCTTCCATTTTTCTGAGTTTTCGCAGCTTCTAATTAAATTATGCTATTCTAACTAGCTCTTATTATCTCTCTCGAGAGTTCCCTCTACAATAAAAGTCATATTTGATTAGCATTAACTGAATTTCTGAAAAATTCTGCAACTTTTTAAAGTTGATTGTCTACTAAAACTAAATGTCCTTAACGCTAGTTTCCAATTCTTTCATAATACATTATCACAATTATTAATGCAAGCTTTGAAGTTTAGAAGAATTAAAAAAAAAGTTGCTTACTTTATTTTTTGTAGTAGTGTGCGGCCATATTGTATCTTTATGTATTTGGCAATATTGTTAGGCAGCGTTTTATTCTGAGCAGATATGTATTCAAACATATAAAATAACAAATCTAAAATCTTGAAAAAGTTGTATTTCCAAATATAAATCATTAAAAATGTTTTTTGACAGTTACTGCAACTTCAACTCATTTAAGACATTTGAGTTGGAATGACACACACAACTAAATTGCTATAGTTGTGAACATTATTAACACAACTCAAAATAATGCTTGCATAAATCAGAAAATTTGAATCTCTGTCTCTCAGCCATGCATTTGATTTAACAGAGGCAGAGGGTCCTACAAATCATCTTTAGGGTATACCGCTTAATAAAAGTGAAAGTGGTTTTCCTCTGCTCTTTGCTTGTTTACTGTAGCGTGAGAGAGGTCAAGGCCACAATGTCGGAAATAGAATCAGCCTGTCTTTTTCTGCTCAGTGCGTGAACAATAGTATTGATTAATAGTCATTGCCCTTTTTTTCCTCAAACAGAATCATGTAAAGACCCTGTCAGTTACCATCACCATCTACTGAGAATGTGTTCCATCAACCCCAATGACAAACGGGCAGGCAATGGCAGGTGGCACATATTTCACCTGCCCAGGCAAAATGGGCCAGTAAATGGGACAAGGCAGAGGGACAAAGTAACACATATGAAGGTGACAGCTTTTCACACCTGGGAATAATGGTTTTGATAGGCGTACTTGTTGTGCTGTTGTGAATTGGACAGAGAGTAAAAATGTGTGATAATACACACAATTAGCTCATCGTGCAAAATGACCAAAGGCCCTCACAAGCCAGGGCACATCTAAAATCTACCTTTCCCTGTGAAGTGTGATGGCTCGGCGCAATGCTGGAAGGATACCGTGTTTTGACACATCAAGGATACAATTATTGGACCCTAAAGCTATGCTTGTCCACACATGCACCCTATCACTAACAGAGTGGATGGATGTGGGAGCACTGCACTTCATTTCCACCTCACCGCCATCCCTGCTCCATCCGATTGTCTAACTCTGAAAAGAATACAATTTATCACTAGCACAATGCACATCTATGTATATCTATATATGCTCTGTTTTTCTGTGATATCCCTGTCAAGCCAGCTGATATTACACATGTGCAGCAACTTCAAAAGTAAAGCAGAGTTAATATCACTTTGGATGTCAAATTTATTCTGACACAATTTCCCTCTCCCATGTGATTTGTAAAGGAAGGAGATAGCCCTTCAATAGCAAAGCCTCACCAATTTATGTGTCATTATCACTGTCAGTACACACAGAGCTATTTTTGTTTTTCATCTGACCATGTTGACACACTCGCCACATTCATGTCCAACAGTGGAGCTGTAGCTTGACAGAAGAGATGACATGCAGGAGCATGGCGGTGCATTTTGATCATACGCTATAGCATCTGCATACTGTTTCTGGAGCTCGTCAAGGCAGGACAAAGTTGAACCATTACTGTCTGTGGGACGCCCCAGAGATAATTCAGCTTATTGCCACTCTTAGCTCCCCAGCTAACACAGCTGTTGGCTGTGAAAGAGAAAGAGATGAAGAAAGAATCAAAAAATTTATGCCACTAATAAGGTGAGAGATGGAATTAATACGTGTGGTAAATCCAACATGTCAGAACAAATGGTGTACTGAAGCCATCGTCAGAGGAAATTACCTAAAAGCTGAGAGAGAAATCAAAACATTACCATAATTACCATGACTTATGATAGCAGCACTCATTTCATAACAAATTCAAACACTAATGCCACGTTAGCGCCGCTGCTTCATGAAAATCTTTCAATGATCATGACTACAGCCGGACTTGAACATGTTGACGTGTTCATTGTATTATCTCATTCTAATCATTTAATCATGTACCATCACTAAATATGTAACACTGAAAATGGAGCAGTAACGGTACTTTTTGAATGTGTGAATGTCCAGAAATATTGGTGTAACAAAAACATGCTAACTTTATTGGTTGTGCTAAGATAGCAGAATGCATACAATGCTATCTGGAGCAGCATTCAGTAACAAATCTTCTACTGAGAAATGTAACATGTTTATGTAGACTCCTGAGCCAACAAATACAAACAATGAAATTACAACATCCACAGTGGTGGTAATAAGTCAAACATATAGAATACCCATCGATTACTGTTGTGGGTGCAAATTTATCTTACCTTTACAAATAAACCATGATGATTTTTGCATTGGTTTATTTACATTTATTAAACAATTTCAATGTTTTCTCTATGTATTAAATTTATGTCTGTGTCATATCATCTAATATGACACAGATGAAAGATTTCACCTTCTCTTCCTGCACTTCCATTTATTTGGACCAGTGGGACCCTGTGGGCAGGCTTACAGCTCGACTGTGGCTGCGTCGCTAGAATGATGCAGTGGCAGGAGGAGTTCAGAGGTCAGGGTGAAGGTAGAGCCATCAGGGAAGAGCTGGGTCAAGGTATTTAAGTCAATATTGCTCAAGCTATCTGACAGCCTGGCTAACAGCTTCCTGATCCACAAGGCCTGTGGAGAAGGCAGGCAGTGTCTGTGTCTCAACAGCAAGGAATTGTGGGGCTTGGCTGTATCAAAGGGTCCCTGCAGAGCAAGCATTACATGTTTGACCTTGATCCAGGCTGCATGTGTCACCAGCATAGCCATGACATCACATTTATACTTGAAAAATATGAAGTTTAGGACTGTCAACATTGTCAACCATTATATAGTGTATAACCTAACATGGGCAATATTAACCAGTATCTAATGACATAAGAGAGGCTGGTTCTGACGGTAGGGGGGCTATAACCATAAATAGTGTCCACATAGCTTAGGTTTGGAAGTGCGGTTCCAGATTAGAAGAAACTTTACAGAAACTCTCTCTTATCACATGATTTGAACACAACTCAACATCCCACACTAGACGATGCCTCCGAGGGAGCAGTGCAAACACTGCACAACGTCAAGATGGAGGTCAACATGGTGCAACAACTTAGTAGCGTAGTGAGGCTTCATGATACCAGTGATCTGAAGGCTAAACATGTATACATGAGAAAGCGGACACTAAATGCTGATAATGTGAATTTCACAAGATTAATTTACGGCAAAGGCCACATGGTAACTAACGTTACTTTTAAGGGCTACGTTGTTTCCTATTTTCACTGGCTGCAATGAACTCACTCAGAAAACACTGATGTCATCATCCCGATTTAGATTGCTTCAAGTAATCTCTCGCTTATTCGTGCTTCAAGATGCACGCCTTCACTACATCACAGATTTTTAGTAGGTAGTCACGTGATATTGTAAGTGCATGTTATTGGCTGACAGCACCACACTGTGTGCTAACCCTAACCCTAACGCATTTCCATGAAACACAAAAGTGCTTCAAACAGTCTGTAATAGTGTGGGAACAGGTAATACAGGTGTAAGGTGGTTTAATATTAGTATGGGGAGGCTTCATAAATGTTTGAATTACTGTAAATAATAAAATAAATAATTAGTCGCTATATCGCAGAATTTCGTTTTTCACTAGTGGTCCTGGAACATGTTAACCTCAAGTAACAAAGGAATTACTGTATCGAACATTTTTGACATGGTTGCATCAACTCAGGCGAGTTGGATGGGTTGAGACTGGACCTGTGAACGCTTCACATCACCAGAAAATCTGGACCAAATATCGGGAATGGTCAATGGTTTACCAGAATTATCTTCTAATTATTGGATGGGAATATTAATGAAATTTCCTTGGCATTGATCTTAGTTAGCTATTTGTAGTAGTAAATGTGATGTGATTGTTAGTAGGTGTGATTTGATTAGTAGTGTGTGTGATGTGATTAACAGTAGATGTGAAATGATGAGTAGTAGATGTGATGCAATAAGTAGATGTGATGTGATTGGTAGTAGATATGATGTGATTGGTAGATATGATGTGATTGGCCATGGATGTGAAGGGATTTGTATTAGATGTGATGTGATTGGTAGTAGATGTGATGTGATTAGTAGATATGATGTGGCCCTTCCCAATCACATTTTAACACATTTTCCAACATCTCTGCCTTCATAAGTCCTGATGTCAGATAGGTGAAGGCTTGATTTTCTTGTATGTTGGCTTTTTGCATGTGCTGTCTTACACTGCACACAGTGTTGAGCTCTCAGGGCCACCATACATGCTAGGTCATACATTTGTCTATATGTTGCAGTAATAGCTACCATCAGCAGGCTGTGCACACTCTGGCTGCCCTCCCAAACCTTGTGAGGGGTCAATTGGCTCACCACCACCCAAGCTTATAAAATGTCCCTTATCAATATTTTAGCGCATCAATTGCGACCCTTGGTGAACACGTCTCCTGCTGAAAATTAAATTATCAGCGGACGAAGTCACTAGGGATCAATACTTTGGATGCTGTCACGGCTTCCTCTCTTGTGTTTGCTTTATCTCAACACTCTGTCAGGTCCATCTCTGGGAGGGGGACCACTAAGATCCAGAGAAAGCGCCCGATGAGGATTTTTCAAACTAAACAGTGCCTTGGGCAAAATGTTGTCTCAGGAGAAAGGTAAGCTGCGATTCCCAGAATAGTGAACATCGTACAGAAAAGTGGGAGATGATACTGTCTATTAGTGATGAGCGAGTACACCACTATCTGTATCTGTATGTGTATCTGTTCAACCATCTAAATTATCTGTATCCGTATCTGTTCTCGGGGTGGGCGTGGGTGGAAGTGGGTGTGGTTTGACCGAAATGGGTGGGACTTAATTCTGTACATTACTTTAAGTCTGAAATCAATATGGATTGTTTATTGTTTATTTAAAAACTATTTACAGAACAGCCTCAAAGTTGAGATTCAAATCAATGTTTTTGATCAGAAAAGTAAGAGAACTATATACAGAACAAGTTTTTTTTTTATTAACTCAGAACATGAATATTCTTAAGTGTATATGAATGAATACTTACAGAGCAGCTTAAGAATTGATATTTAATGCTTTTCATACAATAGTAAAGGAACTATTGACAGAACACATTTTTTAAGAGCTCAAAACATGAAGTGCATAAATGAATACAACGCATGCAATAGGAATTTGTGAACTACAAAGTATGCATGAACAAGAATTGTCATACTCAACACAACTTTATAATGTTTTTTCTTCTTTTTCTTTTTTTTTTATTTCTAGAGCGAGAGAGAGAAGGAGAGAGAGACAGAGCAGGTTTGTGTGTGTGTGTGTGTGTGTGTGTGTGTGTGTGTGTGTGTGTGTGTGTGTGCGCGCACGCTACGTGACAGTTAAAATATATAAATTATTAATTTGAACTGAAGTGAGAAAGTGTCAAATTAAGAGCAGAGATTCTCTGTCACATCCAGTGGTCAGTGGTCCCCAACCACCGGGTTGCCACCCGGTACCGGGTCGCAGAACATTAGTACCGGGCGGCACAGAACGCTTGGCTTCCTTTTTTTTATTGATTACCAGTCTAAAGATGTTTTACTTTGAAAATTGACATCTGTGCAGAATGACAGAATGACATCCGGAACACACTTCAGGTGTCATTGTCTCCCGTTACCCCTAGATCAGCAGACCCCAACCACTAATGCTTATTATTGTATTAATTATTATTTGCTTGATTTGTTCACCCTTTTATTGGAAGTGATCAGTATTTCTCCTACGTTATATGCACTGATTGTAAGTCACTATATTTCAAAATAAACCTCATCAGTGTAGTAACTTGAAACAAGTTTTTAATATTATTATTTCTTACAATTATTTTGTTTACAGAGATGTTGATTATTAATTTGTGAAAAAAGGTTGTTTATTGCCTGTTGATGTTTGCATTTTACATAAAACCACTACGGATGATTTATTAGACTACAGCTGTCCTGACGATTATCGAGCAAATGAAGGCTGGTCTGTGAAAATGTTGTCTTGAATGAAACTGGTCCGTGGCGCAAAAAAGGTTGGGGACCGCTGGTTATGAGGATTTTCCTTCAGCAGGAGCACGAATATTGACGAGTTTTATTCGTATCGTGCTCATACTCGTCAAAAATGCTTTATCCGTACCGGATACTCACCTGAAATGATTACCTGGCTCAACCCTACTGTATACGTAGTGTTGTTTTGTCACATGTAGATTACGATAAGATCCAAATGCATAACTTTGTAGAATCATGTCTGCACTGAAAAAAACACACACATGACGTTCATTTGAGCAAGACTTATGAACTCATGCACCCCATTTTTTTGTTTAAAAAACCTCAGTCATGGAAAACATATTGTATACCAGCTCAATTTCCACTCCCAGACAATATGAGGCAGTGTATCACCATCAAGCAGCCGCCATGACACACTGCTAACAGACCCCAGAACACTAAAGCATCACATGCACCTGACAACAGCAACGGAAATTATCCTCATTGACATGAGATTAACAATGCTCCTGTGTACAACAATTATTTAAAAATAATGCAACGCCCATAAGTCATTAAGTCTATAAACATGGTTTTTCTATTTCATCAATAAAATTAGTGAATAACCTCAGTCAACAATGTTTATTAGAAATTTTGTCAATTTCTATTCCATGATCACCTTATTATGAAATTTATTTGCACTCATATGCAAAGTGTGCATGGGGCGCACAAAATCTCATGACTGATGCTTTCATAAATACCTCTGAATAACTATGTATGTTTTTGTGCTACAGGATGTTTATTTGTATCTTCCTCCATGTAGTTCTTAACTGTTGACTTGACTTGATACTCTGGCTTTACATTTCATCATCAAAAAGTTATTGAATGTGTGAAAATGAAAGGATTTGGCCTCATCTGTTCAAGTGCTTCGTGTGCTCAGTTCAGTTTGGTCTGAACTGTACTCCAGTTTGGCTTTGGAGTACAGTTAAAACATGCAATATACTCACTCATACTACATCACTGGAGCCTTTACTACAAACTTCATCTGATCAGAGCGGGAGCACAGATCTGCAGAGGAGAGCTTCATTACACTGAGATGATGATGAGGATGTTCATTGGTGTGTGAAGTTTCTTCAGGCAGAGGAAGTGTTAGCACGCTCAATGATGGCCACTTAATCTTGGGAAGAGCTTGAAACCAAACAACCATTTTCCACCTTATGGTGCCTTTATTACCTTTGTAAATAGTGCTAATGCTGAAAACAACAGATAACCCCTTGAAATAATAAAGATCCAGCAGTTAATGGAGGTAAAGAAGAGTTTTCTTGCCATGTGAATAATATTGTAATGATGGGATACTCCTGCATGTATTGAACATCTTATACCGTTTAAATTGATGCAGTGTTGAAATACGTAAATGTGGCAACACATTTAAATAGAAATACAACTTGAGGTGTCACCAGTGGAATCACACAGTAAACACAACACTTGCAGAAATATAAATGTAGCTTTAATGCAACAATAACCTCAAAAATCTACAAAGGACTCATGCAGCATCATAAACACAGTGAGCTGACAATTTTGACAATTTGGGGGACCCCCCCCCCATTTAAAAAACAAACAAACAGCATTTTTAGCAGCTGAATCAATTTATCAGTGATGCTGATGTGAGTCCCAGTCACATCATATCACACATTACTGACTTTGCTCTACCTCAACAGCCAAAAGCGAGGCATTGCTCATGTCATCTGCAAATCACAAATCGTAGCTCCTGACGCGAACCGCTGCACAGAAGCCAAGTGCCAAAGGGCTCTGGCCAAAGCTAGCATCATACTTTAAAGTGATTTGAAACACTGAGAAAAGGAGGGGCAGCAATCGCCCTGGAGCACAACATAGACAGAGCTTCGGTCTTCAATGGAATGGAAAAAAGAAAGAAAGAAAAAGAAGAGAAAGGGGAAGAAATATGGCCAGCTCATCCGTCATTCTTTTAAAAGGTCAGGATTTTGTAGGTGGAATTGGGAAGAGCAGTGAATTGCAGATGCACTGAACAGCAGGGTATTTTCCGCTGCCATGACCAGCTAAGGAGAGCTCCTTTAAAACACATCTGCCAGTAAACATTTTGGCCTGACTCTGGGTCATCTTTCCTGTCTGGATCCAGCAGGGCATGAAGATGTACCTGCACAAAACCCAAGACAGACTTAGTCACTTCAGACTTACCTTTTAGCGGTGCTGCCTCCTGCTTAATTGTTATGATGATGCATCCTGCAGGTATTGTATTTCCTGGATTCAGAAAGGTTATCTCACCTCTGCTGTTTTTTTTCATCGACAAAAAGTAATATCTGGTATCATTCCCAGCAGCGAGCAACAGCAATATACAGAGAAATTCTTATAAATGAGAATTAAATACAGTGACATGAAGATAGAGTTACAACACATTGTTTAAGATGAGGATCTAACTCAATATAATTCAAGTAAAAAAACTTTATTAGTCCCCAAGGGGCAATTGAAACAATCTAACAGATAACAGCGTGTCACCATGACAGCAAATGAATGAATGTAATGTTATTACAAATGAGAGACAGACAGATGGATGGATGGATAGAGACAGACAGATGGATGGATGGATGGATGGATGGATGGATGGATGGATGGATGGATGGATGGATGGATGGATGGATGGATGGATGGATGGATGGATGGATGGATGGATGGATGGATGGATAGATAGATAGATAGATAGATAGATAGATAGATAGATAGATAGATAGATAGATAGATAGATAGATAGATAGATAGATAGATAGATAGATAGATAGATAGATAGATAGATAGATAGATAGATAGATAGATAGATAGATGGTATGTGATTGTCTTCAAGGCAAATTTTGAAAAAGTGGCAAAGAACTCCTGAGTGAGGCCTTCTGCCACGACAATTACGACTAAGTGCCTCTTTACCTCCTTCAGCTAGAGAAAAGGGTTAAAAATGACCTTCTAGCATTATGGATGAGGAAAAACAAACCAAACACATGTCACTCATAAACGACACACTTCCTCAGAATGCACCATACTTACAGAGGAATGCAGCAATGTCAGAAAGCACTTTCTTTGCCACTGTCACAGTGATGAAAAGGTTGCTCTCCCAGGGAAAATAAAATGGTGCGAGGGACAGATGTGAGCTCAGTTATAAGTCTCTCCATCAGCCCTGCAGAAGCCGCTCAGACACCCCTGGGATACAGACACACATCTGGAAGGAATTGTCAATGGGATTGATACAGTGCCTGGAGTAATAAAAAATGAATATATCTGCTGCGATGTAAACACAAATGACCTGAGCCATGATGCATTTGCTTAGATCTGCTTTGATCCCCTTCAATCTGTGTCTTCCTCTATCTGCCTCGTGTGTTTCATGAGCAGTGCACACGGTGGATAATTGTAAATAGTCCTGTGGATTGTGTGGACTCTGTGTCGCACAAATGACTCGCTCGTTAGAGCCGGGCTGATCCTAAACACCCTCTGAAAGGTGTCTTTATATCAGAATTTAAAAAGCAAATGGTGTATTATGACTTTCCTATAGAGCTGTAACAAGCACTAAAGCTGCTGCACAATCGTTTGAACAGGCTGAGCGGACGGCGAGACAAGCGAAAGAGAAGTGATACATTAAACATGAATTGTTCGAAGGACACAGACGACATAAAAGCATGCGGTGACAGGGTCACAGGCATTGTGTGCGACGTGAGTGGAGGGGACAGATTTGCAGAGAGTCTTTTAATGTGCACGCTTGTGCTTAACATTGTTTAGAGCTCAGTGATTTGAGATTACTACCACAGGGGGCGGCCTGGGGGTATTTCTATGATGAGCTTTGGAGAATGTGGCCAATAATACGGCAGACTCTTTAAGGTGGCCGTCTCTTTCTTCTGCAGGGGAAAGTGTTTTTCTAACCACATCAAACTGGTGAAAAATAATGGCTGAGGCGTTGTCTATTCAGATGTTCAAACCTATGCAGCCTTTCGGATTTGGGTTTATTGCCAAACCGCAGAGGAGCGATATGTTTAAGCAGTGGCCTCTAACGTCGTGCTAAGGAGACTGACTCCAGCTCCATGAGTGATTCCCGAGATGTTAGGTTCTACCCGCCAGCCTGCCTCCAGGGACCTCTTCATTATCTGTCATTAAATGTTTTTAAGTTTGCATAATTGATCGTCTCCAATAAGTCCTCATTGATTTATGGAGGTCTGGGTTGAAGGAAGAACTGGTTAAAAATTCATAACCCTGCTACGCATCTTCACAATCCATTAGCTGCTGCCGGACCCGAGTCCTCCCATTGATTGACCTTGTGCTGAGAATCTTATGGACTCTGCATTTTCCCCTCTTTTATTGCGCTGTGGGAAGAGTTATGTTTCAGCATTTTCCCCAGACAGGCCTGACTTTGATTTCCTCCCTCTCTGTATGTTCTGCTGTGCATGTTGCACCATGTTGGACGTCTGTATCTCCATCGCACCCTCCCTCTGTTTCTCCTTCTCCATCTAAACTGAAGGCCTTTCTCTGAGACGATGAATAAATAAAGCATGTTCCATAAACAGCTTTCCACTATTATTTAAGCTTCCAGGACCTCGCACTCTGACAGCCTGCTTTCCCCACCATCAAATTCAAGTGTGTAAATTTTCTAAAAGGCTCTGAATGTTTTATGATGATTTCAGGGAATGATGGAGTAATAGCTGAATAGTGAAGCTATTACTTTTAATATTTATATTGAGTGCTTTGAATGATTAATGTGACAGGATGTAAAATCAGAGCTGCGGGACGTATGTGCTTCACAACCACAGCCACTTGGCAAAAAAATATTTGTTTTCCCGAGCAGCCCATTCCAAATTGTTGTGAGCTGCCTATCAGGGGGTGGGAGGGGGGGTGGCCTTCTCCTACATTAATTTTAATCTTACCTCGACAAAAGACAATTCTTGAAAAGCATTTGTTCAAATATCAAACAAAACTGCAGCAAGTCTTGGTTGGTGTCGTGTCATGTTATCATGAGGTTGTGCTTCTTGACCTCTTTTATTGTCTGTATACTGAGGAATATTTACCATGTGACTCACCTACAGTAACATCTAAGGAAGTTCATTATCAGTTGAAAAAGAGCACTCAAAAATATGAGCTAGTACATTTCTCATTAATGTGACATTTAATAGTTCATATTTTTTTATTTATATTTTAATTTTTTTAATTAAAATGTCTATGCCATTGTCATAATTTCTCATGCAAAGTGCCATCTTTTTAAATCCCTTACTTTTGTTTAGATGATAGGAATTAGTTTCTTTTAAATGTTGACCATTTTTTATAATTGAGAATGTTTTTGCCCCCCCCAAAAAAAACAAACAAACCAAAAAACAACAACTTAAAAAACAAATAAATAAGAAAAGATTTGGAAATTGTGAAATGGCAGTTTTCTCAAGATTAGTATAATCTATCATACTTCCATACGAAGCATGATAAGTCATAGTAAAAAAAAAACATCCGTGGTTTTAAGATCATGAGTTTTGATTTATGATTTAATAGTAAGGTTATTAAAATCTCAATATCATCATAATTCTAACTCCACACTTGTTATTTCATGTTTTCAAAGGTCATTTTTAGTTATTCTTCACATTTCATCTCATTTTTTGCATCTTAGTGAAGTGGAGCTTGCTTCTGTTTTTGTCAGAAGGAACACCATTTATCAGTTCCTGTCCATACTTTTTAATCGCTAAAACAGTTTCATTCTAAAAAAATGTAACCGTGATATGTCTTTTCCTGTCATGGATTGTTATCTTTAGAAATTTTGATTGTGTGGTGTTATTGAAAAAAAAAACAAATCATAAGTCAGTGTTAAAAGATATAGTTAACCCAACCAGATAGCATGACCCTCAATGATGTCTGGCTTTGTAACCCTTTTCTGTGTCCAAGTTATAGTTTTAAACCACAAAATTCCGACAAAATTATTGAATTTTGTCGGACGCTGTCATAAATTTCATACTTTTTACATAGAAAATAAGAATTTGGACATGTTTTGACGAATCTTGAAGTCTACATCAGTGTTCTGTTCCTTTTCTTAATGTGCTTTTATACAGTTTCCGCAATGCATTAATCAAACAGAGTTATCACATCATATAATATTCTCTAGTTTCTATTTCAATTGTTGTCTTCAACAGAGTCACTATGAATCATCAGGGTATGGTTAAAACACACATTCAGGTAAAACTTAAAGAGCTCATGAGTTCTCTCGTCTCATTTGGACTTCATCAGTGGAGGTTTTTACGCAGTGTGGAGTCCTCACAGATCCATAGCACTGCATTGGTTGTGTGTTGCCCCCTCAGCAGAAGCTTTAGTCTGTGTATGGTGTGCTGCGTGGAGCTCTGGCAGTTAAAGGCCAGTTTATTCTTGCGGGTATCAGGCAGCGCCGTCCTGAGGGAACAAGCTCTTTCATGCACAGTTAGTGCACTTGACTCAGCATGGAGATGCTTTCAGATGGAAAAGCCATGTTTAGAGGACGTCTTATAAGACATTAAAGCACTACTGCTCTGTTGTTTTAGCTCTTCCAAATGTCACTTTCCTCTCCAGAGCCTGCCCTTCACCACAACGCTGTGGGACGCGTCACAGACAAAGGCCTTTTTCTGCCACTGAGGGTCCACTTGAAAAGAGGAGCAGGATGTAATCTCAGTGCTGCGTCCATTACTGTCGTCTTCATCTGTTTACTCTCAATGCAATATTTATTGAAAGAGAAAAAGGACAAATCAGATAAATTAAGGCCTTGTTAGTAGCAGTGCTCTAAAGGTTTTGCTTCATCCTCTGTTGTCTTAATTCTTGACTGGCTGTATTTTAATCTTGCCTTCTCTTTATATTTCTAATCTTTTTTATGATTAGTTAAACAAACATTTCACCTAAAGAAATTTTTACATGTATCATTGTTAATAGTTATTTATTACCCAAACATCTGATTAAAATACATTTAAAAAAAAAGTTATTCTTACATTTTATGTACTGCATTATGAAAGTTCTTCGCATCAAAACAAACCATCTGGAGTGTGAATCTTCCTCAAGTACTAATTGCAGAAAGAAAGCAACCTTCCCTCTATGAATATAAAATCTGGCAGAGTAGGACCTACTTGAGAATATTCCAGACTGAGTGCAGTCAAGAGGTCTTTTTCTTTTAATGAAATGGAGTCCACTCTGTTTTCACTGATGTGTTTTGGGCTTTGGACTTGTCAGTGGGTTGCTTCATACTTTTTCAGGCTTAATAGCACCTATCAGCATTGGAAAGGCAAACTGAAAATGCATAAGCAATAACATACAGTACAACAGCTATCAAGGGTCCAGGTGTGTGGAGAGACGGAAAACACCAATGGAGCTCAATAACTCTCAGCGCTACTTTATGTTTATCCATTTAGAATAGCAATTGAAAACAGGCTGTTGCAGACTGTCGGCGGTGGAACTGCTGACCCAATCCAAAAAGTGTGGCTGAGTTTCAAAATGGAATTAGATTTACTAGTGCTGAGGTGTGTGGCCCTCCCTCTGCTCGGTAAGTCTGTTTTAGGTGAGCAGTAATTGCTTGTGTGGATTCAAACGTAGGTGTAATTGAGAAAAAGATGCCGTGACTGGAACAGATGTTTCATATAGACTCCTCCGACATCTGTGAATCGTGTGTGTGTGTGTGTGTGTGTGCGTGTGTGTGTGTGTGTGTGTGTAGCTGTAACTATGGGGAACAGATTTGACATTCCAATGTTTTTGTGCAAACATTATTAATTGGTTTTGTGGCTGCTGTGTTATAATGGTCTCTGGTATGATTTGAATAAACTGTGTCCTCACATAAATAATAAAAAAAAAAACCTCTGAGGGGTTGCATGTGTGTACATCTTAATGTTGTGTGTCATCATTGTCCCTACAACCATTCACAAGTTGAATAGCTTGCTTGTGAATTGAAATCTCATTGGAAAGTAAAAGTATATATCGTGAAACTTAATTAAGATACATGAAATGCATCCTAAGTATCCCACAATGCACTGCTACTGCCATATGTATAGAAGACAATAATGGGAAGAAATTTCACATTTACAGATTTCTTTCATTTATTCATTCATCCATCTTCTTGAGAAAAAGACAATCCAGGTCTCAGGGTCTCAGGTTACGCTGGAGCCTATCCCAGCTGTCTATGGGCGAGAGGCGGGGTCTATGGGCTAGAGGCGGGGTACACACAGGACGTGTTGCCAGCACATCATGAGGCCACACATAAACAAACACACACTCACAATTTGGTGTGACCAATTCACTTATGCTGCTTGTTTTTGTAGTTTGGTGGAAACCAGAGAACCCACAGAGACACGGGGGTAATATACCAACTCTGCACAGAGAAGAAAGGAACCTGGAACCTTCTTGCTGTGAAGCTACAGCGCTACCCAAAAAGCTGAGGAAAGCTACGTTGTAGTTTATTAAAGAAAGAACAGGACCAAGCACTATGGCTTTCTCCTGGACGTCTTCCTCTTGGGAAAGCCACAAATACCATCTAAAAAGTAAGATCAAAGAATAGATAAATAGAGGGATAATAAACAAACAAATAATTAAATAAATAAATAATACAGTGAAAATATGCTAATGATAAAAAATATATATGGCAGAAGGTAAAAAGACAAAATATGGTGCAAACACTGAAATTACATAAATGAAAGACATACAGTCAACAACAAACACATTTTTAAAGTAGCATTTCAGGACTTAATTAGACAACAAGCCTGTTTTTTGACCATCACAAGCGAGTACATTTTTAATCAAATGTAGAGCTAATGTCATACAATAGGTTTATTTGCATAATGAAAGGTGAAAAATTAAAATCTGTAAAATAAAGAAAGGGCCCAAGTGTGCTTGTATAAAACTGTGAGAGAAGGTGCAGAACCCCATGCTGACTTAGCAGAACTGTCTTACATCTGTCTCAGTTTACTCCTCTCCCCTGCTTCACCCAAGCCTTCCTGTCTCACCTTTAACAGTGTTACCTCTCTCAGTGCCATTTCCCCATCTTTGTGTGAACGCACTTAATAAAGGGATAGACTTAGAAACTTGTGATGCAAGATGTGTGACACTGACACGACGTCTTTCTGTGTTACAGACAGACTGAGGCTTGACAACTGCATTTGGAACAAACTAACCTTACAAGCAGTTACATTTAAAAATGTAATGTTTATCTTCATAAAAGAGGACATTTTTCCATTGCCATTTATCTGCTCCGTGCCATAAAAAAGAGACTTATCCTCATGGGATCATGAAATGCTGGCTGGATGAAGAAAAGTTGACTTGATGATGAGGCTAAATGCAGATTCACATAGTCATACTTAGGATTAGTGTCAAAATATACACAAGATGTAGCTAAAGCCACAGAAGGAAAGCATTTGATTCCACCCCTAAAGCAAACATTTTGGCAAAGTAAAACAATTTTTCTGATTAACTATTTGAATATCCAGTACATAATGGTCAAACTTAGAAATCACTTGGAACTGCTGACCAGCATTCACTCTCCTTTTTACTTTAGTTAGGTCTCCAACAGCTCCTGTAATTGTCTCTGGTTCTTTAGGATATTTTCCAACGCAGTTGCTAACTGTGTGTGTTTGTAATTCAGACAGATTTTGTTAGCTAGAGTTCTTACCTGAACTCAGCTGCGCATCTTCTGTTAGCGCTTGCAGTGGTTGAGAACTGCACTTCTTGTCACATGGAGGATAACATAGGTTGAAAATTAGATTGTTTAAATTTATTCAATAAAGTGCTGCAGTGACGTCAGTGCTGAAAGATGTTAGAAGCGGAAATGGCTTTGGCTTTGCATCCAATAAACTGGACTGTATGGATATATTTAGACAAACACACAGATTACAACACTACTGTCCAGCTATCTAGGATTTCAACATACATAAAATGACACACTGCCACAAATATTTACAGAGAAATTACTAATTAAAAAATCAATCAAGTGTTTGAGAATCTGTCAGGAAACACAGATCATAGATCACAGATATTTTTTTATACCTCTAGTATTTGCTGTGAATCCTAATTCCATTAAAGAACCTGTTATAACTAATGAAAATCAGTGGGCTGAGAAAACACAAACTTAAAGCAAATTAAAGTCATGACATCTGAGACTCTCCAGCTCTTGTCCAGAAATACATCGTCTCAGATGGACTGAACAACAGTTCAACCAACTTGAGATGGCTCTGGTGTATCTGCTACAAGCTATCGGTTGTGATATTCACAGAAAGGCTGAGGAAGAAGTCAATTTCAACACTTTCGCTGTCACGAGTTGCAACACAGGTGCTGCACTGAAACCTGACGGCCCTCTTCTTGAAGGACAGAGCAGTAACTAACTGAACAGAGTCAACTTAAAAACTAATTTACTTAAAACAGAAAAGATGCTTTTTGTACAGTTCACAACCTAGACCTCGTCTGTTTCCACTGAAATAAGCAACATAGAAAAAGATCACAGAGATTCCAGTCCTCATTTTATCTCACAAATTTAAAGGTATTTTCAGTTGATTATCTTCCTGTTTGGATTAGCATTTTAGACCCTTTTATTGCTAGTTATAGGTCAAACATACAGTATTTTGTCCAAAGTTCACACCACCATCTTGTTTTTCTACATTGCATTGACAGATTCAGCACCATCAACTGTATATGGAGCATCTGAGTCAAGTGTGTCAAACTCATTTTGACTAAGGCCCACATCAGCATCATGGCTACTCCTTAATGTTAAATAACTCTGAATTTATTACTTATAAGGGTTACAAACATTTCAGTTGCACAGAAAAATGTTTGCTTGTTGCTCTGTTATAACATAAATTATTTTAATTTGTCAGGTTATGAAACACACAGAACTCCATCAATCAAGGATCAATCTATCCGAGGAAATAAAGAAAAATAACAAACACAAGTTAGGACATTAACTTTGTTTAACTGCAATGTGGAAAATGTAGTTTTTGGTCAAAGCAAACTTTTGACCTATTCATTTTTAGACCTTTTTTGCTCTTGCGGGCCACAAAAATGATGTGGCGGGCCACATTTGGCCCCCGAGCCTTGAGTTTGACAAATGTGATTTAAGTGGAATAAAGGTGCAGCAGTCCTGCCTTGAACTGGCTGTGTAAAAGGGGCTAAAGACTACAGACATCAGATGAAGAGAGAGGGCTGCCTCTCCTCCAATCTCAGGTCTCAAGAGATGCATCTCATCAAACTAACAGAGGTGCTGATCAAACAGGAATCAATATTCTGTTCATCTAAACCAAGCACTGTCCATCTTCAGTACTCCACTTAGCAGCTGGATTGTTATTGGTCCAGTGGGGAGCAGTGCATGCTGGTTGTTGTAGGTTCTGTTCCAGAGTGTTTTCCTCTGTTTTTTCTTTGAAATCCTTGTGTGCTGATAGTATTTAATTAAATTTCTTCTAAGTACCATTGACCAGGCCATCATATCGTTATATAATATCTACTCTGAGCGTTGGGATCTTTAAGTCACTGAAGGCGCTAGCAGCAGAAACATCAAGCATTACATACTAACACAAACTGCTCAGTTGCTGCTCATGGCACTACTGATACTGCTTATACACACATCTAGAATTCACAATTAGACATGTTCATCATGCTTCCATGACAGGGCTTATTAGTGGGTTTATTTAGTTACTGCTATTGTGCTGTGATTGTAGGACTTCTGATGTCTGTTTAATATTCAGGTGTAGCAGCATTGTCAACATCCTCTTTGAAGCAGTCAGAATAATTTCTCATCGATCGGAGCATGTGATACATGCAGGCTCTGCAGTGGAGCCACAGTGCACTTTATACAGCGAGATGATTGACAGACTGTTGTATTTCCTCAGAAGAGTGTGAACCAGTGAACTTGGTTAATAAAACATTAGAAGCGCCTGAGAGGCCTGGCAGAAACAAGGGGTGGGGGAGACAGGGTCACTGGTGTTCAACCACCATCATGGCCTCAGAGTGAGCGCGGGAAGCCCCCATCCTCCAAAGCACATCACAGGGGGTCCATGTGGCCTCATTAAAATCAAGGAGATCACATGTAAGGACCAGAGGAAGAGGGCTAGTCCCAGCTCAAAGCGCCTGGACTCCCAGGGTATTACTCTTTGAGGAAACGCCACTGGAGAACACAGGGATAAAGCTTCAACCCGTTAAAACAATGGACATTTAACACAGCCTTTTGCACTCCCCCTTCCCCAGGACTCATTCGGCTAATGCTTCAAAGATAGCACCGCAGCGGCTACGGCGCTAACCTGACTCAGATTGGAAGTGAGCCCCGTCAAGTCCACCTGACTTGATTTGTGAGATAACTTTGTTGGATGGAGTGCTAAAGACTAGCAGCTAGTGGTATTGTGTGGTGGTCTGAGTCCTCTTTGCTTTGGATCGCCTCCATACAATGAGTCACTACGGTGTCGGTTAACCCGTCGCTGTTTCTTACGTAAACACCTTTTTCATTCTGTTCATTACCAAGGTGATATATGCAGCTAAACTGCATAACTGGGCCATAGCACAGGGTATATTTATTGATCTATTTATTTTTCATGATATCTCAACAATTTACATGGTTGATTGAAGAATCATTGCGTTTGTTCAGCTGTCTTCCTCACTGTCGCCAGTATTTCATCTCTTCTCTCGTTTATTTATTCTGGTCTTTGGACGCCTTCCTAGTCATGTATTAAAGCTTTGCAGCTTGGCGGTGACAGTGCGGCTGTCAAACTGGGGGGCCGTTGTGCATCATCACTGCCTTTAATGGCTGGCATAAAGATGTGACAAGGCTACTTAAAGCGATGGGCTTAACAAAATAAGGGGCTGGGCGACTGGTGGAACTTGGGATAAATAAATCGTTTGCTTTTGTTTTAGTCTTACACATTTCCAGAAAGCAGCACTTCCCTGCCGTAGGTCATACTTATAGCTGACTTTCCTGGTTAAAGAAGAGGGTCACAATCTAGCATACAAGACAGTATTGTTAGAAAACATTTACCATGTTGAGATGTCATTAAAAAGCTGCTGTCAGACCCAGAAGCACTCTCTGACCAGGTCTACAGTGAGAAGAACACCCATAATGAGTGGGTGGCACAGAGCGAGGAGGGAGGGTGTGTGCCGGTTTGTTTATGGATGCAGTCTAAGAAAGCTCTTGTTCGGGGACAAGGGTTCACGGCGAGCAGAGGGTAATTATGCTCCATCCGGTGGATTTGGGTTGCGTCGCAAAACCTGACACAGGAGGGCAGGCGTGCCAGGCAAACCGGTGGAGGGAGGGTAGGGGGGAGCGCAGGAACAAACGATGGTGACAGTGATATTATGATGCTTGAAAACACAGATACACACACATACACACATGGAGTACACATACATAAATACACACCATCAGTGTAAGTGGCATGTGCCGCAGCAAGGCAGGGATGCCAAGGAGAGAGGAAGCAGCAGAGTTAATTAGGGTTTGGATACACACTCTTAGGGTTCTCGCACCTTAGTCACCTCCAGCCGGCTTCCTTCCTGTCATTGTTCCTGCAGTTCAGCCAACGAGACACACACAACAAGATGGCCCCCAAATAGCTGCTCCCTCTATGACAAGTTTACCTCAGAAGTGTTGGAAGGGGCGAAGATTGTGTGTGTGTGTGTGTGTGTGTGTGTGTGTGTGTGTGTGTGTGTGTGTGTGTGTGTGTGTGTGTGTGTGTGTGTGTGTGGCGCACACATGGTTGTATTTGTACATTTAAACATTTGTACTTGAGGAGCCAAAACAGAGGGACTTCCAGCTGCTTATTTACTCATTACCCAATTATCACTCTGGTGGCTCTGCGGTACGAACAGCGAAACTTTTCTGCGAGAACAGAAGTGCAGATCGTGCCACATGTACACAGCACACACTTGCCCTGGTTGACAGCAAATAGATGTGACACATAAGGAAATGAGGTGTGTGGCGTTATGTCTGGAGACAGAATGACATATTTTTGACTGTAAGCGAACAGTGAGATGCATTGGTGTACTCGCTGTACTGGATTTACCATCTATTCAGAATACAGTACACAATGTGAGACTGCACTATATATCTGTGTATCCAGCCAATTACTCTGTTCTTCTTTTCTTTGTTTGCTGTAATAACTCTTACCATGCTGGTCATACAAAACAGTACACTACATTTTTTCTGCAAAAACTAGAACAGCAGTCACTAGAGCAGATACAACAGTTAAGTAAAATACACCACCACAATCAGAGACTATTTCGCTAAGACTGCGATACTCAGTTTCCCCTAAAATGTGAAAAATTAAATGGTCAAGTATGTACTGTTCTGTTCACATTTCATTGACTATAAATGTGTTACAAAAAAATTGCCTTGAAGAAGAATCAGCTGAAGTAAAGAATCAGCTACTTATCTTGCCCTGAAACTTAACTGTCATTGAAGAAATACCACGATTTTGTCCCCGCCCGGGACGCTCAGTGTCTCTGGGGGTGAATGGAGTAGTGGGCTGGTCTCAGTCGGCCTGAACACCGGACATCCACATGATGATTGGAGGATCAGTCAATATGCTGAATCCTATTTTGACTGACTTTCATTTTGAGATATACACAATCACATGAGCATTGAAAGGTCAGTTCCATTGCAGATTTTGCAAATGAAGTCATAAGACAAACTGCAAATCATTTCTTGCTATTTGCTTGGAAAAATGCTTGACCTTTTCCATTGTTAATTTCTTACACTGTAAATAAAACACACTTATATATTTCAACATTCCCTTGTTGGAGTTCAATGTTGTTACTTCGTTCAGTTATTCATTCTGCAATCTATGTCAACTAGTCAGCTTGCAAAATGCACATTATGGCAGACAATGCTAATATTGTCGACCTGATTTTGACAAAGCCATTTGATAGTCTTCCTTGCACGGAGAAACAGCAGGGCAGATCAACATCTAAGAGTGATTTGATGAAAAAAAAAAGGGAAAGCAGGTTATTTCAGATTTGCTGGTAATGCAGAGATAGCTGCCTGACCAGAAGACCTGTGACAAAGACAATACTACTGTTTGCCATGTGTCTTGATGAAACCATCTCAGGTCAAAATTGGGTTTTGGGAATCTGTCTAACTTTGACTGGGTATAAAAAAGGCATAAAACATGACCAAGTGAGTGAATGTTTAAGATCACATTGCTTGCACAGGGCCAGGGTTGAACATTCAATCACTGAGGTTACTTGCATTCAAGTGGCAAAATAATGACACATTCAAACAAAACAGGGCCTTCCTAAACTGCCTTATTGGTATAATTTTCTTGCTTGGCTGGCAGTAACTACGTGATATTTAGGGAGCATGATGAGAGCAGTGAATTATCCAACAAGAGGAATTACAGGGAGTTCATAGAAACACTATTTAAATATAAGTGTCTTGGCCACACATTTCCAGTCATCAGCCGTGTTTTGTGGCATGTCTCATTCTATCCAGAATGATTTGATTTCTGCAGTTGCAGCCACTGTTTTTGATGAGGTCAGAGATAGATTTCAGGCTGCAACTGATATTGCTTACTTTACAAAACTCTCTGTAATTGTTCAGCATATTTATGGTGCAGGTAAAATTCAGCAGCACTTTATTGCTTTTTCTTTATGTTTTTGAGGGGCAAGATGCTCAATCTGCTTTTTAAGTATTAAATAAAAACATTCAGGGTTACATCTTTAGGAATGAAATGGCACAGACCTATGATGGGGTTGCCATCATGGCTTCAGCCCTCAATGATCTTCAGGCCAAAGTGAAGCTAATTGTCCCCCAGTGCAAAGTTTGTGAATTATGATGAACAAATTCTTAATAGATGGAAATGCTAGGTGCGAAACCCCTCACACATGTTAAGAAGTTATCTCCTCCAATATCTAAATCCACTACAAAATATCACTGGATTCATGAAAGTCCATGAATTTTCTTTTTTTTTTCTTTGTGTAATCCAGTTAACACGCAACCAAATAGACAAATAAACCAAACTGCTGGCTAAATCTCCTCAATGGAAATAACTAATTCTAAATATTTAGTAAAATGAGCAACCAATGCTGACTTGCATTATCTGAATCTAAGCCTTACACCTGCTTTGGATGTGCTTCAGAATTAATTTCAACACTTATTTATTTTGTCTTTTCAGTTTGATGATATGACTATAAAAACTAAAAGTCAATCTGAATTTATGCCACAGTGGGCATTGTGTTGTGGTATTATGCCATTTTGGGCAAAAAAACAAGTAACGGGGAAAGATTACAAGGCCATCAATTCTTCCAATGCAGATATGTCACAGATTCAGCTTTTTCCAACTTGGCTATATGTTTTTCTTAAATTTTATTTAAAAGAATTATTTTATTAAAAAATATATAGTTTTTAAAATTTTACTTGAATTTTTATAGCTCTCATTAGCAATTAACTTTTTTAATTATCAAAATTAACTTCAAGAAAAGCACATCCAACAAGTGAACCTTCAAAAACTGATGCATCCAGTTTCTATTCTTGGATTATGTACTGATGTAGAAAAATCACCTCTCAAGAATAAGATTCTGGTCCTGATTTAAAATACTGACCTGTCTGAGTGGTGACTGGTTGCCTGTTACCCTGAGTCTACATAGGTTCACTATGGGGGCTCCAGTTGGGCCTGACAATTAAAAACAATAGAAGCTAACAGATAATAGATGGATGGATAGATTGATAATGTAATTAATTGGTGGCTAAATTTCACCCTGGAAAGAAGGAAGGATGGATGGATGGATGGATGGATGGATGGATGGATGGATGGATGGATGGATGGATGGATGGATGGATGGATGGATGGATGGATGGATGGATGGATGGATGGATAGATGATGGATGGATATATACCTCTTCTAATCATCTGCCATTCTTCTGCATCTCTCATTCCCCATCTTTGATCAATACTTTCTAGAGTTTGTCACCTCTCAGACAAGAACAGTTTGGTTTGGTTAATTTTCCTTTGCTGTTTTGGAAATGCTTCAAGGTGCACTGGCGTCATGCCCGGTGTTTCCCCTGCCTCACGCCCTTGGTCATCTGGGATAGGCTCCAGCTCCCTTCGACCATCCACAGCGGATGAAGCGGTAGTTGATGAATGAATGAATGAATGTTTAAAAGACTGAATTCCTCTCCTTACAGTCGTCTTTAAGCTGACTCTCACAAGAACACAAAATAATTCTTGTTGAGAGTTCGGATGGTTACTATGAATGTAAAAAGGGAGAATTTGGTGTTATGAAATCACAAGTTAATGTACTGCTGAGTGTTGCCTGTTAATTTATGTATTTTGTACTGTCATTCATCCATATATATGACCTGAGGGAGGCACACATTTATTGTTAACAACTTTGCATCACCACAGGCTTTCATGTTAGATGGAGGACTGGTCACCACATTTTTATCTTAATAAAGAATGAATACACTACAGTATTATAATCATACAGCACAGCACAAAGGTTTATTTTCTGCAAATGGGAAGAGTTCTAATTATGTCAAGAGAATGGATTTGAGCTAATTTACTTCTCAAACTGAGCATCCTATAAATATTGACAAAATTCAGGTGTTGCCCAGAACACCATTGGCAGTCTCTCAGAAATTTCTTAAATGAGAAGCTCAATATTTAACTCCATCCACCACGAACGCACACCAAGAATCCAGCTGAAGAAATGTCTGCACAAGCCTAATGTGTTGGAATACGAATTGGAAAAGTTAAATTTATATTTGTGCTGCTTCTCTGCTTGCACAGAGAAACAGTGTGTTATTATGTATTCTCATGTTTGCACTGATTGAGCAACATACAGGCTGGCTGTTTGGCAGATGTACAGAACATCATGTATAATACATGTGTGCTCTTTCAGCTATGCACAAAAGCCAGATGTTCTCTCTATCATCGGGTCCCTGTGCCGTAAACACGTTGGAACACGGCAATGAAAACCAAACAACAACAAACAAGTGTTTTCTGTAACCAACAGCCGCCGTTTTGGAACAAATAACAAAAAGACTTTTCGGTACTCTCGACAGCGGGAGGTCTAAAACTTCCAGAGAAAGAGTGCCAATGTTTTTCAGACACTTAGAGGGTTTTTTCTTTCATTGGCTCTACCTGTTCTTCTTTCAGTATCAGGTTGATGAGGGAGTTTCTGTTTTGCAATATTGCATGCACCTTTTCCCGGATCATCTTGTGCAGCTTTGGCAGGGTGACAGAAATCTCTCTCAGGGCTAAACAAACAGCTGTGGCATATGGGTAGGACATACACCACAAGGGACGAGGGACTAGTGGGGATCTAAAACCTAACCTGCCTGTGTTTAATGACCTGGTCAGTCACATTCGTGCAAATGATAGCAGCAGCCCCACACGGCATTCATTAGAGCAGAGGCTTGAGCCGCGGCCCCAGCGATGAAAGCCCAGTGTCAAGCCTGGGCTCTGATGCCACGACGATGGAGTGAGTAGAAGGGGAAGGAGGAGGAGGAAGGGGGATGCTCTGCGAAGACCCACCCTTGGGTATCCATCACACACAGTCATCACTCGGGAGTACAGTAGACCTGATAAATAAATCAACTTAGAGGCCCAGTGAGGTTTCAGGGCCTATTCCTCTTTCTAAGTACAGCAGGGTGAGAGACGGAGAGAGGGGGAAAAAAAAACTTTGACTTCTTCACGCCTCAGTCCCAGTAGGCATGAGGACCAAAGACACCAACTCTGTGATTCTTTCAAAAATTAAATATATTCACTTATCTGAAAGGCCCAGGCTCAAGATCCTCATCTTTTTCTATAACGTCCAAGATAAAAGTGAGAGGACTTTCCCATTGGCTTTCAATCGGCAGCTCTTTGAAAACTCACACTTAATGATTTGAAGGTCTTTTAGAACTTACTTTGGGACAACAATTTCTGAACTGCCCCTTTTATGTGGAGATGAGTGGAAAGGGTCTGTATGAAAACATCAGGGAGCTTCAAATTACCAGCTTTAGAAGGAACATTGGTTGTTAGGGCTTAATTGAACATGACTGACTCTCCTCCAGCAGCCCCTCTTTATTTTTAATCCACTCCCCAAAGTTTTATTTTTGCTGTTATTTATTTATTACAGACAAAAGTGAAAGATGTCTTTGATTTAGACGAGTTTCTTGGCAGCAACTTTACAGATGGCAACATTACGGTTACAGCTTTAGTAATATGATGATTTGTGCATTGAGGTGAAGAAGGGTGATGTTTAACCCTTTCAACACAGTGGCTGTGTTTCACCCTCACTAGATCAGTTTAAATTCTTCAGAGTTGTATATTGTAAAAATATTCCACATTGAAAAACGGAAGAATAAAACAAAACAAAGACTGGAGCAGGAAGAAGAGGAAAGGGGTTGATCAGGAAATAAAAGTGCCATCCAGAATCCCTGTGCACTGCCTCAGTTAGAAACCTCATGGTTGTGTTTACCTTCTCCCCCTGAATGTTTTCTCTCAAGGCGCTCCTTTAACGTACTGTATTTGACTCTAGGAAACATTTCATTCAATCTTATTTTCCAATCGCTTCCTCATTCCGTTTGTTCTTGACTGCTGTTAAGTTTGCTGCAGTTTGGCAAATGTTACATAGCCTGGATGGGAGAGATGTCTTAAGGCACATTTCTGCCTGACAGAGGCTGCCATGTGAGGAGGGTGACAGCATCAACTGGAAATTCTTTCTTCCTTTGTGGCTCAGATAAGTAAGCATGCAGAACACCCCTGTGATTAAAATCTCCTTCTGATATTTCTATCAAGATTTCCATTAGGAGACAGACGGGGGAAAGAGACTGCCAAAACAGCATGCACATGAGACATGTGTGTGCCTCCTGAGACGAATCCAAAAGGCGAAGTATTTAAAATATTTAAGCCAAACTCTTAAGGATGTTTTCCATGTTTATTGTTTGTTGATTGCTTGCATCAGAATACATTTTCACGCATTGGTTGCAAACCCGGAGCAATGCGTCTCTTGTGAAAGTGTGGACCGTCACTCATGGAGAACAGTGGAAGAATGATCCCTGCTGTGAGCTTGCTGACGATGCTGCTTCTCCCCATGTCTGCAACACCACACAGGTGGGAGGCAACAATCAGCTGTCACTCCCCAAAGTACCTGATAATGTCTTTCTACATATAGTAACACACAAACAGCAGCAACATTAAATCCTGCTTCTCTACCACTTAATATTTTCCTCCATATATGAGACAAAAGACTAATTTACATTTCCTTAGGCGAGTGCTCCCCGTCACCCCCACCTTCTCTACCTCCACGTTCTTGTCTCTGGTGCTCTCTCTCTCTCACTAGCAAAAGCTTATTTAACCCAAGGTTAGATTACAACAGTGAGGTGATTGCCTGGCCCTCCTCCAGCTCCCTATTATCAAGGGACTACCACCTAATCTGGAGGAGCAGCTCTTCATTAATGTATTATTAACCAGCCTGTTACAATGTAATGCAGGAAAAGTCTCTCCGCTGGGGATAGTCTTAATGGGGAGGGCAAGAGTACGCCGAGTGAAGCAGATAACAATGCAAGGCCAAGGAACTCGGCTGAGGGGACTGATGAGACCCGGCCCTCATCAGCAATGGATCACAAAGAGTCATCCATCCAATTAACGTAATTGCATATTTGGAATGTTAAAAGACAACAGAGTATAACTAAAAGACACCCCACAACCCTCACAGCGACGGTGTTGTTGTAAACAAACTCACCGGTACACACGTGGCGATGCATCAAAGAGCGGTATGATTGATTCATTGACTGATCTATGAAAACAAAAGCACACATCACTCATCCCCATGTTGTTATAGCACATGTGTAAAATAAAACCTCACAACATTGATTGATTGGTTGGTTCATTCATTCATTCATTCATTCATTCATTCATTCATTCATTCATTCATTCATTCATTCATTCATTCATTCATTCATTCATTCATTCATTCATTCATTCAACCATTCCTTCAGCCATTCATTTATTCATTCATCTTCTTGAAAACCAGATGATCATAATTGTCTCATTTAAAATCTGTTCATATGCAACAACATATTGTTGCTGCAGCCTTAAAAATGTGGTTGAAACATTAAAATTCTACCCATAATTTTGTTTACTAGCAACACAGGTACAGTGTGAATGTGCACGAATAAACTACATGAAGTTGCCACCCATATGTGGCTGAGATAAAGCAGATCAGGACTATTTAAGATGCTTTTTTTGGGGGGTTTTGTTAAAGGAAATGGGTTATAAATTAGTTCTGGATCCACCTTAAAGGAGTACTACCCTCATCGCAGGTTCTAGTCCTTGTAACTGGAGCCATTCAGGGCTGCCAAGATGCTAAACTTTTTCCTCTAATTTGAGACGCTAGATCCAAGAGAATTCAAGCAAAGACAATGTGGCTGTATTATGGTTACGGTAATTTAACAGGGAAATACAAAAGACAGATTCCGTTTCATAATGTGGATGCATCAGTGCTGACATTAGTGCTGAAATGTCAATCTAATTGACAGCATAACAAAAATGAATAAAAAGTAAAACTATTTAACAAGAATGAAATCAGGTTTCCTTTCAATATCACAATTGTGGTCTGAGTCTGATTTGACCGTGCTGCATAACGTCTTCCTAAACATCACTGCAGAAGCTTCTTGAATTTAGAACCATGTTCCTCCCTCCACTCTTCACACTCCCTCTCTTAAGTCTAATTGACTTCATGCCTGTTCATGAAAAGGATCCTGGTTTCCACCTGCTCAGCCTCCATTCACAGCGTAACACCAAATTCTCTTGTGCTCTCACTCTATTAACAGAGATCATACTCGAGTTCAGCTCCCCACTATTATTGCAGGAGATGCTAAAATCTAATTTTCAACTCAATTTAACCTGGTCGACCTCAGGAGGAACAAAAAAGTCCTCTCCAGCTTAATTAAGAACATACGAGAAACTACAGGGAGCAAAAATCATTATGATATTTAAAAGCATGTATTTTATCACAGCATACAGTTAACCATGAAAATATAATTGTAAAGAAAAACATTTTTAGGGCGTGCAGAAACTGTAATCAGGATTTTTTTTTTTACAATATTAAAGGTTCAGTAATTTATAAACTGCATTCAGTTTTTTTTCCAACCGGCTGCCCTGATTATAGTTAAATAACTCAGTTATCTTTATTCAGTTAACTGAAGTGACCTACATAGCAGTAGTGTTAATTAAATAGTCTCTTTTTTCATCTTACACCTCCTCCTATGGAGATTCCTACCTCCTCCAGGGTCATTAGGGTGTGCTGCGTTATCACCAGCCTGTCATCTCATCCAGACACAAACATCAAATGGCATTTTAGTTAAACTTAACTACTAGGTTAAGCTTAGGACAAGGCTGACGATGTGAAAACAAGGGAAAAACGTGAGTGGTAGCTGAGACGTTGACACCTAGCTTCAACTCACTCTGGACTCTGTCCACACAGTCCAGTTGATTTGCTTGCACAATGTTAATAAAACAATTAAACACTTGCTATACTATCATCTGCATGTACAAATTATCTTTAGTATTTGTGAGGTGCCAAAACAAGATAACTTTCCACAGCTTCCCTTGTTTCACAGCCAATATTCATCCTCACTCCCTGAAACGTCACCTTCCAATAAATTGACTCTGAAGGTACAATGTCTGGTCCTATTAGAAAAGATTGTCAGATAATGTCATTCGTTGCTGTTGTTACTCACTATAGATAAGGGTAGAAGTGTGTTGGCTTAGGCACATTCTCTTTCACCATTCCCAGAAAGAATTCAGTTTTGCTTTGACTCCATCAGCCATATGGATATTCATGAGCGCCAGCAGACGACAGACTCGATTCACAGGCAGCATTGCGAGGGTTCCTTCTAACAAGAGTAAGAGGTGACGTTTATGTGCTATCCTTGTGGAGGCTGTCTGTGGCTGTTGCTTTGAGCTCCCCTCAAGCAGATACACAGATCCTTAGCAGGAACAGTCTGGCTCAGTGTTTAATGGTACACCAATACCAGGTTCAGTGTGATACTGAGGCTTCTGTCTGCGCTCCTTCCTCCCAGCTATTGAGCACTGTTACTGGGCCATCTGTGACTAAGTGCTGTGCAGTTACCCCAGTTTTGGTGCATTACCCCCAGCACTATCTATGATCTTAATGAACCCACAAGCTTTTTACTGTCGATCAATAATTGAACAGCCACTGAAGGAGCTTTTTCCACAGCTATTTGAAGGGGCACCAGGGTGGCTGGGTTTACCCAAGTTATAATGCACATCGGAAAGCTTTGCCAGACTGAATACAGCTGTAGCTGAAGGGGATGCAAACGCAAGTTTACCCATGCTTTATTCTGTGAGCTGTGGGATTTTTTTTTTTTTTTTTTTGGGCATCCAAGGGTAAACTAAATCTGTTTTGAGCAGCAAATGACAAATAAATACTCAGTAAATACTTGGTCTCAGCTGTTTCTATCCGATCCTCATTTTCACCTCATTCACACCTATAGGGATGCATCTGACTACTAATAACAACAGGTCATAGACCAGGATTGCAGTCTACTAGTGGTAACACCTTCAAGCAATTGTCAAGTCATGCATGATGCCTGTTAATGTCTAGCAGTGATTGGGTCATGCATTCAGTCTGAGTTTAAAGCTATACAATGCTTCATCCAAGTAATTCAGCAAAGATAGTAGACAAAACAACCAGATGTTGGAAACATTCTCACCTTGACAACACATGTATGCCTATCAAAATGCAGTACAAATACACAAAACACAATTAAATGAAGACAGGTGGTGCAAGTGCATACAAATACATGCCCTTACTGTACAGTCAAATGAAGACAATACAACAAAGCATAGACTTGTACTACAAGTACAAATAACTACAAGTACACACGGAGAAGGCCTCCTAAAAATGAACCATTAACAACTAGAGAAACAGTACAAGCTGATAACAGGATTGTGGATATCAAAGGTTCCATAATTAATCGACTGTATCCAGTAATAGGTTTTAGATCCCTTATTTCTGGGCTATGTTTTTTGCTGACTCTTGTTTCTCAAACATTTTCTGTTTCGGCTGTTGTAACGAGTGAATTTCCCCAGTATGGGATCAATAAAGTCTGGCCTATCTTATTTTCTTATTCTCTTATTCTCGGTCACTACCCAGCATTGATGACCATACATAAGGACTGGAATGTAGATGGACTGGTAAATCCAGAGCTTTGCAGTCTGGCTCAGCTCTCTCACCACCATGTTGTAGATCCTACATTACTGCTGTCAATGTACTAAATCTCTTCATCTCACAGTCCTTTTTCCCATCGCTCACGAATAAGATTACAAGATGCTCAAACTCAATTGCTTGAGGTAGGAACCCCCAACTCAAGGGGGAAACCCAGTCATTTCCAGAAGACAGTCATGCTCTCAGACTGATTTAGTTTAATGTTTTTGGCATGTGTACACCTTCAAGATTGTCATCAGAATTGTCTGTGTGTACTTATAGTTATTTGTACTTGTACTACAAGTCTATGCTTTGTTGTACTGTCTTCATTTGACTGTACAGTAAGTCCATGTATTTGTGTGCACTTGCACCACGTGTCTGCATTTAATTGTGTTTTATGTATTTGTACTGCATTTTGATAGACTCCAGCAACCCTGCAACCCACGACAGCGGAGGAAGCGGGTATTGAAGGTGAAGGAATGAATACCTTCAAGCCTCAGGTTACATCAACTATGACCATATGACTTTTCACCTTTCAGTCTGAATGTGTCAGTATTTCATAGGAATTTGATAATAGGCTCAGATTTTACATGTTGCATTTTCTGTACATATGTACTAAAAAATTTTTTCTTTATGTAAGCACTCCCTTAGTAGGTGAAGCCAAATGAGGTAATGTGTAATTATCCATTTACCATCAACAGCTCCAGGTAAATATTGGCACCAATATCAACCCGAGTAATTTGATCATGATTTTTGTTCATTGTTTTGTCTTGTTTTTTTGCAGCGGCTCTCTGGTCTGAGCTAAGCTACTTCCCAAATGATGAGCTCCCTCCAGCTCAGACTAGAGCTGTCTGTTTATGCTAGCTAATTCATTTCATTCACCTTATATGACTTCATCACAGAAATGAGGCGTGTACTGAGCAGAAAACTGGTGTGTGTTTGTGAAACTCACCAGCAGCTAGCGCTGACAGAGTTCTTGGGATGCTTTTAGCTGGGAGGTTAAGCAGCTGAGAGCAGAATTTTTCTTCCTCCAGTATTCCCCACAGACAGCAGACAGCAAAAGTATGTCCCCTGGTTCTCTTAGCCCTCTTTATCCCGAGACTTCCACGGAATAGACCTTAAACCATTTTAGCTTTGCTTTATGGTATCATCATTGAGTCACTTGTGACATGCAGATGCACAGGGTGCTAGAGATCTACAGATTCATCCATTATTTATGAATTGTGTCACAAGGATATAAATGCTGCTATCTCATTGTGGGGTACTTGGCCTTTCAAACCCTTCTCACAAACTGCCCATCTATTCACCGACAGCGATGCTGAACTTTTCATTCCACGACTGTTCACGTGGAACTTATTGCATCTTCCAGGGGAGTTGGTCTGGACTGGACCCAAGCAGTTTGTTACGTGAATTCCCATTTTTGCATTACTTTATGAAGATTTGAGGAGTGCCAGCAAACAACTTTGAGATCCGCCAGAAGCAAAAAAGCCATGTACTCTTGAGAATCAGTACTCCTTCTCCATACACCGCTCTTCTTAATAAGTTGGGTTGTGCGTAATGGAAATACATTAGTATTGTTATGAGGGGAAAGAAGTTTGACTGACAAGGTCCTGCTCTTAACTTGTGTTGAATTAAAAGAGGATAGCTCACAGAGATTTGGTATATTGAAATGGCCATTTGCATATTTGCAGCTATATTAAAAGGGATTAGCTCCAGCCAGGGAAGCACAACAAACAGAAGGAGGAGGACGGCATGGTTTAATATCACAAATGACACCCAGGGAGTTACCCTCTCGCTCCAAGCCTGATTACAGCATCTTAATTAGGACAGCTTCTCAACACTCACACATCTTCCTCCCTGCTCTGCAGTGTACAGCAGGAGTTTAAGGCTTAGATTCAATATTTACCCTGCACTCCTCTACTTGTACCGGGAGTTTTTACCAGGGATAGAGGGTTGAGTTGGGGGTAATATTAATCATGATAGCTGCTCCTCCTTTGCAGGTGCTAACCAATTAAAAAGCTGGCATTTTAAGGACTTTAATTAATGTTTTTTGGTGATAAATCCGATATCAATTATGTTTAAATACCTTTCACATCAGGTTTCAAATACCAGAGTCCTGACTGTGGCATTTTAGGCAGCTGTGTGTCAGCAGGTTGGAGTTTCCTCTGTCAACACCTCATATTTTCACACATGCTTAGATTATGGCACGGTAGTAATGTTGCTATGAGATGGATATACAGTAATCATGTGAATATGCATATGTAACACATTTGATGGTGTTGCTTATGAGTGGACGGGTCAGATCCCAGTTGTCTCTGCTGTAATGGATTGTCTTCCTGAGAGTAAATTTCCTTAATCTGTTACTTTGTTCAACAAAATAGAAGTTTTATTTCTGATGCTACATGTACCTCTGGCTGCCTGTTGAATATTAAAAATGGAAATAATGGTAGTATTGTATGTTGCCTGACATACTAGTCTAGGAATTTCTGCTGTTCTCATCTATTTATACAATGCCTGACCCAAAACATTATTGATCGTTGGTTACAGATTAATATGAGAGAAAATAGGAAGACTGGCAGACCCTGGAGGGCTCGATATTGGAAAATATGTGTGTGGATTGCTGTAGTCACTGGTTTTTATTTGCTACTTTATGCAATCAGATGCAAGTACTATATATATATATATATATATATATATATATATATATATACTGTACATGTATATATATATATATATATAAAGCTGGACTGACAGACAGCACAGAGGCACTGATCATGGCAGCACAAGAACAGGCCCTAAGTACAAGAGCAATAGAGGCCAATATCTACCACAGTAGATCTGACCCAAGGTGCAGGCTATGTAAAGAAGCCCCAGAGTCGGTCCAGCATGTGGTAGCGGGGTGTAAGATGCTCGCCAGCTCAGCATACATGGAAAGGCACAACCAAGTAGCCGTGATAGTGTACAGGAACATCTGTACCCAGTATGGACTAGAAGTACCCAAATCCCAATGGGACATACCACCAAAGGTGGTTGAGAACGACAAGGCTAAGATCCTGTGGGACTTCAGCTTCCAGACTGACAAACAGCTGCTGGCTAACAAACCGGACATAGTGGTGGTGGACAAAGAGCAGAAGAGAGCAGTGGTGATAGATGTGGCGATTCCAGCTGACGCCAACATCAGCAAGAAGGAACACGAAAAAATTGAGAAGTATCAAGGGTTGAAAGAACAGCTGGAACAGATGTGGAAGGTCAAGGTTAATGTGGTCCCCGTGGTACTAGGAGCACTTGGGGCAGGGACCCCTAAACTGGAACAAGTGGCTCCAGCAGATTCCTGGAACAACATCTGAAGCCTCAGTCCAGAAGAGCGCAGTCCTAGGAACAGCTAAGATACTGCGCGGAACCCTCAGACTCCCAGGCCTCTGGTAGAGGACCCGAGCTTTAGGATGACACAGATACCACCCTACAAGGGTGAGAGAGACATTTTATTTATGTATATATATATATATATATGTATATATGTATGCATGTATGTATATGTATATGCATATGTATATGTATATGTATGTATGTGTATATATATATATAAAATAAAACGCAATAAATAAATAAAACACAATATTCTATTGTGTTTCATTGTTCCCATTCTGAGAAGAATATTACTTTGAGACCTTAAAGCAGATAATTCAAGGGCAAAACCATGAGCAATGTCATGACACATTCTGGATGGGAATATATCCAGTGAGCCCACTACAATAGCTAACCTCTGACTGTAACCCTGGTGTTGTGCTTACTAAGTAAAATTCGAAACGCAGGACTCACCTGTGAATGTGTTATATCTAATTTCACTTCAGTCAAAGATTTGAAAATGTTTCCACATTTTTGGAGCAGAAGTCCAGCTGCACTGGGGAAAGGAAATATGAAACTGAAGCAAAATCAAAATGTGAAGAATATATTTAAAACAAAATATATATTATGATAATTCACAGTTACCTATACCCAGTACTGACTGACTTATAAACCTTTATGGACTGTGTTCTGCTGTATATCATCAACATTAATATTGAACACTGTGTCATCCTCACTTTCTGTTGAGGTTCAGCCTCATGGAATCACACAGCGTTGCTGACCTGAAAAGATGCCACTTGAACCACTTTTTTCCAACTGCCACGGATGCCTAGGGGGGGTCAGAGGTCAACTGTCATAGAAGCCACAGAGGATCCTCCTGGGTGAGGATCTTTGAGACTTTTCTCTTAAACCAAGTCACCATGGCCAGATTTCACAGGTCTGCCCCGCGGCTGCCCTGGGGCTCGAATATATCTGTGTGTTTATGAGATGGTGAGGTACCAGTAACCACTAAACCCAGACCATTTTCCCAGTCAGCGCTACACCTGATGTTAAAGCCGGCTTTCAGGTTTTCCACCACGTTGTAGAGTGTTCAGTCTCATATCAGTCAGGTAAGAGAATAAAGGAGACACTAAACGTTTCTTGCAGGAGGTCATATCTTATGAAGCTTATGCATCAGGATCTGATGTACTTTACAGTAAGTAACCACAGTAGGCCTCATAAATGAGATGAATGAGATATTTTCTAATTTGCATGTCATTCAGTGCTGGTAAAACCTACAGTCAGCAATGATCAGGAATCAACTCAGCCAGAACTAAACTGTGTTTGCTCTATCCACAGTGGAAAAAAAATCATATTAGCAAAAATAAATGTTGGTGGGTTGTTAGAGAGTCTGATTATGTGTGTCTCAGGCAAATTGGCGGTAATGAGTCAAGAGACTGCACTTGCTCACATACATTAAAACAGCGATCATTAGGAAATTAGGGCCCAGATTAATCCTGTTAATGACACACTGGTGCTCATGGGAAAAAAAGGCAGCCCCAGATGTCGGGATGTGGTGCTGTGATGAAGCATCGACTGTAAGACGACTCCAGCTCTCGCCTCCCATCTCCCTCTCTCCCCCCTCTCTCTGCCTGACAGTAAGGCAGGGCTGCTCCTGCACAGCGCCGCCACTTGAAATGCAAACGAGGGGGGCTGCTGCTGACTGCTAATGAGAGCAGATCCCAGTGATAAGGACGAGAGAGAGGGAATGAGAGAGAAGGGGGAGAAGGGAAAGTGAATAAATTAAAAAAAAACTAGAGATCTGAACTGAGGATAAGACGCAGCAGCAGGAACTCTGATGTCCCCAATTAGGAGGGATGTCACCCCCTGTCTGGGCCGTAGTAATAAAGCCCTCACTCTGTATTCGGAATCACATGGCTCCAACACTGTTAACATTCTAATATCTTGGGCGTGCGTGGTAACATTAATTACTTGGCCATTTGGTTGGCTGCTGAATCTCCCTAATGTTTGCTTCCAAATGGAAATCTGAGCTCTGGCTTAGGAGTGTTACATTAGAAAATAATAAGTAATATTTACACAGCCAGCAAGCAGTCATGGGTGCTCCGCAACTGGTTCAATTTCTCCTATTGACTGTTTGGATATACTGTTCTCCTATACAAAGACAATTATTCAGTGAATTTTAAAACGAATGTGATCCCTTGAAATGGTGCTTTTTCATCTTGTTTCTGGACCTCTTGCATGAAAATCCTGCTGTTTGAGAGAGGCCACAGCACATTTAGATTTAATTACAGGTGTTCCAAATCTATGCAAATCTCCCCCAATCTATTCCTATCAGGTGAGTCTAATAACGGAGGGGGGATCTTCCCAAACAATTTCTGTGACCATTAAAATTCATGGTCACCTTGAAAAGCATGTGTGTGACTGAGAATCCCATCAGTGTGCCTAGAAACAAACACTCTGCTTCCTTAGTCGCTGCAATATACATCGCGCAGGATGAGAAATTGAGGAGGATTGAACATTCTTCAGACTCCAAATGGTCAACTTTCATCTGGCGGAAGCCATATCTTTTGTATTGTTTTCAAAGTGTAGTGAACCTAAAAGAGAAAGGGTAAAGCCATTTTGGCGTGTGCAGACAGCAGCAGCGTCTTCTTTGGGGTGGTAATATAAGAGCCGGGGATAAAGGAGAAAAAAGATTACAATTTTCCCCACATGTTGGGGTGGCAGGGCTGCCAGCGAGAGGCTGAGGAGAGCAGAGAATGTAATGGTTGTATTACTGCACTCGGCGATGCATTATTAATGCAAACGTGATCAAGGCAGGTGGACAAGCCCAGGAGAGATAGCGCTGCTTAATGAACAGCCCCCTCTCTCTCAACGGAACAAGGCCTGGCAGCTGTTAGTGTTGCACTACGAGGTGTGAGCCCCAGTACCATTGTGGTTAAAGTAGCCCCTATTTAATTAAGAAATAATCTGCAGCCGCACCTAATTGACTCTGTTCATAGAGCGGTGCATGTGTTAGCGCTCAGGTCACACCAGTTTGTGTTTTAAAATGGAAACGGGTGCTTTGTGCCATTCATCTTTTTGGGGGGGTTTTTGACAGTGAAGTCAATTGTCTGACTGCTAAAATATAAAGCACAACTTTATCACACAATACCAAGTAAAAGGGGAAGACTATAATGAAGTAGATAGGTCTAAGTGAAATTAAGGCTATAACAGAGGCCATATTAATTGAAATTAATAAGCACATCAAAGTTAAAATTAAAATGAACCCTTTACCTACAGAGGCTACTGTGTATTAGTCTCAAATTGTAATAATATTTTCCACGTGTAGCACAATAGTGAATAACGCCCCACCTGTACAGGTATGCTATGAAGACGAACGACTAGCCACCAATGCTCCTCAGGTTCTATCTGCTTGATTTTGAATGAAGTCCGTGTTTGAAGCTTCATTGCACGAGGACATGTGAGTATTTAGAGGCTGTTAAATTTGTGCACAGTGTTCACAGCTCATAGGAATGCTGCTGATGTGAGCTTTCAAAGAGGATGATATTAATTTGGCTGTAAATTTTCACTTAATATTTTGAACGTGCACGTTGGCCTGTCAGGACATTGGCTTCATGTTTTTAGGTCACATACTGCCCCCTAGTGTGGGTGAAATGTATTGCAGGAATAAGGCGGAATGCTCCTTAGAGCTACAGTGATTAGAGATGATTTCATAAAGGAATGTAAGGATTCAGGAAAATGATGGATTTTCCAAGCATTTTGGTTTATTTTGTAAGCAAACTTATTGACATCTCATCATGGGCAGTTAAAATGTATTTAAGTAATATCCATAATATCCATAATATCCGTGTGTGTGTGTGTGTGTCTGTGTGTGTGTGTGTGTGTGTGTGTGTGTGTGTGTGTGTGTGTGTGTGTGTGTGTGTGCGTGTGTGTGTGTCTGTGTGTGTGTGTGTGTGTGTCTGTGTGTGTGTGTGTGTGTGTGTGTGTGTGTGTGTGTGTGTGTGTGCGTGCGCGTGTGTGTAGGTTTGGATTCAAACCCACTGAGAGGACGAAAGCTGAATTCAAACCATACTCATCAAAGCCAGGCCAGGGTTAGGTTATGGCCATCAGGGTTAGGGCTGAAGATCCATGGAATAAATGCATACATTTATCACCATCATCATCATGTCCTCATGGACACACAACCTGTGTTTGATTACAGTGGTGTGATGTATTGCTACGTGGGTGAATACCCCACCCCTGGACTCCATTCTCCTTTGCATGGGACGCAGCATGGAAAGGAGCCTCGGAGGCCAAATACCAAGGGCCATATCTTCAGCAGATGAACAAGTAACATAGACTATATTTAGAGTACATACAACGTCCGGCAACATGCAAGAATTAAAAACAGAAGCCCACATGTAGGCAGGTGGAAATAAAGTTGCATCTGTGCAGGCATTACCATAGACAAAGACACAGAGCTCATATGTGCGCACACGTACACATGCTCATTGATTTAGCCATGTTCAGCTCTTCAGAAGTGCAGGTTTGGGGTTAATGGAATACTTATGGATGTAGTGTGTCTGTGGCTAAGGGAAAGATTGGGGTGGAGGTGGGATATGGGGTTAGATGCCTCAGTGAAACCCCTGCTAACCGACAGAGCGCATCCCTTCGTCAGGCTGGATTAAGTGCATGTCAGGGTATACGGAGCAGATAGCTGCTTTATACGTCACGCAGAATGGACACGTCGCAGCAACATGCACACATACATCCCACCCTTTTACAAAGGATTTGGTCATGGAACAGTTATTTATGACTCCAGACACATGGGGAAATTATTCCAGGATTATATAGATGATGCTCAAAAGCTATCAGTGTGATGAATTTGAATGAGATGTTAATATTTCCAGATGTGTTGGGGCATTATTTTATAGAGGAGGGATAGAGCAGTAATATGTTACACCTGTTAGCTCTGACATGCAGGATTTGGAATCTGGAATGATTTGAATGCATGTGCTCGGATCTGGAACAGGCAAAAGGAAGTATGTGAATCCCTCACATCTCTCAATGTATAATGAAGAGTTAAGACTCCAACTCTCAGAATTTAACTTGTTTAAATTTGTTCTGCATGAACTCATCCCAACCGAGGTAAATCTAACCAATGAGCTCTGCAATGCCAATGTGAGCCAAGGGTACAATTGTATCTCAGAATGACGTGTCATTATATTCCAGCCGAGCAAAAATAAACATTTGGATAGAGTGAAGCCAAGAATTGATTGTGGCTTTGGGGAGGGTAACATCGTAGCCCATGTAGCTTTGCCTAAGGCTGAAGCTTACCGGTGCTTTTATACATAGTTTATTCCTACCTGTTCTCTCTCCATGTCTTAGACCTGTACGATAGTATCTGCTTCAATTCCCCAGTCTGAGCAATCTGTTTGAATCCACTAGGTTGTGAATAAAACAAACCGGCTCTCCTGCTCAGCTTAGTGTATAATGCAGGACCTCGCCATTGGTCATGAATTGACAACGTCCACATAGAGCTGTGTTCCACACCCTTACCTGCTGGAAATAGCCATACATATATACTATTACCCAAGTAATGAGCTGGGAGAAATTGCAGGAGTGTTCACATTGAGCAGTGTAGGAACAACCTTCGGTGAAGATGAGCAGAAAATAGGACATTATGTTGGAAGGGAGAGGACCCATGGGTTCACCCCCTCAAGACAGTGGTTCAAGGTGCAGCGTGGACATCGGACTGAAGTGCAGGGCGAGGCGTGCTAACAAAGCCACAGCCACCAGCCCGGGCTCAGGGAAGCGCTGAGTCTGAATATTTTATGGCTCCTCCAAGCACAAAAAAGACTACAAAACTGACCCAGCTCATTTGGAGCCCTGTGAGCGCTGAAGGTCAGGACCCAAAATCAGAGAGGCAGGAGCAAAAGACTTGTGTGAGAAGAAGCCCAGACCTCAAAAAAATATATATAACACTTTATTATTTAAAGTTTCTCTGCTTGCATTGATTATAAGGCAGTCAAAACATCGCTGGAGACTCCAGTTCTCTCCAGATGCAGCTGTTTCATTACACTGATGTATTTTTCTTCTAGTTGTAAATGCATCAAGTATCTTTTTTTTTTTTTTTTTACATAGAGCATTGACGAGGTGGGTGTAAAATTCACGTTCGCTCCCTAACAACACAAAAGGGAAAACAATGGGGTGGTTTATACCCTGCAGACCCTAAAGGGAGGCGTTTAGCTCGTTGTGACTTTGTGTGCAAAGCAACCCAAACTCCCTGCGCTGGCGCATGGCAGAGAACAACAGCAAGAACTCAAGGGCTGTCTCTGACAAAAGGGAGCAGGATAGCGGTGTGTGAAACCCTCGTACCTCTTCTCCTATTCCCTCCCTAATCAATATCAAAAGCAACAAAAACGCAGGCGCGAGGAAGACACACAAAAACACACGCAAAAGCAAACAAATGCCTGTTCAGTGGGGGGAGAGAATTAGAGCACAGCGCCATCTCCTCATCTTACCTGTCATTATCTGCTTTAGCTCTTAATGAGTGCTCCTCTACACTTGGTCATATCACATTTGTTTTATACAAGTCCCTTTGAACAGCTGAGAGATATTGAGCTTCCTTTGATCATGGAATCCGTCTGAATTTCAAATCAGATATGAACCTCCCTCCCCTCCGCATAACTCAAGCTAGGCCGTCTCCATATTTTCAGTCGCTATTTTGTTTGTTTATACATCAGCCGAGCAAAAAAGAAGGTGAAATAAAAAGAAAGAAATCAGATGAAGAAGAAAAAAAAAAGCGAGGCGGCTTCGCAGAGGGACCATGTGGGTAGCACACATTTTGTTCATTAATGTTTATGAATTTAACAGCGAAAAAATATAAGCATGAAAGAGAAGCATTGCCACAAGATGCAGCGGAGTGTCTCTTTCTTATATTTTATTTTTTTGAAGGCAGCCGTCTTCTAATGATGACCCTTGGCGTGCTGTGGCACCTGGGACCTCCCCTAGCATGAGGGAGGCTGATGAAAATTAGCCCATTCACATTTCAAACAGAATTTGGCCTGGCCCCTGATCACAGTAGCGGGGCCCCCCCTCACGGTCCTGCAGAGAGAACACGCACCACCAGAAAAGATCTCCACCCGGCCAGAGCCTCTCCCCTGGCGATCATTGCAGGAACACATGGTGACATGACTGTGGGATGCGAGGGGTCTGGATGTACTCCGGCTGTTATTCCCTGTTAAAAGATTTAAGCCATTGGGGCATGATAGGTCCCTTTGATGTTTGCTAAGCACAGAGCTAGGGAACAAGGGAGAGAGAGAACAGGGGAGAGGTGGGGTGAGGTATGCTGGTGATGGTAACGGTGGTGTGGGGCAGAGGCTTGTTACTAGAAGGCAATCATCTTTGTGGAGCCACAGCAGAGAAGGGAGGAGATGTGTTGAACCTCTGTTTCAACTCAGCCACGCCAACAAAGGAAAGATAAAAGGCGGAGGTTGAATCCGAGGCCGCGGCTCGCTGTGAAGTCAAGATTACTGCCAGCGCTGAGTTCTGCCACTTTTGCCACTCCAGCTACTTCTACGTTCCTAATTGCCCCAATTTGGGTCTGATAGAGGTGGGAAAGAGTAGCAGACAACACAGTCGTAGTAAGGTTGTTATTATGCTGTAGATCATTAATATGAGAAATTAGCTAATTAGCTTTCTTTCCAAAAACAGAAAACAAAGCAGTCATACAGGCTGTAAGTCAGGGGTGTCGAACTCATTTTCACCGAGGCCCACATCAGCATAACGGCTATCCTCAAAGATGTGACTTATAAATGTAACTAAATAATGTAAAATAAATGTAGCTACTCCTTAATGTTAAATAACTCTGAATGTATTACTTATTCATGTTACAAACAATACAAATGTTTGCTTGTTGCTTTTTTTTAATATAAATCTTTTTAATTTGTCAGGTTATGAAACCCACATAAGTCCATCAATCAAGGAACAAACTATCCATAAGAATAAAGAAAAATCTAAATCAAACACAAATTAGGACATTAACTTTGTTCAACATGATTTTGTCAGAGTTACATCCACTGCATTGTGGGAAATGTTTTTGGTAAAAGCGAACTTTTGACCTATTTACTTTTAAACACTTTGACCTTTTATGCTCTCACGGGCTATAAAAAGGATCTGTCCTGCACTGCACATTAACAAAGTCATAAGGAAACTGATTTACGAGTTTAGAGATTACAGAAAAGTTTTTTTTTTTTTGTTTCATCATGTAGAAAAATTTGCTTCCGTTCTTAATAATTTCAGTTCTTAATATTTTTTTTAATTTTTAATACCCTAGTCCTACCCACAGGTTTTGAGGAAAGTTTGTTGACAATTATTGGATGATCCTGGCGATAATAAACAAACACACAAACAAACCAACACATGGACGTGACTGTCAATTAAATTTTACATTCAGGATCCCAAAAGCTGTGTGTAGTCTACAGGCATAATTCCACTTATATCTGGTGCTGCATGCATTGTGTAATATTGAAGATATCTGGCTGATTCTTCTGCGGTCTGAATGTTAAGGTAGGTTAAAGCAGGGATTTGAGTTTTGTAGGTTTTCATTTCATGTCAAAGGAAAAACTTCAGTGGTTTTTGTCACAATGTAGCAGGAGACAAACACAAGTCTGATGGTAATGCCGATGACCAGATGAAGATGAAGACATTCTTGAAATCAGACAGACACTGATTATTGAAGTAAGAGACTAAAAACAGAGTGTTTGGAGCTAGTCAGTCAGAAGTAGATTTAATTTGATTTGTGACTTCCTGTGAAGTACAGTCATTCTCATCAGATGCTTGTGAATAAGACCAGAAAAGAATCAAAGTTTCTTTTTTTTAATCTGTTCTATGTAAATATTAGAGTATGTATAGTGTGGATCTATTGTCTGGCTTAGAAAAGTATTCACTTCTAATGAATGACTGGTGAGTAATGATCTGAGCTTCATAGTCTATATGAGTGAGTGTTTGTGTGTGTGTGTGTGTGTGTGTGTGTGCGTGCGTGCGTGCGTGCGTGCGTGTGTGTGTGTGAGACAGATGGAAGACAGTCTCAGCAAAGGGAATACTAAAGATCTGAAAGCGTTTTAGAAACAATTAAAATCTTTGATGGTTTAATCTGTTCACATCAAAAGAAACAAACTCTCTGTTTGATTTCCTTTAGATGACACAGTATAAAACCGATTCAGCCAACTGATGGCAAACCCTGATGTAAACCTCAGACTGAGGAACGTAAATGTGGTTGTGATTGTCACAGGATGAAGATATCGATGCTGTACATCTGAAGGAGATGAATTAAACAGATGTGATTATATCTTTTCCGTCAACATTTCAACAGCTTCAGTTATTCTTAGGTAAAAAATAAAATTAATAGACATTAGTAGTGGCCAGGTATTTATATGCTAGTCTTGTGATTAATGTTAAGTACTGGCAAGATTAGAGAATAATCTTGAATTCGTATCCCATCAGAGAACAAAAGTCTCATCAAACTGCCTCAGGAGCATTACATTATTCTGACCTATTTCATTGCTGTCTCTGTGCATGTTCATTAGTTAATCACAGGAGGGAGTACTTCATAGGTGTGCGGATTATCTAAGTTAGGCAGGCTTTTTGACATTCTGACGGGTCACACCTCCTCAGCCTTCTCTCTGAAACTCAGCTTCCTTTCCCTGGATGCTCTCACAGTCTGTCATTCTCTGGGGAACAGATTCATTTACTTCCCTTCAAATTAACAAATCAAATCAAAGGAGGAGCCCTTCTGCTTCTGAAAGTGTTTTATTGTAGGCGTGTTGCAGTCAAAATTGTCTTTTTTCTTTCCTCCCATGAAATGGTCCACCATTAAAAAAAAGTGTTTTCACAGCTTTTGTTTTGAGAATTTACTTTTATAAAACATTTATTTTCAATTTAAACATACTTTAGTGGAAGTCAATTTTCCATCCTTCCCCACTTGTGTCTCATGACCCCGGACTGGTGAGATTTAAATTTGCACATTGCACGTGGTATGTTTACATTTGTCTAAAAGCAGTGTAAATTGAATTCTGCTGTATGTTCCCGGCAGTGAATACAAGTGTAAAGTGGCGTGTACAGAGTTGTACATGCCTCTCCTCTGGGGCCCAACCCTCCCTCATTGTTCCATCAAAGCTGGTGATGATGGCTCTGTGAGCGGGAGGAAAATAATCAATAACTCACGTGAATCCCGCATCCAGCAAGATTCCATCGTAAATTAACTTGACAATAGAGATGAAAAAGGAGAGAAAGCTGCTCTGGATATCTGTTTGTCTGCTCCCGTCTTCAGATGCGGTAGGGAAAGAAGTACCAGACTGGGAGCAATTGAATGCAAAGTGCTCGTTTTCTCTCTGACTTTTCTGCAAGCACAGCCTACCCCCCGACCCCTTGAGGCGAGACCAGCAGAAACCAGCATCAGATCAGAAGGTGACATATCAAAAACCATGTCACAAAAAAGGCAGTAATTGTTGCCAAAGATGTGGCAGCAGTTCTAGTTTTCTACTGGGCTCTTTCTATTGCTCCCCTGTCTATTGGGGCTGTATGGTATCAGAGGGAAACGCACTCTCAGGCCTGCCATGTAGAAGCGGGATTTGATCTTGATGGCTTTGTGACAGTTTGGTATGAGGGATAGCAGTTAGTGCTGAACAAGAGACTGGAAGCTGATCAATGGGTCTTTTCAGACAGGCCTCTGCACAGAGAAGTTATGGGATGGTACCTCTGCGCTTCCCCGAAGCTCTCATTTCCACTTTCTCACTTTTTAATAATCACTCATGTCTTTTCTTTTGTTTCCAACTGAAAGATGACAACACACACACACACACACATACACAGAGCACTGGAAACTGACCTGCCGCCCCATCACAGCATATTGTTCAAGCAATGATTATTCAATCAAATGCAAAAAAATAATAATAATTTCACATGTTGGACATCAGTAGGATGTTGGACTATCAAGTAAGTCCAGGAAATTCATTTTTTTATGACTCCACCTGTTAACCTGTAGGTACTTTCGCATTTCTTGCAAAGGAGCATTTCAGTATGCTGCAATTCCTTTTCAACAGATTTTGATATTATCCATGTTCAACACAGTTGGCCTACATGACATGGGCAAAGTACTTATTTATCAGGTATTCATGTTACAGTACACTGGAAAACTAAAATTATTCAAGAGATGATGATGAAAATGTGTAGCTTCAGCAGAGGGAAAGTAAAATCTTGAGTCAGATGTAAGGAAATGCCAGTGTAAGGAAATGCAATTATCAACATTTTTCACACAAAAGCAAGGTGCCAGAAAGAGGTCCGTTATACAGTTAGCTAAAGCAGCTCAACTTTAAAATCTGTGACACTAACATAGTTTACATGGTGAACTAGCTAGAGTGCAGTCATCAATCAGATATCAATGCCTGGAGATTTGCTGTGCCAGCAGTTTGTTGTTCTCACCAGAAGTGTAAACCTACACAACTGTATGTAGAAATAGGATGACATATTGTTTTATTGTTGACAGAGTAGCTTCTTTCGAGACCCCAACCCCCCACTCCGGCAAAAAAACTTATAGACAAAAAAAACCTTTTCTTTTCGTTTCTATTTTTAGTTGTTTTTTTTTAATCTGGTGGCGTTAATGTTGTTTTATGATATCTATGGATTTTCTATTTGTATAACACCCAGGAAAAAAGTCACCATAATTACATTTTTTTTCCCCTTTTGAATTTGTTCCAGACTCTTTACCACAAATGTTTAGGCAATGAATTTAATATGAGGTAAACCACTTATACATGCTTATACATCTAAAAACGTTTTCTTTGTTTACTTTTCTCATTTCACTTTTTCCAACTTCGTCCATATACATTTGTTGTCTATGTTGTTGTTGTACTATGGCTACTCTGCTCTTGACGGTATCCAGTGGTACTTTTCCTTTTTGTCTCTATCAATAAGCTCTGCAGACAAAATTAATGCACTACAGTAAAGCCTCATCACTCGCGGTTAATCCGTTCCAGGACCACCCGTGAAAAATGAAATTCTTCGATATAGCAACGAACTATTTATTTTATTATTTACGGTAATTTAAACTTTTATGAACCCTCCCCATACTGATATTAAACCACCTTATATCTTTATTACCTTTTCTCACACTCTTAAAGACTACCTAAAACATTCTTGGATTAAAGAAAAATGTTTCTTTAATACATGGAAATACGCTGTGTTCCGTGAGTCTCGGAACACGGATGCTGTCAGCCAATAGCATGCGTGTATGGTATCACGTGACTACGACTATGTTTTTGGAGGTGGGAGAAAGCTGTAAAACCTGGAGTTAACCCACGCAGACATGCAATCTCCGCACAGAGGACTTGAACCGGGAACCAACTTGCTGTGCTTGTAATAGCTTTAAAAGTCTGCCATGTTTCAGTAATAGGACTGCTATGGCTGTGATTAGATCATACAAAAACAATGAAATGTCTGTTGACGTGATTAAGCATTTTATAAATAAAACTTGATTGAACTTGAATGATATCAATAACATTTGTATTTGTCTTATTCCTTGCTGTCAAGTTCATTGATTATAGGTTATAATTCATTAATTTGATTGATGGAAATTTGAAAAATACTATGCAATCACAATGTGATGTAGAATAATGACATCTGACTGAAAACAGGCTGTGGAAAAGTGCAAGGCAGGCATATAGATGTGTGGTCTTATAATTTCTGATTTGTGGATGAAAATTGAAGCAATATGCCAAATTAATCTGGTAAAAATAGAGATATACAAAATAATACACATATTTTGCAGTGTTCTCGTTTTGCGTGCTTCTTTACGTCTTTGACGCACATTTTTAGACAGGGACGCACGATCGTCAGACAACAAAAATATTCACAATTTATCCATTTCTCCACTTGAATTTCGAACCCGGAAATTGCCATTGTGTTTTAATCTCGTGCAAGTTTCTTGTCACGAGACTAATCTGTGTGATTCAGCCTTATTAAAATCAACCAGAAGCGGCACAATTGCGTAGTGGGTAGCGCTGTCGCCGCACAGCACCTTTATGCGGAGTTTACATGTTCTCCCTGTGTCTGCTTTGGTTCTCTCCGGGTTCTCCGACTTCCTCCCACCTCCAAAAACATGAGCTTCAGGTTAATTGGCCGGTCCCAAATTGACCGTAGGAGTGAATGTGTGTGTGAGTGGTTGTCTGTGTCTCTGTGTGTCTCCGCGGTGCACTGGCGTCGTGCCCGGAGTTTCCGCTGCCTCATGCCCTTAGCCAGCTGGGTTAGGCTCCTGCTCCCCGAGACAGTGGATGTAGCGTTTGTGACAATGAATTAATAAATGAACGAATAAATGAATGAATGAATAAATAAATGAATAAAATCCACCAAACGGCAACATGACGTCTGCTCATTTTACATACTGCAGTGAGAGAATGACGAGTTAGTCTCACATTACCTCCATGCCATTGAAAAAGACGCAAAGGTTGGAGGAAACCCAAGTGACAATGAGTGCTTTCCTGAATAAAAAACAATCAAAATTTAATCAAAAGAAAGAGACAGATGTTACTGTGGACAGTACAGCAGAAGATGCAGAAGAAGCCAAGCGAAAACCAGCAAAAATCGGAACATTTGTACCGCAATGAATGCAGTTATTTCCATGGGTGATGCACGGCTAAATTTCAGTAACACAAAATACAGCTTACAAAAAATGTGTGTGGAGAAGGTTCTTTCAGCTACGTGCAGTGTCCACAGGAGAATATATGTATTAAAGCCCGTATTACAAGCCTTTAAACTGTATTACATCTTTATTTCTTAAAATGACAGATAGGTACACTTCTGCATAACATTGTATCCTTATTAACATTAAAGAAAACCTATATATATATATATATATATATATATATATATATATATATATATATATATATATATATATATATATATATATATATATATATAACAATTAACAACAATTTAACAATTTATAACAAAGAATAATTTTAATAACAGTATTTTTACTCTATGACAGAAAAGATTTTAACTGCATCAGTTTGCCTGGAATTTAAAAAAAACTTGTTTTTGACCAACTTATTACATCATTTGATACTGACAAATAAAAATAAATAAAATTAATTAAATAATCATAAATTCAAATTCAGTTCAACAACATTAACTGAGGAGTACAATATATAAAACACTTTAACCAACAAAACAAAAATGAATAAAACAATTTCTGCTGTTTCGTCTTTCTTTTTTTAATTAAAAAGAGGAAGTCAGGATTAATGGGTACAATGAACTTGTTTAGGCAGTGAACAGCTTTTCAGGTTTGAAGCATGATACTGCTATAGTGAAGGTTTTTTGCACTGAGCAATTTGGTACGCCACCTTATATGATGATAACAGAGCTCGCTGGTTTACTGAAGTAGCATTCACAAAACGGAATGATTGATGGCAATATTGTCTTTAAGTGACACCCCCCTGGCATCGCACCACGCCCCCCTAGGGGGGCCCCACTATTTGATAAGCGCTGGTATACGGTAAAGACCCACAATATAATTCATAGTGAAGTTGTGGCACATGGTCAGAACTATTGTACACATTTTCTCTAAATACTTTAGCCTAGGTGATTAAATAAAGACCAAGTGACATTTTGGTAGTCTTTATGAAGTCACAGTAAAGGAGTGTTAGCATTATTGTGGAGTGGATTGTCAATGCTTTGAGTTTTAAGACCTGATGACAGGACCACATATGATTTCATGAAGACACCTACTTCCTGAGCAATGATGGGAGGTACCAGAGGTGCATGGTCATCAGAGGAAGACACATGTTTGGATCAAATGCCAGCAACTACATGTGATCAAAGGCAAAGACATACAGCCAGTCACCTCTTACCATTTGGTAAGGGAAGTGCAGGTTCCATCATGGATGTAATGGAGAACTGACCAAGGTCAGGAAGCAATCATCATTCTGACACCTCACACAGCAGGCAGCAGCACTTCTCAGAGCACCACCACTGCTAGAAAGCCTGTCCTACACATAAAAACAATAGGCGATAGAGGCCAAAGGCAATGTCACAGGCCATCCCTCCATCAATAGCAGTGCAAAGAACCCATAAGGGAGCTTCCTCATGGCAGAAAATAGACCCCATCAGTCCACAAATTTCTAGGGCTGCATGTCAGAGAGCATCCTTCAGCGAGGGATGTTGAGTGCGGATATGTGTTGAATTGATGTATGTCTAAACTGGACAGAGAAACACTGAGTCAAGAAAAGTCATCTCTATTGCAGTAGTTAACTGGAGCACAGCATATGGTAAGGCCCGTGGTGGGGTAAAGTAAAGACGGGAGGCAGAGGGGTGCAGCGCTCATCCCAGCCATGAGCTGCCATCCCCATAGAGGAGCCCTGTAATTAGCAAGGCTAATGAAGAATAGGGCTGAGACTAATGTCCCCACTGACCTCTGAGCTCTCTTGGCAGACTGAGATGGTGGCCTTCAACAGGGCAGAACATGATACTATGCTATAGCCATTAACCCTGACCCAGCAGTCATCTCAAGCTCACATCTGGTGCAGGACTGGACCGGTACCAAATCTCAGTGGGCAGCAAGACTAAATACCCGAGTCCACAGGTAATGAATTGTCTCATAGGCTCTATTATCTCACATCGACTCAACTTTACCAACGATAAATTCAGCTTTTAGAGGTGTTACTTCTTGTATTGCTGCCATTGACTTGAAAATGCAATTCAAAAGTACATCTGAAACCTCTTCAAGAGTCCTCGTTTTAAGTCTGCACACTGTAGATATTCCATCATTATGAAAACTGTTGTCTGTTTTGCACAGCATGGTTCTTCACACTGTGATTACATAGTACAGGAAGACACCTGTCAAATCAAGCTGTTAACTGCCAAGGTTTCCTACAGATTGTCTGCTGCTCATATGAATGTGTAGAAGAAAATAACAAACCTCATGTTGAAGGGTAAAATTTTGTTTATATGTGCCCAAATCCCATTTTCAGGCAAAACACTGCAGCTTAAAGAAGCAGAAGAATTAGAGCCTAGAAAGAGATTTCAAATCATTTCTGAGGTATTTGAAGCCGTGCTTTAAATCATTATTATTCCCAGTTTTGGAAGAGTTGTTTTCTTTACTGCTTGGTGCTGGAGATACAAGGCCAGCAGTCTAAAATGCTAGATGAAAAGGTTGTCCTGCAGCACATGTCAGCTATAAATTAGCTATGATGACACATTTGAGCGCTAACAAAGCAGCATGACTGTCACCAGTCATCATTATGAACAGCAGCCCTACTGATGCATGTCAAGCTTTACATGTGAAAGGCGAAAAATACACATCAAACACTGTAAAATAATGCACATCCCAGTCGAAAGTAGCACACAGCACAGACGGTCATTATCACAATTCATCTGTCAGTCCGTCAAAATGTGTGTTTAAATATTAAACAACTGTTATCATCTTCATGAAACATCTTCACCATGGAACAAGTGTTGGTCCATCATTGGTCAGTTGGTTTCAAATTACATGAAACTAACTAGGTAATTGCTAAGAACTGTTGTGCAGATATTCACGGTACCCAGAGAATAAGCCATCGTACATCAGCATCGGGTCAAAGGACTTCATAATCAAAATAAATTCTCATGATCCTCAGCTAGCATGCTAACAAATCGATAGTGTAACAAAGCTGTTCTGCACATGTGGAAGTAATCCTATTGTAAATAGGATTATTGTACATCCCCACATTTAAATTTAGCCTCAAAATAGTGAAAAATCCTGCTAGAAACTAATGGTTCAAATCAAAATTCCAAGAAGAAATATTATTTGTTAGTACATTATAGGGAAAGCACTGCATTTATATGTGTGTGTGTGTGTGTGTGTGTGTGTGTGTGTGTGTGTGTGTGTGTGTGTGTGTGTGTGTGTGTGTGTGTGTGTGTGTGTGTGTGTGTGTGTGTATGTTTCTGTGTTAGCCTGTGTACAACCAGGCTAACACAGAAACATGCACTGTGCTTCATGTGAAACCAGGATAAAAACACTAGATTTGTATGGATGTCTGTTTGATTAGAGCAAGTTGAGGAAGAGGACAGATAAATATTGTATAAATGAATTTATTGTGTAATGTGAGCAATCAAATTAATTAAGGGGTCCACAGCTGTTGGAGGCGAATAAGGCCATCAATTTTTCAGTGCTACCACTTCTCCCTAAGATTTTACAATAAATATTTCTGGAGGTCTTGGATGAATTTTTCATGGCTGAGTGGGGAAGATGAAAGGCGAATGAGGGATCCAGGGGACAGACGCTCTCTGCTGCTGACACACCACAGAGAGGTGCATCCAATCCAATCTTTATCAATGAAAGACAACAGCACTATTGCTTTAATTACCCTGCTTTGTCAAGCGTTCCCCTGTCAATAAAGAGAGGCTGAGCCGTTTGGCCAGTTTCAGGAGGAGGAAGAGGAAGGGTGGGGGTGATATCACGGATATCAGGAGTTCCATCTTTATCAAGCCCTCCCACTTAAAAGGAGGAAATGATGTAAGCATGATGGAATGGAGGAGACCACCTCATCATGCCATATTTTCAGCACGAATATCGCTCATTGGATGAGAAATTAATGGTCATTTAATTCGTCATTGTGCTGTGATGACAGCGACAGCAGCAGGGAATGAACGCCATTCATTTCCATGTTGTTGTCGAAGTGTGAGGCACACACTAGATGAATAAATCACACTTTAGCACAACTTGTATGTTTCCCCTGATTTTATATTCAGGGAGGATCCTGAGGTAACAAATTCAAGAGAGACATCTGTTTGGTGGGCAATGCATCAGCAATATTCCACCTGGAATTGTATCCATAACCAGCATCCCTCCTTTCTAGTCGGTACTAAAACACAGGGAGCATGGAGCAGAGGTGCTGCTGGTGGAAGCTGAATATATTCATCTATAGGATCTGTTAGTTTTAACACCACTTGCCAGGCTCTATATCACAGTCGAGATGTTTGGCATCTGCCTGTGAACGCAATGGGAAGTCTTTCAAGGCAAGGAGACCACTGTCTACTAATTATCAGAGGATGTGGACAAAAATATGTGGACATTTCTACAGTTTTAGTGTTAATTCGTGGTTTAAACCTGGTCCTGTTGGACATGCTACACTACAAGCCTCATTGTTCTTCTTCTTCTGAAGCAAAAAGTTATAAGAACTGTAATCCTACCATTCTCACTCATAAAGCATGGATCAGATGTGAATCCCTTCTAGGACCATGCATGGAAGTGACTTGAATCAGATATGGAAACATCAGATGTCTGTGTGCACACGTACCTGAAATATATGCTTTGTCCAACACAAGGCAACAAATTCTAACTGAGCGACCGGCATTCTATTTACATCATTTACATGTCATCATGTTATTGAGATCAAATGGCTTATACAGTATTTGTATAAGCCATTGATATGACAGGAAACACCTGGATCTTTAGCTGTTAACTCCTTCATGTACCTCTACCAATAGAGAAAGGAAGAAGCCACGTCACCACACATGGCCATCAAAATTCTTTAGATTCAGACTAATATTTACTACATTTATTATATAATAAATTTGTATTGTGTGTATTGTACTGTGATTTAATATAAGTTGTTCTACATTTTAAAACTATTCACCATTTTCCCTCTTTTGGAAAACTTCTGTGACCTATGACATTTCACCTGTCTCTTAGTCACCCGGGAAGTGAGCTTGTTGATTATATTTTCATCAATTTTAAAAGGGTGTTTTGACTGTCTACAGAGCAGAACATATAGTTATTTCTTACAGACACTGTCAAAAGAAAGAATTTTTTTAAACATTGCAGGTCCTCCAGGGTCCTTGCTGTCAAACCATGTTTCTTACAACACGATGTCAATGCGGTGATCATGTTGTATGTCATGTTATTGAGCTCTAATAATAGAGGAGTAGGTCAGCTCATGATAACAATCGGCTCCTCTCAGACAAGAGATTGTTTAATTCTGTTATATTCTCACCAATCAATGCATTCACTTCAAAGCGATGGGAAATGCTTGCATCCAAAGTAGATTGATCAGTTCTAATACAAGTGTTTAGCATACAAGATGTTAACAAGTGAGGCCTCTGTACTGTATGTAGGAATCAAGAGAGCCATCGATAGAACCAATTCAAGACTGTTAATGACTTCAAACCTGGAGTACACACTCCAGTCCGGAACAAGATGAGCTACTGCTAAACTGTTTCCTTTCATTCTGCCTCTCTCTCTGTTTTCCCATCCATCTCTCTCGATCCTTCCTTCTCCCGCTCAACCTCAGCCACTTATTGAAGCCTGTACTACAGCATGAGACCACTGGTGTACTTTACTGATGTTATATTTATAAGCCAAACTGAGGGGAAAGTATTAAACAACCTTGTGAATAGCCGAGGTTCACTTTAACCCAGGCGCCGTATCCTTTTCATCAACAGAAATAACCCTTCAAAGGCAGTAAAAGCGTGCTTACCGCAGAAAGTAAAAGGCCATTTTAGCAGACGAGGCCAACAGTGGGAGGGTGAAAACAGCAGCGATGCAGCATCTGATAACCCCCACTCCTCCCCCATCTTCAACCCCTGGCCACACCACTACCAACACATCCCATCCCTTAAAAAAGCTAAATCAAGGCTTTGAAAAACATACAGTGTCTTTAATAATTCAGGCATTGGTGGGTTTGAATAGCCTCTTTAGCGTAGAAATATACAGTCTCCTGATATAAGATCAGTCCCTCAGGGGGCTCGCTCAACATCTCACTGCAGTGCCTTCTCTTAACTGCAGTATGAGCTGCTGCTTAAGATGCAACTACCTGCCTGATTATATCAAGTAGAAAACTAGAACAGATACAGGATTGTATGGCGAATACCAGAGGGTGAAGAGACATATTCTGATGGCTGTACATTCAGAAAAGGAGAAGCGTTCTGAACTTGTATAACACCCTGTGAATCCATGAATCAATTTAGCACAGACGTAATTATTGCAGTTGACTAGCATCTTTACTGGGGTTGTGGGCTAACACAGGATTGTAAATATTTAACTATCTTTGCACCCATTGCACATTCATATTTTATCAGGTTTCTTGCAGTTTATTCTCAAAGCAAAGTGTTGGACTGCATAATTATTTCAGTTTAGCATTTTTTTTCCCCAACCTATTACTTTCATAAATACAGGAATTTGAGTTATAGCTCCTCGGAGGGCTAATTTAAGAAAAGCAAGCATTAATTAATATAACCTAGATAGAAAGGAAGAAATCCCTAAGTAAGTAAGCTGTTGGCAGATATCAAGGATGATTTTCACCTTCAAAGGAAATAGGGATGGATTTGAGAGGATGCGGCGGTTCAATCAATACTGTTGACTCCTGAGGTTGCCAGGTGTGGTTGCAGCGTAGATCTCTGTGGAAGCATTTCCATCACTCAGGTTGAAAACCTCAGCGGAAAATATACCCCCCACCGCCCGCAATCATTCTATGAGGTCTTCAATTACTGATCATTTCTGATTTTGTGTTTGTAAATATGGCAACCCTGTGGAAAATTAATGGAGGCCCTTCTTTGTCTTTGCTTCAGCCACTCCGTGTCACAAACCGAGCAGACTTTAAACCTTTTGTAGCGGACTTCCATTTGTGTGTTTGTCCGTTCTCACATCCGATGTGTGGAATAATAAAATAAATATCGAACCCTTAAATATTTTAGTGCATTCTAGGAGTAAAGTGGAAGTGTTTTTCTGACAGACCTTTCCCCCCCTCCTTTCTTTTCACAAATGCATTGTGTGCACTGGCCAGCCCAATCCATCACTTGGCGTCTGGCGGGAGAAAAAGCACTTTCCCAGGGTGGGTGTTTTTTAGTTCTGCCAGCGCTGCTGTTTCAGTGGGCACCCGTGAGACCTCGCTGATGGACACTCTGGTCATCACTGGCAGGGAGCTTTGGGACTCCCTTCAACCAACCTCCCATCTTCTCCCTCCCCCCATCTTCACCTCAGCTTGTTCCACTCACCTAATGTTTTCACCAGTACCTTCCTTTGTCCCAGCAGTGTTCCGCACTCCTTTTTGACAATGATGACTGCTGCACCTGCCTGTGTTCTCCCTTGCACAGTGGCCTGGTGTTCAGAGACCAGCTACACTCCGATTGAGGTCTCGGGGTTCTCAGAGTTTTGGAGAAGAGACAATTAGAAGGTCTAACACTGGCAGGACGACTTCTATTTAAAATTACGGCTTTCTGATTAAACTTGGATTCTCTGTGGTGCAGCCACTTGTGATATTCTGCAGAATGGCTTCCATTCAGCCCTGCTTGGCATCACAGCAGACAAAGCACAGGAGAAGAGCGCATTTGCGTGCTGAGAACAATTATGTAAAAATAATTCAATTCAAATTGAAGTCTGCTTCAGTTTTACTCTGACAAACTGAGATTTGATTTCTAAAATGCTCCTCTACACAAAGAAGCCAGCAGGGAAAGGGTGCAATCGCTGGAGAGAAGTGGGCTGGAAGGCAAATCTAGGTGATGCGTATGTTCTTCGAGTGCCCCTGGGTCTTCCATGGGTAGGTAGGATCTGACAAAAGAGATCTGTACAACAAAAAAATCCTCCACTCTGCTTGAGCATGGGATATTAAGCCCAGATAAAGATTCTCTCTTAAACATACGCGCTTTTCTCTTTTCATCCCTCTCTTATTCCACTCCCTCTGCAGTGGCAGAAGAAATTACCCATTGTACCATTAGATAAACCCAAACAGCCCTCTCTGTAAGACCTCCAGTTCCTCGTGCAGTCCCAGCTTGGCATCCCTCGGGTGTTTGTTCAAAAGGAAAACTCTGCGGTGCCTCCGGGGGATGTTTAACTCATTCCAATGGCAAGTATTTAGAGAAAACTCAACAAGTTTGAGGCTGTCAAAGCTAGAATCCAACTGTCAGGCAGAATTATGTCTCTGAGGCGTCTGATGTGAGGTAATGACCAATTGCATCATTTTGACAAACCCACCATCAATGAGAACTAGGGCAGACGGCGACTGCTTTTTGCACAAGTGTTTCATTTGAATTTGAAACACTGCTGCTAAGTGCATTAAATGATGCTGATTAACTAAGATTATGGCTGCAGCAGGGATGTGATTTCTGTTTTGATACGGAGCACAAATTGAGGCAGAGCAAACAATTTTTTTGAGTGGTTGATGAATAATTGAGAGTCAGCAGAGGGTACATCAATACAGTGGTAATGAAGCATATTTGTGTGAAATTTCACTGTCAGTCATGGAGCAGCCTATAACATCTGTTGTTATGAAGCCTACTGTATGTTAATTTGATTCTTAGTCAAGTGCACCTTTTCAAATCTGTCAAAATAGTAGCACCATTAACAGTGCTGTAACTGCTGCTGCAATGACGCCTTTATTATTACGATTATTGTTCATAATAATAAAAATGTAATAATTTAATTAAAAATATTTATTATTATTATATTACTATTAATAATAATAATAATAATAATAATAATAATAATAATAATAATAATAATAATAATAATGACAATCTGTGTATTGTAATTATTACATTTATTTTACATGGTAGCATTATTTAACTATAAAATCCATCGGGGTTTTTTTTCTTTAAATCTAATTCTGGTCATAAGCCTCTGGTGACGGTTAGGTTTGGTGTAAAATTACAGAACATATTGAACACTAAATACACAAAGCACCTCGGATCCCCAGTGATGATGTTGTAGCATCCATCTTTACAAAACTGATGCTTTGGTGCCCTCTATCTTTTAATCAAGGTGGCAAAAAAAAATACCACTGTGCAAACTAAATAGTTTCTTGCCAACTGAAGTCAGTAGGAGTCATTTTTATTTGATGTATCTGTGTAAATAAATGAAAGGAATCAGCCTTAATGAAATAATTGTCTTCCTTCAAGGATATATGTATAACCTGGTGTTGATACTGTGAGTGAAGCCAACATTTCAGCTCAAAAAACAACACATCACTTTGATATTTTTATTTTCAGCAGGTCACTTTCTTTGGAATAAAACTGTTCCTTTGTTTTGCCTTTTTCTATCACAGCTGTGGCATGTTATGTCCACCTGGAGTACTGTTGACCTTCTGTGAGGCAGCTACCTGGTTAAAGAAGTCCATTTTCAAGGCTGTTCTTGCTCAAATGAAAAACTCCATTATAGATTTTACCTCCAGGGGAACCCAGGGCTCACAAGGTCCTTGGCAATTTTACCTGAGGAAGAAGCTAAAAGGATTTGAATCTCCAAGGATGGGCAAAGAGAGGGAGGGTGTGAGGACCGGCATGAGGGTGGGATACGCATCTCAGGACCCGAGCACCCTAATCTTTCTCTGCCAAGCAGGGAGCAAAGCAGAGCAAAAATGAGGATTCAGACATGGTTCAGTAGCACCACACCTTAAACATCAGGACCTATAGAAGAAGTGGAGGAGGCATAAGAATCTTGGGAAACAAGGAATGAAAAAGGAGAGCAGTCCGATGTCTACAGGATAGCCAGGGGAGATTGTTTCATCTGCGAGAAACAAGAGCTTCCAATGCATTTAGTATATCTTATGAAACAACAGCTCTCGTCACAGCATCCGTAAGTCTGTACTAACAAGACAGATGGAGGCCAAAGATGCAGACAGATCACATTGGGACATCTGTCACTTCGCGGTAACAGCCTGCTTAATAAGTGACAAGGCTTCCTTACCCGTGGGCACAGGATGGGGGAGGGTGGGGTCGACGTCTCAGAGTAGTGGCTGTGGGAAACAGCCGTCAAAGTCATGTGGTGCCCTTTTTTAACCAACTTGTCCCAATTATAGCCAACCGCATGCAATCTGTGGCCTTGATTATCATCCTGGCCAGCAGACATCAAAGCTGCAGTCCATGGGTGCTGACACGAGGCTGTGCGGTAATTAATGGACTTCGCTGAAGAGAGTTTCATCATCACATGTTTTCAAAATACAGAATGTCTTCATTTGCAAGGATTTGGTGGGGGTGGGGTTGGGCTTTGTGTCAGGAGAGAATGATGCCCTACAGAAATAATTAAAACATAATTACAGCTCATCAGCTGTGCAAGTGCTCACAAAGTGCTGCCGCTGAAGATCCGTTTTCCTTGAGGCATCAGCGGAGGAGCAGGCCGCACGCACAACCAAAATTCCCAGCACAACCATACCTACTCAATTTAAATGCTTATGTCTTATTATCAGATACACCAGGAAGACAATAAATTGGCAACAGCAGCACAAACTCAGATGAATTCCTCTTGCTGTTAAATCGGTGCTTACGAGTGCTTGTTATGCTCGATAAACATTTGCATTTGTTAAAAATATGTTTCCTGCCAAGGACAAACCAGGAGGCGCCAAAAACACAGCAGGTCGTTAGAGCAATAACTCGTCTCCTCGGCTGATGTGTCAAACCCAATGCTCTGTAAAACTGAGATGCACAGATTGTGGAGCAGTCAAGCTTCTAAATTGACTTGCTATGAGCTCTGTCCTCAGGTTGCCCAGTGGGTTGATGGCTGTGATGACCACTTCACACAAATGTGGCTGCTGATGTAGTCCTGCAAGAGGGAAATGTTTGTGACGAGTGCTGGGGCTACTGCTTGATTCCAAGGAAGTAATGAAGGCTGGACTGCAGGCGGTGTGTTTACTCCATCCACCTGATGGCATACTTCTAACGACCACGGTGTCAGGCCAGTTTATGGTCACGCTGCCTCCCTCTCTGCCGCTCATCCACAGTTGTTATGACATCATGCTTTTGTTCCTGCAGACCAAAGGGCTGAAGAGCTAAATGTCACAATCACCAGAATCAAGTTTGCTTCAATGACAGATGAGGTGTGTGTACTTTAGAGCATTTGTGCATGCTGCCCAGAAGAGCTTGGCTGAAGCAGCATGAGATGCAATCATTGTTAGCATTCTATCATTGTAAATGAAGACTTACAAACACAACAACATCTGCATTAAAAACACATTTGAACAGTAAATAAGTGAGGAAATTTAATGGAGGCTGGTGTCTGTCATTCGAATGTTATAAATGATAATAATAATTAATATACAGAAGAGAAGTGGCTGAGCCACATGATACAAACCACCAGCAGGTGGCATGCTTTGGATTCTATAACTGTTACTGTAAAAAGTGTGACATAACGTAAAAACATCATAAATACATCAGTCTTCTTCTTCTTAGACATGGGAGTTTAAGTAGCTGAACATAAATCAGACCAAAATTCCTTCTGTTGGTTAGTTTTCCTCCCCTCTGCTCAAGTACTGCTCATAATTACTCAAGACAGTGAGTTAAAATCAAGCTGTATTTGCTTTGATGAATTCATTTCTAAATATATGACGCTGCATTCCTTTGTCTCTTTACTTGTACCGGATATCCATCCATTATCTACAGCTACATCCTGTGCAGTCAGACGGGACAGGAGACTAAACTCAGGAGGTGGGCAACAACGCAGACAAGGTGGCAGAGGCAAAAAAAAACCCTGCTGTTTACTCTGGTAGTCAAATCTAGACTCAAAATAGAAATATTAGATTCTGATTTTGTTTATCCATAATTAATTTACAAAAGAATCTTGGAGGTTCCGGTTTTTTGAAAAATGAGTTTTAATGTGCTGTTTAGTTATCGTTTTATGCTCTAGGTTCTATAGAGCTGTTCTGTCTTTTTCTGCCACTTAAATAGTGAAATGAAATGAGAATTGATTGATTTAATATTCTTTTAATAAATTACATTGTGACTTTATTGACTCATCCTAATCTGCATTAGGTTACTTGAACATGATCCTAAATCATGAGGTACCCTCTATGTATCTAACTTTCCACAAATGACACAAATTATACTGACTCTATCTAGGGAGAAATCTGACTTTAGATTTTTATCTCGCACACACTGTTTGAGCCACGAGAGGGAGACACTGTCCAATAAATGTGTTCACCTCGAAACGAGTTCTCTGAGCTGTCAGGAAGATCCTCAACACTGACATCAGGTTCAGAGCAAAAAAACAATTCTAGCTTGACTTTCTACTTATTCCTTTATTTATTCGGGCATTTTTGAAAGCAATTTGACAAAGTGCTCTGCAGGGAACACGTACATAAAGAGATAAAACACACACACAAATAACACAAAATACATTACCAACGTATGTTCACATAAAGAAAGTATGAAGGTGAAGTACAACTAATACAAATTACACTAGATTGGCTGCACACAAGGAATTAAAAAACTTGCTGTCTTCAAAAAACACCAGTTGTTTTAAAAATAAAGGCATGGTGCTGTCTTACTCAAAATAGAGAGAGAAGATTGGAAACATTTCCGTGTTGAGTTATTATTTTAAGTATACTCAATATAGAATGCATACAGCTAATGGTAATTATAAGGTATGGCTGCACGACTGTGTGTGTGTGTTTGTGCTCTATACTTTAGTGTTAGAGAAGTAATTCTCAATCTCAGAAGCAGCAGCAGTAACAATACCTATGTTACAACGCATTTAGCAGTTACTCTGATGTAGTTGGCTGGAATTAAAGCACTGGAGGTAACAAATGGAGGGTAAAATTATTTTAAATAAAAATTATTTTATTAAGGATAACTAGAACAAACAAATTTAAAAAAAAAAACCCTCAGTATATGTCGTGACAGACTGAAATAGATTTGCTATAATTTCCCTATAATTTTGTAATGTTGATGGTGTTGAGTATTGGTTGTACATTTAAAAAAATATTTTAATAATTTTGATTTTCAAGAATGAAATTTTTCTGCATGTATTTCTTTGTATACATGCAAGATTTTGGACAGTAACTGATATTTTGTGATTTGATCAATCACCCTGCCAGTAGATGGCAATAATCTGCCTGCAACTATAACAGTGTCGACTGGTAACACAAGAAGTTTGCCACAAAAGAAATATCAATAAATTGCCTTGCTAATATTATCACAATGTAACATTACATAACATCAAATGTTATGTAATGACAATGTCAGCATGTCAAATCCTGTCGTCATGACCACCACCAAGGAGGTTTTGTTTTTATTAAATAATCAGTCAGTATTAATTAGTGGGCAGAATATCTCAGAAAGTTCTGATATGATCAATACATTTTGTGTGGATGTATAATAAGGTGACGATTATATTACAGGGAGGTCGGCTGGATTCAAATATGGAGGAACTTTTGTGCAGCCTTGGTGAAGGTGTGGGATCTCTGAATACACACAAAACATTGTGCATTCAAGCAAAACTAATGCTGCATGGTCAGACACAATTACAGGAAGTGAGATGCGTTTTATATTTGAGCAAGACATTCAAAAGTCAAAAATACTTATAGCTGATGTAAATGAAGTAAAATAAAATCACATTAAAAAAAGTTGAATAATTTAAAATAATATAAAATGACATAGACACAATACAAAAGGCCAAAAAATATAAGCAATGTGAAATAACTGATACCATTCACTGTCATTCACGTAAATAAATTAAACAAAATACATATATACATAAATAATCATATATTGCAATGATTTAATTTAAAATTAAAAAAGAATTCTATATCTGCTCCTGTGGTACCAACCTTCAGCATTTTGTTCAATTTATTAACTATTACAACATCATGAACCGTATCAATGCCAAATCGATCTAGTGCTTCTAGTGACTAATTTAAAAAATGACATCTTTGCACCAAAGCTGACGTCTACCTCTGTACAGGATGTGACTACCGCCCATCACTCACACATTTACACCCATTTGTAAAAGACACACTAGACTCCTGATTGATGTTCTCTTTGACCTCCATGGGGAGCGAGTCAAAGAGATGATCCTCCACAACCAGGCAGCTCCTGCGGAGGAGACAGCACTGACCGAGCTGAACTGGAAGACGGTCCAGACAGTTTCCTTTCACTTCCAAATGCGTTAACTGGGAGAGTTGACCAATTTTCTCCGGAATGGAGGATATACAGTTGTGACCAAGACATAAGGTCCTCAACTTTGCACACTTGAAAAGTTGTTTGGGAACTACCTCAACTTTATTGCTGGTAATGGCAAAATGCTGGAGGTTCTGTAGAAAGCCTATCTCTAGTGGTATTACGACTATTGAGTTATGACTAATATCAATATACCTCAGCTTGAGGAGGCTGAATAATGATGAGGGTAAGGACTCCAGCTTGTTGTGTGAGAGATAGAGTGACTCAAGGTTTTTGACATGGCTAATTGACAGCGGAATAGAAATAATCTTATTATGCCAAAGTTTGAGACAAGTCAGTCTCCTGAGGTGCTGAAAGCTAATGATCTCCTCGATCGTACGAATATTGTTAGATTTTAAATCCAACTCTTGAAGGTTGGTCAAACTGAAGATGGCATGAGGAATTCTTTCCAGCTCACAGTTAAGAAGCTCCAGCTCAGCAAGATTCATTATCTTCTTCAAGCTATTCAGTACTAAGAGCTTTGTACCGTCATTGTGAACAACCAGCTTGATCAGATGTGGAGACAGATCTGTTATGTTTGTTGGAATCTTGGAGAGGTTGCTTTTGAGATGCAGACACGTCAAGTGCCTCAGGTCTCGCAGAGACTCAAGGCCGATCATTTTATTGTTTTCTGAGTTCAGGTTACCAATCAAGTACAATTCCCTTAAATTCTTCAACATATAAACCCAGCTAGGGATCTCAGCAACGTCAGTAAACTTGACATGAAGGCACTGGAGGTGATCACGAAGAAAAATGAAAGCAGTCTGTTCAACTTTGGCCGGACAGTGATAGAAGTGCAGCTCCTGAAGATTCATCATTTGTGAGATTTTTGCCGTTATTCTGGCTTCTGGGATTAATTCTAGTTTGAGGATTTCCAAATCAGTCAGATCAAACACAGCATCTGGAACTCCGGACAGCATGAAAAGGTGGAGTTCCAGCTTATCTTGAGCATTGCGCGTCACATGCTGCCGCAATTTCTCAAAAGTCCACTCATTGTTCAGGCTGATCTCTCGAAGTTTGTTTTCACTCACCTCAGACAGAAAGACTCCGAAACGTTTTGAATAAAGCTGGTCATACTGATCCACCATGTGGAGGAGAAAGGCAAAGTCATTCTTAACATCTGGAATGTCACTGAAGCTGCTCTCCTCTCTGACTTTTTCAAAAGAATATTCCTTAAGTGGGCGTCGAAAAAGCCAGAACAGTGTGTATATGCAGATTGTGCCATAAACACATATGATAGCAATATAACTAACAAGGAGTTTCTTAAGCATGAAGGCCATATTGTGTGTACAATGAAACTTGGCGTATCCTGTCAAATGTTTTATTTCAGGCTCACACACATGGTCAAAATCTATCGAAGCAACAAATGTCATTGTGTAGCAGAGGATCAAAATGAATTTGACTGTTTTAATGACTGTCTGAATGGCATACAGTCTGTAAATCAAGTCACTGTCTTCCACATGGGTACGGAATTTCCGGACTTTTTCAAACAGCGCTTTTGCCTGCTCGCCATCTTTTTTGTCCAGTATGGTCATGGAGGGAATTTCACTAACAAGCTTTTCAACGGAAAATGTGACCCCGGACTTATTTAGCATTGGAGCAGACTGGTTTGGACTTCCGTCTTCACTACATGTAGACAGATGCTTTAGGAGGAAGGAGGCACCAGTCAGCCGCTGCTTGTTCTCCTCCGAGTCTTCACAAGCAGTCTCTGACAGTGCTTTAGTTGTCCACGGTGATTCAAAACATTTTCCAAGTATGGAAACAAAATGTTCTATTTTAGAGCTTGTCTTTGGGTACTTGAACCAGAAGTTGCTACTAACCATCAATACAATGGTGTGGATTAGAGCGAGATATGGGAAATATTTTGAATACCACGGTAGAGCAACATGGTAACACATCTGGTTGACAAAAACATATTGCTGAAAATCCAGCTTTGTCCTGACTCCTGTGGGCTGAGGTTGCCCGAAAACACTCGACTGTGAGAAGTGAACTGTAGGTGAGACACTATCTGGAGGTCTTCTAGCCATTAACGGTGCAGCTTGCTCCCCGATCGCACTTTCTTTGTTCCATAAACTATCAACTGTCTCTGGTGGCTGGGATCCTAAGAAGTCCCCAGTTCCCTCTGAAGTTTGTTCCAGAATTGGAAGACATACCACTTGATCCCTGGTTAACTGCATCGTTCCAGAGAATATTGCCAACATCAACATGACGATACCAAGATAATCCATGAACACATCCCACCATGGCTTCAGGATGCGATAGGTTGGCTGAATATCGTTCAGGGATGCTACTTCTGTGAGGGAGAACATCCCTGAAACAGAGAAGATAAATTCAAATTGAGGTTGAATATGCTACTTATAAGAATGTAAGTCGAAACAACAAACCCTATTTAAAATATGAATCCTGATCTAGTAAGCTCATTACATTAGTAAGTCATTTAAATATGGCAAATTCTTATTTTTAAGTACTGGTAAATAAAACCATTCTTGGAAAACAAGTATGGGTTTTTTTATTTCAAAAGATCCAAACATTCTTTCCTGAGACATAAAGAAATCTCAAAAGACACCTTCATACACATGGACACCATTACACTCCTGCAAGCATCATATCAGACTGAATTACTAGTCGCTGCTTTCCACTTCAATATATAATAACAAAAATACCATCATGATAAACACAATAATAAAAATTTATAATTAAACATAGCTTCAAAATGTACAGAAACTGGCATTAACTGTGATTGCTATTTACAGGCCCCATCACTCATCACTCTTTTCCTGAATTTACTACACAATGGTTTGTGTGTTACAGGACAACAAGGCCTGGGAGGTCAGTTGGTTATGTCCTATGATTTTAGGCTAGGCCACATGTCCCAAGCATAAAGGAGGCTTGTCAGATTATTATGGATTTGCAGGGTACAGTCATCGAGGTCTGGGACACAGTACAGTTGTCTCAGAAAGAGACACTTCACAAACAACACAGTCCTTGCAGAGATAAATGCAGTGTGAATCATCCATATGACGCCCTTTCCTGTGTTTGTTCTCCCCCCGTCATAGCTGACTATCATGAACCCTAACTCTGCATGCATCATTGAGTCATATTCATAAAATTTAGATATATATATATATAAAAACAACTCTGTTTACATGTTCAGGCGTCTTTGCAAAATAGAACAAGTCCATAATAATCCGTGGTCCCATTGCGAGTAAATTCTATTGTGTATGCGGAAAACTTGAAGGTCATCATTTACAATGGGGCTGCAGAGCAGGCTCAGACCGGCTCCGGCAGCCAGACGCATCCACGGACACAAAACGAGAGGTGGACCTGACGCCTTTAAACGCACCAGTAAAATCAGGGTTACAAGGAAAACAACCAAGACATGTCCAGGTTACATTTAGCGCGCTGCTTTCACTGATGGTTCATTGTCGCACCGCTGTGTTCGCCCTACAATCCAGCCTGCTAACGCCGCTGAGCCGCAGCATCGCGGTCACAGCGCTCGGTCTGAAAATGACGCACCTTCAGGAGGTCTGATCCAGTTGCGTCGTTCCCAGCTGTACCGAACTGCACCTCCCTTTATTTGTCATGTTCCGCTGTGATGAGGCCGTCCGTTCTTCGCATCTGTTTCGGCGTGGGCCTACTGGCCCGGTTGTAAGCAGCTTAGCTGACTACCCCCACTCCGCCTCACATGGTCGGGTCCTCTGCTCCGACCCGCGGCGCTGCAGCACCAGCTGCTGGAGCGGGAGCCCGCTCGGGTTTAGGATGGGCCCCGTTCGTGTTCGGGTTAATGCTGACCCTCTACTGGCAACACTTCTACGTACTAGAAAGTAACTAGTAACCATTACAAAGACTCAACGAGTCGTTTAAATTTATATTTGGCATATTTTTATTCAGTGTATCACATGCAAAAAAAATATATGACATGAATAAAATGATGATCCTGGGGAGACCCTGTCATTTTTATGGCAGAGGGTGAAAATCACTCAGCCGTATTTTTAATCAAAGACCTATCAAAGGAGCCTCACGTGTAGGCCTACATTGATCTGAAAAATATTCTACATCACTTTTTAGTTTTATTCACCACAGCAAGATGGAACTTTAAAAACTGTTTTACCAATATCGAATAAAAATAAGTCTATAATTGGAGGGGATCCATATGTGTTGGGTCACAGCACGGTAATAGCGGGTTAGAGGCACGCCACTGTCATCAATAACTGAGAAAATGTAGATTCATTTAGATCTATATCATGCAGTGCATTGTATGCATCTATATGTATGTATACAATATACATACTGTTATATATCAGACCGTGAGACAGCGTGAGGTATGACACATAATATATACGTACTGTATGTACTTCTTCTTCTTTTCCTTTCGGCTTTTCCCTTCAGGGGTCGCCACAGCGAATCAATTGCCTCCATCTAACCCTGTCCTTTGCATCCTCTTCTCTCACACCAACTACCCTCATGTCCTCTTTCATTACATCCATAAACCTCCTCTTTGGTCTTCCTCTAGGCCTCCTGCCTGGCAGTTCAAAACTCAAATCTCAAATCTCTCCTCTGGACATGTCCAAACCATCTCAGTCTGGCCTCTCTGACTTGATCTCCAAAACCTCTAACATGTGCTGTCCCTCTGATGTACTCATTCCTGATCCTATCCTTCCTGGTCACTCCCAGAGAGAACTTCAGCATCTTCATCTCTGCTACCTCCAGCTCTGTTTCCTGTCTTTTCCTCAGTGACACTGTCTCTAGACCAAACAACATCGCTGGTCTCACCACAGTTTTATACACCTTTCCTTTCATTTTAGCTGAAACTCTTCTTATCACACATCACACCTGACACTTTTCTCCACCCGTTCCATCCTGCCTGCACACGCTTCTTCACCTCTTTTCCACACTCTCCATTGCTCTGGACTGTTGACCCTAAGTACTTAAAATCCTCCACCCTCTTGATCTCTTCTCCCTGTAACCTCACTCTTCCACTCTGGTCCCTCTCATTCACACACATGTACTCTGTCTTACTGCGGCTAACCTTCATCCCTCTCCTTTCCAGGACAAACCTCCACCTCTCTAGCTTCTCCTCCACCTCTTCCCTACTCTCACTGCAGATCACAATGTCATCTGCAAACATCATAGTCCATGGAGATTCCTGTCTAACCTCGTCTGTCAGCCTGTCCATCACCATAGCGAACAAGAAGGGGCTCAGAGCTGATCCCTGATGCAGTCCCACCTCCACCTTGAACTCCTCTGTCACACCTACAGCACACCTCACCACTGTCTTACAGTCCTCATACATGTCCTGCACCGCTCTAACATACTTCTCTGGCACTCCAGACTTCCTCATACAATACCACAGTTCCTCTCTGGGCACCCTGTCATAAGCTTTCTCCAGATCTACAAAAACACAATGCAGCTCCGTCTGGCCTTCTCTGTACTTCTCTATCAGCATCCTCAAAGCAAATACTGCATCTGTAGTATTTGTAGTATGGTTTTGGCATGAAACCATACTGCTGCTCACAAATGCTCACTTCTGCCCTTAGTCTAGCTTCCACTACTCTTTCCCATAACTTCATTGTATGGTTCATCAGCTTTATTCCTCTGCAGTTGCCACAACTCTGCACATCTCCCTTGTTCTTAAAAATGGGCAACAGCACACTTCTCCTCCACTCCTCAGGCATCTTCTCACTATCTAAGATCTTGTTGAACAACCCAGTCAGAAACTCTACTGCCACCTCTCCTAGACACTTCCAAACCTCTACAGGTATATCATCAGGACCGACTGCCTTTCCACTCTTCATCCTCTTCAGTGCTCTCCTCACTTCATCCTGGCTAATCTTTGCTACATCCTGGTCCACAACAGTCACCTCTTCTAGTCTTTGTTCTCTCTCATTTTCCACGTTCATCAACTCTTCAAAGTACTCTTTCCATCTTCCCATCACACTACTGGCACCTCTCAATAGACTTCCATCCCTATCCTTAATCACCCTAACCTGCTGCACGTCCTTCCCATCTCTATCTCTCTGTCTTGCCAGCCTGTATAGATCAGTCTCTCCCTCCTTACTGTCCAACCTAGCATACAAGTCATCATAAGCTTCTTGTTTGGCCTTTGCTACCTCTACCTTCACCTTACGCTGTATCTCCCTGTACTCCTGTCTACTCTCCTCAGTCTTCTCAGTGTCCCACTTCTTCTTAGCTAACCTCTTTCTTTGTATACACTCCTGTAGAAAGAGGTTACAGTATATTGCATGTATGTTCTGCAGGCAGAAACCTCAGATCAGCTTCCAGCTCTAAGACGATATCCCCTGTCTTTAGACAAAGAGAATGAGTGAGAGGTATGGGATTTTGATAATAATAATCTTCTTAGCAATAATAATAATAATGATAATAATAATAATAAATAATAATAAAGTGGGTCCCAGCAAAGAAATGATATGTGCGCTATGCCCTTAGCGCATTGATATAACAGCTGATGGTATGTAAGGCATGTATACACTCACAGCTGTGCACAAAAACATTGTTTGGGTGTGCAGAATTTCAAATACTTGTTCAGCTTTTTGTGACATTGTTTTAGTGGAAGTAAGCGCTCTTTGACTCATTTCAGGTTTTTCCATATACAGTTCTTACTGTATATGGAAAATGCTGTATGTTTCAAGCTGAACGACAATAGTTTTGCTGACAGAGTGCAATTTCTGACCAATGTCTATTAAACCTGTAAAACATAAAGATTACTTAAAAAAGATAACTTAAATTTTAATTCAATGATGACAATGTATATACAGTACCCCTATTTTGTTTACATTCTTTTTATTATATGTAATCTTAAATCAACGTATTTTACTTTTCTTTCTGTATACATACAGCCACTAAAATAAATGGTAACTCTTTGTTAAATAAAGGGGTAATTCTGTTGTAAGAGTTCTTAAAGTTTGGAAAAACAGAACTACTTCATGTGTTTGGTCAGTATTGTATACCTTTTTTTTTAATCATGCTAGATGTTCTGTAATCTCCCGTTTATTAATCTTCACCAGCTATAAAGTGATAACATACTTCACAGCATATCTGAGAGCATAAAGTGCAATATGCAGAAAATATTTCCATGTGTAAAGTAACAAATTACATTTACATAACTTTCAACCTGGTCTTATCAAATAAATGTTGATTCTGTTTGTCAAAACAAGTACTTTTTTAAAAAAAGGTGATTTATTATTTTCTTTCAGAAATTCCATTTTATGAAAGTAAATTTACAACTCCATCACTCTTCATTGTGCAATAACATGAAAATACTGCCTATAAAAAGAGTTCACAAAAAGCAAGTAAGACAATGTCCTGGAAATCTGATTCACTTCAAAAATCATCTTTCAATAATGCAGAACTGCATGGTCACAGTTTTAGCTAGACCTATGTGTGGAATATAATAAAATAACCGTACAGTACTGTATATGAAATGAAAGCACTTCATGAGGGTAATATAAAAAAATTGTGTGTGTGTGTGTGTGTGTGTGTGTGTGTGTGTGTGTGTGTGTGTGTGTGTGTGTGTGTGTGTGTGTGTGTGTGTGTGTGTGTGTGTGTGTGTGTGTGTGTGTGATAAAGGAGACAGTCTCCTGGGATAGACTTGTGTGAAGTTTAGATATACTTTCAGACATAAGATCGCTTTAATGAAGGTAAACAATGAAAGGTGTTTACAATATACAGTAGTTTGAAGTGTCTTAATTTCCATCATGCTGAGAGTTTGATGAGAAGATTGGTATCACTAGATCACTCATGTCTGTATGCAAAATATATGGCTGTAGCCACTGGCTTCACTCTGCCCAGTCAAAGTTTAAGTGAGAAATACAATCAAGTCACAATGCAACTGAAACCTATGTAAATAAATGCTACCTTACAGTCTTCAACTACCCTCAGAAGTACAGAGCTGTGGTTCAATTAGAAGGATAGGATCAAGAAGAAAGTGAAAAGAAGGATATAAAGAGGAGAGAATAACACAGAGAGGAAGGAAATAAGGACAGTGGAAGAGAAAGATAAGTACTATTAGGAGAGCAGGTGCTCCCGAAGGGCTGGGTCTTCAAGAGCTATTTGAAGGTTGAGAGGGACGGCCCTGCTCTGACTGTATGTGGAAGGTCATTCCTACAATGGGGAAAAAGGTATGAGAATAGTCTGGATTGCCATGACTGGTCTGCCGGCTTTTACAGATGATGCTCATATAGCAGAGGATCAAACAGTAGATGAGGGGTAACATGGGCTTTTAGAAGATTATTCAAGAGTGAGCAGATCCAGCTAGTACTCTGTAATTCAGTAAGTTAGCAGTGTAGTGACGTGGGCCCGCTTAGGCTGGCTGAAGACCTGACGTGCCCCTGCATTCTGGCCCATCTGACAGGGTTTCACTACACACATCAGCACATTTGTTAAAAGGGCATTCTAGTAATTGATGCGTGAGATTGACTGATTTTTCTGATATTCATTAAGCCAAAAGAGCTTGACTCCAAGACGGAGGCAATATTACAACTTAAGTTAATCAGTTGGTGTTGAATCATGTCAGCTGATTAACAGCAGATTGTCCATTCATGTCAATTTCCAGAAATGAGATGTCAATATAATCAAGTAACTCTCAGCAAGAATGTGAAGAAAGACCTTTGAACTGATAATACTGCCTGTTAAGGGTTACTAACAATAGAACAAGAAAAGTTGTAGCAGCCGCTCTTTGTGACAATAGTCGAGCTTTTCCTGCCTCTTATGGAAAATGGAAAAGTAAATTACTTAACAGTCGTATAATACTTACTTAAGCTAATGAGTTCATGCAAAGATATGTTCAGAATAGGTAGACACACCTAATAACAGGCACTGTGGCTACTGTAAAGGTTTTCATTCAGCCTTCATTTGGTTCCTGACATCTGAAGGAAGAGTTTCAAACAGTGTCTCTTCCACTATAAGGCCACTACGCTTTAAAGCACGACAGCAACCGAGCTCATGTGGCAGAAGTTCAAAGTGGTTTCCTTTGAGCTCCAAATATGTTAGTAGAACGAGGTAGGAAATCTTCGGTGACAATATAGACAATGAGTTTTTGCCTAACTTTAATGTTTTGAGCTTTTTGCAAAAGAAAAGCTCATCTGGCAAATTTTCTATTTTGTTACAGGTAACGGAGAAATACTGTAGACTCTGCAGGACTCCGATTTCAGGAGGGATGAATCGAATATCATTGTTGGACAGATCCAGGTATCTCAGCTTGTTGCACAAGAAGAGGTGTGAAGGCAAAATCTCAATCTTGTTGTGGCTGAAGTAGAGGCGCTCTAAGCTACCAAGTTTCTTGATGTGCTCTGGAATATACATGATGCTATTGTACCAAAGCTTGAGGCACGTGAGTTTTCGAAGATGTTGGAAGCTGATAATCTCCTCTATTGAGCGAAGGTTATTCTCTTTCAGATCAAGTTCTTGCAAGTTTGTTAGACTGAAGATTGCGTGTGGGATGCGCTCCAAATCACAACGCACCAACTCAAGCTCAATCAGATTGGACATCTTTTTTAGGTTGTTGAGCATTACTAACTTAGTGCCATCATTGTGCAAGTAGAGTCGCTGCAAATGGCTGGATACATCTACTATAGACTGTGGTATCTTGGTAAAATTACTCTTAAGGGACAGAGTTTTCAGACACTTCATCTCCCGTAGTGACTCAAACACTGTATTTTTAGAGGTCTCAGGGCATAGAGATCCAGTAAGATAGAGCTCCTCTAAGTTTCGCAGGCCATACATCCAATTTGGAAGTTCCCTGTTATCATCAAACTTCACACGAAGCACCTTCAGATTCTCTTTTAGGAAAGAGGTAGCAGTTGTGTGCAACTTTAAAGAGCATTGATAAAGAGACAGTTCCTGAAGGTCTTCCAGCTGAGAGATTGAGGCAGGGATGGTGACATTATTGATGATCTCCAACTTGAGTGACTGCAGCTCCGTCAACTCAAAGACAGTGTCCGGTAAGCCAGGGAGCATGAACAGCTGAAGTTCAAGTCTGTTGTTTGTGTTAGTCTGTAGTCTCTGACGCAGTTTCTCTGCAGTCCACTCATGGTTGAGATTGAGCTGTTTGAGCTTGTTTTCACTAACTTCTGAGAGAAACACAGCAAATCGTTTAGAATATAGTGGATCATACTGATCAATCATGTGTAGCATGAAAGCAAAGTCATTCTTGACGTCTGGAATGTCGTTGATGCCCGTTTCTTGTCGTACATACTCAAAAGAGTATTCCTTCAGTGAGCGGTAAAACAGCCAGTAAGAGGTATAAAGGCTTGTTAATCCATAGACTGCCACTAAACACAGATAACAGTAAGACAGCTTGGAAAATAGATGAGCCATAGTGTGATTACATTGAAAGTTATTATAGCCTGTCATGTCCTGGATCTCAACCTCACATGGTACTCTGTTTCGCACTTTATTCACCAGGGAACTGTTGTAGGCAATGATAAGGAGGAATTTAATCACCTTAAACACTGTCTGGCGAACATACATAAGATAAAGAATATCTCCTTCCTCAACGTGCAGACGGAATTTCTTTACCTTTTCAAAAAGTGCTTTTGCTTGTTCACCCTCTTTTTTATCAAGAACACTTGCCGATGGCTTGTCAGCTACAATTTTTTCTGGGATGGACCGGAGAGACTGTGTCTTCTCCAAACTTTCTTCCCCAGGAGATACAGCAATGTTGGACCTATAGGTGCCACTCTTTTTATGGTCCTTTTCTTCTGGATTTTCGCCAGATACCTCTGACAAAGCTCGTGTAGTCCAGGGAGAGTCAAAACACTTGCCAAGCATGGAGATAAAATGTTCTATTTTTGAGCTTGAGCCAGGAAATTTGAACCAGAAATTGCTGCACACCATGAAGACTAGAGTGTGAATGAGAACCAAATAAGGAAAGTACTTGGCATACCAATGTAGAGCCTTCTCATAACACATCTGATTGATGTAACTGTACTGTTGAAGATCCAGATCAGTTTTCAGGCCTGTCATTTCTCTTGGTGCCACTGAAATATTGGATTGAATGTGTAACAGTGACTTCACTTCCATTTCACTCCTGTTCTCTGATGCTGATGACATTCTCTGAGGAAGACAGATGATTTTATCTTGCATTACCTGAAAAAAAAAAATGCAAAAGAAAACATACTTAGACAGTTGGAGGCATAAATCGGTGTGCTTACATACACTTACAGTAAACGATAGCATTTAAGTTAAAGTCAGCTTTTTCAGGGGCTGATTTTGTGCAAGACACTCCATTTATCTAATTTAGTTTGGAGAATAGACCACATTCAAGAAACACGCTGGTTTGTTTGAAGAGATTCCTCTGTCAAAACAGTAGGGGTGCCAATTAAATTGGCTCCTCTAAAAACCGCAGGGTTGTCTGGCAAAAAATAATAACCTTGCTTCAGTTTTGGCCTGGGAAGTCTTGTGTTTTTTCCAGCATGGGTAATGAAATGGACCCAAGCTGACATATTTCCTAATGATTTTTGTATACAGTTTACCTCCTGACCTTTCAATAGTCAAGTGTCAGACTGAGTCATCTGAAGACAACATTTTCCCATGACATTTTGCTGTTTTCATTGAAACAGCAAAATGTGAAATAGTAATGTCAAAATGAAAAGCTGTTAGTAATTGGTAATTAATTTTAAACATTGATAAAGCTAATGTGTATGGTTTTCTGAAATTAACTCCAAAAATAGATTATGGAAGGATGGGCAACCAGACAGGGACAAGCTAATAACTACTGTATATACCCCAATCATTTCATGTCACAACGATAGAAATGATCGGCTCCATAATTTTCTAAAGCAGTAAATTCTTTCCTAATAAAATTATGAACTTCATGAACTTTTTTGAAAGTGATAAAAAATCCTTCAAACTTGACGATTACTTGAAGTGGACTGGATCATATTTCATCCCACCCACCGATGGCTGGGCGATCTGTCTTCAAGACATCTGCTCTACCACTGAACCACTGCCAGAGTGAGTGACCAGTGCCCCAAAATCCTAAAAAGGGGGAATCGGTTCCCTTCTCTTTACTTTATGTTTTTAAGTTGTTAGTTACATCTCCAATAAAATTGAATTGACTTGTTTAATAATTGCACTTATTAAAACTAACTGATATTTGTTAATATATTCTCAAAAAGGTTGGTGAAACATACACTTTAAACCATGTAATCTGTGAGTCTAATAATACTTTATTTTAAGTAAGTAAACTTAATTTACATGTGTCTTTTTCACACAAATATTCCTGTTGAAGTTTTACTAATTAATTTTGATGTAGTCAAATCAAATACTCATCATGATGATATTCAGATTTTTTACTGAGCATGCATAACTATATATTACTGTCACATTTACTAGGTCCTTGAATCATTTTTTTAGAGTGTGGTCTGCCTTTTTTACAGGACTGTGTCTTTAAACGGTTAATCATAAATGCTTAATGGGAAGGCACTTCCACTCGCTTTGTGATTAGAAGTCTAATTTTTAGTACTGTGAGCTCAATCCAGAAGCAGCAGAAAAACACACACATGGGGTTTGTACAAACGATGCCGTACCACAGGAAATTTGATTTTGGCTGCCAATGTGTTTCTGATGACATGTTTCTGTGTGAAAGATAACTATTGCATGCAAAATCACTCACACTTAATTTGTTTTCACTGCGAGAACCATGCACAATTCCAATGTAAGTTTTAGCAAACCCGATTCCTTTGAGTTGAATGCTAACCAAATGTTTAAATGCACTGAATGCAAGCTAGACAACATCAGCTATCCACAAAGAATTTAATATTTGCTTGTAATGTAAATAATAATTGGCAGCTGTTTTACTCTGTGGTACAGCAAATAGGTGCTTTCATTGAGTGGTAGCATGTCTACACAGAGTGTAAATTACTATTACTAAATTACTATTATTATTGTATTACTGTAAGGACAATTCACAATAGATGAATACAAAGTTCTCAAGCTGTTCTCAAAGAACTCAAGCTGTTTGTTTTGTCCGTCTAAATGCTCTAAATACATGCATTATTGTGTTGCATGTTAAGACAATGAAGTAATAATACAGAATGACATGTTGATAATGCTGTGATTCATAAACTTAACTTAGCTATATAAACTGTTATGGTCTTCGTGACCTTTAAATAATATCCAAACACCGTTTTAGTGAGGGTGGGAAATAGTAACAGCTTGCCCCCTGATATATACCCTGTTAACAGATTTCATACCAATGTTTTGATGGATTTGGCAGGATTTACAGTACAGAGTATTTATAAGAGCCAAAATATGTTCCAGTTCTTACCATAGAGAGGCCAAGCACATAGCCAAAAGAGTTCTTGATCTTATGTTTACTAAGAGGGGCTGGGTGGGGAAATGTTTCCACTGGTAAACTACTGACGAACTGAATGTGTCCTTTGCTTCACAGAGTCCAGGTTGTAAAACCAGGAAATAAGTGGTTCTGAGTTGGCGCCAGAAAAGGAGGCTCAGCTCCAACGCTGCATCACAGAGTTGAAAAGATCACCTCCACCGATTAAATTACTTCGGATTTAATGGAAAACGTTAAAAGGGCAACTCATTTTATCTCGTAAAGATGTTGTTGTTTAAACCTTACCTTAACCTTCTCTTTCAAAGCAGAAACAAAGGCAGCATAAGCCGTTACAAAAAAACCTGATGCAACACCTTAAGATAAACACTATCTAATTTGGTAGTGGCATCAAAGTGAAGCATCGTTACAAACCTGTAGAGTGCATCCAAAGACGCCAATCATGAGCATGATTACAGACAGATAGTCTGTAAATACATCCCACCATGGCTTCAGGACTCTGAATGCTGGCTGTTGTTCAGAGAACTGCCGAAATTCCATCACAGGAATCATGATACCTGTTAGGAAAGAATGGAAAATTATCTTTAAAAAAATGCTACAGATGTGTTTCAGACAGAGAGAATTTATTGAAATTGCCTCCATTAATTACATATACTATATGTAAAAAATTACATATGTCATAAAACATCTCTCTAGTATAGTTCATGATGTTTTATCAAAACAAATTCCACAATTTGTGAGCATTACCAACAAAGCCCTCATCTGGGATAATTCTCACTCAGAATGAGATTAAACTCAACAAACTACATGGGAATGAGGAAAACCAATCAATAAAAGAGCCCAAGTACCATAAGTGCACCACTTACACTCTTGATTGTTGTGTGTAGAAAGTCCTATAAAAAATGTAATTGAATGGAATTTGAGATCTAATCTGGAAAAAGAACATAGACAGACATCAGTCCCACATCTGATTAAATGATTTGTTTATTCTCTTAATACATTCATATTCAAGTAATTACAATTTATTTACCAGTCCAAATTTTTTTTGTGTCCATTGCTAACTAAAATGTAAAAGCTAAACTGAGATTGTGACAATGGTAACAGTACACATTCTTGTTATCAGTATCCATATGGTCAGCCTCGTGCTAAAAGTCCAGCATGCTTTGCAGGAGTACTAGTATGTTATTAACACTAAACTCAAAGCACTGCTGTGTCCTTCAGCCTCACAGAGGTTCGAGCATGGCTGTGGACCAACAGCAACCTTGAGGAAAATAACAACCTCCTCATTCATTTGACTGGAGCCAGTTCATTGATACAATGGGGGTGTAAATACATGGGGCTCCACCATGAAGTTACATTTTTTAACACTTTCCTGATACCTGTAGGGAAATTATTTCTCCACTCTCATATATTCCTCACATATATACAGGCAATAGCACACACACACACACACACACACACACACACACACACACACACACACACACACACACACACACACAAACACACACCAAACACAAACAAGAGGCCTGTAAGCATGAGAATAGAGAGAGGATGCTAGTAGAGCAACGGACAGCCACATAGCGCCCAACAAGCAGCTTGTGGGTGACGGTTCCTTACTCAAGCACCTCAGCAGTGCTCAGGAGGTGAACTGGCACATCTCTACCTGCCAACACACACTCTGTACCTTTTGATCCATGCTGGTCTTGAACTGGTCACCCTCTAGTCCAAAAGCCAAGACCTAGTGAACTGAGCTACCGCTGACCCCCACTGCTGCCCACCATAAAGTTTTATTATACGTTGTGAGGGTTTTGCTTAAATTAACTAGTAAAATTAGATCATATTTGTAATTTATAAATACTATAACAAAAGTATAATAAGAATACTAGGTACCTCTTCCTAGCTGACCAGAACCAAAGTATTGTTAAGCCTCTGGACAAACGGTGCTGCTATCTGTTGTTTATTCATTCATCTTAAAATGACATGATCGCAATCATCTTTTCGACAGCTTCTCATCTACCTTGCGGGTCACGATTCTGCTCGAGCCTATTCCAGCCTGCTACAGGAGTGAGGCAGGGTACACTCCAGACAAAACACCAACTCATCACAGAGTCACAAGAAAGACAAACAAACATGTGCCCTCACAAGGACAGTTTTGGTGTGACCAATTCATCTAAGCTACATGTCTTTGGAGGTGCAAGGAAAGAGAGCCTAGGGAAACCCACGCAGACATGGGAAGAACTTAAAACCCACACAGAAAGGAATCAATCCAGGACCTTCTTTGGGTGAGGCACACCACCATGCCACCTCACATTAGAGCACTCTCAAAGAATAACTCTGCCTCTTAACTACAGAGAATGGTATCTTGTGAATTTTGCACTTATTGGCATACAGATCCAGAAGCGATACTGGATTACAGCCTCACGCAGAGTCATGTATTCTATGCATGACTCAGCTTCATTTTCGCAAAGCCACAGTTGATCACTTGAAGTACAAATGAGACAACTCCTTTTCATCAGTAGACATCACAGTAATAAATAGTCATAGACAGCAGCTCAGGTGGTAATACCTGGGATACTGGGGGGTTAAGTCCATCCTGGACCACAGTGTGAAATGTGGTCTTCTAGCTAGAGAAGTGTCAGTTCTGAACCATTTTAAAGAGGCCACAAACAGCTCTAACAGTTACGACTAAATATGTATTGATCCCATCACTATAAAATCACTCTACTGATGCATATCCACTGCTCTGATGTGTACATGTGTGTGTGTGTGTTTGTGTTTAATGGAAAACCAATAACAGTGTGTAAAGCGTTCATTTCCCCAAGAGGCTATAATGACCAACAAAACCCATTTGGTTTCATTTAAATTAAGAAGGATTATATCCTTTCAGCTTCCACAAGCTATTGATCACTTAATAAGCTGTTTACAATCTGTTTGTCGCAGCATCACAAAAAGTGTGGTTTATCACTTAAAGTCAGTCTCTGTGGTCACCTCTGTAGAGTCTTCAGTGCAGCTGTAAGTGTCCTGTTTCCAATGGCTGTCGGGCAGTGTTCAGCTCCAGAGTCCCTCGAAATTAAAATGCCAAGGGAATGTCAAAGGGAATTCTATACGAGCACTAGTGATGTGCACAGTGATACTCCTCAGTATGAACCACTGAAACCCAAATAAGAGCCAAGCCATAATGTACAGTGTTTTCATCTTCAGTGAAGTTTCTCATAGTTCAGTTAAGCTTTTCAAACCAAAATGTCAAGTATTGATTCCTTTGTCTTAATGTCATAACAACAGGAAGGATGGGTCGCAGCCATTGAGTTACTGTTTACACTGGAGTGCTTCCTGGTGGATAGCTTTACAGGTTCAGTTCAGTCAAACCAACAGAACTATTTTTCTTACTTATCTCTGTTTGATCATAGATTTGGGGAATCCATCTCAGTAATATTGTGCTTCCAGTATTAAACTTATCAGCAGCAGCTTGTATATATGATGTTCTGTACATGTTCAGGCTGACACTATCTGATTTATTTATTTTTTTTTTGTAAATGTACTTCTCTATTGCATATTTGGTAGCAATATGTAGCTGTTTATTGTTATTTTACTATGTTTACCCTTACGGTCTGCTGTTGCTTGCTTTTAAATGTGCTATATACAGTAAATGAATTTTTGGTTTGACCTTAGTAAATGCTCTGAGGCCCAATGCTGGCCTGTTGGGAAAACCTGGCTCATGTGACTGTTTGATGAGACGAACCATTGCTTTATAAAGTAGTTACCTTAAGTCAACCTGAACCAACAACAACAAAAAAAGGAAGCTTATGTGTTTTATTCAACGTTACATAAACTATTTTAATTCCCACAAAATTTGAGTGCTGTCTGCATTCCATAATGTTTGATTCTTAAAGTGCATTTTACTTTACTTTTTCTTTTGTAGTCTACCAGAACTTTTGTTTCAAGTAAAGGACTTTAACACTTTACTTATATTTCATGTTCTGTGGTTATTATCATATAATGATACTGCTAAGATAATGGCATTTCTTAAATCCCTAATAACCACACACACTTTCCTTTACTGAGGTGAAAACACCATAATGAACCACATGACAGTTAAACAACAAGAACTAAGCAAAAGACTAGGCAAAGTTTCCTCTGACATAACTTTTGCTTGATTATCTGATAATGTCTGACATCTGATGACTGACTCCAGCAGTGAGCTGGTAAGACTCTCCCTGTTGCAATGACCACTTCTCTGCCACCTTCATCGTAGTCAGAAAATAAACATCACTGTATTTCACTATATTTTCACTGTAGACTCATATTCAACAGGCTTTGAATAGCTTTTCAGTGTGTGACTCATTTCCATTATCAAAGGCAACTGGAAAATTTGTTTCATTTGGATTTTGTAGTTTGACTTCAAACGCTTTAATAGGAGGGTGGATTCACAAAAAAAAAAAAAAAATGTAAGGTTGGTTAAGAGGTTTTGGTTTTAGCAGCTGAAGCCCATGATTCTCTATTCTCTATTAAGTAGGGGAAAATTCCGTCTTTCCACTGGATGAGTCATTCTCTGAACTGAGCTGACCAGGCCATATCCTTGTCCTTTCCTGACAGGAAATTTTACTGAATCTCAGATATCCAAAAACAGACATGTTTGGAACACACCCATTCACTGGACTACAACCCCCCTATTTCATGATGGAAAAAAACTCCCCTCACTGCAGAAAAAAACAAAAAACACAAGAACATTCTAGGTATTAAGAATGATGCGCCCTTTTGTAGACTTTATCGTGAAACTCCTAACAAAAGTGGAAACAGTCAGCAGCGGTGATTCATTCTGACATCAGCATCAGTAAGTCGTTTCAGACGGATTTAGAGGTGAACTCTGCTCAGGCTCACAGATCGACGCTTGACGCGCGGATTTACGAGTGCCGTTAGTTCTCTATGAGGCAGGTCTACCGACGGTAACCTCAGTATAACTAGTTGGAGTGACGCACCGTGAGCAGCAGATACCGCTACTGATCCACCGGACAAGCCTCTAAACTCTCTCCTACACCTATCCGTATGTTAATGAAGTCGGACGTTACCTTCCTATGCGAGGTGGAGTTGAGGATCTGAGGGCTCGTTGTTCCTGCGTTGAGGTCTGGGATCATGAGGTGCCCTTCGTTTCTGTGCGCCAACCTTCCCTGGATCCTCAGCGGCACGTAGTGTGAGACACAGGGGCGTGGACTGGTGAGGAGACCCGGCCGCGGACACAGTGATGCAGGACTGCCCCACTCCTCTGAATGGCAACACCGCAGCAGCTCAGCTGATGATTGTCATCCTCATACATAATACAACCATAATTCAGGGCTTCTTATTGTCTATGTTATAACTCAGTTGGCACATTTCACTAAATAATGACATAGAACTTAGAAATTACTTTTAGTAAGTTAAAATATTGACAAAATTGCTTAAAATGATGACTTGGTACCTAAAAACTGTGAGAAAATGACTCTAAATAGCAATGTACGACCTTAAAATAATAAGAAAACTTAAAACACCAAATTATTGGAAAATGGCATGAATACACTACTCTCTAAATTCAAGAGAATTTGTTTTTCTCTGTGGTAACAAGGCATACTTCACACACTCTGTGAACACACACCCTTGTTAAAATGACAAGATTTCCCATTCTAGATTAAAGTGATTAAATTTATTGATCCTTCAAGACTTTGTTGCAATCAGTATAGTCATTGATCAAGATTTTGTAAATGCTGTGGTTCATGTTGTTTTTTTGTGCTTGGAAGGAGTGTTCTCTTGACATAATTGTGTCCATGTTTTGTTACCATCTTGCCTCCTGTTGCTTGCTCTTGGCCAGGTCGTCATTGTGAATAAGAGTTGTTTCCCACCTGACGGTGACGGTGGTAAGAGCATTGTCCACTTATGGGGAGGTTCAAGTCATTCACCTTAGTCTATACAGTATAACTCAATGAGCATCTGAGTCCTTGAGCACCAGCCCACTTCTCCTCTGGAATGGGTCGAATACAGAGTAGGTCCTCTCCAGAAAGTAAAGTTAATTTACATTTATGTCACCTTCAAGTAAAATTAACCCCCACCTCCTCCCATCCTCTTTCTCATTTACTTCTCCTCAATCACTTTTGTGCAGATTCAAATATTTACTCTGGGAAAGACATGAAATCTAACTTTAAATTATGAGGATTAGTTACAAAAAACCTTACAATATGATTAAACACTAATTAAAATGGCTATATGAAAAAGTAGTTACTTACAAGGTTACAAACGTAACAAACACCGGATTCACAAATGAATTAGAAACTGTGGAGGCCTTAAAGTTCGGAACTTCAGTATAGTATTGTGAGTGCAAGTAATTAGCTTGTCCTCACAAGATAAAACTTGCACTCCTTATCTGTAGCGTCAGAACTCAGATCAGATTTCAAAGGACTTGATTGAATGTGGCTATAGTATAAATCTTGATTTGAGTAGTCTCATTTCCTAGTTCTTGGGTTATTCTGCAGCTTTCTCATCTTATTCTGAAGATTATTGCTTTTTTTTAAGTCTGTTTCTTTTCCAAGAAAAGTTGTTTTATTAGTTTCTTTGCATCTAACCCTATCTTTATTTATACTTTTATTCTTTGTGCAGTCTTTTCTGTGTCATCTGTGCTTCTTCCTCTTCTCTGTGCCTGTCTTTCCTGTTATTCTCTTCTCATGTCTGACTGTTCATCACACACCCTCTCCTGTCTGTCTCATTGTCTGTTAACCCCAAAGAATTTAACTCTCTCTCTGTGTCTCTCTCTGTTTCTCTCTCTCCAAAATCAAATCAATCAAATCTTTCTCTCTCTCTCTGAATGATTTTAAACTTTCTTCTGGGCCAAGCAAAGTTTACGATTTATTTAAACAGGAGGAAAAAGGTTTAAGGTTCATCAGACTGAAGTGCAGAAGCCATTTTACAAAGAACGTGTCAAATAGGAATCAGAATGGATTTTATCTATTTCAGAGCTACGAATGAGTTGGCACTTTTGCAAACTTGTAGTGTGTCAAGGGTGTCTTTTGGTCCGTGTTGAGTGAGGAGCTTGTGTTCAGTCAGTGGTTGGTTTAATTCCCGTTTAATTTCCTACACATTTGTTTTTGAAATTTGAATTCCTTTTTGTGTGAATCTTTTGGATTTTGTGTCAACGTGATTATCTAGTAATTTGGCTTTTGTGAATTTCCATTCATCCATCTTCCGACCCGCTTTTACCCGCTGTCGTGAGTTGCAGGGAGTTGGAGCCTATCCCAGCTAGCTTAGGACGTGAGCTGGGGGACACTCTGGGCGTGACGCCGGTGCACCGTGGAGCCACACAGAGACACAAACAAACACGCACGCACACACTAACACCTACGTTCAATTTGGGACCGGCCAATTAACCTGAAGCACATGTTTTTGAAGGTGGGAAGAAGGAAGAGAACCCGGACAGAACCCACACAGACACGGGGAGAACATGCAAACTCTGCACAGAGCGGGACGCGAACCACCTTGCTGTGCGGTGACAGCGCTACCCACTGTGCCACTGTGCCGACTCATAAACATAATTTTAAAAATCAAAAATCAATGTCTCTCTCTCTTTCTCTTCTGTCTTCTCTCATTCTTCTTGCTTTCACTGTGGCTGATAAATATTTATTGTGTATTTCTTCATGAATTTCTTTGGTTTTGAATCCTGATTGTTTTTAGACATTGCATTGGCTTTTGGTTCATTTTGATCAGTTGTATTTTACTTTGATTTCCTTCTTATGAGCCCTGCTTGTCATCTGGACATTTTTGAACTTTGTAAATCAAAATAATTTGAATTGCACCAGTTCATGTTTCCTAAGACTATCCTCACGTTGGTTCAATCTTTTGCTCATGCCCAAGTGTTAACATTATGTCTTTTCAGGTGTTTCAATGTTCACCATGAGGCACAAAGTTGAAGCATCTTCCAGGGGACAAATCTTCTTAGATTAGTATTTTCGTTCACCTTTAGAGTGACAGTGGACAATCATTTGCTTATTTGAGATTACTTTAAATCTCAGCAGTGTCTCCTAGAAACGTAAGGAGAAGAGAAGTAATTTAGAGATCATTTACTTTGATCAGAATGAGATGTTCTGCTTCTCTGAAATCTTGATGTAGGAACAAACATTATTGATACACACACATCATCATCATAATCATCATCATCGGATTATTTGTGTCTAGAAAACGCGAAACACGCTGTACCCTTCTTATGGATGTCGTAACCCAGCGCAATCTTCAGGCAACGTGAATTCTATTTGGTTGTTGGAACTCGAATCCGTTCACACAACTAATAATTCTTTCTTACAGTCAAGCATACAGTTTCCCCTGATAAATCACTTCAATTTGATGGTTTGTTGATCTTTCATTAATGTGTTGATCTTGCGAATCAGGCGCATGGAGTCTCATCACAAAATCCCACGGTCCTGAACGCAGCATCCCTGGCTCCCGGCCCGGTCTACCGCGAAGCTCCAGACCGGACAGTAAGTTCACGTAAGTCGGCGTCGCCTTCACACTGCTTCTGTACTCTGTCGGGATATGGTATGTGTCCGTTAAAGAGGGACTGACAGCAACAATATTCCTTTCCATGGTTTCTTTTTTAACAACTGTGACACAACTGCTCGTATCGTACCCCAAATGCTAAAGCTAGCTGGGGTTCATAGCCTGAGCCATGCGATGTGTAGCCGGATGCATCAGTAGCGCAGGCTGCTAACAATGCTAATGCCGCCGGGGGCATGGAGTCACAAGACCGGGCGACAAATAACCCGACCGGAGCGAGTCTGTCGGTCTGGTCAGCTGCAGGAAACGCCTCAGATAGTGTAGTTTAATTTTGTTTAGGTCTTTGTAATGTCCATGAGTTCTGCGTGGATTTTTGTTCACCAAATGTTTAGTGCTTGTACATTTTGTCATTATCCTATTTGCTCAGTTAGGGCGAAGTGACATTTTACCCTTCCTTTCTTATTTGTTTGTCTTGATCAAGTTTCTTTTTTTGCATATTTAAATGTATATATACTTAACTAAATACGGACACACATATTAGCCTGTAAAGCAATCGACGTGTTTAGTTACACCACCAGTAGAATCTACATCAACATACACTGTATTGTTTTTTATTTGAAATTATCAAGAAGAATTTTTTTAGCTTAAAATCTGGAATGAACAAGTATTGATATTCAAACCTTAGATTTAAAATTGACAAGGTACTGACACTTAAAAAAAAAAAAACGACAAAAAAAAAACCAAAACGATTTGTAGATTTTTCTAAGTAGTGGAATCCATGTCGAATTTGCCAAATCCAAGATGTACAAAGGTGACACAATTGGCGCTACAGTGCAAATACTAATTAGTATTTGCAGTATTTTGATGAATAACATATATGTCACTTAAAATTAACTTTACTGTCCCTTTAACAGAAAGACAGCATATGAAGAGGCTAAAATTATTAAAATACATTAGTATGTTGTTGTCACTTCTAGCAATTCGTGTTCAAACAAGACTGTGACTTGACAATGACAGTGGTAAATAAAAGATGAGTAAAGCAGTCCAACCAGTCTTACAGCACGCTAATTTTATATTACAGCATGAACATAACACGCCAAGTGCTGAACTGCTGTAAAGTTATTTATCCTTCAAGTTTCTTCAACAGCAGAGGAAGATTTTGTACTTCACAGGTGAGACACCGTCATTATTGTTTTAATGGGATGATATACAGCATTGTAGTTTGTTGCTTTATGTTAAATGACTTGACTGGATTTACTCTAAATTGTTTTTTGTTAACAAGTTATATACAGTATGTACAAAAACTGTTGAATTAAATGTAATGAACAGCATCATATGATGTGTGTGATCATTTTCTTATTTCATTAGATTATTTTTACCACACAAATTAGGAATTAGTACAAGGTATAAATGTGAATACTTAAGCAAGAGTTAGCCTGAAATTAAAAATCCAGTCATGATCTTCTCAGCCCATGGTGATGAAAGGCTGGGTGAACCTAAAGAGACTAGGAAACACTACTGCAGCTTTACCACAGCTTTGTAGTATTGTCCTAAATAACTCAGGACAATTGGTGGTTTTAAAACCTAATAAACATTTACTCACTAAGTAAAGCTACCAAAATGTAATCTACTTCTCCAGAAATGCAACTTTAAAACATCAGTTTCACCTTTTCTGAGCTTAAATTTCATTGTAGCTGTGAAAGAAATTCATACAGCAATTTCAGAATAGTTAATGGGATGTCAGTTTGCTGGATCTTTGCGAACGTTGCAGATATTCCCGTAGCATAGAGATGCAGTGCTGAAAATATCCGGGTATGAGGGGCCACTTGCAAGATGTCCAAAATGAATGGGGGTCTATGGAGTTGAAATGGCTAATGAATTGGTTTTGGATATAATGGGTATGTAATGGCAATTAATGTGCTGTTACATATTTTTGATGCTTTGATTATTGTTAAATACTGAATTTCAGTACAACCTTATTTCCAAAAGGTTGGGATGCTGTATAAAATGTAAATTGCAAGAAAATATCATGATTCATAAAATGTTTAAACTCCATATTTAATTGAAAATAACACACAAACAACATACCAGTTATTGACATGAAGAATGCTGCCATCAGGTAGGAGAATGCAGAGTCTGCAGGCCAAAACCAGCAGGCTCAAGAACAGTTTCTTTCACCAGGCGGTCAGGAGGCTCAACTCCTGTGGTGTACTGCCTGTTGTACTTCCTGTTGTTCTGCCTGTGTTGTACTGCCTGTGATGTACTGCCTGTTGTTCTGCCTGTGTTGTACTGCCTGTGATGTACTGCCTGTTGTACTTCCTGTTGTTCTGCCTGTGTTGTACGCCTGTTGTACTGCCTGTTTACCGTGGGTCAGACAGGACTGCAATTTCATCTGTGCTGTACAGTATGTCTTGTATATATGGTACATACATATATGGACTTTGAGGGAGGCGGGGGTGGAAGTGGCTCAGTTGGTAGTGCGGACATCGTCCACTGATCACAGGATTGGCGGTTCGATTCCCGCCCAGCCATCTCGGCGTGTGAGCAGACAGTGGGAGGTGTCGACTCACACGCCAAAGCGAGCACTGCAAAGGTGCCCTTGAGCAAGGCGTCATCCCCTATATAAGGTGCTAATTAGGGCACACCACCAAGGAGCTTCCCGCCGACCCCCACCACCACCACCACCACCACATGCCCACGGGCCCCTTTTGTGTGTCTGTTACAGGCCTGTACACACTACATATGTATGAAACTAACAGTGTGATCTAGAGCAGCAGTCCCCAACCTTTTTTGCGCCACGGACCGGTTTCATTTAAGACAATATTTTCAAGGACCTGCCTTCATTTGCTCAATAATCCTTAATGACACCAGGACAGCTGTGGTCTAATAAATCATCCGCAGTGGTTTTATGAACAATACAGACGTCAACAGACAATAAACCTTTTTTTCATAAATTGATAATCAACATCTCTGTAAATACAATAATTGTAAGAAATAATTATATTAAAATCTCAATTCAAGTGACTACATTGATGAGGTTTACTTTGAAATATAGCGACTTAGAATCAGTGCATTCAACGTAGGAGAAACACTGATCATTTCCAATAAAAGGGTGAACAAGTCAATCAAATAATTATTACAGTGATGAGAATCAGTGGTTGGGGACCGCTGATGAAGGGGTAACGGGAGACAATGACACCTTAAGTGTGTTCCGGACGTCCGGTCTACTCCGCAGTTTGGCTTTCTTTACGGTCACTGCAGAAAATCCTGCTTCACAAAGACAGGAGGATGGAAATGGAGGCAAGGTTTGCGATACTTTTTGGACAATCTCAGGATAATCTGCCTTTACTTTAATCTGGAACACTGGCGCAGTTGTGGGTGCTTAATTTAGGGGGAACGGCTGGTAACCTGTCACGTGACCAGGACCTGTCAAGAGGGACAGACGCACACATTCATCTGTGCGTCATTCCACACAGACTTTACCTTTCAAAATAAAACATTTTTAGACTGATAATCAATTTAAATAAAAAAAAGTCAAACTTTCTGTGCCGCCAGGTACCTAATGTAACTGCGATCCGGTACAGGGTCGTGACTCGGTGATTGAGGACCACTGACATAGACCGATGTAACAGAGAATCGGGTAATTTTTCAAAATAAAACATCTTTCAGATTCCGAAATAAGTCAAACGTACGTGATGTAAGTTAATTATTCTTCCTGTGTGACCTGGTACTGGTCCACGGCCCGGGGATTGGGGACCGCTGATCTAAAGTGTGCTAATAATTTCCCTACAGAGATTAATAAAGTACACACAGTACATTTACAGTTACAGTTGTTTTGAAAACTGCCTGTCCATTTTGAATGTGATGGTCATTTCGTAAAAGTTTGGAAAGTGGCAAAAGAGTGGAATATCTCATAATTAATAGGTTACCTGGCAACAAGTCAATGATATGAATGCATGCTTTCACTTGGTTACTGAACAAGCTGACTGCCTCCGGCTGTTCTGTTTGTACTGTTTACTTGATGAAATGTTAATTTCTGTTTAATTTTGCATTTATTTTCCAGAGTACAAGGATGTCACGACACACCAATTCAAAAAGAATTGAAGGGCTGAATAAGAATGTCTGGTTAGTGAAATTATACCACAATATCTTTTCATGGAACAACAGGTTCTAGAAATCTTGTTTCTAGATGTCTGATCAAGTTCAATTTTACACTATTCTGTGACTAGATTAAAACACAGTTTAATGACAATATTACTTATTTCATTGTCAATTCAGGGTGGTATTCACTGCAATGACATCCGACCCATCCATTGTTAACCTGGGCCAGGGTAAACCAGACATCCCTCCACCTTCTTATGTCAAGGAGGCATTAGCAAAGGCTGCATCAGTGGACGATCTGAACCAGTACACCAGAGGCTTTGTAAGGCTGAGTAAACTGCAGCATCACTTGGTCATTGTCCAATGCTAGAAGAAAGTAATTAGTGAGGCTTACACTTCTGTTATCTTGAGCTATATTATTATAGTTAGTCTGGTGTTTAAGAATGAGTGAGAACATTTGCAATTAAGATTGTGTGGTGATCTAGATTGAAGACATTATAGTTAAATTTCCATTGTGTAGTTCTGCCTCAACCATGAATGGTTTTCCGTTGCAAGATATTAATTTCTCAAAGCAGATGTGCCCATTGCAAAGTTGCCATGACAAAATCTTCAAACATGACACACACCTCTCTTCCATCTCTCATGATCCTTCCATCTCCAGATTAACAGGAATGTCTACACCTCCCCAGTTTAGTGGCTGCAATTAAATAAAGTTCTGTTAAAGTTGCTTTGTTGTTTGAGTTTGGAGTCCATGTATTTTCGCTGTGCATTATATACTTATAAATACTTTTTACCTAAAAACACACAACACTGTTCAGTAGAATCGAGTAGAGTTGGCAATAGACAGTGGAAGTGTTACCATTGATCATTCATACCATTTACTGTAAAAGCAGGAATAACCTATGTAGAGTATGTTCTTGTTTGTATTTGTTTTTTTATATATAATTTTCTAGTGCTCTTGATTTTCCAGGGTCATCCACTTTTGGTGAAGGCCCTTTCTCAGGTTTATGGGAAGGTCTGTGGGCGCCAGATAGACCCTTTTAAAGAAATCCTTGTGACTGTAGGAGGTTATGGTTCCTTATTCAGTACTATTCAAGGGTTGGTCGATGAAGGTGATGAGGTATGATTTTCATCTCATACATGTAAGTAGACTTTGATGAGTGCATTCATTAAAATGCTTCCCTGCATTTCTCCTTTCAGGTCATCATCATAGAACCTTTCTTTGATTGTTATTTGCCTATGGTGAAAATGGCAGGGGCCAAGCCTGTGTTAATACCATTACGTGTTGTAAGTAAAGCCTAAAACTAGAATTAGTCATACCTGCTACAAGACTGTAAATTTCAGACACAAGATGTCATTTCTAATTTTTAGAAATCTGGAAAGAAGACACTCACTGGTGCAGATTGGTTTCTGGACCCAAATGAACTTGCAAGTAAGTTCAGTTCTAAGACAAAGGCCATCATCCTCAACACACCTAACAATCCTATTGGGAAGGTGAGCATCCAACATCTATCATGTGCGAGACATGCAGGCATTTGTGCACCAGACACGTCAGTTGTTCTGTCGTCACCCCGCAGGTTTTCACCAGAGAGGAGTTGCAGATGATCGCTGACCTCTGCATTAAACATGACACTCTGTGCATCAGTGATGAGGTTTATGAGTGGCTCGTCTACAAGGGACATCAACATATCAAAATTGGTGTGTTTACAGCTGAAACATGTTTCACTTCAAACACAGGCATACAAACCTCTTTTAGTCCAAGCCACACTCAGGCAATGTTTTGCAAATTCATACTTCAGATGAACCTGTCATGGTACTGATGGAGGTAACCCAAAAACACAGCACAAGAATGAAATCTAAATCTGTATTGAATTTCAAAAAGCAGAGTTTACAAAACCAGCTAATCAATCCAAATCCGATAATAAACAGGCAATCTTGAAATCAGGCAGAATTGGTACATGGTTGTCAAAACAGAAAAAGGTATGTTGGAAAGTAGGTTTAACATTAACAATCTGGTAGGCCTGAGTAAACTATATGTAGAGCTGACTAATTGGGAAATAATTAGCAGGTCCCTGAGACAATATAGCTGATGTTGATGAACTGATTGGGTGCAGGGATGTGGCGAAGACTCTGACATGGAGATATTAATGTGGAAAACATATTCAGTCACAGGCTGTTATCAGGCTATGATGGAGAGTTGTCTGATGATACTGTCTGGAGAAGGCATCAAGTGTGGTGTACCTATATCCTGATTGAGGAGACAAGCAAAACTTGAAGCGGTTTTAAAAAGTACCCGTCTGGCTAACTTTGTTTAGTCATTGTCTGGTTCTCGAGCTGGTTCTCAAGGGCTTTCTGGTGTACCTGGCTTACATGTATCACATGTTCCTGGACTTGGAGAACATGAGAATAATGTGCAGATGCGCAAACACCTTGACATTGAGCATAAAACAAAACACTTCCTTGACTAGAGCCTGGAACACTGCGGGGGCATTAGTAACACTGAAAAGGCATGGCCAGATATTTGTAATACCAATTAGGGGTGTTGAAAGCTGTCTACCACTCATCCCCCGCTCTAATGTGCACATGGTGGTAAGCATTTCTGAAGTCCAGCTTGGAAATATGGTGGCCTCTTGTAATACCTGGAACGCTGAGGATATGAGCGGAAGGGGGTTCCTGCTCTTAACATGATCTAATCCTCTGTAGTTGATGCAGGATCTTATGTCTTGTCGTTCTTTTTGACAAATAAAACCCTGCGCCAACGGCAGAAGAGGGTAGGATGATCCCAACTAGACGAGAGTCCTGGATCTTTCTCTCCAAGGAGAGTTTCAGGGCCCAACAAGGAATAGAGCCTTCCTCTGTGGGATGAAGTGCCTGGGAGAAGGTCTATGGCACCAGTCTCTGTGTGTGTTGTGTTTTCTAAACCATGGTTGTTCTAAAATAAGTGGTTGTTGAGAAGCAAATCCTGTACCCTGTATTAAAAGAAAATAGAAAAAAAACAACATCTGTGCAGTTCTGATAGTCAACAAGCTCTACTTTTAGAAAAAAGTATTTTTCCCTATGGGAATTATTAAATGATTTATTTATTTTATTTATTATTATTATTTAAACCCTGACACAGCACCCTGACGTTTCTGGACATACAGAAAGGTATGATCAGGTTCTGAAATGAAGATTTTGGTCTTGCTGACATATGGCGCATACAACATCCGTTACATTAGAGAATACTCAATCTTTTTGCCGTGCTACACACTGCTTACTCTATAATGTTGTACACAAAAGCTACTCTTGCTTGGTCATTATTATCTCCTGAGGTGTTGCTGTTTGAGGTTAAGCTCTTTTTTATTTTTACCTTCATAGCCACTCTGCCTGGAATGTGGGACAGAACAATTACCATAGGCAGTGGAGGAAAAACATTTAGTGTCACTGGATGGAAGGTTACAAAATATATATCAGAAAATTCAGAACCTAATTCCCAGTATTTTGCTAAATCACATGCATTTTTTTTTCCCTAGCTTGGATGGTCTATTGGACCGGAGCATTTGATAAAGCATCTTCAGACTGTCATGCAAAATTCTTTATATACCTGCCCAACACCCTTACAGGTATGCTTGTATGGTCCCTATGAAAAAACAAAGGTTCACAAAGACATCACTTTTTAAAATTTGTAATTTGTGTGCCTGTTTCTTCAGGAGGCATTGGCTCAAGGTTTGCTCCATAACTTTGATCTGATGGGCCAGCCAGAGTGTTACTTCTCCTCATTGTCAGTAGAACTTGAGGTTAAAAGGGACCGTCTGGCTGCAGTCCTGCAGGAGGTTGGAATGACTCCTATCATCCCAGAGGGAGGATACTTCATGCTCGTGGACGTCACATCTCTCAGTGAGTCACTGAACATTTACAATGACATCACTGCAAACATACTGTATTTGCACTGGTGGTGATCGCAAGTGGTATAATCATTACAGCTTGGTAACTCAGCCTGTGTGCTTAGAGAAACTATTTGAACTGTTGATTCAGTAATGTTCAAGGAAAGTTAGAAGTTAGAAGGAACAAATTAATTTTAAAAATTGTCATTGTGTTTGAGGGTCACCAAATGTAAAAAATAGAATTAGATTAGATTAGATTCAACTTTATTGTCATTACACATACACAAGTACAATGTAATGAAATGCAGTTTGGCATCTAACCAGAAGTGCAATTAGTTTAGAGTACAATTACAGAATGTACAGATAAACAGATTTTTGAGTGTGATATACAGTACAGTATATATGTAAATGTGTGGTGCTATGGACAAACTATACAAGAATATACATAATATGGTATACCGGTTATTGGAATATACAGACTACAATGAAGTGGTTATCAAGTGTGGAAAATATCAGTATACAGACTAAAGTGCAGTGAGTATAAGTGGACATAATATATGGATATATGGATAAAATGAGTGATATGAACATGCTATACAGAAGTACTATGGACATATTTTACAGATGAGAAATAAATACACTATACATAATAAGAATATAAATGTATTTAAATTATATGCCTTTGCCCATACGTGGAAAGAGTATTTGACTATATCAGACCATGACCACAAAAAGTAAGGGTATGCAAACTGAAAATATAATTTATATCTTAAATTATTTTAAATTATCAGTTCTGACGAAGCCTCTTGGATGAGATGCGAAAGGTTTTCAAGAAACTTTCTTAAAGTCCAGTGGATTGATTTAAACAGCTTTGGTTGGCTTCCCCTCATGATACTTTGCACAAGACACAGATGGGATGGTATTTTGGTTGAGGATGCTGTCGTAGTCATACTTGTTCAGTATGCCTTTAATTATGAACAAATCAGTGACTCCAGCAAAGCACCCCCACACTGTGACAGCTCTCCTCCATGCTTCATAATGGGAGTCATGCAGAAAGAGACCACCTGTTTACCTTTTGCGTCACACAAGACACAGTGGGTCCAACTTTTTACTCATGAGACCAAAGCAAAGAGTTCCTCCAGTTTAATGTCCATTCTGTGTGATTTTTCTACATGGATCGGTTTAATGTCAGACTATATTTACACAGACCAGTCTTTAAGGTGTGGTGGATAAATACAACAACCTAAAATGACACAACCAGCATAATACTTGGTATTTTTCAGCTTTCTTTTTCTTTTAAGTTGTAGGTTCTTCATGTTTTTCCTCATTGTCTCCTTTACCCTGCGTCTAATTTTTGTTGGGTTTACTTGCTTGGGAGCATCACTTTAAGGGTTATGTATTCTGTGTTATCGGTCAGAGTGGCCCCTTTAAGAAGGTATTCATGTGACCGAGGCACGGTCAGCAGCTTGACATGGTAAAGAGTGAATCATAGCCAGATGTGGAGGAGAGAATCCTTTCATTTCTTCACCAAAAAAACATTGTTCGGAGTCAGATAATAAATAAAATGGAAATAATGTAAGTTATGTAGAGAGCTTTCTGTGCGTCCTGGTACCAATTGAACCACGGACCGCGAGTTGGGGACCACTGATCTGGAGGAGAGATGGACAAATGGGAGGATTGGGGGAAACCACCTGCCATAATGCTCCACCAGGCCCAGGGTAGCAGCAATTTGGACAATGTATTTGAAGAAGTAGCAGAAGAGCAAAGATGAGCATAACTGATCAGCACACCAGTTTGTACCGCCAGTCAGATGGAGACATAGTCTCTTCTCAGGAAGACAAACCACTACAGTCCTGGGGGTTTAATAAAGGTTTCCCACTCTGGACCTATCACACAGATACCTCTCAGCACCGTAGAGTAGTCAAAGGCTTTTCAGCTCAGTGTTTCAAATTGTGAATGAAAACTCATAACTGAAAAGAGGCTCATAACTGATAATGCAGAGAAGGTTCTTTTCATCAAAAGAACTATCATTTTTCCAAAACTCCTTTGACGGCAGTAATATTGGATAATAACATTGTTACTATTAATAAATGTTATTGCCGGCATGATCATATGTTTCTGCTGTTGTTTGTAGTTTTTATGGTAATGACGTTCTCTAAATGTCACAAGGTCCTATTAAGTGAAATGTGTGACATACCACATTTGTTGAGGCAACCATGAAGTTAAACAATATAATACTGGTATAAACTGTACAGTGCAGTGTGCCCTCGTTCTTTGCGGTTAATGTGTTCCAGGGACCACAGGCGATTAAGGAATCCGCGATCGAGCGGCAAACTATTTATCATGTTATTTACGGTAATTTTAAATATTTATGACCCTCCCCATACTGATATTAAACCACCCTCTATCTGTATTACCTTTTCCCACACCCTGATAGACTGTTTAAAGCACTTGTGTGTCTCACGTAAGTCCGAGACACACAGAACCGTTATGCCGTCAGCCAATAGAATGCGCGTACGGTATCACGTGACTGCCTACAAAAATCCGTGATGAGATGGAGTCGCAAGCGTTGATGCGCGAGGGCGCACTGTATTGCAATAGTTGATAATACTATATACTTTTCTGTTGCTCTTTCACAATGTTATTTTGTAGTGTGTCTGATTTGTCAGAGTGAGACAGTACAGAATATCTGATAGAAACAAATATTTTTTCCAAAATGATTGTGAGAACTGTATGATTGTTAGGTACTCAGTATAGGTAGTGGATATTGGCAAATACTTAAAAAAGTACTTGTATTTGTTTTGTAAAATAGTATTGATTCGTCCCTATTTTAAAGCCTAGTACACTACATTTATATACATTCATCAACATCTTCATCACCAACACATGTCTTGCCTTATTCTCAAACAAAGGAGACATTTTTTGAATGCATTTCAAACTTTGGAAATACTTTTTAACCAACACAAGACTGGGATCAGCAATAGGAATACCTCTCAGTTGGTCCAGAATATTAATCTGTACTTGGTTTTCATTGTAGATCAGGACTTGTCGCATATGGCCGATAATGATGAAGCCTATGACTGGAAGTTTGTGAGATGGATGATTAAAGAAAAGGTAAATACACTGAGTTTTCCTACATGGTGCCTTCAGTATACAGTCGGTTTTGATTCTAACACATTATGGTCATCACTGATACTGCTTTTAATTTTTAAATTTCTGTTCTTCCCAAAACAGAAACTTGCAGCCATTCCTGTAACAGCATTTGTAGGAGATGAATCCAAGAAGCAGTTTGAGAAATATATTCGCTTTTGCTTCATTAAGGTAAACACAAAACTGTCTCCCAAATTAAGAACACTGCACTTCCATCCTGATTTGGAAAGATTTGTGTGTGTGTGTGTGTGTGGGGGGCGGGGGGGGGGTTTCACTTGATAAAAAACATTTTCATGACCTTCACTTGTCTGTCTCTTAACAGCAAGACAGTACTCTGGATGCTGCAGAGCACATCTTGAAAAACTGGGGCCAGATTTAAAGGGATGCAGCAGCTGAAGCCTGAAGAATTGTGTTCAAACTGAAGCAATGGCATTGGAAAGCAATACTGTACCTTGGGTTAAATAGTCATAGTTAAATTGGTTGTGGTAAAATGTCTGATCATGACGTGGCGTCTTTCATGTTTTTCTGGAGAGAATATTTTAATATCCTAAGATGTGATGTGAGATAATCATGGTGATATACTGGTGTCATTTTTTCTTTTGTGGAATTTGATTGAACTGGAAGCATTCTTTATTCATTCTGTGGTTCTACCATGGCAATAAAACAGTGAAGCTTCACTTTCTCTAATTACTCTGTCATTTTACAAAAGTACACATTTTTACTTCAGCCTGCTCAGCGACAATGCTACAATATGCCTTTTTTATTAGAAGATAGATAGGACAGATGTTTTCTATCGTTGATGTGATGAATCTCAAGCTTCCACTACAATTTGCATTCATTTTAACTGAAGCTTTAATTGATACGTGATGAGTTTTTTTCCTCAGAAATATTCACTGCTTTCACAGATGTCTGCTGTCAAATTGCAAGTTTTGTAGGAAATTCTTTGAATTTTGTCACAGTACCTGCTTTGTTCCTGATTATTGGCGTCTGTAGCCAGGATAACAGCACAGGCCCAATCCATTCCAACCATGCCCAGCGCTCCAACGAGAGAGTTGAAGATAGATGTATTGTCCATTGTACGCACCAACTCAGGGAACCCCTCTATGACAATCCAGTTCCCAGGACACTTAATGAATATGGCCAGCTGAGTAACATCTGTAATGTCCGTACTCTCCTGTTTTCTTCTGACTCTTTTCTCCCGAGCAGTGGCAACATATTCATGTTCCCTCTATGTACATAAATGGAGACATCATGTAGCCATAAAAATAAATCATTAAATATGTTGTGACAAAAACATTTCTTCAGCGGTGTGCAATTTGTGCACTGTTGTTTTCATCCTAAGGGATTTCAGGATGAGGCACCAACTCACTGTGTTAAGGCTAACTCTAGTGGACATGTTCAGCTGTTGTTCAGCTGTTTTTCCAGATTTGAAAAAATCTCCATTTATCTCCATCTACTGGTACGATATCAGAGGTTCAATAACCTGCATAAACACACACTCACATTCTCCTTCCCTGAGCTTCCACAGCTGCACACACTACTTCTCAAAGTCCTCCTGACACACAAACTCATTTAAAGATTGTGTTACCTAAAGTCTGTTTGTTACAATTTGCTGGAGTTTTTCCACCCATACTCATAGCCTTCTGTGTCTGAGGGAGTGTGGAGCGTCAGTACTGCTACTTGGGATGTCAACATGTTTTTTTTTTTACATGTTTATCTCTTGACAAGCTGGTACTGTATATGTGTTCATATGCAAACAAAAGCACACACACACTTCTTGTTTAACACTAACAGCTCACTTCTGGTGTTGTTGAGAAGGTTATGCTGCAGAGGTACAGTGACATTCTTTAGTATAACACTATAGCATAATAGAATAATATAGAGCAGAATGAACCTAAGATAACTGTAAAGTTAGATAGACAACGGGGGGAAAAAAAAAAGAAAAGTAAAAGAAAAGACATGGAAATGTACAGTACATACAATACGAGAAGTTTCCTTCCAGAGGGCACTGTCGTTGAAAAATCTGTTTGCAGTGTGGGCGGGGTCACTGGGGATGCACGTAGCGCATGGCCTGCCTCTGGTAACATAGATGTTGTTGATATGTGGTCAACTACCCCTGATTGTCCATTCTGCAGACTTCCCTGTATGCCACTGATCTACTGTATCAGCAGACATCATGGTGCTTCACCAGTGGTGTTACTGATAACCCTCTTACTGGTCATCTGTAATTCAAGGCTGGCATTTGTCTGTCCCTGTCTTCTCTTCAGTCTGCCTGACTTCCTTCAGCAGTGTCTTCCCTGTTGGGTGCCCATCCCTGCCCCATCACAAGTTCTCCTGTCGTCCTCTTCTCTACTGCCACCTGCTGCTTGTTGAGCTTGGAGGTACTCTCTACAAATCAAATAAATAAACCCAAAGAACACTTTGAAAGCAATTATTTGAATACAAATTCTTAGTATCTGAAGTCACAACAGCGATACGTTGATATAATATTTTGGATTTAAATAGTCTTAAAATGAGAAAAAGTCACTATTGAATTCGTAGCTCAAACATAAAAATTTGTCCAGCTATATTTGACCATTAGGTGCATTAGGAGTTGTTCTTCATGTGTTTGCACACAAAAATGCACAGATTTTATTGGATGCCATATTTATATGGCAGCTACATTCCTATGATGCCAAGTTCTGTTGTATTAACAGATGAAATAAGACATATCATTGTGTAATTGCTTCCCAGTTAGACAGAAACTGAAGTCATATTGGACATAAACCATCTGGAAGAACATCAGGAACAACATCTCTCTGCGTCTGTGCGGGTTCCTTCCAGGTTCTCTGGTGTCCTCCAACTACCAAAAACTTGCAATTCAGGTGAATTGATCAATTCTATTGCTCGGAAGTGTGACTGGCTCCATAATGCACTGGCAATACATCTGGAGTGTACCCCACCTCTCACTTGTACTCAGCTGGGATAAGGTCCAGCAACACCCATGACCCACGGAGGAGGAAGTGGTCGCAAGAAAATGGAAATGCATGGATGAAATCTAGGCTTAAAAAGACTATGTTGGGTATTGGCTGCTTCATCTTTTCCTTGTCTTTCCCTCCCTCTACTGTCTCAAGCCTGTCATTTCTTCCAGTTGACTGTTTCTACCACAGCAGTGATAGGCTAGCATTCTTCCAATTCCTAGTTATTTCCGCTCCTAGCTTCTCCGTGACACACATGTTGGTCATCATCCCATCGTTCCATCCCAAATTGAACTTGTCTCTGGCCTGCTACCTGTTTGCTCTCACTTTTGTTTTTCCTCCAACCAAAGAGAGCTTTGTTTTCCCTTATATATCCCTTATATATATATATATATATATATATATATATATATATATGCACACACACACACACACACACACACATATATATAATATACACACACACACACGTGTGTATATATATATATATATATATATATATATATATATATATATATATATATATATATATATATGAGACCTGCTACAATGCCCTGCAAAAGTTTTGGCCCCCCCCAAGAACTTTTTGACATTTTGCCACATTTCACGCCTCAAACTTAAAGATAACAAATTGAAAATATTTTTCAAGAATCAACAACATCTGAGACACAATCATGAAGTGGAACCAAATTTATTCAACATTTTTATATTGTGTTTACAAATAAAAAACTGAAAAGTAGGATGTGCAAAAGTATTGGCCCCCTGTTCTCTCAGCTCAGCTAACCAACTCCAGAAGTTCCCTTATGACCTCTGAATGATCCAATGTTGACCTAAATGACTAACAATGACAGAGTGCATCTGTGTGTCATTTGGTCTCACATTTAAAACAAAGCCCCTACACGGCATGTACCACCGTCAGATAGAGGAAGTGGCTGATATCAAGAAGACCTACCAATGGCTGGATAAAGCTGGACTGACAGACAGCACATAGGCAGTGATGATAGCAGCACAAGAACAGGCCCTAAATACAAGAGCAATGAAGGCCAACATCTACCACAGTAGATCTGACCCAAGGTGCAGGCTATGTAAAGAAGCCCCAGAGACAGTCCAGTATGTGGTAGCAGGGTGTAAGATGCTTGCCAGCTCAGCATACATGAGAGAGGCACAACCAAGTAGCTAACCCTAACCCTAACCCGATGCAGTTAGGAGGTTAACCAGGACTCGTTCCATAGTTTTACATAGTACAAAGGTTAAAGCAATAGGCCGGAAATCATTAGGCTCCTCTGCCATTGGCTATTACCTAAAATCTTCCTTGTATCCCATTGGGTAAGAGGGACCTCTATGTGTAGCTAGATAGGTGTCTATGCAGCGTCCTCCTCATTCGGCCCTCAACCCATGACGTGTTCTGATAGTTTTACGTAAATATATTAACTTTTCGAGTATTGGCTATGGACACTAGGAATGTGATGGAGAAAAGAGGAAAAGAAAAGATGAAGAAAAGAGTTCTTTTGTCCGTACAAACAAAAGAACAGCTCTGGCTACCCGACTGAAGACATATACCAAGGAGATAGAGGCCAGGTGACTAAACAGGACCTTCTCCACTCAACCAGAAAAGGTGTACTCTCATTGGCATCGAAATAACAGCAGCTGGTCAGAGCTGAGGTGTAGAAATACTGGAAGATTATATGGAAAGAGAAGCATCACACAACACCAATGCCCAGTGGCCAGTTAACCTGAGAACTGACCACAGCAGCCTCCCAGAACAAGAACCAGTAACCATCTCAATGGCAGACATCCAAGAAACAGTGTCAAAGATGAAGAGTTGGTCAGCACAGGGCCCCAATATGATCCATACATACTGGCTAAAGAAGCTAACAGCACTCCATGAGCGCTTAGCACACAGATGAACCAGCTGCCAAGGGTTGGGACGCACCCAGAATGGTTGACTGAAGGCATAACAGTCCTGATCATGAAAGACCCACAGAAGGGATCCACCCCATCCAACTACCAGCCAATAACCTGTCTATGTACAACACGGAAGCTCCTGTCAGGCATCATGGCGGCTAAGATGAGTAGGCACATGGATCAATATATGAGCGGGGCATAGAAATGAGCTGGTAGTAACAACAGGGGAGCCAAGCACCAGCTACTGGTGGACAGAGCTGTCCACACAGACTGTAAGAACAGGCAGACCAACCTGTGCACTGCCTGGATTGACTATCAGAAATCCTACAATTCAATGCCACACACGTGGATAATGGAATGTCTGGAACTGTATAAGATCAACAGGACACTAAGGGCCTTCATCAAGAACTCAATGGGAATGTGGAAGACAACCCTAGAGACTAACTCCAAGCCATTTCTCTCTAAAGAGAAATGACTGATCACACCATGTCCATAACTTACAATTCTTCAGAAAATTAGCAACTTTAGCAGGAAGAATTTCTCTTACACCCCTCAAACATTTCCAGAGGTTCGAACTTCACCAGTTCTTATTATGTAGGTGTTCAACCAGTCACTTCTGACACCATGCCATGCAAGAATGGAGTCAGAAAGAATTCAGTTTTAATTCTGCAAATGAGCTCTTCTTTGTTTAACATTGAATGTTTAATAATTTGCTTGTAAAATAGAGTATGCATGCTTTGTTTAACCTGGGTGGAAATGACTGACTCACACGTGACTCACATCACTACAGTGTTTGTCCTCTTATATATTGAAAAGGAAGATATTGGTGACACCGGTAGCAATTAGTGTTCAAAGGAGATGGGTGTAGTTGGGATTGTTCGTGACAGGGAAATTACATCAGTAAATAGAACAGGTTGAAACAGTAAAATGAGCAAAAGATGTGAAGTGCAAAGTACTCATATGAATATTTTTTTTCTATATAACATGAGAAGTCCTGAGCTGAAGGTTACTTATCCTTCAAGTCACTTTAACAGCAGACAAAGATTTTGCACTGCACAGGTGAGACACTTTCATTATTGTTTAAATGGAATGATATACAGCATTATAGTTTTTTGCTTTATGTTAAATGACTTGGATGGACCTACTTTGGTTTTAATAACAATGTTGGGTTAAAATTTAAATGATTCAAATTAAATGTAATGAACAGTTTCATGTGTGTGAATTTTAAGCCTTTTTATTTTTACCAGACAGTTCTACAAATTAGTAATTCGTACAAGGTACAACTGTAAATGAATACTTAAGCAATACCTTGCTTAAAATCCAGTCATGATCTTCTAACATCATGGTGATGGAGAGCTGGGTGAACTTAATAAGATAACAAAACTTTACCACAGCTTTGTAGTATTCTCCTAAATAACTCAGCACAATAGGTGGTGGTTTTAAAACCTAATAAATATTTACTCCCTCGAAAAAGTACAGTGTGGTCTGCTTCTCCAGAAACTTAACTTTAAAACATTAGTTTTACCGTTTTTGAGCTTAAATCTTCATTGTAGCCATGAAAGCCATATACAGAAATATCAGTGAGAATTCTTAATGGGTTGTCAGTTTGCTGGACCTTTGTGAGGGCTGCAGCGATTGTAGCAGCAGAGATATCCTAGTATTATAGATATGCCAAGGTCAAAATATCCAGGTATGTAAGGCACACTTGCAAGATCCTTCTTCTTCTTCTTTTCCTTTCGGCTTTTCCCTTCAGGGGTCGTCACAGCGAATCAGTTGGCTCCATCTAACCCTAAGCAATCGGTTTGATTCGCATGTTTGATTTGGCAAAAGTTTTACGTCGGATGCCCTTCCTGATGCAACCCTCTGTATTTATCTGGGCTTGGGACCGGCACAATAAGACACTGGCTTGTTTCCTTTTGTAGCTACAAGATCCAAAATGTTCAAAATCCAAGTCCATAATCAATAGGGGTCTATAGAGTTGAATGCACCAAATGAAATGGGAAATGAACTATTTATGATTTAATGGGGTAGATAAAATAAATATGTCCAATACATATGTGACAACATCATGAATAGATTTAATAAATCTGAAGAAATCCTATAATGCAAAAGACAAGGGCTTAGAGTAGACTGTAACAGCAAGAAACTTTTGTTGTTTAAAGCATTACTGCATTATTTTGACCATTTTATAGCCATAGCTTTATCAGCACACATTTTTTTTAAATGTCATGCAATACAAAAAAACATAAAAGTCAAAAATATGTGTACAGCATTGTGCAGAAGAAGAGAAACTTGGAATGGCATTGTCAGGGTAATCTTTGGGAATGTAAATACATTGTTGCTACTATATGCCCCATCATTCAAGGCAATGTCACAAGATCTTGTATTAAACATCACTGTGAGTGCCTATTTGACAGTCGCTAGAAACTGTCAAAAATAAAAATCTATATCTATAAAATCTTTTATAGATATCATTGCCAAAAGAACATGGAAAAAAATTATAGTCTTATCATGTCAGAGAGAGGCACTTGTTGCAGAGTTCTCTCTGAGTCCAACAGCCTGTCCTTGTAACAGATAAACACTGAGGTATGCAGATATTTAAGGTTCGATCTTATCTACAGAGAATGGACACAGTTTTAGGCTGTGCATCTTCTTAGACACAGCTACAATGAGGTTTTCAGGTACAGTTTTTGTTTATTCTATGTCAACATTATTTGGATTTTCTTGTTTGTACTATCTTGTTTTCAAATAAGATTTGAATTTGAAAGTAAGTGTCTGTAATAAATTCGTAGGACAAGGGCCTTGTGCCTGTGTGCTTGGAGTGAACTGTTCTTATGAACAGAAGAGTAGCTGATATGAGTAAGCACTCTGTTTTCAAGACTTTAAATAAAGTATCATGATAATTGCAGACCTTTCCATGCATAAGCAGGATTCACGTTTGGGCAAAGCTAAAGTACAGCCATTCTTTTAAATTATTACTACAGTCTTGGTGACTGTAACGATAGAAAACCTGGATTTTTATTTTTATTCAAGTGAAGTAACATCACAAAAATGTTGAAAACAATGAATGAACAAATGAACAAACGAGCGAACGAATGAATTACAGGTATACCTTGTGAACTGGAAATGACAAGATAAATATTTTACTTTTGAGTCAGGTTGAGATCTTGTGACTTTTCATATGTATTGAGGTGTTAAGAGAATGAGTGAATTTAGGTTTATTTGTTTTTTTGTTGCTGTATAACTAGTTATTTGAACCTGAATCCATTTTGGGAAATCAGTCCCTGATCCACATTCACCATTAAATCAAATAATTACATTTGGTGAGCAAGATGACTCCCTCTGGCTGATCTCTGTGCACTGTTTGTTTAATCAAATGTTAATTTCTGTTTAACCCTGAATTTGTTTAGCGAGTACAAGGATGTCACGACACACACACGCAAAAAGAATTGAGGGGCTGGACAGGAATCTTTGGTAAGTGAAAGGATACTACAGTAATTATCTGTTTTACAGATGTCTGATCATGTTTTATACTATTCTGTTTTTATATTAAAACAGGAAGTTTTATTGTCACTTCAGGGTCGTATTTGCAGGCATGACATCGAACCCATCCATTGTTAGCCTGGCACAGGGAAAACCCGACATCCCTCCACCTTCTTATGTCAAGGAGGCATTAGCAAAGGCTGCAGCAGTGGACGATCTGAACCAGTACACCAGAGGCTTTGTAAGGCTGAGTAAACTGTAGCACTACTTGGTCATTGTCTAATGCTATGAAAGTAATTAGTGAAGTTCTCACACTCCTGTTATCTTGACCTTTATATTTTGTAGGACTAGATGTTTATATCCCTTAATAGAGTAATACTGCCTTCATAGAGTGATGGTATCCTTATTGCTGTCAAGTGGGTGCCCACTTGCATGAATCATTTCCTCCAGGGGGTTAGTCCCAGCACCCCAGGTTCACTCCCTCAATTCCATCAGCTGCCATCAGTCTCATCCTTTCTCTTCATCCACAGCCACTGGCTCCCCCTTTCAGCAACCTTGAAGTAGTCCCTGACCGCCTGCATGTGGGTTTTCCTTTGTACTCCCTTCTCCCTGAGTAGCGTGGATGTTAATGTGGCTACAAATCCTCTACAACCCAGTTCCACTGGGTGTACTGTTGCATCCCAGCCTTGTTGTTGCGTAGAACTTGCCATAAGTTCTACGCATATCAACTTCCTCTACTCGTAGGTCTCCTCTCCTGCACTCTCCTAGTTCACCATGAGCTCTATGATGTAAACAAGCTTGAGCGTAGATGACCACAGAACAAGGTCTGGTCACAGATTAGTGGATGCAATCCCAGTTTGGAAGCAGAGTTACTTATCCGGGTCTGGCAGCATCTCCAGTCCTGTGTTCTGCCAAACTACTCAGCGTCAGTTCTTATGGTGGCAAGGCTGGCTTGACGCCCTCGGACAAATCGTGTTGGCTGCCAACAGGATGACGAGGGAGGAAGGGCATTCACGCTTGTCTGTTGACTTTCCAGCACTGTTACAGGACACTTCAACACCTGGTTGTGTCACTAGGTGTTACGGGCTTGGGTAAGGCTGATCTTGCATCCCATCAAGATGTGCTTCAGTGTGGATGTACTTGGACATAGGGCGCATGTGGGATCTTCACCATAACAATGGCTTAGGCCTACAGAAGAGGGAAAGACATTGTAGGCAGTCCTAATGGTAAAGCTGGCTCTGAATGCTTCCATCTGCCACAGATCTTCCAGGAAATATTCCTCTTCTTTACTCCTTCTTATGCCATCAACTGCCCTTGCTGTGCTTGCGCCACAGCTTGTGCATGCCTTCCTGCTTCCTCTTCCTCCTGGAAGAGGAAACAGGAAGGCATGCATCACCAGCTGGATCACCAGTGTCTCTCAGCTGGATTGGCCTTGCTCCAGTGTTTCACTTGTTGTTTTTCTTTGAGGGAAACATCACACCAATGACCTAGGCTCTTTACAGGCTTCTTGGAGACTGTTGGAATGGGTTCCCCGCCAATGTGGGAATGTTGGTGTAACAGTTTCCCCTTGACAATGGAAATGCTTCTGGACTTGCTCGGCTTGATCTTCATGTGAGCCAACTCTATGTTTCCCTGGAGCTTAACTAGCAGACATAGTTTGCAAGCCTTGGTTGTGGTCAGTGTTGTGAGGTCAGCCATATAGCCTCAGACTAGAGGCAGCCTCAACCCAGGTCTTTCAACCACATGTTGCCATGTTGTGGTGTACTCTGCTGTTGTCACGCAGAGCTGAATGCCCCAAAAGTAGGTCTTCACAAGACTTGAAAGAGGTAGTGGGACTCTAAAGCAACCAACGGCTGGCCATAGGAGGCTATGAGGTACTGAACCAAAGGCATTTGCAAGGTCCAGGAACACCATGTGGAGATCTTTTCTCTCCGTCTTGGTGACCTACTGTAGATCTGATGCAAGATGATTTTAGCGTGTTCCACACATCCTGAGATAACTGCTTTCTGGATTAGCCTGTCAATCAGGTTGTTTTCTTTGCAGGACTCCTGTCAGCCTATGAGGAACCGCATTGAAAAAGAGTGCTCCTTGACATTCAGAAGGCTTATCTGATGGAACTGGCCAGTTTTTGATGAGTTCCTTTCCTTGGGGATAAAGATCCCTCGAGCTCTCTGCCAGGATGTTGATATCTCCTTCTTTTTCCACACGACCATCAATTTCAAGAGGAATCGCAGAACATCTGGTGCATTTTTATAGAGCCTGTATGGCACCTTTAATGGGGCCTGAAGCTGATGCAACCCTTGCTCTACGCACAGTTTTGTCTGCTTCACGTCACCTGGGTGGACTGTTGTCTAGCTTGTGCCCTGGTGGATTGAACGATGGCATGTCAGGTAGAAATGTAACGTCTTCCTGGTTATTATAGTTAGTGTTATATTTTAGAATGACATATATGTTAAATATTTGTGTGGTGGTCAAGATCGAGTAGATTATAGATTATAGTAAAATTTCCATTGTGCAGTACTGACTTGATTTTGAATGGTTTTCACTTACAAGATAGTAATTTTCAGGGCAGATATGCCTTTTGTAAAGCTGCCATGACAGAAACTTCAAACATGACACGCACCTCTCTTCCACTCTTATGATCCTCCCATCTGCAGATTAACAGGAATGTCTGCATCTCCACCCAATATACTTCTTGTTGTGAAAGTAGCTTTGTCGTTTGATCATGGTGACAATTGATTTTTGTTGTGAAGGATATTGAATGCCTGCTGGCCAGTTAGTAGTCTGCAATGGTTGTTTGCATGGTTTTTTGACCCTGAACAGTCCCACAAAAGTTGTACCAGGTAATTTTTACCTAATTTCTAGGGTCATCCGCGTTTGGTGAAGGCCCTTTCTCAGGTTTATGGGAAGGTCTGTGGCCGCCAGATTGATCCTTTTAAAGAAATCCTGGTGACTGTAGGAGCTTATGGATCCTTATTCAACTCTATGCAAGGACTGGTGGATGAAGGAGATGAGGTAAGGACATTCATCTCATACATGTTTACAGACTTTGTTAAACATATTCATTAAAATACTAACCTGTGTTTCTCCCGTCAGGTCATCATCATGGAACCTTACTTTGATTGTTATTTGCCTATGGTGAAAATGGCAGGGGCCAAGCCTGTGTTAATACCATTACGAGTTGTAAGTCAGCCTAAAGATGGAATTAGTCATACCTGCTGCTTGACCTACCTGTGAATTTCAGAAAAAAGATGTCATGTCTAAATTTTAGAAATCTGGAAAAAAGCCAATCACAAGTGCAGATTGGTTTCTGGACCCGGAGGAGCTTTCCAGTAAGTTCAATTCTAAGACAAAAGCCATCATCCTCAACACGCCCAACAATCCCACTGGAAAGGTGAGCATACGTCATCCATCACCCATCATGTGTGAGACATACAACCATTTGTGTACCAGACACGTCAGTTGTTCTGTCGTCACCTTACAGGTTTTCACTAGAGAGGAGCTGCAGACGATCGCTGACCTCTGCATTAAACATGACACTCTGTGCATCAGTGATGAAGTTTATGAATGGCTCGTCTACAAGGGACGCCAACATGTTAAAATTGGTGTGTTTATTTCAAACAAATAATTGTTTAATTCTTTACATTTGCAGTAGCTAAAGGCATGCAAACCTCTTTTCGTTCAAGCCAGACCCTGGAAATGCTGTGGAAATTCACACTTCAGATGAACTTCTTAAACTTTTAGTTCATATTACGGTACATAAATTTTATGTTGAAGATCACAGTCCCAAGACAAGTTCCATTTTTTGTGATTGATCCACAGTATTCAACTTCAGTGAAATATCCAACTCATCAAACATCAGCTCGAAATCTATGTTGTCCACTTCTCCAACTAAAGCAATTACTGTATACTTCATCTGATATATTGAACTTGGTAGGCTTCTGTCTGTAGAAAAATGTTCCTGAACTACCACCAGTCATTGAGTTATGTCGTTACCTACACTGAGTTTCATCGGAGTTATCTGCCGGTTGATTTTGTTGATGTAACAGATCAATCAATCAATCAATCAATCAATCAATCAATCAATCAATCAATCAATCAAGTTTTATTTGTATAGTGCTTAATCATGGCAACAGACATTTCAAAGTGCTTTAACAGACAGACAAATCCAACTGAACCCTCCAGAGCATAAGTGACAGTGGTGGGGAAGAACTCCCTCGATGAGGAAGAAACTCCGGGCAGGACACAGACTTTTTTGTTTTTTGGGCGGCCATCCACCTTGACCGGCTGGTGGAAAAGAAATAAAAGGAAGATAAGAACAGGGTAAGAGAAAGAGAGACAAAGAGTGGCAGATAGAGTCAGTTTCAATATGGTTATAGTTAGACGATTGGGTTTGTTGTCTTCAATACATGTTTCCCATTGGTAAATTCAAGGCACAATTACAGCTGCGTGGATGACTGTATGGTGGCACGGAAGAAGAAAGGAGGACCCCAGCCAATAGATAGATGAGGGGTGGTACTGGTGGGCTTGGAAGAGAAGATCCACAGCGCATGGATAGATGGGGGTGATACTGGTGGGCTTGGAGGTGCAGGTCCACAGAGGATGGACCACAGCGGATGGGCGGATGAGAGGTGGAATAGTATGGTGACACGGAGGAAGAGAGGCAGCAGGACCCCAGCAGATAGCTAGGTGAACTCCTATGTTGAATAAGGAGTTTTATTATGGACAACTCCATTACCCCACTCACGCACCAGCACACACAGACAATAAGACTGGTCACCAGATGAGATCTGTGATCAGTGTATTGTTCAGTATCTTCGCACACATCATGCTCTAATTTTTCCATGACATTCATTCTTTTCACCCTTTAAAAAACTCAGTGAGCCTAAGGTACTGTAAAACTGAATGTTGGTGTTGTTCAGTCACTTAAAGTTCTATTTTCTGACTTTCTAAGAAACAGACTTGGTACCTCACCATTTTTGTAGAGTATTAAGTGAGTAAAACAGGAGGTGGTCAATAAACCAGCCTTGACTTTATTTACTTTATGGAAAAGACATGTTTTCAGGTCTCTACCTGAAAATTTTACCAACTCGTAGAATATGGAAAACAAATGGATCCAGCATCGAGTCAAAAACTGTCCAAAAAAGCCTGATTTGTTTCAAATGAGTGCCTGTTGTGATGTAAGGACGGGAGTGATTGACAGGAGTGATTGACATATCCTGAGCCAGGTTGAAAAAAAAAAATCTCTCCAGATAAGGCTGTGTTCACCCCCGAAGTAAAGTTAATATTCAGGCTAAGGTAGCAGTGTGACAATGTCTTGGCTGAGAACTAGGCACTGACATTTCTTCACAAACTATTGACATTGGCTAGTATTTGACTAACTAGTTTGCTCTGCTTTCGTCTGTATGTATAGCCTGCCTACATGTATCAAAGTTACTTACTAAAAGTTTAAAAGCAATAAAGCTAGAACATAACCATATAGCCACATGCAAGGTGATGCATGTGCCCATGCACATGGCAAATGTGTACCACTACAATGGGGGTGTGCAGCAGGCATTAACAGCGGGAGCTCATTGACATTTAATGGCCAGCCCAGACAGTCATTTTGATAGGGACCTCATTTCATCAACTTTCAGTAGAAGATACAGATAAGGACTACAGATCAGTTTTTGGCAGTACATTTCAAGTACAGAATACTTGGACATCTGGCAGCTGTGTCATATGAATTAAAAAAGTATAATGTGGGACCTTAAAACACATCAGCAGAGTGGCAGAAAACATTATATTGTTATGTTCTTTTTTCACTCTACAGCCACACTACCGGGAATGTGGGAAAGAACAATTACCGTCAGCAGTGGAGGAAAAATTTTTTGTGCCACTGGATGGAAGGTAAAAATTGTTCTCCATGTATTTAGAGGCCAGCTTCCAATACTTAACATGTACATTTATTCTCCTAGATTGGTTGGTCTATTGGACCTGAACACTTGATAAAGCATCTTCAGACTATCACACAGAATTCTACATTCATGTGTGCAACACCTTTACAGGTATGCCTGTTTAAGATTTCAGGTACTCTTTTCATCCCCGGTGGGGAAAATCTGTCTACACAGAGACAGCAATGGCTAATTTAGCTATTTTTAATTTGTACCTTCAGGAGGCAATGGCAGAGAGTTTACTCCATAATTTTGAGCTGATGGATCAGCCAGAGTGTTTCTTCACCTCGTTTGCAGAAGAACTTAAGACCAAAAGAGACCGTCTGGCTGCCGTTCTGCAGGAGGTTGGAATGACTCCTATCATCCCAGAAGGAGGATTCTTTATGCTTGTGGACGTCTCATCTCTCAGTGAGTCACTGAGCATTTAAAATTACATAACTGCTAATATACATGGTGATGGTTGAAATTAGTATGAATGAATACAGCCTGGTAGCTCAATGTGCTTCAAAGAAATTATGTGAACTCTGGATGCAGTAACTGTCATGGCCCCAAGGCCATGACAATTCCCCCAAGGCACTCTAACTTTTAACTGTTGAAGAACAGTTAAAAGTCAGAGAGAACAGCTAACTTAAAAATTGTCATTGTGATTTGAAAGTCACCAAATGTGAAAAATACAATATTAAGTCATTTAAATTATGTGCCAATGCCAAAACATGGAAAGATTACTCCTGAATCAGACATGGCCATAAAAAGTATATATATGCAAACTGAAATGATAATTTATTTTAAAAAGTAAAGATGACCACAAATTTAGAATAAAAACAATAGACTAACACTCAGTAGTGTTAGTGATTTTTTGATTGCTGTCATGGGTCGCGGGGCTGCTGGAGCCTATCCCAGGCAAGTAGAGGTGTGAAAACAGCGCAACGTGGAGGCACATGGAGACAGACAATCACACATACACACACTCACACCTACAGGCAATATGAGACCAGTCAATTCACCTAAAGCACATGTTTTTGGAGGTGAGAGGAAGCCATAGAACCTATGGAGAAGCCACACAGACACGGGAAGAACATGCCTTTAAATGAGTTGGAAAACTCCACAAAATCTCGGATTAGGAACACATTGTCTACCGTGAACCTGCCAGGGACACAGTAGGTCTGATCCCAGTGATCCCAGACCTGCTCCATAGCTTTCCTCTGGCTGGTAGCTAAAGCCTTGGACAGTATTTTGTAATCCATGCAGAAGAGGGTCACAGACTACCAGTTTTTTATGTCTTGCAGATTTTTTTTTTTTTTTTTTGGCAGGACGCAACAAAAGCCCTGGGACTGGACAGTGGCAAAGAGCCTCAAGGCAAACTTTCATTAAAAATCTGAATAGGTATTAAAATATCATAAAAGGTTTTATAAAAATCTTTGGCCAAACCATTAATGCCAGGAGCCCATTATCCCTACTTATTATGCAGAGCAGTGTGGAGCTCTTGTATTTGCAGTGGTTGATCCAACTGTGAATTCATCTCCACAGAGACCAGAAGGAGTTCTGTATAGAACCTCTCAAGCAGTGACTGGTTCTTTTGATACTCACTGTAATTTAATGTCAACTGCTTACTAGAGATTTTACAATTCCAGTATTTGTGGTGGACAGACCGCAAGTTGTGTAAAATGACGTAAACTTGACTTACTTTTCCATGTATTTTTTTTAAAAACACTTATAAGTTAACAACAACGTAACTCAAATCAATGTAAGCCAAGGTTTACCTGTGCAGTTAAAATCCCCAGCTAACAACAACAAAAAAATCCTATGAGCCACAGCAGTTCAGTCCAGTATTGACTTTTTAAAGCTCTTTTTCTCTGTACCATTTGTTGGATCATATTCAAAAAAACAATGGTGTGACTTCATGCTTTTGGTCTGCTGCAGGAACCCTTTAAACATTTTCTCAGGATAAATTTTGTGTTCCTGACCGGAAGTTATTCAAGTGTGCACTGTAGTCAGACACACTGTCGCAGCTGTCTACAAGTCTGGTCTCCAGCCAACTAGTTTTGGGTGTGAAAACACTTTAGACATTTGTGCACTTACTGCACCACAGTACAGGAGCACAACACTCAGATGCACAGTCATCTACAGCGTCAGGGTCAGTAGTTGGATGCCCTCACACAATCTACTTGCCGTTTTTTTCTATTTTTCCTGCCATTCCATTCTCACCCAGTTCATTGTCACCTTCGCAGTCTCACCATCACTCCAAAGTCTCACCCAACATAACTGTCTGCTCACCCATCCCACTGATCACTTCCAAACTCACACCAGTCTCATTTGTCACTCCACCTACCTCACCTATTTCACTCCTAGCCTCACCTGTTAACTCAGCTATCTTGTTCCCATCTTTACCTGTCCCACTTTCCAACTCACTCCTCACCTCAGTGTGATCACCGATTCTCTTTTTTATCCTCCACCCAACTCTCAGATGTAATTCCAACCGAGCCAGAGCTCTTCCCAGAGTCTCCCTGCTCTGCAGCACCAGGGCTTCACCACCTTACAATCACAATGACAAGCCCCTCCTCACCACAGCCAATATAGTTCACCTGAGGTGGCAAACATTGTGGAGTCAAATTCATGTATTTTAACAAGTGCTCGTTGAATTCTTCCACTTTATTGTTTAGGAGAGCTGTCGGAGGTGAGACAAGTTTTTCAGCAGCAAAATTTGTTTCCTGACAGGGATTTTTCAATTGGTGACACAGCTTTTCCGTGCAGAGAAAGGTCTTTAATCAGAAATTTGTCACTGATGAAAGGGGGATCAATACTTCAAAAATAACATTTTACAACCAACACAAGACTGGGATTAGAAATAGGCACACCTGTCAGTTGGTCCAGCATACTAATCTGTACTCGGTGTTCATTGTAGATCAGGACTTGTCACATACGGGTGATGATGGTGAAGCCTATGACTGGAAGTTTGTGAGGTGGATGATAAAAGAAAAGGTAAATAAATTGCATTTTCCTACATGGTGCATTCAGTACAGTATACAGTAGTTTTTGATTCTCACACATTGTGCTCATTGCTGCCACTGCTTTTAACTTTTGAATTTCTGTTGTTTTTATTACAGAAACTAGCATCCATTCCAATTACAAACTTTGTAGGAGATGAGTCCAAGAAGATGTTTGAGAAATATATTCGCTTTTGCTTCTTTAGGGTGAACTCAAAACTCTGTGACACAAAATGGAAACACTGCTCCTCCATTCTGCACTAGAAAGATTTTTGTTGGTTTCTCTTGATAAACTATGTTTAACTTCCAATTTTCTGTCTCCTAACAGAAAGACAGTACTCTAGATGCAGCATTGGACATCTTTAAAAACTGGAACCAGAGTTAAAGGGATGCAGCATCTTGAAGTGTTCAAGATGAAGCAATGGTACTGGCAAGCAATCTTGTATACAAATCTTAGAATAGTAAAACTGTTTATAGTAAAATTTGGTCTGACTTCATTTTTGTTTTTTTTCTGGAGAGAATATTATAACATCCTAAAGTGTGATGTGAGATAATCATGGTGATATGTTAGTGTGATTTTTGTTTGTTTAATTCAGGCTGTGGTTATACATGCCATGGCAATAAAAGAACGAAGCATCATTTCCTTCACAAGATGTGAAATTTATGTTCATTTATTTATTTAATTCTTGATTGGGCCCCCTTTTGCATGAATTCCTGCAGTGATGGCATGGAGGTGATCAGCCCATAGTTCTGCTGAGGTGTTCTGGAAGCCAAGGTTGCTTTGATAGCAGCCTTCAACTCATTTATATTTACCTACATCTGGGGTCTAGTGTCTCTCATCTTCATCTTGGGAAGACCCCGCAGATTCTCTGTGATTCTCTACATAAAACACAGAATAAAACAGTCTATTCTTTGACACTCAATTTTGCCCTTTTGTCTTTCCTTTTATGAAGCAAAAAAAGCTTACTGAACACAACTAAATTTCTATGTCTATTCAGTTTTCCAACACTACTCCTCTGATATAGTAACAAATTATAAAACGTAAATGAAAAATAAAGACCAATAAATAATTAAAAACTTAAATTCCAGTCAAAAGGGAATTAAAAATTTGTTTGTTTTGACTAATAAAAGGAAATAATGAACTATTTGGATCAACTCAGAGATGGATGATAATATTTCAAATGGGGAAGAGGATGCATAATATATAAAACTGGATAGTTACATCTACTGCTTTGTGTACAGTAGGTTATAATTTAAAGGTTTCATATTATACTTTTTTTAATTCATATCATTCAGCTGCCAGATGTCCAATTCACTGTATTTGAAATGTCTTGCCCCAAACTGAAAAAAATGTGTTTTTCATAATAGGGACCCCTGTCTATCTATCTTTAAAACAGAGACTTCGTGCAGAGACAATGTCTTATCAGTTGCCTGCAAGTCCAGTGGCCTTAGATGAAAGTCTGAGAAGACACCAGATTTTTGTGTATTTTAAGCAGAGCAACACCCTTAGATAAAGAAATGTAGCCGCAAGAGGGCACAGGCCAGTGTCTTATTGTGCCGGTCCCAAGCCCGGATAAATACAGAGGGTTGCGTCAGGAAGGGCATCCGGCGTAAAACTTTTGCCAAATCAAAGATGCGAATCAAACCTATGACTTCCATACCGGATCGGTCGAGGCCCGGGTTAACAACGACCGCCATCGGCGCTGTTGACCCACAGGGCGCCGGTGGAAATTGGATTACTGTTGGTCGAAGAAGGAGAGGAGGAAAGTGCGTTCGCACGAAGAAAGAGAAGAGGAGCGCCAAGAGTATAGGACTAAGAGTAGGGACGTTGAATGTTGGAACTATGACAGGAAAAGGTAGAGAGTTGGTCGACATGATGCAGAGGAGGAAGGTAGACATACTGTGTGTCCAGGAGACCAGGTGGAAAGGTAGCAAGGCTAGAAGTTTAGGAGCAGGGTTCAAGTTGTTCTATCATGGTGTAGATGGGAAGAGAAATGGAGTAGGAATTATCTTGAAGGAGGAATTTGTTAGGAATGTCCTGGAGGTAAAAAGAGTGTCAGCTAGAGTGATGAGTCTGAAGCTAGAAGGTGTGATGTTCAATGTTGTTAGTGGGTATGCCCCACAGGTAGGATGTGAGCTGGAGGAGAAGGAGAAATTCTGGTTGGACTTTGATGAAGTGATGCAGAGCATACCTAGAAGTGAGAGAGTTGTCATTGGCACAGACTTCAATGGACATGTTGGTGCAGGTAACAGAGATGATGAGGAAGTGATGGGCAGGTTTGGTATCCAGGAGAGGAACGCAGAAGGACAGATGGTAGTTGACTTTGCAAAAAGGATGGAAATGGCTATAGTGAATACTTTCTTCCAGAAGAGGCAGGAACATAGGGTGACCTATAAGAGTGGTGGTAGGAGCACACAGGTAGACTACATCTTGTGTAGACGATGTAACCTGAAGGAGATCAGTGACTGTAAAGTGGTGGTAGGCGAGAGTGTAGCCAAACAGCATAGGATGGTGGTGTGTAGGATGACTCTGGTGGTGAGGAAGATGAAGAGGGCAAAGGCAGAGCAGAGGACGAAATGGTGGAAGATAAAAAAGGAAGGGTATTGCATGACCTTTAGGAAGGAGTTAAGACAGGCTCTGGGTGGTCAGGAGGTGCTTCCAGATGACTGGACAACTACAGCTAATGTGATCAGGGAGACAGGTAGGAGAGTATTTGGTGTGTCATCTGGAAGGAAAGTAGATAAGTAGACTTGGTGGTGGAATGAGGAGGTACAGGAGTGTATACAAAGAAAGAGGTTAGCTAAGAAGAAGTGGGACACTGAGAGGACTGAGGAGAGTAGACAGGAGTACAGGGAGATGCAGCGTAAGGTGAAGGTAGAGGTAGCAAAGGCCAAACAAGAAGCTTATGATGACTTGTATGCTCGGTTGGACAGTAAGGAGGGAGAGACTGATCTATACAGGCTGGCAAGACAGAGAGATAGAGATGGGAAGGACGTGCAGCAGGTTAGGGTGATTAAGGATAGGGATGGAAGTCTATTGACAGGTGCCAGCAGTGTGATGGGAAGATGGAAAGAGTACTTTGAAGAGTTGATGAACGTGGAAAATGAGAGAGAACAAAGACTAGAAGAGGTGACTGTTGTGGACCAGGATGTAGCAAAGATTAGTCAGGATGAAGTGAGGAGAGCACTGAAGAGGATGAAGAGTGGAAAGACAGTCGGTCCTGATGATATACCTGCGGAGGTTTGGAAGTGTCTAGGAGAGGTGGCAGTAGAGTTTCTGACTGGGTTGTTCAACGGGATCTTAGATAGTGAGAAGATGCCTGAGGAGTGGAGGAGAAGTGTGCTGGTGCCCATTTTTAAGAACAAGGGAGATGTGCAGAGTTGTGGCAACTACAGAGGAATAAAGCTGATGAGCCATACAATGAAGTTATGGGAAAGAGTAGTGGAAGCTAGACTAAGGGCAGAAGTGAGCATTTGTGAGCAGCAGTATGGTTTCATGCCAAAAAAGAGTACTACAGATGCAGTATTTGCTTTGAGGATGTTGATAGAGAAGTACAGAGAAGGCCAGACGGAGCTGCATTGTGTTTTTGTAGATCTGGAGAAAGCTTATGACAGGGTGCCCAGAGAGGAACTGTGGTATTGTATGAGGAAGTCTGGGGTGGCAGAGAAGTATGTTAGAGCGGTGCAGGACATGTATGAGGACTGTAAGACAGTGGTGAGGTGTGCTGTAGGTGTGACAGAGGAGTTCAGGGTGGAGGTGGGACTGCATCAGGGATCAGCTCTGAGCCCCTTCTTGTTCGCTATGGTGATGGACAGGCTGACAGACGAGGTTAGACAGGAATCTCCATGGACTATGATGTTTGCAGATGACATTGTGATCTGCAGTGAGAGCAGGGAAGAGGTGGAGGAGAAGCTAGAGAGGTGGAGGTTTGTCCTGGAAAGTAGAGGGATGAAGGTTAGCCGCAGTAAGACAGAGTACATGTGTGTGAATGAGAGGGACCAAAGTGGAAGAGTGAGGTTACAGGGAGAAGAGATCAAGAAGGTGGAGGATTTTAAGTACTTAAGTACTCTGCCCTATCTGAACTACTGCGCTGAGGTTGGGGAAACACATCTCAAAGTGGTTTGCAACCTCTATTTTTGACCCAGAAAAGAGCCATAAGAATTATTCACGATGAACATTATAGAGCTCACACAAATGAGTATTCATTAAATCTAAACTACTGAAGATACATGACATCATAAGCTATAGAACTGCCCAACTCATGTATATGAGCCAATAATTATTTACCACAAAATATATTAGCACAAATTCAGAGTAATGAATCCAACTATCAACTGAGAGGAAACACAGCATGTTTACAAAAGAAAGCAAGAACTACATTAAAAACATTTTCATTGTCTTTTACTGGTGTTAAACTCTGGAGCAAACTGGACAAAGAAGTTTAGGAACTCCATCTGCCTTTAAAAAAACATTTAAAAACTTGACTTTGCAAGGTTATAGTTCTGAAGCAAATGATGTTTCAAGTCTTACTCTGTTATAGTTTATTAAATTACATGTGTCATGCCTGTGAAAAACTATTACTGTGACCTTAGTGCAGCAACCGAGATGGTGAATGATAGTTAGATTAGTAGCCAATACATGTGAGATGTTATCACTACTATGACAGGGAAAAGGAAAGAATTGCTACTGAGGAAAGAAAGTGCTCCTTGAGATACAAACAACCGTTGACTGATGTTTAAATGTTCATAAAACACTATATTGTGTTTGCAAGCTTGTATTTTGAACCGCGTAACACATTCGACGTGTTCCTCTTTCTGTGGCAACCCAGTAACGCTCTATACGTGCATCTCCAACACATCTCCCTCGGCTCGACTTCACCACAATCATAAGTAACTGTAAATAAGGATGTTTGTGTGTGTGTGTGTGTGTGTGTGTGTGTGTGTGTGTGGGTGTGTGTGGGTGTGTGTGTGTGTGTGTGTGTGTGTGTGTGTGTGTGCATGTGTTCACATCCAGTGTGTACGTTTACGTCCAGTGAGTCGTCAGCATCATGGCACTTACAGACACACACAGACACACAGACACACACACACACACACACACACACATACACACACACACACACACTCAGAGAGAGAGAGAGAGATACACAGGCTACACATGCACATGAAGTGGAGCTAACTCGTTAAATAATACAAGCTGAATATAGCAAGTTGCATGTCTAGCTCTGAGCGGGGACATTGCCACACACTGCTACCTTACTGCTGGACACAAACCATCTTGGGGATGAGCACACTCGTCCCCAAGATGCACACACACACACACACACACACACACACACACATATATATATATATATATATATATATATATATATATATATATATATATATATATATATATATATATATATATATATATACTGTGTGTGTATATAGTATATACACACACAGTAGCAATTGACAGTCTCATGTCACCCAGCATATATCATTTTCATTTTAATTAAATTGTTGTTCCACAGTGCACTGGCATTGCAGCCCGAGTGTCCCTCGCCTCTTGCCATTACATCTGCTTGGATAGGGTCCAGCAACCCCCGTGTCCCACAAGAGCCCTGTGGAAGAAGCATTGAGCTTGAGAAAGAAAAGTTTTCCACTGACACTATTCGCCTTCTGTGAAGGTTTGTTAGAGCATCAGTAGCGGTGCTTGGGATGAGAACATGGGTTTTTATATGTTTATCTCGTTCAGCTGGTGTATGTGTTCACATCCAAACAAAAGCACACACACTTATCTTGTTGTTTAACGCTGACAGTTCACTTCTGCTGGTATTGTTTGGAAGGTTGTGCTACAGAGGTGCAATAAGTAATGGAGTTTGTTCTAGGTTTAGACCTTTGGGAGGGTTCTGGAGACAAATGTTTGTGTGTGCAGAATTGTTTTGGCATGTCTGCTTGAGACACACTAAAAATGGACAGAATTGTATCAACAACATTCTGGCTCATAAAAAATCATTCATTTCACAATTTCATCACACTCATTATTTAATGTAACACTGTAGATATTACAGACAGCTAGAATCAATCTCCAGGCTCGTACCAGCAATGTTAATTAAACAAAGTAAAGACCACAGGTGAGTGGATGGAAATGAATTATTGTTGTGTTAATATAAAAATGTTGATAGAAGACAACATGACATGTAAACAGAACAATATTCACTACCAGCTTAATCATGTTTTGAATCTGTGTTTAACTGAATCTTTTTTATTGCTACTTATTGTATATTCCAAATGACTTTCAGACCTGTTCAGTCAGGATGTAAACACTCTGCTGACACCTAGTGTGTTCTGTATATAGGTACAGCAAATACAGTCCCCACACAATCCCCACTTTCTGTCTTACAAGTAGTGAAATTTAAAGTTGCTACACTTTAATATTGTTACACTTTTATATTGGTGTTGTTTTATATTGTAATTGTTTGGAGAAATTACAGACAGCGCCCAAAGTATGAACACAACAGCTTCTAAGAGGCTGCTCATAAGCTGAATTGTTCATGAATTGTTATACAGTCCGCCCTCGTTCCTTGTGGTTAATGCGTTCCAGGAACCACACGCGATTAACGAATTCTACAATAGAGCGACAAACTATTTATCTTTTACTATTTATCTATATTTATCTATTTATCTATTATTTACGGTAATTTAAACGTTTATCACCCTCCCCATATTGATATTAAACCACCTTCTATCTGTATTACCTTTCCCCACACTCTTATCAACTGTTTAAAGTTGTTTCACGTAAGTCTGAGACTCAGCCAATAGAATGCATGTTTGGTATCACATGACTGTCTACCAAAATTCTGCGATGAGGTGAACGTTGATGCGCCAATGCACGAGGGTACCCTGTATATTAAATTTAAATCTGTAATGCAAGATGAGGTGATGCCAAATCAAACATGCGAATCAAACCTATGACTCCCATACTGCATCGGTCGAGGCCCGGGTTAACAACGACCGCCATCGGTGCCGTTCACCTATAGGGTGCCGGTGGAAATTGGACTACTGTTGGTCAAAGAAGGAGAAGAGGAAAGTGTGTTCGTAGGAAGAGAGAGAAGAGGAACGCCAAGAGTAAATTACTGACAGTACGGACATTGAATGTTGGAACTATGACAGGAAAAGGTAGAGAGTTGGTCAACATGATGCAGAGGAGGAAGGTAGACATACTGTGTGTCCAGGAGACCAGGTGGAAAGGTAGCAAGGCTAGAAGTTTAGGAGCAGAGTTCAAGTTGTTCTATCATTGTGTAGATAGGAAAAGAAATGGAGTAGGAGTTATCTTGAAGGAGGACTTTGTTAGGAATGTCCTGGAGGTAAAAAGAGCGTCAGATAGAATAATGAGTCTGAAGCTGGAAATCGAAGGTGTGATGTTCAATGGTGTTAGTGAGTATGCTCCACAGGTGGTAGGATGTGAGCTGGAGGAGAAGGAGAAATTCTGGTTGGACTTGGATGAAGTGATGCAGAGCATACCTAGAAGTGAGTTGTCATTGGTGCAGACTTCAATGGACATGTTGGTGCAGTAAACAGAGGTGATGAGGAGGTGATGGGCAGGTTTGGTATCCAGGAAAGGAATGCAGAAGGACAGATGGTGGTTGACTTTGCAAAGAGGATGGAAATGGCTATAGTGAATACTTTCTTCCAGAAGAGGCAGGAACATAGGGTGACCTTTAAGCGGTTCGATTCCTGCTCCTGCCCAAAAAAAAAAAAAAAAATACCCAGAGGTGAGCTGACAGTGGGAGGTGTCAGCTCACCTCTGGAGCATTGCCGAGGCACCCTTGAGCAAGGTGCCGTCCCCTTTACAAGTTGCTCATTTGAGGCGCACCAAGAAGGAGCTGCCTGCCACTCTACCTCCCTTGCATGCCTACAGGCCCCCTTGTGTGTGGTTGTGTGTATTACAGGGGCCTGTACACACTAAATTCATCTCTGCTGCCTCCAGCTCTGTCTCCTGTCCTTTCCTCAGTGACACTGTCTCTAGACCAAACAACTTTTTTCAATTTTCAAAATGTTGTTTACTATATATTTAGTTTTATTTACTAATTTTGACATTAAAAAGAAGAAAAACTGTATAATTTACCAAAATTGTGATATGCTCGGAAGTGCAACCACAGAAAAACTATTTTATACAATTTTACAATTTTTTTTTTTCATTTTTTCTGCATTTCTTGAAATCATAGAATAGATCATTCTGATTCTGGCCTTTAGTGTCATTATACACAACTGTTCAACAAAATTCTTCGACAACTCTTTGTGCAAAAGGTTCAAGTATACAGTAACTATAAATACAAAACAAGAAAAAACAAAACAAAAACAAAACACAGGTACAAAGACAAGCAATTACGAGAATATATTTACAATGAGCCCTCAAGATTGTACGATGTACTGAGCGGCAGAGGGCTAACTGCGACGGACTTCCAACATATAAGCCTTTACTTTCGGAGTACTGTGTTCAGTACTCTGATCACACTCGAGTAAAACATGTCTCTACATACAAAATTTTCTACTTACGAAATGCCTCAACAGGAAAATATTGCCTCTAGTTACAAAAGAGATTTTGAGTTACGAAAGGTAAAAATACAGTATGGGCTGCTCCTCGCAGCTCCCAAAGGTTCCTGAACGCAACATTCTTATAGCTGTTCTGCCATTGGCTATTACCTAGCATCTTCCTGGCATCCCATTGGCTAAGAGGGACTTCTGTGTATAGCTAGATAGGTGTCTATGCAGCGTCCTCTCACTCGGCCCTCAACCCATGAGGTGTTCTAAAAGTATTACATAAATATATTAACTTTTAGAGTATTCAGTATGGACCCCAAGAAAGTGACGGAGAAAGAGGAAAAGAAAAGACGAAGAAAAGAGTTTTTTTGTCCATACAAACAAAGCAAGAGATACAGTCAACCCTCGGTTTTCGAACATAATCCGTTCCAGAAGGCTGTTCGAAAAGCGAGTTGTTCGAAATCCGAAACTATTTTTCCCATTATAATTAATGTAAATAAGTTTAATCCGTTCCAAGTATAAAAAACAACTTTTTCTAAGTTTTTTTTACTATTTTACACCATAAACTGCACTGTATACTGTTTAGCATGAATAAAAAAAGGTAAAACTGTGTTTTATTTTAATAAAAGATATCCTATCAAACTTTGAACACGAATGCGCTACGGAGGAAGCATCCTGGGCAGTTCGCTCCGCTCCCAAGTGAGTTGCGTTCAGGTACGCTCGGATTCTTTCGGTTTACACCATAAACTACACTGTATACTGTTTACCATGAATAAAAAAGGGTAGAAATAGACACCGTGTTTTATTTTAATTTAATAAAAGATATCCTATCGAACTTTGAACACGAAAGCGCTACGGAGGAAGCATCCTGGGCTGTTCGCTCGACTCCCAAGTGAGTTGCGTTAAGGTACGCTCGGCTTCTTTAGGTTTGGTCGAGAGTCGAATTTTGGTCGAGTACAGAGACGTAAAATTCTCGGATTTTCTGGTCGAAAACCAAATTGGTCGAGAATAGAAGCGTTCGAAAACCGAGGGTTGACTGTAATAGAAAAGTATGAAAAAGGGATGCGTTTGGTTGAGCTCTCCAAAGAATATGGTCGTAACGCATCTACAATCGCCACGTTATTAAAACAAAAGGAAGCTTAAGGAGTTTAAGGCATCGCGTGGATGGTTGGAGAAGTTCAGAAGGAGGACTGGGATTCACTCTGTTGTTTGGCATGGTGAGGCAAGATCGCATGAATCAGAGGGCAAAAAACAGTGAGGATAGCAGTTAAAAGGTAAATGACCATCATTTTTTTTCTTTGGTTTTTTTTTACGTTATGCACAACTCTCATTTATTGTGTAATAATCTAATTGTAACATGTATTAGTTACATGCTTTGATGCATTTTTCATTTTCTGCCGCTTCATCCGCCTTTGCAGGTCACGGGGAGCTGGAGCCTATCTCAGCTGGCACAGGGCGTGAGGCGGGGGACACTCCGGGCATGATACCAGTGCACTGCGGAGCCACACACAAAGACAAACAACCATGCACACACACACTCACTCCTACGGGCGATTTAGGACCTGTCAATCAACCTGAAGTGCATGCTTTTGGAGGTAGGAGGAAGCCGGAGAATCCAGAGAAAACCCACGCAGACACAGGGAGAGCATGCAAACTCCGCACAGAACGGGACTCAAACCCGGACCCACCATGTTGTGAGGCGACAGCGCTACCCACTGTGCCACCGTGCCGCCCTGATGCATTTTTATGCTTTATAAAACATTTATGTCTGAATTTTGGGGGGCTTAGAATGTATTAGGGCATTTTCATGGAAAACGCGTCTCTACTTACGAAATTTTCTATTTACGAAATTTCTTCCAGAACCAATTAATTTTGTAAGTAGAGGTACCACTGTAACTTGAAGTCACTGACCCGTTCCACCAGGTCCCCCCAAATTTGAAGACGCCAGGGATCCTCCTCTCATCATTACACAATAGATTAATTAACACAACTACACAGATTAAGAGTGTATTAGAAGGTCATGGTCAGACATGAGTCAAGTCTCTTGATTTGCCCTTGCAGTTTATTAACTCACTCATGAAACAGCGTTTACAACTGGGCACAGAACATAATGATGATGTTAATCGCATACGACTGACATCACTACATCTCCCCCTCTAAAGAATTGGAAGTCCGATGTTTAAACTGAGATGTACTACACGTCACACAAACACAAATCATGAACAGTCTTGAACTCTTTGTAGACCTTAGTAGACCTCAGGCATTTATCCAATTTTTATTCTATCTTGTTGATAATCACATCTTAGTCAATATACTGTACTTGTCATTAACATATAACAATTAACTAGAGGCATGATGTACTCTTAACAATATGAAATACTATTTGCCTTCATATGTATGTTGAATTGAAAAATATGTCACTAGCACTTGTGGCAATTTGTGGTCAGAGAAGATGGGTGTAGCTGGAAATGTTCGTGAGTGGAAAATTATAACAGCAAATACAGCTTGTAGACACAGGCCAATGAGCAAAAAGTGTGACGAACATTTATGCAAAGTGCTGTACTCTTTATCCTTTTTCTCTAAGGTTAATCACTTAAGTCACAGCAACAGCAGATGAGTTTGTACTTACAGGTGAGACACCTTCAGCAAAGTTTGAATGCAGTCTTATAAATGGTAATCTTTATTTTACCGTTTAATGTTAAACTAACAGGATGGATTTCTGATAAACTTGATTCTGTTAAAAAGTTATATCAGTAAAGTTACAGTAATTAAAGCAATGAAATGTCCCTAGATTGAATAAGTAGTTCCAGTGGAAAAAGGTACAAATGTAAATACTTAAGGACAGAGTTTCTCTAAAACAGGAAATGTATTAAAGATGTGTAGATTTTATTTGTCTTTTTTAAAAATCCTTAGAGCACAAAACGTTTCTGGAGCTTCAAAACAGTTTTGCAGTATTGGACCAACCAACTGAGGAAGATGGGTACTTGATTAATTTAAAAATAACAAGAAGAAGTGTTTAATGAATTAGGACAGGCCAGGAAATTCAGAAGTTGAACTATTTTGGAATGTTTTTGGTGAACTGTTTGTTTAATGAACTGTTACTTTTGGTTTGTGCGGCAGAGTACAAGGATGTCACGACACACCAACACAAAAAGAATTGAGGGACTGAACAAGAATCTCTGGTAAGTGAAAAGATACTGCATTATCTTGTTTAGAGATGTCTGATCTGGGTTCAGTTTTACACGATTCTGTTTCTACATAAAAAAAGAAAATTAAATGAGACAGATGAGTTGGGAAGTATTTGTATAATTTGTATTATTTAATATCATTTTCCCACAAAGAAATTTTCACAATTTATTTTAATATCATTTGGCCATTTGAACACAAATTTTATTTTTTTCAGGAACATTTGTGACTTCTGATCTGTCAAGTAACGATTCATGTCATTGTTAATTCAGGGAAATCCTTCCATCAATAGCGCTGGACCAATCGGTTGTTAATCTGGGCCGAGGTAAACCAGACATCCCACCACCTTCTTATATCAAGGAGGCATTAGCAAAGGCTGCATCAGTGGATATCCTGAACCAGTCCACCAGAGGCTTTGTAAGGCTGAGTAAACTGTAGCACTACTTGTTCTGAGCTGTATCAATAGTTGTAAAGTAGAAGAAACGTTATTTTATGCAACTTCTCAGTGACATATAGGACTCAAAAATTTGTCTGAAATGAGCCAAAGTCACTACAATAAATTTCTTAACAATTAACAATTACCTCAGCTCCAAGAAGGGTACAGGAGAGTTGATGTTCATGCTTAAGTTTCAGGACTGAAGCCAGTTGCTTTCACAAGATCTTCTGATTTCCCAGGGTCATCCACTTTTGGTGAAGGCCCTTTCTCAGGTTTATGGGAAGATCTGTGGGCGCCAGATCAACCCTTTTAAAGAAATCATGGTGACTGTAGGAGCTTATGGTTCTTTATTCAGTACTATGCAAGGGCTGGTGGATGAAGGAGATGAGGTATGAATTTCATCTCATACATGTTCATAGACTTCAATTAATGCATTCATTAAAATGCTTCCCTGTGTTTCTCCCTTCAGGTCATCATCGTAGAACCTTTCTTTGATTGTTATTTGCCTATGGTGAAAATGGCAGGGGCCAAGCCTGTGTTAATACCATTACGTGTTGTAAGCAAAGCCTAAAACTAGAATTCGTCATACCTGCTAAAAGACTGTACCTACCTGTAAACTTCAGACACAAGATGTCATTTCTAAATTTTAGAAATGTGGAAAGAAGACACTCACTGGTGCAGATTGGTTTCTGGACCCAAATGAACTTGCAAGTAAGTTCAGTTCCAAGACAAAGGCCATCATCCTCAACACACCTAACAATCCTATTGGGAAGGTGAGCATCCAACATCCATCATGTGTGTGACATGCAGGCATTTGTGCACCAGACACGTCAGTTGTTTTGTCGTCACCCTGCAGGTTTTCACCAGAGAGGAGTTGCAGATGATCGCTGACCTCTGCATTAAACATGACACTCTGTGCATCAGTGATGAGGTTTATGAGTGGCTCGTCTACAAGGGACATCAACATATCAAAATTGGTGTGTCTACCGCTGAAACATGTTTCACTTCAAACAAATAATTGCTCCCCTTATAAATATTAATTACTGTAGTCCTCCATGTGCGTGTTCATTTCAAACAAGGAAACCTGTTTGGTCGGTTGCAAATAAAATAGGCTAACACGCATCAAGACAAGTATGTCATTTACAAACTGAAGAGTTTTGACTCATTTTTATAAAAACAATGGCCTCAAAATGAATTGTAGCTACAAATTCTAGAGTGCTGAAAACATTTACTACCAATTTTCTGCAAAACTGTGATTGTATTCTGTGGTGTGACTCCCTCATTCACTGCCCTGACATGCATTCTATAGTATTTTTGTGGATCTGTGTAGATAGTGCGCCCTCGTAACTCGTGGTTAATGTGTTCCAGGAACCACACGTGAGTAACAAATTCCACGATATTGCGACAAACTACTTATTATTTATGGTAATTTAAATGTATATGAACCTTCCCTATACTGATATTAAACCACCTTCTATCTGTATACCTTTTCCCACACTCTTATCGACTATTTAAAGCTCTTTTGTCTCAAGGAAGCGCGCTGCCTTCCGAGACTCACGGAACGTAGCAATCTTCTGGATGCCATCAGCCAGTAGAATGCATATACGGCATCACGTGACTACCTACTAAGAATCCGTGATGAGGTGAAGTCGTGTGTGTTGACGCGCAAATGCGCGAAGGATTACTGTACAAGAATTGTTTAGAAAATATTCATGTGTTGAGACAAAATTATTCAAAAAGAAAAAAAAAACTTTGATCAAATGTTGCTGGATAAATGGAGCCACATAATTTATTTGCCAATCCATCCTGTTGCTTGTTGTTGACTGTGGCTTCCAACTATGAAGGCATAGCCTGAAGAGGATTTATAGTATTTAATTTAGGCATGACAGCAAAGCTCTGACAGGATGAAATGTTACCATAAATTAAATCTCAATCTCCTGAGGTTTTTACATTTTTCAAATGTTTTTTTCCTACTCTCTAGCCACTCTGCCTGGAATGTGGGCAAGAACAATTACCATCGGTAGTGGTGGGAAAACATTTACTATCACTGGATGGAAGGTTTGAAAAAAAAAATCCACCTTCAGATATAGAACCCAATTTCCAATATTCATCATTCAGTTCATTTAATCTATGTACCTTTTTGTGTCTAGCTTGGCTGGTCTATCGGACCTGAACACTTGATAAAGCAGCTCCACATTGTCATGCAGAATTCCATGTACACCAGCCCAACACCTTTACAGGTAAGGTTGTGTAATTTGATCGCTGATCCCTTGATTGGTGTTGAGTAATAAGCTTACTGTATCTGACATGATACAGTAAGCTTAAGCTTATTGTGTCTTTTCCAGTTAGCAGTGCTTTTACTCACCTGAGCTGATTTTTTTTATTGTTCACATCGAACAATATTTATCTGTTACACATTTAACTGTATACTAGTTCTGCCTAAGCTATGATAACTCTCTTTAGAGACTTGCTGTATTCAAGAGTTCTTTGGACTTCATCCAGCTCTGACAGCAGTAGTTCATTAGCTTAGCTGTTCAGGACGGCTTCTCTGTGTGTCAGATGTTTAGTTGCTCCTCTGCATCCTTCAGAGACAACTGTACTTGAATCTAATTTCATGTGCTTAATAAGGATGAAGGTGTATAGAGAAATACTAGTCTTTGTGTCAGTGGAAAATGACTCCCAGTTAGACCAGTTGGAGATCACTAAAGGGTGGCAGTGGCTCAGCAGTAGAGCGGGTCGTCCAATGTTCCCAAGATCGGCAGTTTGATTCCCGCTCCCACCCAGCCACCCGGAGTGTGAGCTGACAGTGGGAGGTGTTGGCTCACCTCCCAAGCACTGCCAAGGCGCCTTTGAGCAAGGCGCCCTTGAGCAAGGCGCCATTCCCCTTTAAAAATTTGCTCATTTGGGCGCACCACGTAAGTGCGATGCCGCCACTCCCATTGCATACTTACAGGCCCCTTGTGTGTGTGTGTGTGTGTGTGTGTGTGTGTGTTACAGGGGCCTGTACACAACATATACTGTATATCCATGTGTGACTTACTAACACTAGAGTGTGCTATTAATTTCACCTAAGGGATCATTCCACTATATAAAAAAAAAAAAAAAATTTAAAAAATTAAACTGAATGTTGAGTTGGTGTATGCATATGCAAAGGTATCTTTGGACACCGTAGGTGCTGTTGGACTTTTCTCATGATCCCTGCTAAATCTGACCAGCAATCATAAGTTTAGCCACATGTTGTCATTCAACTGCTGTCTTTGGCGGTGGTGTTCAGAAAACAATGTGGGTTTTGCTGACAAGAGCAGAACATTCTGAGGAAAACTTGGTCTGAGGAGATTTTATTGGTGGACCTAAAAAACCATGACAACCAGAGATGAGAAAAGAACTGCAAACTGAGATGCATCTGTTCACTTCCATGAGAGCAGTGATTGACCAAAACCTCCATAGACAACTTCACAGACTATGTCCTCCTCAACTATTTAAAGAAAACTTCAGCATATATTTTCTTTGAATAGAAACCCTAATAAAAAATGAAAGTGACCTCTGGAGTAGTCCAAACACAGAAACTTCAGATCATCAGATCTCTTACAGAATTGTATTATTAAATTACTTAATGTCTGATTCTTACTCATTTTGTTCTCCTGAAAATTTGTAGTACTCTGCTTGTAGTCCATTATTTGCAGGCAGGCAGATTTGTCTTTGAAATCCTACGAAAAAGCATTTAAAACTGTGTTAAACTGGAGCATGTGGTTGTTTCCTTAGGAGGCATTGGCTCAAGGTTTGCTTCATAATTTTGAGCTGATGGATCGGCCAGAGTGTTACTTCACCTCTTTAGCAGAAGAACTTGAGACCAAAAGAGACCGTCTGGCTGCCATCCTGCAGGAGGTTGGAATGACTCCTATCATCCCAGAGGGAGGATACTTCATGCTTGTGGACGTCACATCTCTCAGTGAGTCACTGAGCATTTAAAATGACATTTCTGCTAACACATTTGCACTGGCGATGGTTAGTGGCTCAATCCATGCAATTCAAAGAAACTGAACTCTTTATTCAATGATGTGCAAAATCAAATTTTAGAAATAATTCTTTATAATTGTAAAAGGGTTTTGTGGATCATTACAGAATCACAAAATGTTAACCAAGACAGGAATGGGATCAGCAATAGGAACACCTCTCAGTTGGTCCAGAATATTAATTGTGCTTTTTGTTCATTGCAGATCAGGACTTGTCACACATGGCCGATGATGATGAAGCTTATGACTGGAAGTTTGTGAGGTGGATGATTAAAGAAAAGGTAAATGGTGCCTTCAGTATACAGTCATTTTTGATTCCAACACATTGTTGCCACTGGTTTTAATATTTAAATTTCTGTACTTACCAATACAGAAACTTGCAGCCATTCCTGTAACAGCATTCGTTGGAGATGATTCCAAGAAGCAATTTGAGAAATATATTTGCTTTTGCTTCATTAAGGTAAACACAAACTACGTCCTACCTTAAGAATACTGCACATTCATCCTTCGTTAAAAAGATTTGTGTTTTTTTTTTTTACTTGATAAAAAACATTTTCATAACCTTCACTTGTCTGTCTCTTAACAGCAAGACGGTACTCTGGATGCTGCGGAGCACATTTTGAAAAACTGGAACCAGATTTAAAGGGATGCAGCAGCTGAAGCCTGAAGAATTGTGTTCAAACTGAAGCAACGGCATTGGAAAGTAATACTGTACCTTAGGTTCAATATTCATAGTTAAAATGTCTCTTCATGGTTTGACACTTTTCATGTTTTTCTGGAGAGAACACAAGACCGCAATGCAATGCAACCTGTCATTTATCTCAGCATCAGCTGGAACAAGAAATAAGAGTTCTGAGTATTTATCTTGAAAAACAATTGAAAATGTTTCCGTAGTAAAGGTACAGATATGAAAGATAAAAAAATGAATCATGGCAGAATTCCATTTCGCTGCTATTAACAAAACCGGTTTATTGTCACTGTTATGGCCTACTGAGCTTTTTATACTGACAGAAGTCAAAATAGACTGTATGTGTAAAAATATACTGTATATAAAAGTCAAAAAAAGTGAATTCAGATATTGTTTTAAAAAAGGCAAATGTTTTTGGTAGAATTAAAGAATTAAAGGGAAATATCAGAAAAAGCAAATGTAGCCACGGATTCTTTGTCCTTGTACATTTGTGAGCTTTTTCCTTTCCTTTTTACAATGAATGGCTTTGTAAAGTGCCTTTCTTAGCTTCTTGTCAGCCTTTCCTGCAAACTGACGAACAGACGAATAGATAAATGAAACTGGTGTCCGCACCTCACTGTTGGAGGGAACCTCAGTATAACACCATTGCCTTTGACCACTCAGTGTAGCACAACCATCATGAAAATAATTAATTACATTTGTGTGTCTCTTGTCGATAAGTTTATTTAGAAAGCGCCAGTTCATTTGTGTATCATTAGAAAATAATTATTTATTATCGATCTGCTCTGCAATGCGAACATTGACCTGTTGGTCCTTTGACCACTAGAGGGAGACAAAGTACAATAGAAGTCCACAAAACCAATAAGCGTTCAGCGTGTCCTCCCATTTTACAAATTTAGTCAGACCTCACCCCATGTTGTGTTTTATTCTAATAATTTCAAAATTCAATAACAGAAATAAAATGATATTTGTATAAGTACATGATGTACTACCTCTGTGACATGGAAGAAAGCATTTAATATGGTCTCAATAACACAGGAAAAAAACAACACGTTTTCTTCAATAAAATAAATCCTCCTTCAATGATACAAAACTCCACAGAGATTTTACCACTAGTTAAATATTCACACAAAAGCAAATTTTCACATTCCAGTTACTAGTTATGTTTGAGCCACATACCGTTTCATATAAGACCCTGTAATAACAGGAATAATGGAAAGGGGAATAAGAGAAGTGCTTCAAGCCTTATAAACCTCTTTTGCAACTTCTAACACTTTTAATAATAAAACTCCTAAAACTCCAATCAAAGTGAACCACTTTAAACTGTTAGTAGAGGTAAAATCCTGATTTCTAGATAATGAAACTGCCCCAGACCAACAGATCAGATGATTAGATGTCTGCTTGCATTCTGTAATGACGAGGCCGTGGACCCACTGCACAGAAAGGGTAACGCAAATGTAGGTGTAACCTGATCTTCTGGCGCATTCTTGTCCTCCGCTTATGCAGCAACCTGACATCTAGTTTCCATGACATCATGACCATACGTAAACATGGTAGTTCACAGAGTCAAAGTGTGTGGATTTTAATCTAAGTGTTGGGGAGAATATCGTTGCTCCCTCCACACCGTTCTCCCCCTTTTCGCGCAAAACTGCACACATTCGTCCCTTCCAACGCACAACCACAGGTCAAGTCATTCAAAAGGTTAACCATGAACTCTGAGACGGTTAAAGAATTCCATCAGACAAAGCTTCCCTCTCAGATGAAGTTCAGCCGTCCTTAACAACAGGAAATAAAGTAAGTGACTACAATTAACATTTTCTTCAGGTTTTTTTTTTTTTCAATTTGTTGATGTAACATTTATTCAGTTTAGAAAATTTTAATGCATCCATAAATGTGACTAAATGTGCATTTTTTATGTGTAGGAATATCCAGGATCATAAATGTTTAATGACACAATTGTTGTAATGTAGTGTAAAACTGGTGCGGGGAACACAACAACTGCACTTTAAAGCCTGGCTAGGATTATTCATTATGATGTTGTCCCTGTTATCCTCCTTATGTAGTGTGTAGTCACCAGATCCCCACGGATTAGACGTCTGCCAGGATAATACCATCATCATTTATGTTAATTATAATTATTGTGCCAATAATCTAATGTCACGATCTTGTTATGAGGGAGGATTTAGGTTATTGTTGTCCTTAAAATGACACCAAATTTGAGTTATTTCATGTTATCTCTTGGTGATCATCACAACCTTATTTAGTTCTAGCTGGGTATGACGCTTCCTGCCCTACAACCACAAAACAACAGCTCTGAGTGTCTGATGTAGACAGTACATTGAAAAATATTATAGTAAAACTGAAAACAGACATGGTTTGTGCTCAAATTGTGTATTAAATATGTTCATATCAAGAAAATTTGAATTTGTTGAAATAAGAGTTCAAATTCTTTCAAGAGCTCGTGAAGTGATTTAGGGTTATTGCAATTTTGGTGTCCTATGAGAAAAATTTTAAGTAACCAAGGGCCAAAAAAGAATATGCCTTGTCCTTTAACCCCTGTTGTGGATCATCCTACATATCTCATAATACAAGTCAGCATCGTTATTCTATTGCCCCTGTGTGTATGCTCTTTTCTCTGGGAGATTTCCAGAATAAAGTTTTATCAAATAAAGAATTACAGAATTTATGAGCAAAAAAAATTCCAATAATGTAAGAATATTTCTTTAAAAAGTAATTTTTATTTTCACACATGTCAAAATGAGGAATGTGGAACATCTTGTCAAGCTATATGTAGTACAAGCAATATTCATTCTCTTGGTGCATTAGGGTTAGGGTTAACACCACCTAATTATCAATGTCCAGACTGAAAAGAATGTGTGAGGAATTGGGTTTGTTTCACGTAAAGATCCAGACACACTCAAGGAATCACCTCTTTTGTGGTGGAAGAGAGGGCTGCTGGTGATCGACCGCAGTGCTGTTATTGATTACATTATCGTGGCATTATTAATTAATTGTAAATATTTATTCTTGTACTATTATGATTTTTATTATCAGAAAAATCATGACTCAATTCCAATAAAATTATCAATCAATCAATCTATCAATCAATCAATCAATCAATCAATCAATCAATCAATCAATCAATCAATCAATCAATCAATCAATCAATCAACTTTTATTTATATAGTGCTTAATCACATTGCCAGACATTTCAAAGCGCTTTAACAGACAGAAAACCAACAGAAAACCAACGTGAGTCATATTCTCATCACATTTATTTTTCAGAGCACAGAAAATCAGAATGGAACAGTAGAGAACAGTTGGGAATTGAGAGAACGGATGAGTCAGGAGCACACAGATGGATCAAACAATCATAAAAACATTTATATCAGGCCTATCTGCTGCATTTCACAACATATGTTCTACATCTATTGTAACCTTGACATAAATATCTGTGAGAATTTAAGGGGGTGTACCGCTGCAGCCCCAAATGATGTCCGCTCAAACACAGGCCATATGGTTGTGTGAGCCACTCCTATTGCCAAGCCCTGCTCTGTGCACATGGGCTAACAGCTTGGTGGACACATAATTAATTTGCTTAGGCGTCTGCCATTTATTTTCCAACGTACATTTTGTTAATTGGACAGAGGAGGTTCGAATCAAATGAGTGTTTCTGGGTATGTTAAGGCTACTAATTGCATGAAACTAACAAGATAGTGGATTCTAAAGGGAATACTGGGTTGGAACTAATGTTTCAGTAGAATTGCTTTATTTTCTTTTTTGTTAGTGTTTTTAGTCTGCTCAAGTCCGCAAAGACAATCATAAATAACATTAAAACATATGATTATTTTGGGAAAAGGGAAAAGAAAAAGGAGAAGGAAAAGGGAAAGGCCGTTTTCCTCGTATACAGTACATGTGTCATTTGCGTTGTACCCCCCATCACCGAGCAATAACTGCTCTTTGAACCTAAGTTGAACCAGACTTTGAAAATAAATGTAATGGAGTTAATTGTCTGGGAAATGCAAATGTTATTAGCATCCAAATATGCAGCATAAATCTGGATGATGACTAGTCTTTGTATTTTGTAAACATCAAAAGATGATGATTGTAATCTAAATGATCAGAGAGATAAAAGTGTGTATAAAGAGTGTCTGTTAATTAGAAATCCTGAATATTAAATAGGTTTCACATTGATTAAGTTCTTTTTTTTCTTTCACAGTTCATTATGAGGAATTAAAAATGCCAGCATAGGCTCAGATAGAAAATAATTAGCTGAGAAAAATGACAGACATTTAGAAACAAGACTTAACGTATCAGACTTGATGTCATTGAACTTTATTATGTTTCCCCAAGAGCTGTTGTTGGGTTGAGAAGTGGAAGTATGTGTTTCTCATTGCTGAGGCATGAGACAGTGTACCAGGGGTTAACGACAACAAACGATTGCACTAATTCAGCCGGATTTCATGGGATGATCGCGAGCCAGTGCCTGCAGCAGCTGGGTGGAGGAGCTTGCATGGTGCCCCTGGAGCTGAACGAAGCAGGGCACGTTGTCCACGGCGACAATCCCTGCTGTTGTTAATCACCTGCCCCCCACCCGGATCTCACCCCCCACTTTCTCCAGCTCTCTCACTTTCTCTCTCTCTCTCTCCTCTGTACTGATTTGCAAGCACAGATTAATCAGAGCATGGGGGCCTTGATGAAATTTTGCTGTTATTGTTCCCAATTTTAGCAACATCTTTTATTGTCTTCATCATTCATTTACGGGAGGGAGACGGTGGGACTGTGTCAATTATGTAAATGATGTTGCACAGTTTTGCAGATTACTTCATTCGCTTGCCATTGTTTGGCATGGATTTAATTATTAAATATTATTATTCTCACGTTTCTTTCCATTCTCCCAAGCTTTGTTTCAATTTGATCTCTTCTCCAGCTGCTCAGCCCTCTGCTCTGAGCCAGAATCAAAGCTGTCTGAAGCGTCAAGGCCAAACAAATTCCCTCAATTTAATGATTTTGGAGTTTGTAGCTCGCCTTCATCTGTGGGCACAAAATGTAATTGGAAAAAGACGTGCCACATTCAGTTCAATGACCAGGAATTGAATCTAAGTTTATTCAAAATTGACATTCAATTATGTAGCACCTAATGATATTTTAATCTCTCTCCTTTAATTCCCAGGAATTAGCTTTTCAAAGGCTTTGTCTGGCAGCAACATAGACAGCCTGAATAAAGAGTACAGATTGGTATTAGATTCCAGTCATGATAGGGAAATTAAAGCTTTCATAGTTCACACATTCAAAGGAAAGCCAGTGTTCCCTGTTAGACATTTCAATCCCTGAGTATTGAAGCCATCATTGCCATTTTTCCTGTGACAAGATAAGTTGGAGATTTTAATACAGCAATGCAGTTTAGTAAGCATGAACCAGCTTCTGCAAAATTTTTGATCTGATATCTGTCAGATGTAAGACTGATTGTGATTTGATCATCTCTATTGATCCCATGAGTTAAATAAATTTTCTATATCAAAGTTTTTTTTTCTTTAATCAAGGTATATCACCCAGTAGGATCACATGAAACACAGAAGAATAGCCAAGCAGCTCAGTTACCCCAGTTACTACTACTACTACTACTACTAATCATAATAATAATAATGATAATTATGATGATAATTATTATTATTGTTAAAAACATTCATTCGACATTCTGGCTGATCAGATCTGGAACACTGGCACAAGATATGACTCCCATGGATGTAGATCCATGGTTTACCTTCAGAATAAAAAAGTTTCCCCTCAGAATAATCTGTACCCAAATAGTGATGATCCAGATGCCCCTCATAATCTCATGAATTGTCCTCTGGGTCATACCATATCTCTGCAAAACATATAATTAGTATCTGTTCATACATTTTTGAGGAAGTTGACAAAAAAAGCATCCCACACGAAACTTTTAACTCCTAAGACGTTAGGAATTAGATTCGGAAGCTATTTATCATAAATCTGCCACTGTTGGGTTTAAGTGACTGCTAAATAAAGCTGCGTTTAGAATTTATGTCAACATTGACAACTGAAATTCTACATATCAAACTTGGTGTCTGTAAATAGTCACAAAGACAATCATGACTAGGGAACAGGCTCTTTGGTGAATTTAAGAAGCATTCCAGTGGCAGCATGTGGTGAAACAAGGAAGGCTGCTGGCTCAGAAACTCAAAGGAGCTGGTTTCATTTCCTCTATTTAGAAAATAAAGACTTGCATAAAGTGGTCAAATCATCCTGATTCTTGGATGAGGAGGGGTACAGGAGTAAATAAAATGCATTCAGCATTCAAACATATATTCTAACAAAGAAATGCGATATTGGCTACAGTTTATAGTCAATGTGTGTTACAGCTGGGCTGGTGGTGCTGCAGCTGAGTCTGAATTGAGCCTCCTTTCCTCAATTAACAAGGTTGCCATGGAGTTAAATATGAAATAAGACTTGTTTTAAATGACAGAAGCTATCCACTGAGAGCTCTACTTATTAAAGAGCTCTCACTGGGATTTACAATAAGGATCATTATCTCATATAGTTCTGCATCCAATATCTGATAACGACATCCGATATCCGATCTGAAGCCATGCACTTTCATCTCCTAACTGAGGCACTCGTTTAACTGTAATTTATCTCCCTTTTTGTTTATGAGTCTAAATGATTCTGGTTTGGTAAATTTAATAAAATGCAATAATAAATATAATAATGATAAAACTCTCTGACCTTAAGTTATCTTTTAAGTGTGCAAAAAGATCAAGCAAACTAGTGTTTCTTTTAAGAATGGCTTCCATTGGTTGCCTAACCCTAACTGTAACTCAACATATTCAATATATGATGTATAATGTTTTCATTTTATTTCACACAGTCTTATCCAGTTCATTTCTCGCTACTCATCCTTCTGCTTTCTGAATGACAGCTTCTTTTGTCTTGATTTTGTGTAGGAGTGAGTTTTCATGAAGGATCATACTTCTGTGATGCATTTTCATACCACATGTCTTGTTTTGTCCTTGAGCCATATGGACCAGTAGAGAATATTTATTAGTTTTCATGTCAGCAACCCATGCAATTCTACTATTTTAAAAAGTTTCAGTTTGATACGTTTATGTATTATATTCATGCTTTAATGCAATATTATGTCACTAAGAATGACCCTGATGTTTTTGTAGTCCTTCTGTAATATGTCTCAGAAGAAATGTGTTCATCTGCTTCTCTTCTGCTGTTCACCAGCATCTCTGAACCAACTTAGAAAAGGAAAATTTTAATGGTACAAATATTTTTTCCCCCAATTCTAATGAATATCAGCAAAACTGAAGGTTTTCTCACTTTACATAATTTAATGTCATTTTTTTTTAAACAAATACACTATATCTATTTTTTCTCCTGACGAATTCCAACCTTTACTCTTTGGTTGCATGCCTTGTCTGGGAAACCTTAGAGGACAGGTCTTTATTGAAAGCGTTCCCCAACTGCACCTCTAACTGCACGAGAGAGTCACAAGATGCTTCCTGAGCGGTCCTATGAAGGGGAACCGCTGCTTCATAAAGGGTTGGGTGCTGGGCCTGAAAAACATAACCCATGCAGCACTTTCTTTGCTGATTACTCATTGACATTTTCCTGCCTTGTGGGATACTTCTATTTCTGACAGTTGCTCCCACAGTGGGTGTGTTCAGAGGCATGTCCGGCGCCACTCGTCATGCGGGCCATGGTTGTGGCTGGGAGGAACAGCTGTCTCCGTTAACGAGGCCATAGCCACATAGACCAGCGAGGCGGCGGTGCCCGAGCAGACCAGTGCACCACTCAGGCTCCATAAGGCCCGGGGATACGTAAACAATGACTTAATGAGAATGTGTGCCATTACTGTAATTAACCCAGCTCACGTCAAGCTCTGTCAGCTTTCAAGAGTTTCAGGAAGGTCTTGTGTTACATTGAAAATGCTGGCATGCAATGACCAGAGGCCTCCATATTATTCACCACAGCCACAATGCAAAGCTTCAGACACGCTGTACTGCACAGGGATTAGCATCTGCCATTAAAACTTCAAGCATTGATGTCATTTTCATGACATGACATTTAAGTTATGTTTGGATTCATTGTTGTCTCTAAATATATGTTGATTTGTCTGTTTCATTTTGGAAGGTTTTTTTTTCAGTTTTGTTCAATAATAAAACTTCCCACTCGCAGATTCAGTTTGTGGTTAAAGGTTAGCTGAACACTGACAGCACTGAAGTTGTCTTCAACAAAGCACACACCTCTGCATGTTAAACACTCACCTTGAGGTAGAAAGAAATCCTGTCTTTGTCCACATCTATGCCTGTTTACCCAATGGATTCATAGCACTACTCTTTTTGTCAAGTTGTACGGCTATCCATCCCATGGCGTTTGCATCATCCTGCTAATAAACCAAATACTGAACACAGAAACAGATGTTGGCGACTACATTCCCTCCATGGTGTAAAAGAAGACGCAAGGTTCAAGAACCCTGCCAACAATATTAATAGCGGTCTGCAATTTAGTGATAAATTTCCAGATACCTGATTATCATTGTTTCTAATGTTATATGTTAGTTATAAATGACATCTTCCTCGCGTGCCAGTGGTATTCCTCCATTTATGAACTCTCCTATGAACAAATTATTATATGGGGCATAACTCAAACGTAATACTTTTGCTATTCAGGATCTTTTACCATTTATATTCTTTGCTTTTGGTGAAACTTGGTTAAATTTAGATTAGGAGCTATTTGTGACAAACTTATCAGGGTAGAAAAGGTAGTTCAAAAGCTTGTTTGTTTGTTTATTGTTAAAGTATCAATTTATCTTGTCCATAGATGCATGATTAAAAAGAAGTGAAGTTCAGGGACACCTTAAATAGTCTTATTCAGTGAAATTCACTCATTGGTGGGATCCTGAACATTTCCTGATTGTTGAGTGTCAGATTTCAGTTAATGAAGTGTTGTTGTGGTTGTAATTTGGCCCCGTGATGAGCCGGCATCTTATCCGGGGTGTACCCCGCCTTTTACTGTAGCCGGTTAGGACAGGCTCCAGCAGATCCGTGACCTGCAAGGTAGATAAGCAGCTTTAGATGAGATAAATGCAATTGTCTTGTCTACAAGAAAATGGACAGAAAATATCCCCCGCATGTTCTGAAACCTGGCTTTATTTGCATGTTTACTAGTCCTTAATCACTTTGGTTTAGCTACTAGTTGTGCCAAACATATAGAGCATAAGGTTGAAAGTGCAGTCCGACATGTTCTGTTTCACTGGTTTGATGAGGGATTCGAAAAGTTATTTTGTAGTGCAGATAGACTCAGACTATATCCTTTTAGTGGTTCCTTTACAACATCATCAGATGAAGGAGTGTATCTAGCAGGAAAGACACATTACTAACAGTAAATTATGGTATGAAGTTGTCAGCGGGGGTGGCTGCAGTTTACATAACGGCCTAATTTCTAGCAATTGCAGGGTAATTATCTGCATTTGCAATTGTTGTGAAGTCTCTTAGTGGCTACGCTGGAACTTTTAATTTAAAGTTTATTGTACAGGGATGAGTTGTTGGCTTATATGTTTGCAAAACACCACAGGGCATAACTGCACCATAAAACTGTGACATAATTGCAACCTAATTAAGAAAGTAAATTCTTAATAATAATAGGATGCTATTTTGCCATTGCTACAATCATCCATTGTGTTGTTGTGGAATTAAAATATTTATATTTATGTAAATTAAAAAGTGGTATTGCTTACTAGCTGCACAGCATAAAGTCAAACGTGCTAGAATGTTCCTCTGTTATTGTCACATTGTTTTCATTCATTTGGAGAGGCAGGGGGTGGGGGGCAATAATGAAAGATAAAGACGTCAGCCTAATTTAGTAGGGCAGACATAGAATATAATACATTTTTAATTAGTGTAGAGTCACCTGAAACTAACTTACTATGTTAATGTTAACACACAGAATCTTTAACTTCTACAGGGCAGTGACGTGCGGTGAGGTTCATGCCTGGTGAGGCACTGATTTCATCATAATTAGATTTACAAACATATGAACCTACTGTGTAGCGTATTCACCATTTAGTTAGCAACAGTGAGTGGGTTATTTTTAAAGTCTCATAGTAGAAGTATTTACACATACAACTGTAACACACAAATAAGCTCATTTGATTAAAAAATGTTGTTATATTGTTACCTACATGTTCGTTTATATGTTGTTTACTTATATATGAAGTCCATGCGCAAGTTGGGGCGGCAAAGTCTCAGCGGTAGAGCAGATGTCTTAAGACCAGACATCGGCGGTTCGATTCCCGCTCCCGCCAGATATCCACAGAGTGTGAACTGACAGTGGGAAGTGTCAGCTCACCTACTGGCCACTGCTGAAGTGCTCTTGAGCAAGGCTCCCTACAAGCTGCTCATTTGGGGCGAATCCCGAAGTAGCAACCCTTCACTCTGCCTCCCCATGTACTAACGGTTGTTGTGCTACTTGCATGCCTACAGGCCCCTAGTGTGTTATGTTTGTTCAGGGGCCTGTACACAACATTGTATGCATGTGTAGCGTGGTGCAGAATGAAGCTGCCCTCCACTACACCTTTCATTTTTAAAGTGTATTATTTTTGTCTGCAAAGAGCAAACCAATTCCTGTTACTCATTAGTTCGCCACACGCACGGCAAATGCACGTTCAAGTGTACGTTCTCATTCTCTGAATGCTGCACACGGAGTTTAGCGAACGTGCCCTCTGCTGGTAGGAGTCAGACAATGCAAACCGCTAGATTACGTTTACAACCATCCAACCAACCTCTTACCTTTACAGGAAACACCCAGAAAATATCATCAAACTCAGAACATGAGCTGTACTAAATAAATTGTAAATTAAACATATCAATCATATTCATGTAGGTATAATCAAACCACTAATGGCTATGTATACCACACATGGTCTGACATACGTATATGCATGTACAAGTGTGAAGATAATTTCCCTATAGCGTATGAATAACGTCGACTTTCTTCTTTGTTTCCTTTTGAACAAAAGCATCGAAATTTTTTTGAGTAGTATAGTTAGGCAAGATGAGCGGAAAAAACAAATGAATGGCTGCACCTGACTTGCTGACTATAGATTGTAGCTTGCTGTCACTTATTCTGCGGCGGAGGAGTCTCAAGAGGAATCCCTGGGATAACTTGCACCCTCTACCATGAGGCAGGAGAACTGCATGCCACACTTTGAGGCATGCACAAAGTGAAGCATACACTTTGTGAGTTGAGTCGTTTTAGGACCGCTCAACTCAAGAAAGATGTTACACACATACAGTTGTTGACAAAAATCACTGTACATTATATACATTAGCGAAAGTATGGAAATTTAGTTCATATAGCAAACGTGTTTGAACATTTTAATAGCGATATACAGTATAGAAAGATAGCATTGCGGTCTCACTATATAGCATTCTAGCACAGCTAGTCGAGCCATTGCACAATCCATGGTGAGGCTCTGCTGGCTGGTGCCTCACCGAAGGTCTCTGCTCAGTATTTCAGCAGTAAATGTGAAAATTCAGCAATTTTGTGTGAAAATAATGTAAAATTGGTGATGTTAAAGGGAAAATAACTTTAGAATACACATCACAGGGTAAAAATAACTATTTAATTTATTTCTTCCATTTTCCTTTTTTTTTCTTTAATGATGGCAGGTGAAGCCGTGCCTCACCTGCCTCCCCTGACCGTACGTCACTGATACAGGGGGAACTATCTCTGTTAGCAAGCCCATCTAAACATTATAAAAACAGATAATTGGACAATTGTGACTTATACAGCCATAACCCCTGCTCATCATGTCACTTTCATTAATTCATTGTACCTGAATAAAGAGGGAGACCTTTTTTTTAATTTTAAAATGCACACAAGTGGTGGGAGCAATGGCTTACGACTGTTTTCTGCAGTATTCACACAGATAATATGTGGCTTTGTCATAAATGTAAAAATGTAACTACTAATTTATGGAACGGATTGTTAACAACATTGCAGAGATCCAGTGGTGCAGGGTTTTCTTCCTGAAGTGTAATGCTTAACATGACCTGACACCTTAGCTCATATTCACTTCACACAACATCGCAGTAAACATCTCCAACATGAGGCCGGGCTGAGGGGGGAGAGCAGGAATGTTAATCAGGAGTTAATGATATCCTCAGAGATGATTAAGCTATAATTACAATAATCTAATAGAAGGTTTCTGTCTAACCGTAACTGAAGCTGAGCAAATCATCATCCATCAGCTCAGCCTGAGTTTCTCAGCTTAACCTTAGTTACTGAGCTCATCCTGAGTTGCTAGGCTCACCCTGAGTTTCTCAGCTCAACCTGAATTCCTGAGCTCAACCTGAGTCACTGAGCTCAGCCTGAGTTACTCAGCTCAGCTTTAGTTACTGAGCTCAGTGTTGCATAGACCAATGTCTTCCTAGATGAAGGGGAGCCTGAGCCTGATGGCCTCATTTGAACTGACTGATCTCATTATTGCTTCTCTTGCTGTTTGTGTTTGTTTTCAGCATTTCTCTTCCTGTATTCCTCCAAATCTAATAAAACGCTTGGAGAGTCTTCCATAGTTCCACCAATAATCATGGTATTCATTGCATCTATTTTCTATTTGTAACAATGACTTAAAATTATGTGAGGCAGCTGAACCTATTTTATACATTTGGACTACAGTAGACTGTTCACAGCTTCTTTTCTTCCTCCTCTATCTCTCATTTGCTTTATCTCTGTCACTCCCCCCACACACACTCCTTCCTTTTGAGAAAAGAGGGCTACGCATTAATGAGTCAATGTGGAGCTGTATTATGTTTAATTAGGTAGTTTATATAATGAGGTGTTCATTTCTAATGGAGGGACATGCTGTGAGCAGCACATCTGCAAGAATAACTCAGGCAATCAGCGGCATGAGGACCCATGGAACTGCAAATGAGACTTACTTACTCAGAAATGAATTATGTCTCAGTGCCTTTCCCAAAGCCCATTAATTAAATCCACTGGCATCAAGGTCTTTTTCTTAATTTCATGTACCATTAGCATAATAAACACAATTTGAGTTAGCACAATGTGATCAGTTTAATGGATGCTATTTATTTTACTTTATTATTTAAAGCTCTGGTAATGGGGAGAGAAACATAAATATATCTCTATGACTCCCTCTATGAAAAAGTTCCATCAGGCCCTGGCGTCGATGCAGATGCTCCTTTCAGCGACCCCATACATTTAGAGATGTGCCGCTGCCCTTACAAGCATGCAGAGTGGAAAGGTAGTACATGGCTCTAATTTTAGGGCATTAAGATGCGGTTCAGTGTGAACTCAAGCCAGGTTTCACGTTCATTAAAAACGGGCCCGTGGTCTTACGTGGCACAATCTCGTGATTCAAAATGTGTGAGGTTCGAGGTGTTCTGTATTCCAGGGTCTGCTGAGAAGAGAATTAGGATTTGAGGAAACACACAGAAACACACACACACACACACACACACACACACACACACACACACACACACACACACACACACACACACACACACAGGGTTCTTAAGGTGTAAGTACAATCCGAAGCGGCAGCAATTCATGCACCTTCATTAAAACAATACAAGAGTTAATGTATGGCAGTGAATTTGTTCTGACCTTAAAGCGATACCCTAGAGGTGAGATATGATTAGCGTTATTGTTGAGGACAGGTACATCATTATCTCAATGTACCTCGACCATTGCCAAGTTCCACAGCCATGCACCATCCTCTGACTCCAGCACAAGAAAATCTCTGCTCAGGAGCAGAAATGCATTTAATCATCTACTCAAGTTTCAGGAACTGCCCCGGAGTGCTCCAGTAGAACTATGAAAACTGCTCAGCAGAAATGTGCAGCAGTGTTTTAAGTTCCCAAATTAATTGCCTAATGGATTAGGAGGTATGGAGTGTCCTACTTTACTGGGATGGAGCAATAATTTAAATTGTGCCAGGTGAGGACATAGAGAAGTTGTATTTCAGGAGAATGTTTTTGTGGTGTGTGTGTGTGTGTGTGTGTGTGTGTGTGTGTGTGTGTGTGTGTGTGTGTGTGTGTGTGTGTGTGTGTGTGTGTGTGTGTGTGTGTGTGTGTGTGTGTGTGTGTGTGTGTGTCTGTCTGTCTGTGGTCATGTGTGTGTGTGTGTGTGTGTGCTTCAGACAGAATACATCTTTTACTGCCCCAAATACTGTGGAGCCTCCTCCCCCCACCCTCTTTGGCATTCAGGGGTTCATTAGGCAGTCTAGCTCCTTGAAAAGAGAATTACATGCAAGCCTTTACTATCATATATTCTGGTTGCTTACATGCATGGTCAGAGAAAAAGTACTTGTACAGACACATGGTGACTCTTACACACCCGTGTGAAGTGTGTCAGGTACATTGTGACTTTCTGTGTTGAGGTGCAAGATCTCTTCAAAAGGGAGCGATGTCGTTAAAAGCGTCTCTCATTTTGGACAATCGAAGTGACCAATCGTCACACTGTTACTTTGGCATACCTCATTGTAATGGGCATTAAAGTGGAGTGATTGAAGAAGAACGGCACCATGTGTCAAGTGCTGACTGAAAAACACATGACACCAAAATCCATTAGTGTCCTCCGGAGAGACAATACCCAGAACTTTCCCCTCCTCCTCCTCCTCATCCTCCTCCTCACTCCAGACTTAGGGTTCTCTGTCTGACAAAAGACACTCTCCCTGCTACAGATAAGAGGCCTGACGATTAGCCCAGGGGTTGAACTGTGCTCCATTTCAGTTTTTGTAAAATGAGAACTTGAAATGATGTCTTTGACATCTGGTGTACAGAAAGTGGGTGTTCTTATTTCTATAATGGATCTCGGGCAATCATCTGATAATGTTTTCACTGGCAGAAAACTTTCCTGGACATATTGATACCCAGATGTGTATTCTTTGTGTTTATCGCATGAATTTACATTGCCAGGTTTTTTGAAAAAAAAAAAAAAAAATTCTTTCTCTAAAATGACAATTAGTTTCATGAAATATCTTAACTCACACTCCATATTTGTATCAGTAAATTTGTAGTTTATGCATTATCTCCTGCTCCTCTGCTCTTTTTTCTGCATTAGAATTTATGTAGACATGATTTAGATACTACATTTGAAAGAAAACTAACTTTAAACTTACTTAATCTAAGTACATAAAAAAGAGAGAAAAATACATTTTGCTGAGGACCAAGCAAAGGCAAGTAGGGAGTCCAGACTTAAGGGGAATGTGAAACCTGAAAGATGACACTTTTCCTCTCAAGGACTGATAGTAAGCAGTGGAGGTGACAGTTTGGTCCCATGTCAGTCTCATGGTGGCCCACAGGAATCAATCCCAGGTGCTATCAAATAATCCTACTAAATCACACCCTAATTTTCACATACATGCAATCCAAATGTACACCGGTGTATGTTTGGATTACATGTAGCTGTTATGAAGGAGTTCCAGGTAGCAGACTGAGGTGGAGAACAGACAGCAGAGATCAGAAGAGGAAGGATTCTGATCTTTGAGCTGAAACTGATCCAAGATGATGCCCATCCATCCATGTGTCCGTCCATCCATCCATCCATTCGTCAATGCGTGTGTCCGTCCATCCATCCATACATCCATTTACTTATAGACAAGACAATCGTAATCGCCTTGTCTAAAGCCGTTTATCCGCATCACCCTTACAGGTCACAGGTCTGCTGGAGCCAGCTGACAATGGGTGAGAGACGGGTTACATCCTGGATGAAAAACCAGCTCATCATGGGGTTGAACACTACATACTGTCTATCTAAGAAAACAGTATATCTGCGTGGTAGTGAATGCTAAGGTCAACTTTAAACAAAATTTTAAATACAGGATAACATACCTCTCGGCTTCATGGTGTTTGTTAAGGTTTGTTTTTTTTAATCACCCACAGGAAACTCAAAAAAAGGCCGGCGTATCTTCTCAGGTGGTTCAACACCAGTAACAGGAATGATATGTTAATGTGGACAGCTTTGATTGGTTCTCTTGTGTCTATTCAGAGCACTGATGGGTATAAAGCCTTTATTAAATAATAGTAAAGACTTTACATGATAATAAAGCTTCACTATCATATAAAGCAGTGATTCCCAAACTAAGGCCCAAGGGCCGGATGTGGTCCCCCCTCCATATTTGGCAAGGCCCCCTGAACAGTACCAGAAAAATGCTAACCCACCCCCACCCCCACCCCCCACACACGCTGAACCTGATTGATCCAAAATGGAAATGGCACCTTACATTCTTAGCAGACATGACACAAATGCTTAACAGCCTTAACTTGCAGCTACAAGGCCAGGGAGAACTCATTTGAAACTGAGCGCTGGTTTTGGAAGAAGTGAAAAAGCACAACTTCATCCATCTCCCTGCTACCCAAAACCTTTATAAAAAAAATGTCCCTCTCAGCCTTGTAGGGTGGTATCCGTGTGTCATCCTCAAGCTCGGGTTTTCTACCAGAGGCCTGGAAGTCTGAGGGTTCTGCGCTGTATCTTAGCTGTTCCTAGGACTGCACTCTTCTGGACTGAGGCTTCAGATTTTGTTCAAGGACTCTGCTGGAGCCACTCACCCAGTTTGGGGATCACTGCCCAAACTGCTCTTACTACCACGCCTTGACCTTCCACACATGTTCCAGCTGTTCTTTCAACCCTTGATAATTTTCAGTCTTTCCGTGTTCCTTCTTACTGATGTTGCCGTCAGCTGGAATCGCTACACCTATCACCACTGCTCTTTTCTATTCTTTGTCCAACACCACTATGTCCGGTTGGTTATCCAGAAGCTGTTTATCAGTCTGGAAGCTGAAGTCCCACAGAATCTTAGCCTTGTAGTTCTCAACCACCTTCGGTGGTATGTCCCATTGGAATTTGGGTACTTCTAGTCCATACTGGGTACAGATGTTCCTGTACACTATCACAGCTACTTGGTTGTGCCTCCCCATGTATTCTGACCCGGCTCGCATCTTACACCCTGCTACGACATGCTGGACTGTCTCTGGAGCTTCTTTACATAGCCTGCACCTTGGGTCAGATCTACTGTGGTAAATATTGGCCTCTATTGCTCTTGTACTTAGGGCCTGTTCTTGTGCTGCCATGATCAGTGCCTCTGTGCTGTCTGTCAGTCAAGCTTTATTCAGCCATTGGTAGGTCTTCTTGATATCAGCCACTTCCTCTATCTGATGGTGGTACATGCCGTGTAGGGGCTTGTCCCTCCATGCTGTCTCATCCGCCTCCTCTCTCTCATCAGGTTTCTGCTGTCAAAGACTTGGGGCCATCTTCCTGATGTACTCTTGGATTTTCGATGTTTCATCCTGGACAGTGGCGCCGATGCTCACTAGTCTGCGGCCTCCCTCTTTCCACTTAGTGTACAGCCTCAGGGTGCTGGACTTGGGGTGAAACCCTCCATGCACGGTGAGGAGCTTTATAGACTTGATGTCTGTGTATTCTGTCTCCTCCTTTGGCCAGCCTGTGATCCAAGTGGGGTATCTGATGACTGGCAGTGCATACATGTTGATGGCTCGGACCTTGGTTTTACCATTCAGCTGACTTCTCAGGACTTGCCTTACTCTCTGGAGGTATTTGGCTGTGGATGACTTCCTTGCAGCCTCCTCATGATTTCCATCAGCCTGTGGGATTCCAAGATATTTATAGCTTTCCTTGATGTCTCCTATCCTGCCCCCTGGTAGGTCATCCCCTTCAGTTTTGATCATCTTGCCTCTTCTCGATACCATCTGGCCACATTTATGTAATCTGAATGACATCCTATGTCGTCACTGTAGATCCTGGTGTTGTGGATCAATGAGTCTATTTCTCGCTCATTCCTGGCATAAAGCTTGATGTAATCCATGTAGAGGAGGTGGATGATTATTGCCCCACTTCGGAATCGTTATCTGTAACCACTCTTTGTGATGATGTGACTGAGGGGTTCAGGCCAATGTAGAACAGCAGTGGTGGTAGTGCATCCTCTTGGTATATGCCGCACATGATGTTAACTTGGGCAATTGGCTTGGAGTTAGTCTCTGGGGTTGTCTTCCACATTCCCATTGAGTTCTTGATGAAGGTTCTTAGTGTCCTGTTAATCTTATACAGTTCCAGACATTCCAGTATCCACCTGTGTGGCATTGAATCGTAGGCTTTCTGGTAGTCTATCCAGGCGGTGCACAGGTTGGTCCGCCTGTTCGTACAGTCTCTGTGTACTGCTCTGTCCACCAGTAGCTGGTGCTTGGCTCCCCTGGCGTTACTACCAATTCCTTTCTGTGCACCGCTCATATATTGAACCATGTGCCTACTCATCTTAGCCGCCATGATGCCTGACAGGAGCTTCCATGTTGTACATAGACAGGTTATCGGCCGGTAGTTGGATGGGGTAGATCCCTTCTGTAGGTCTTTCATGATCAGGACTGTCCTGCCTTCAGTCAACCATTCTGGGTGTGTCCCATCCCTTAGCAGCTGGTTCATCTCTACAGCTAGGCACTTATGGAGTGCCGTCAGCTTCTTTGGCATGTATGGTACTGACCAACTTTTCATCTTTGACACTCTTTCTTGGATGTCTGCCATTGAGATGGTTACTGGTTCTTATTCTGGGAGACTGCTGTGGTCAGTTCTCATGTCCACTAGCCACCGTTGTGTGATGCTTCTTTTTTCCATATGCCCTTCCAGGATTTCTCCACCTCAGCTCTTGGCGGGTCTGACCAGCTGCTGTTATCTCCCTGCCACTGAGAGTACACCTTTCCCATTGAGTGGGAAGGTCTTTTTCTTTTTCTCCTGGCCTCTTTCCCCTTGGTGTGTCTCTTCAATCAGGTAGCCAGAGTTCGCCCTCATTACTTGCGAAAACCACATGCCAGAAAGGAATTCCACGATATAGTGACAAAATATTTATCTTATTAATATCAGTATGGGGAGGGTTCGTAAACATTTACGAACCCTCCCCATACTGATATTAAACCACCTTGTATCTGTATTACTTTTTCCCACACTCTTATTTAGTATTTAAAGCACTTTTGTGTCTCAGGGAGGTCCGAGACACACGGAACCGAGCACACTTCCGCTTGCCGTCAGCCAATAAATTGCATGTACTGTATCATGTGACTGCCTACCAAAAATCTGCGATGAGGTGAAGTCGTGTTGATGCGCGAATGTGCGATGATGTACTGTACAGAGAGAGAAAGAGAGAGAGAGAGAGGATATACAGTCTTTATTATATAATAGTAAAGCCTGAAATTATATCCTTAACAGACACAAGTCTCAAATATTTTTTGAGAATAGTAAGGAACGAGATCTTTTTTGTTTTTATTTAACTTCACTTTATTCTTTCAGATGAAGAAGCCAAAGACAAAAAGGTTATTAATTAAAGTGTTTCCTGTAACATCTATGACTGAAAGACTCCAATAAAGAGAAGTAGCACCATAATTAACTGCTGTCCATAAATCTGTGAATCATAAAGTACTTTGACATTCAGTCTCACTTTGGTTGCACCACCTTTCCTGCTTTAACCTTTGTGTTTTTTGACAGCCTCTATTAAGACTGTTTGACACAAAATGAGGATCAATAGTTGAGGTACATGCTTATATTACCCTGGGAGTCCTGCTGGTCATTGAGTGGCGCCATGAGCTCATAGCTAATGACTGAAGATCAATGGCTGGAACTTGACTGTGGTTTGTTCCAGTGTTATGTTTACCATACAGGAGCTGATGTGGCTGCTCTGACATAGTCCACCCCAGGGAATATAACAAAAAACACATTTTCTGATTGTGGTTTTCGTCACTTAATTAAATTTTCAACTACATAACAAATCCATGATTGTACAGGAAAACAAGACAGTTTTTTTCAGTTCACAGATATAATATAGAATTCCTCAGGATTCATTTGGCTCTCATAGATTTAGATCCATGCTCCAAATGTTTTTGGCCCATGTGGGTCTTGAACCGGGAACCCTCTGGTCCCCAGCCCAATGCTTAGTGGAAACATGAAATGCTCAGGATCTCTTGCCTTTAGTGAATTTCGAATAGAATAGAAAGCCTTTATTGTCACTATACATGGTATAATGAAATTTGAGAGGTAATACAAAAATGTACTCAGCTTGAACTGGTTAATTCTTATCCTCATCCCAATCAGAGCACTACATTTTCTGAAATTATCATATATAAACCACTCAAAATTTCTAAGATATTTTACTTCGCATCACCAGTATGCTGAAGATGTGAATCAAGTTTTGGTGAAAAAACAAAAAAAGGGTTTATGCCCTAGAAATCCTCATCTGGGGCAGATCCCACTCACAGAATTAATCACAGTCCAACTTGTAACCATAGAAACATAAAAAGAAACAACAAAGCAAATCTGTTGGCACAAAAGACACTATTTCAGTAGTGCTTGTTGTTTGTTGAATATTTTGTTCAATGAATAAGACCCATATTTGAACTATTCCTGCACCCTCCCCATCCGATGTGAATGTAATGACAGTGAGGAAGGTCTTGGTCTTTAGAAATTATATAATTATATAGTAGGATCCATCCCCCTACCCATTATAATGATCTTTGTACAGTCTCTAATATAGAAGAAAAAAAAAACACCAACACACAGCATCTCTTTTTAACCGCTATCTCCAGTCAATGATGTGTTCCTCCAAAGGAGAATTGGAAATGACTCCCAATGCCACCATGAGCCACTGTGGTTTCAGGCTCTGAGCCCACATCCAGACAGGGGCTCATCCAGTCCACTTTTTCAAACACAGACATATTATTACCTTCCCACAATAAATTGCTCTGGAGGGCTGGGGAAATGCTGCTCTCTGTTTCTGTAACAGTGGCATCTCAGATATCATTAGGAAAGTACTATACAGGGGGACAGCAGATCAATGGATTCCACCACAGAAGCATTAGTACACTCTGTGTATGATCAGTTTACTGAACAACAACGCCTCTGTGTCTCTTACTGGAAACAATTGATGCATTGTTGCAGTGAAATTAATCTCCTGAATTCATAACCCTAATCAGATATACAATTGGCACTACCCAAAATAATTGTGCAAATGCTTACAAATGAGAAACAAATTCTGCATCCAGGCCGAGGCAAGACAAAAGCAACTCTACACATTCAGTATCACACACCTCTTTGTCATCACGCTAAAACAGTCTGAGCGTTGGACTTGATTTAATCGTACATTCATTTCATATTCAGCCTAATCCAAAAGAGCCCATTTAAATCCACAGACAAACACATCATGGGATTTTAGTAGTGCAGTTTCTGGAAACACACCTGAATGTATATGAGCTTGTTCAGCGTGCAAATCGTGATCATGTCCCTCAGAAACATTGAATTCTCTGCTATCTAAACATGATCGACATGTTGGGCTTCAACGATCCTCAGATGAGAAGACTGTGCTCAGAATCGACATTCTGAAATCCAAGAATAATATAATCCAGTGGGCATACAGTCACTGTTTAAAAAATCTATTTCTATATGTACTGCATCTATTTAGACATAACTATAGACACTTTAGTTTTGATATGATGTAGATACAAACAGTGAACTTATAGATAACACTAAAAGGCTGATTGTTCTTATCCTTAATGACTGATATCAACTTTTAAAAATGAAAATAAATTAATTAAAAAAACAATCCTGCATGAATGCAAAAACTTAAAATCCCCTAAATATGTTGTTTTAAGATATTTTCAAGGGGCGGCACGGTGGCGCAGTGGGTAGCGCTGTCGCCTCGCAATACGGCGGACTCAGGTTCAAGTCTCGCTCTGTGCTCTCCCCGTGTCTGCGTGGGTTCTCTCCGGGTTCTTAGGCTTCCTCCCACCTCCAAAAGAATGCACCTCAGGTTGCTTGGCCGGTCCCAAATTGACCGTAGTAGTTTGTTTGTGAGTGATTGTTTGTTTCTATGTGGCTCCGCGGTACACTGGCATCGTGCCCAGAGTGTCCCCTGAGACTGCCAGGGTAGGCACCTTCTCCCCCGCGACCTGCATAAGCGGGTTGAGAAAATGGATGGATGAATATATCTTTCATTATCATTGTTGATCAAACTACACTTTAGATTACTTTACATTGTTTTAGATAGAAATATGTTGATATATTTGGGGGTTCCCCAGGGAATTTGATAAAACAAATATTTTCCAATAAAATCTGTAATCACCTATATTAATATCATATAGTTATGTATTATAACTTCCCAATGTTACTTGGAAGAGTGAATAGATGCTTGCAGTGTGTTTTAATGTTTCCAAGCAGGCATCAGTTGTGCCTGAATTCAGTTGCTGAACCCTTTGAAGAATGTGGGCCATGACCACTAAGCACTGAGTGCTATGAAGTGAGACAGTCTGGCCTATGGAGGATTCCCTCAGCTCTTCCTGTCCTTACCCTTGCTCCATTAAACACCATGCCTATTACCTAGCAACACTGACAACTGGGGTTGATTAGTTGATGATTAGTTGTACAAAGAATCGTTGTGGTAAGAGCTGTTGTAATTACTACTGTACCAGTGGTGGCAGTAAATTCAGCCAGCTGTCGCACTGACTTCTTTCTTCCATTAATTTCCATTAACCAAGTTAGGGTATGAACCTGTTATGGACAACTGGAGCTGTTTGTTCTCATTTTAACAATAAAAAAGAAAAAAAAATCATATTTATTTTCCCAAGTGGTTTGTCCTGACTATTATCTTCTAAATTGACCGATAAAATGTCCAGTGTTCCAATGTCAGGAAACAAGTGACATCACATGAATGAGCGGCTTGCTAAAACTTCAATATACTGTATTCACTTTACTCCCACATGAGACAGAGGGGCAGCAGAACCCCATAAATAGTAAGGAAACTGGAGCAAGGAAATGTAAACTTACTCTAAAGAATAATCAGTTATAATAAATGCTCCTGACATTTATTTCTTGATTGATTCATCAAGTAATGGACTGATGGTTTTAGGAAAAGTCTGAATTCAAATTCCGTTAACAATTCAATCGTTTGAAAATTAAAAAAAAAAAAAAAGTGGCTTACTTTTCAGCATAATATGATTTTTAAAAATGAAAAACTGCATTTTGGTGCAGGTGTTAGTGCTGTCACCTCACAGAAAGAAGGTTTGACTCCTTTCTGTGTGAATCTTGTATGTTCTCTGTGTGTCTGTGTGGATTCTCTGGCTCCCTCACACCTCCAGAAACATGCAGTTTAGGTAAATTACTCACATAACACACTGACCGCAGGTGTGAGTGCGTGTGTGTGAGTGGTTGGTCATTTTTCATGTGGACTACCATGTGTGGCCAGTGCCTGTGGACCATGCATTGGCGACACGTCTGTGGTGTACCCCTCCTCTCGCCCATAGCCAGCTGGGATAGGCTCCAACTTCACTCGTGAGGTGACACGAGGTGGAAAAGCAGCTGAAGACAAAACGATTATGGTCGTCATGTCTTAAAGAAAATGAATGGATGGACAAATTGTGTTTAGTTGACACTTTTTATTGTTGATATCGACACCATTAATGCTTCTAAAACACTTAACTGCCGAGACTGAGTCCACTGTTTATGTGTTGTTGTGGAATACTTATGTATAAGAAGGAAAAGGAAATCTAATCCAAATAAATTCCTTTTTCTCATCATTAGATATTGGTTAGCCAGCAAGCACACAAGCTCTCAAAATGTAAAGTCCTATCTCTGCAGGGGACAATAAATATTTCAGAGAGGTTGTATCAGTTAAGTGACATGGTCACAATGAGAAAAGCTTGCAGTCTGAATTAAAGATGTACTCTGTACAAATGCTGTGGCTGCATTAGATTAGCCACAACCTGTAATCTGTCACTTAGCTGCAGCATGCCTCGCTGTTTGAACTGATGTAAACTGGTGCTGTCTGGGCAGAGAGCTGGAGAGTGTAATGGGGATTCATTGATCCACTGGTCTTTAGCTGATTGAGTTAGATAATTAAAAAGCCTCTTGTATCAGTTCCATTAAGAATTGTTTTGGTTGCTTTTTTCTTCTTGTTCTTGAACAACAAAACTTAGAACCCCAGGAAGCCTACTGGGAGTGTCTTTGTCACATCATTGAATGTATTAGCACTAATTAAATCACTTATTATATTTTCATGACGTGACACCATGCAGCATGTGGACGAATGTAGAAATGTCTAAATCAGAACATTCAGCATTGAATGTGACAGAGTGAGGTCACATTTTCCTCCATACAGGATGTGGAGTGACTGTGCAGTCCTGAAGTGTACTTTGTACCACCTCCAACAGACCAACTGTCCTCTGCTGTCACTGGAAGCTGCAACAGGCCTCCTCAGCAATGGCTACGGTGTCTGCGGCAATGCTCAAAATAGCCATGCTGAGCTCATTAGCAGATTAGGTGTTGCAATGAATCTATGTGGTTAGAGCTCAGCGGCCTGATATTGTTCCTCCAGGATGACAATTACTGCTGATTGACATGTTGGCACATGGGGATGGAGGGGAGGATCCTGCAGCTTGGGCCTGTGGAGAGGCTCCACATGAAGGGCAAAATAATCTTCTCTACATTACATACAGTATCTTAATAGCACAATCCATGTCAGAGACATGGAGAGAAAGACATGCAGGATCAACAGAAATAAGGACTGACACACTGATGCTGAGCAGCAGATGCTGTCTAAATCACATGTAGTGAACAATGTGGGGGTATAACCACTGTATGGTTTGTGACATTGGTGATCGTTGTCAAATTTAGATCCTGTGGCTCATAGTTCTCTGTTATCCTGTTTACTTGTTCAGGCAGAAGTGAATAACACATACAGTACTGGCTATGTCATGTAAGGGTTGCTGCGAGTCAGGTTTAATAAAGAGTTAATATAGGTTTACACAACAATGAAAGAAGAGACACCTGCCTGATTTGTAACGTTAACTAATGTAGCTAACACTACACTTTTCCACACACTTGCTGATGGTGGAATATAACTAAATACTTTTACTCAAGTACTGTTTCTGATTTGAGCATGTTAAATATGTCAGACACTCATACATATTGTGTAGATTTTATACGCTGGACTACATTCAGCTTTTGTATCCATCACTTTGCAGGATGCATTTCAAAGAGAAATGATTTTACAGACTTCATCCTGATGCCAAACCTACTACTACTACCAAAACTTTATCTTTAAAACTGGAACCATTTGGACCTATGGATCTGTAGTATGCCTAAAGAAATGGTATTCAATTAAAATGACATGAGGTCTAATCAGTCAACGCTTTCACTGAGCTTCCGTCCCAAAAAAGATATTGCATGTTGTAACTCAAGTTGTGTTTTTTCTTACATGTTGTATCTCCCTCCAGTGTTCAGTGGTCAGCGTATTCCTCGAAGAAGCACGTGAATGTTCTTTGCTTAGTCTCAAAGAGTATTTAATTGTAATAATGTTACCTTTTGATGCTGAATTCACACAACTGTGTTTGGAACCAAACATACAAAAGGTTTATATTAAGTCACCGTCTGGAGCCAGAAGGTGTTCCCCCAGCAGAGATTAGGTACCCAGTTGTGGATCTGTTAATTCTTTTGTAAAAGTGTGGTGGCATGTTTGAGCAGACAAGTACTCTGAATGGAAAAAGAAGTGCTCTACAATGATAAATGTGTCAAAATGATCCCAGGAGTTTCCAGTCAAATTTTATATGAACTCAACACAAGAGGAAACATCTTTCTTGTCCTGAACTTGTTTCATTTTTGCTGAATGTGGTCGTAGAGATCTGTCTATCTTCCTCTGTAAAGGTTGGACATCTGCTACCAAATGACAAACAAACGTTTTACATTTGTAATTTCAAGTTGAAGTCATGTGGTCTGATGTCATGTTAACCAGCAAGTCCATAATATCCAATTTAGGCACTAGAAACCTATATCATGTATAGGATGGATTCCATGAAGTATCCTGAAATTAAAAACAATGTCACTATCTGTAAGTAAGGTGAAGCACATTGGTGTTATTTGAAATTCCAAAAGAACATAGATTCCAAGAAAACCTCAAAGTCCACCAAGTCTTGGATCATTCTAGGCCTTAACAGTCAGTCTGACTTCAAACGCCTTGAAAACCTCTGGTGGGATTTGAAGAAGGTGGCTGCAGCAGGTAAACCAGGAAGGTTTTTGAACTGCAGGTATTTGTCCCTGAGGAATAACCTAAAATTCCTCAGGGATGATGCTAGAAGCTTGCTTCTGGATACACGTCATGTTTGCAGGAGAAAGTACGTGGGTCTCCAGAAAGTACTGCAGTTGCTTGTTACTTTGAAACTGCAGCAGTCAGTAATACTAACATTTAGTGTTTTATCTGAAACACTTAACAGGATATGTTTAATTGAACTTTTTAAACTCTTCTGTTTCACAATATTATTGCAAACAGGTGATAAACAATAAATTCTGACGACTAATCTAATTTAAAATAGGGGTCAATAAATAATTCTATCATTGTATGTGTAGGACTTCATTAGTCTCCAAAGGAAATTACCAAATGATATGTAAAATAATTAATAAAAATGTAGAATACATGTAAAATAGAGTCACCCAAGAGATGATTTTTCATTATCTGTTGGGTGACTCTTTAAGTCTCAAGACTGAAACTGTGACATCACTACTTACCACTGTGCATGCATCTTTACTGAGCTGGACTCACCATCAACCAGGATTCACTTTCATAATTTCAGCTAGTTCTGTCCTTTTGATCAAGGATGTCTTACCCTCTCCAGGTCTTCCCATCATGGCTGCTAATCAAATAAGTGTGTCCTTTTAAATGGATGCTGTATGTCTGTATGTGATTCTGAACAACCCCCACCCCCAACCCCTGCATTTGAAAGAGAATCACTCTGAGCTGCCAGTGACAGACTGACTCTTGTCTTTTAAATTATACAGTTTGATCCATGGTTGTTTAAACTGCGTATGAAATATTATATTTGACAACATCTTAGGGATGTCAGTAGTGGCAAGAGAATATTTGATTCTTTACAGAATGTGCCAACTGACAGGAAGGCCTCTGATCATGTTGTTTAAATGGGTCAAATCACAACATTTGAACATATTCAAAACATACAGACATTCATGAACTTTGCATGAGGTGCGTGATTTCAAATCCAAGATTGAACATGAAAAAAACCAGGATTTTTTTACATGTTATTTGTGATCGAGAAAAATACTTAAAAGAGTAAAGATTTTCAAAGTGTGTGTTTACACGTAGGTGCATATACATTGTTGAAAATAAAATGAGTCCCCTTCCGCTTTAACTGTGGGCCTTTTCAGCAAAAATTTACCCATGAAAATATTATGGTCATCTCACCTCAACAGTCATCAGATGTTTAAAAAATGAATTTGGACAATCATTTTATCTGCATGTTGGCCCGATTACCATGAAGTAATGCCTGCCTGTGAAGCTGGACAGTATTGACTCTCAGGTTCCAAACATGTCTAGTATTTCACTTGAATACATGGCAAAGGCTACTGCTAATGGACAGCTAGCATGACCCATATTGAAGAAGAAGAAGAAAAAGAAGAAGAAGAAGAAGACTTTTTTTTGACTTCTTCAAAAACACTTTAATCACACTCAAAACATTTTACAATTTTACATTAGATGAAAACACTAAAGAGCTTCAAAAACACTAAAAACTGATAAGTAAGAGGAAATACAATCTAAAATCAGTGCATTATATCAGGAAGTTTGCAAAATTGAGTTGATCATCAATTGAAGTACATAGGACATTCTTGTGACACCAGATGTTCTTAAAGTTATTTAAGTCTTTTGAAAAAACAGTAGCTGCGTCTTGAAAAGTATTGTTTTCAATTCTCCTCTTCCTGGTCACGTAAATTGCGAGTTTTGCTTCTCCAGAGATAAAAGTTTATAAGCTGCCACTTTCTCTGATTCGATCTATTGTACCCAGCACCGTAGTACGAATTTCCTCATACTAAAATTTTCACTGAACAGATTAAAAACATTCGTTAGAAGAGTGAAGAGCACTGCAAGTCTCCCACACTCACTAAAAGCATGAAAGACTGTCTCACTAAGGGGACAGAATGGACAGCAGTGTTAAAAACAGAGATAAAAGCATTGGAACTGATGGCACCGTGTAAAATTCTCCACTGGAGGTCGGCTGTTTTATTCTTGAGGGGAGGTCTGTATAGAAGTCTCCACTGTGGGTCAGGTCCATTTCCCGTCATCCTGCTGGCCCAGTCAGTGGGCGCTCTGTTACACAGGTTTCTCTTGTTGATTACTTTGACACAGTATTTGTACAGTACTTTTTTGTTGGCCGTGTGCAGGCTGATTTGTCGTTCATCTCTGAGGAGGGGACCCTCCAGCTCCCCAAACAGGGGACTGATGTGGACCTCAGGGAAAGGATCTTTGCTGTCCGGCACAGTCCCTGTACTATAGTCCAGGAGGAGGCTTCTCTCCTTCCCGGAGAATCTTTGCCTCCACAGTTGTAGCACCCTCTGAGCCACCCTGGTGGACTGGATGTTCAGCAGGGAGCTCACAGCCTGGGCATCCGCCAACGCTGGCCCGGCGTTGTCCACCAGCTGCTGGAGGGTCAGGGTCCTGGTTCTGCAAAGCGCTGCAGACAGCCCAGGTGTGGCTCCACTGCAGACATCCAACCTGGCTCCATGTACTAGTGGTTCCTTCAGTAGCCAGAACAGAGTCAGAGCGTTTTCCTGGGCTACTTTTAAAAAGGGCCCATGACTTAAAAACACCATGATAGAAAGGAGGCAAACCATTTAAATTAGAAACTTAGAATTCATTAAAAACAGTGCAGCATCCAGTCCCAAGTTACTCACACGTTTGAATATGCAGCTGGCTACCTCTCTCCACGTCAGATCCGGTGGTCCGGTAAGAAACCGCTGGATGAACTGTAATCTGAACGTGGATGTTCTACTAGCCAGGTGGATGACGCCCTGTCCCCCCTCCTCTCTTGATAAAAACAACACTCCTTGAGGCACCCAATGCAGCCCATCCCAGAAAAAGTTAAAAAGTTTGGTCTGGATTTGGGCTAGAAACCCTGATGGAGGGTCCATACAGGCCAAGCGGTGCCACAGCTGTGAGGCTACCACGTTGTTTATCACTAAAACTCGACCTCTGCACGACATTCTGGGGAGCAACCATTTCCATTTTTTAAGTTTTCTTTCTATTTTTTCAATGACGCCTTCCCAATTCTTCCTGGTTGTTGTCTCATTTCCCAGGTACACACCGAGATATTTGAGACCGTCAGTCTTCCAACACAGGTTTTGAGGAAGAACCGGGAGGTTGCCATTCCACTCACCAACAACAAGGGCTTCGAAGAAGAAGATTTTTTTTTTTTTTGCAAAAACACTTTAATCACATTCAAACATTTTACATTTTTACATTAAGTGAAAGTGCCAAAGTGCTTCAAAACTACTAAAAACCAATAAATAAAAAGAAATACAATTTAAAAATCAGTGCATTATATCAGGAAATTTGCCAAAGTGAGTTGATCATCAACTAAAGTGCATAGGACATTTTTGTGACACCAGATGTTCCGAAAGTTATTTAGGTCTTTTGTCATTTTATAAAAACCAAATTCTAGTTTTAAGCGACATCTGATGTTACAGCAAAAAACAAGAAGAAGAAGAAGAAGAAGAAGACTACCAACTGCCTCTCAACATTGAGGCAGTTGGTAGTCATTTGTTTTATCCCAGATGATGGCAATGTTATGACAATGTTATTATGAAAATATATGTTTATTGGAATGATAGCTGAAATTTTTTCAGTTGTTTCTCTCACCAAAAGGTTCCTTCAAGGTCCGCTCATGCAGTTGTTTCAAGACCAACCTTCCCCCTTTCCTGTAGTGTTATTTGTCCAGAAAATCCATGGCCTGTTTACTCACAGACTGTTGTCCTTATCATGAGCTATTTCCTGTAGCCATTATTTCCTCTCTTGTCATGTCACAGAAGAAAGCATGGGCTCATTGATGAGAGGCAACCTACTTTCGATGTGTAGGACACCATTTCACATACATCCCACCTTATCATACCCATGTGCATTTGGTCCATGAGTGGATGTATGCATCCACAAAGATTAAAAAGTGAAGTTTTAATATTTGGAGTACTACCCATTTAGGAGCTCACAGTGGGGCTGGTAACAAGGTATACTGAACTCTCAAACCTAGTACCTTTCCTTTACTGTTGTTAAATATTTTATGTTGCCTGCTGACAATTTATCTGATGATACTTCGTGTAGTTAGCAGCTTGAAGCATGCTTCTGTGTTAGGGACTACAAACATGATGCCAGAGGTTTTTCTGTTCCTACTTTCACATGTATAATTAATGTGGATACAAAACTTCAAATCTGTTGGTATTAGTCATAGATCTTTTATCCCCCTCACATTATATATCAAGTAAAAACCGTGAAAATGGATGATTTTTAATATTCTGCCTAAATTGCTATTTAGCTTTGCTTAATATGTGATTAGGCCTATGAACCTGGTTGCATATAAACTTTATTCATTCTGCTGAAATAGCCCTCCCTTGTCTGATCTATGATAGCACATTATCTCAGCAGTGTTAGAGATTAAAGATGACAATGTCACAATACATTTTTCTTTGAAAGGGCATTATTTGACCCCCTAGTGTCAAGGAGTTCTAAGGTTTCCACTGTATTCTAAATCAAAGCATGAATTCTTTACTTTTCTGTATCCTAAACATGTAAAATAAATTAAAATAAAATATATTAAAAAGTAAAATAAAATACAATAACTGTCCACCGAATAAGACTAACTTTGAATCAAGAGGAGCACAAATCTGGCCTTTTATTTTTAGTGTAACTAGAACAGTTTTGTAACAGCATAGGCTATAGGTCTACACACATGATAAACTCCTCAACCTACTGACCTATTAGTCTCACACATGAGGTGGATCATAAAACTCAACAAGGATTAAATGTGATGATTTTCTGAAGAAGTCTAATACATTGATACACCAACAGCTTTGAACCTAACAGCATGCAAATTTAGCTGTTTCAAATTTATTAAAACAAAATTATTATCCTAATGTCCAATTCTATAAATAAAACATAGCAAAATTACTCTTAGTGGTATTCACATCTTTACCCAGGCTAATCTATATTACATATGCTGGAGCCTATCTGAGCCGATTGGGGCTGTGAGGCAGGGGACCACGGAGCCACATGTAGACGGACAAACACGCACGCACACACTCACACCTACGGACAATTTGAAGCCGAACATGCAAACTCTGCACAGAGCGAGACTCGAACCTCTGAACCATCTGTGCGGTGACGGCGCTACCCACTGTGCCACTGTGCAGCCCCATTTATATATTTGTAGTATCAAATGGTTCATGACTTACCAGCGTAAGAAAAGACAGACCCTGTGTTGGCAGAGGATATATTTAAGAGTCACTGCAATGAAATCCTAATAGAATATTCTAAAACTGTAAAATCAGTAAAGTGAAGATAAAGCATTACGTTGTGTTTTTTGCTACATTATGATAAATGTGCTCTCACTTTGTGTTTGACATTACTCAGAATAGACACAGATGACTATGTGGTTATTACACAATTTCATGTTTGACTTTGATGCAGATTTTGCACAGCATTGACTTCAATTACTTAAGTTTGGACATGCCTCAGCCTTTATTGTTTGATAAGTGCTTTTCCTCTGAGTTCATGTCGGGTGTCCTTTAAAAATGCCATGGCTTTTACCAAAAGCCATTGCACCAGGAAGTAATCTAATAATGAACACAACAGTTTACACACTGCTGCCATTGTCCCCATATTTTAAACAATGGAACTGTGAGCATCTAGATCTTTCCTAATGGAGTAGCAGAGCCTAGAGATTCATTTGATCACATGCGTTTCTTTCAAAGCAAACTGTCCCAGCAACTGAGGATGAGAGGCTAATGACCCGTGAGCAATAAGCAAGTGTTAGGCTGAATGTACTGAATGCAGGAAAAAAGCTTTTTACGGAACAGCGTATCAATATTTTAAAGCAGAGCCTCTATGGCACCCCCTAACTGGATTAGCTATGTGATGTGTTCTGACAGCATGCTGTTAGTAATACTCCATTTGTTTTGTCTATCATCTGATTTTCCCTCGGTAATCCACAGAGCACCGTTATATTTCATAATTTGTTTTGCTATCAGGGCTGATTTGTAAATGTGCAAATTCTAATTAGCCGTAGCCACTGTTTCTAATTTATTAAATATTAAATTATTCCTGTGGTGGAGTCTTTCTTCACATCCCCCCAGATGAAAGTTTGTGGTATGTAAATTCAATTGCCTTTTAGATATCAGCAGTTCTTTTAAATGTCCCCTTTTACGACTGAAGCCATTTTCCTCTTGTTCTTTATTTATCTTCCTTAAGTTGAGACGTATTCATCTCCAGTTGTGTTTAGTTCCATATTCCACCGTAAGACTCTGCTGGTGCTGCTTTCTTAAACTTCTTTAGTGCTGATTGACATGAAAAGATGCTTCATATACTATTGAGCTCGTAGCGTCAGCCTGTTTTTCCTCACATAACAGTCACGTTTTTTGTGGGTTGGCCCTGTTTTCACCAGTCTGAAGTAAAATGGTGTACAGTGCGCCTTTCGCGCATCAAAGCTCGCAACTTCACCTCACTGCGGATTTTTGGTAGTCACGTGATACCGTACACGCATTCTATTGGCTGACGGCATCCGGAAGTGCGTATGGTTCTATGAATCTCGGACTTCTGTGAGACACAAAAGTGCTCGATAAGAGTGTGGGAAAAGGTAATATAGATAGAAGGTGGTTTAATATCAGTATGGGGAGGGTCATAAACGTTTAAATTGCTGTAAATAATAAGATAAATTGTTTGTCGCTCTATCGCGGAATTCATTAATCGCATGTGGTTCCTGGAACGCAATAACCACAAAGTACGAGGGCGCACTGTATTTATCTATAAGTCATGCTAGGGTATGTATTAAAAATACATACATCAGAAAAAGTAAATGTTTTACAAGATGCGTACATGTTTTACAATACTATAAGTATTCTGTATGAAAAGAAACTTCCCAATGAGTTCACAGCATCTGACATATTGCTGTTCCCTTGTAGTTGGTAGACATTTGAAGGAGATGAATTAGTTGGATTATTTTGTGATTGAAACAGATACAAGTATTACAATAATCCTTTGCGTACTCTGCAGTAGAAACACTTTGGGAAAAATCTTTTAGGTGTGTCGGTTAGGGACTAGGGTGGTGTGGAGAAATAACCTGCAGTTGTTTTTTCACATGATGTAAGTTTAGTCTTTTGCCATAACAGGCTTGTACACATATTCATGTGTACAAGCCTGTTACCTTTAAACAGGATAGGAGGAAGAAGATGGTGCTGATGATAGACTAGCAGATCAATTAACCCAAACGAGTAACTGATTTTTTAACACAAAACATTTCAAATGATTTTAAAGCTTTAAACATGACATAAGAAAAGATGTTTCTAGGATATTTATTATTATGCAGGAACATACAGAAACATTCACCTGAAGTCATTAACAATAACGAGTCAGTCTGGGACATTTCTATGGCAGGTTAAATGGAAAGGGCTACGAGTCAGGGTCACATCTCAGAAATAATGATAATATAAAAATGAAATAGCTCTACCAAACCAAAGTTATTTAAATCAAAGTAAATTATGTGGCATCAGTCAGCCGGCCTCAGGGCTTCCTCTCTTCATCAGTGATGTGATTGTTCTGCATACATACACTGTGATGTGCAGCAGCAGCTTTGTGTCCTGAAGCTGTTTCAGAAGAAGTGCAACCCCTGATGATCTGCTTGCCTTTGTGTTCACTCCTCTTGTTTCTTCACAGCTTCTTCGTGCTACACTTTCATTTTTATACCATATGAAATGATTTTTGAAAGCCACTTGTATTCAACTGCCAGATATTTATTGAATGGCCACTTATCTTCGAACTAATTAAATTTTAAGAAACACATCCATCAACCTATTGAGGCAGTTAGAGTCTATCGCAGTGTGGATGTGGATTTCTCCTTAGGATGTTGCACCCAATTCTCTCCACACTAAGCTGTTTTCACACAAAATGGATTTCACATAATTCAGTTATTGTCGATAAACATTTTGTTGACCCATTGTAGATATACAGTACATTTTTAAAATTGTTTTTGTCAGAAGTCATGCAATGAAATGTAAGTGTGCAAACAATATACTTGTGTACTGGAGGCAATATGTCCGTTCAAAAATGTACCCAAACAGTAATTAGCAACAAAGCCAACATTTTACAAGCCATTACTGCCATTTCTGCCATTCCTAACGACACCTCCCTTTATTTTAGCCTGTCTGGCTGCGCTCTGGCTTTTCTTTTGCATAATAAACCTCCACCCAATTTGTCATGAAATCCCTCATTTGCTGGATACTCAGAAAAGCAGATTATGCTTATTTTTCATTTGGACAGTGGGAGATGGAGCCAGGTGTTTGGCAGCAGCAGAGTGTTCAGGTGTAACTGTGCCGGTGACGGGACATGACGAGCAGCCGCAGATGAAGGATGAGGCGTGGAGGATTTTGGGATGCGGGGCACTCCACGACCTGCTCCCTCAAGAATACCCCCACTGATTAAGAAGAGGAGAAACTTTCTTTTGAATCACTTCTTGCTGGAATCAGCTCTTGTTTCTTAATTAGCCAATGAAAGCCATTTTGAAAATGCAGATGTTAATCTGGGAGACCTGAGAAGTGATTCTGCTTTGCTCAACAAGATTAATTCATGCCTCTTCAGACAACTGTGTTTTGATCTATTGCAGGTACATGATCTCAGTGGCTGGAGTCCAAATATTAGTGAACAGTTGTTTTAAAAGTATCATGATTATCATATCTATTAGTAAAACTTGATTACAAACAGTTCTGATGTTCTTCTTGCATGATCTTCTTTATTGTGTGTTAATGAAACCAAATTTTCTTCTATGCTGCATAAATGTGTGGTTTAGTTTTGAAGGTCCCAAATTCAGATTTTTTTTTAAAATTCATGTCATTCAGCTGCCAGATGTCCAACTACACTGTATTTGAAATGTCTTGCCCAAACTGATCAGTGGTCCTCAATATCTTCAATTGAACATTGATTAAATCACTTAGGAACCTTCAGTGTGTGGCTCTGAGCTAGGTCATTACCACACACTGCTCACTTAGCCTGAACAGGACCTTCACCTCCGGGATGACCACGCCCTTATTCTGGAAGAGGATATGTCAATCACTATGTCAATCATTCTCATTGTCACGTCAAGATGGGAGGTGGGACAAAATGGATCGTTAGCAGGCTGTGTGGGAGGACCATTATGTACAGTATATCTAGAGACATGTAAAAATGTCTTTCTCATAATAGGCCCCATTTAACATGTTTGTTGAAACAGGTCCTTTTGTGCATTCAGCAAAATAACACTAAGTCATGAGCAGTTTCAGCAAGGTGTTGTTTATTGCACAGCATTAGCCATACTTTAATTACTTTTTAAGTATAGACAGCAGGGGGAAAACCATGATCTAGAAAAACAGTCGCATTTGTTAGAATCTATGCACAAACCATGATTTGCTCACCTTTTCATCATTGAATTGTTCAAAATGGGTCCGTTTTTGAAAAATATTTGGCTCAGTCCCCTTATTGTTTGTATCCTGTGGTAAACCAACATGTACAAAAGAGGAGATGAAGTCACACACAGTTGGTGGTCGTGATAATGGACTGTGATCGGTAACACTGCAGCGATAAAACAGGAGATGAAGACTTCAAGCTGATATAAATGATGCACATCTTAAAACAAAGGAATTTAAATGTGTAGGGTGGAGGGACGTGTATTTAATTTGCTTTGCTAGACTTTAAAGGCACCGTTCACCCAAAAAATAGAAATTCAGCCACATAGGAATGACAGCTGATTGCTGCTTTCTAGTCTACAAAACATTTGTGGGAGCTTAATATCACAAAATCATTGTAGCATTGACCTAAACAAGTTACAACCCAGCAGAGTACTGAATAAAATGCGAAATGACTTCATAAAACACATTTTCATTCAGTTCATCTTCTTACAGCTTCATCCGCTGTAGCGGTTGCGGGGAGCTGAAGCCTATCTCAGCAGACTAAGGGCGTGAGGCGGGGGAAACTCTGGGCGCTACACCAGTGCACATAGACAGACAACCACGCACGCACACACTCACACACTACGGGCAATTTGGGACTGGCCAACTAACCTGAAGTGCATGTTTTTTGGAGGTGGGAGGAAGCCAGAGAACCCAAAGACAACCCAAGCAGACACAGGGAGAACACTGCGAAAACCAAATCTCTAGAGGTCTCAAGAAGTAGATGTTAGTAGCACCTGTGGTAATTCCACTACATTTATGAGTTGTAACTCAGAAATTTACAATCAGGAAGATTCTTTATTGTTACTTTAACATACAGATTACAATGTTGTGAAATTGTTCTCTGCATCTGACCCCTCTATGAAGAGCCGTGGGCAGGTTAAGTATTTTGCTCAAGGATACATTGAGGCACGTAATAATTCATGGAAAGACTTGATTAAAAATTTAGTTTATGATTTTTCATATGTTGGGATGGTAATTCGGTAGGAAGAATAATACAAACGATAATAATTCATTGTTTCCATTTGACCTGAGTTAAAAATGTTAAATTGATGAATAATCATTCGTTCTGTGTTGGACTGCTTTTGCCTTGAAGATATGGGAACAACAACAATAGCAGCAACAGCTACAGATAAAATAGTTGTACTTTTATATTATATTTTTCTGACAGTCTTCTGTGTACCTGTTTTGAAAATGCATTTGCATTAGTTATGCTTAAAATTTCAACTGCATTTCCTATTTCTTTGTTGAGTCTGTGGTGACTGCTGCACAGCGATAGACTGTGAATTCCTGTTTTTTGTGTTGAGAAAAATGCATATGGTGGAGTGAAGAGAATACACTGAATGAAGGCAAAAGTGTTGCGCTCATGTCGTTTATTTTCCCTCAGTCTACACATGTTTCGGGCCGTGCCACATGTAGACTGGGGCTTGAACCACCTTCACAAAAGGGACAATACAGTTGTCACCTCAGCCACAGTCGCCCTGCATTGCTTGCCAAAATTTGGTGAAGCATGGTATAGAAGTTTGCATGTTGTAAGGAGGAACTCATTACACTAAATTATAGTAGTTCCAGAAAAATACGTGGATTAAGAAATGAATATCACAATTTATGAGATAATTTCTTAATCCCGTGAACTAGAGCTTTTTTTCTAATTAACAACTGTTCAGTCTCAGCCTTTGCTCTCTCTCTCTGAGTGTCCGTCTTGGTTAAGCTAAACATGCAGTCTGAGGAAGGTCCACAGCTTCAAGGTCACAGATATGTGATGGAACAAGAAGTCAGTGAAAAATCAAAATGTAAGGTTAGGTCTGACAAAGCTAATTGTCACTGCAACTCATCCAGGGCTTCTGTTGTTTAAATTTCTATGCACAAGCTTCACATTGTGCAGTTGGGATACATACTAAACAATAAAACAATAATATCAGACTTCGTACCAAACATATGAAAACAAATGTATTGGTATTATTAACCAAGCGCACCCATCACAGAGTTCTCCCATCAGCAGGCAGAGCAACCCGGTCTGACACAGAACTGGCGTCGGCGTCTTTGGCAAGGAAAATGAATTAATGAATGAATAAATAAATCCATTTATGACTCATAAAGAAAGAAACAGACGAACAAATATTCAACTGTCAAGAATGTTTATCTTCGATGAGCTGTTATACGTCGGAAAATAGCTGGTTTTAACTCCGTCCATTCTGTGTGTATATGTAGACACTGGTCACACACACTAACGTCACAACGGTTTTTGTCGCAGGGAGAAGCCCCCCGGATAGAAAAATTGGAAGGTCTTCTTGATATCAGCCACTTCCTTTATCTGACAGTGGTACATGCCGTGTAGGGGCTTGTCCCTCCACATTGTCTACTCCTCCTCATCCTCCTCCTCTTTCTCATCAGGTTTCTGCTGTCTAAGGAATTCACTGAGCAGTTCATGTTTTGGGGCCATCTTCCTGATGTACTCTAGGATTTTCGATGTTTCATCCTGGACAGTGGCCCTGATGCTCACTAATCCTCGGCCTCCCTCTTTCCACTTAGTGTACAGCCTCAGGGTGCTGGACTTGGGGTGAAACCCTCCATGCAGGGTGAGGAGCTTTCTATTCTTGATATCTGTGACTTCTATCTCCTCCTTTGGCCAGCTTATGATCCCAGCGGGGTATCTGATGACTGGCAGTGCTAAAATGTTGATGGCTCAGACCTTGTTCTTACCATTCAGCATTCTTCTCAGGACTTGCCTTGCTGTCTGGAGGTATTTGGTTGTGGTTGACTTCCTTGCGGCCTCCTCATGATTTGCATTAGCGTGTGGGATTCCAAGATATTTGTAGCTGTCCTTGATGTCTCCTATCCTGCCCCCTGGTAGGTCAACCCCTTCAGTTCTGATCATCTTGCCTCTTCTCGATACCATCTGGCCACATTTGTCTAATCCGAACGACATCCCTATGTCGTCGTTGTAGATACTGGTGGTGTGGATCAGTGAGTCGATTTCTCGGTCATTCCTGGCATACAGCTTGATGTCAGCTTGAAGGCACAAAGTTCTTGTGCGCTGGTGATTTTTCCTCGGTTGTAGAAGAAGTGACAGCAAACTACGATCTACAGTCTAGTGAGCGAGTAAAACGCAGCCATTCATTTGTTTTCCGCTTGCCTTGCCTTACTATAAAAATGGAGGATTACATATCTCAACTCTAAATTTTGCCAATGCTTTTGTTCAGAAGGAGCTGTGCATGGACTTCATTTATAAGTAAACATAACATATAAAAAACATGGAGTTAACAACATGACTTTTTCGATCAAATGTGCTTATTTGTGTGTTACAGTTTGTATGTGTAAATAACTCCCTCACCGTTGCTTATTTAATGGTGAATAAGCTACACTGTAGGTTAGTATGTTTGTAAACATCTTCGTCTGACTTTGATGAAGTCAGTGCCTCACCAGCAATGAACCTCACTGCATGTCACTGATTAATCCATGTGCCTACTCGTCTTAGCTGCTATGATGCCTGACAGGAGCTTCCATATTGTACATAGACAGGTTATTGGCCGGTAATGGATGGGGTAGATCCCTTCTGTGAGTCTTTCATGACCAGGACTGTCCTGCCTTCATTCAACCATTCTGGGTGTGTCGCGTCCCTTAGCAGCTGGTTCATCTGTTTTTCTGGGTGCTCATAGAGTGCTGTCAGCTTCTTTAGCCAGTATGTATGGCCCGTTGTTGACCAATTCTTCATCTTTGACACTCTTTCTTTGATTTCTGCAATTGAAATGGTAACTGGTTCTTGTTCAGGGAAGCTACTGTGGTCAGTTCTCAGGTCCACCAGCCATTGGGCATCGGTGTTGTGTGATGCTCCTCTTTCCCATATGCCCTTCCGGTATTTATCCTCCTCAGCTCTTGGTGTGTCTAACCGGCTGCTGTTATTTCCCTGCCATTGAGAGAACATCTTTGCTAGTTGAGTGGAGAAGGTCCTGTTTATTCTCCTGGTCTCTATCTCCTTGGTGTATCTCTTCAGTTGGGTAGCCAGATGTGTTAGTCTCTGTTTGTTGTATTTCCTGGGTACCCCTTTATTCACCATGTTCCTTTTCTGCAGCTCAGCTAGCTGGCTGACTTCTCTCCGCGTCGCCTTTATCTTGGCCTTTAACCATCTTTTCCATGGAGGGTATTTCTTGTTATGCCTTGTGTTGATCTTATATCCCAACAGTACTGTTGCTGTACTGTGAATCAGCTTGTTGGTCTCAGTTATGTTGGATGGTTCTTATTGCAGCATTCACATCTTCTATCAGATCTTCTGAAGGTACTTGACAACTCAGCTTTGGTATTTGTTGGAGGCTCCAGGTTTCCATTCGGGTCAATCTCGGATTGTGGGGGAGATGGTGAGATCCCCCCGCTGACCTGACATCCTGGCTCCCCTTTGACACAGCATTGTTGGAGTATTTCATCGATTTGTAGTTGTGATAGCAGTTTTTGGTTACGGATGTTGGAACACTGGGCTAACAGCTGTTTCTTTGTTAGCCTTGATTGTGGGTTTCGAAGCATCCATTGGTCCCACATCCACCCCATATATCCCCTCTCTCTGGGATTACTCATATAGTAGCGTTCCAATAACTCCGTATTCTCCTCCCTTGTCCATGTTAGTGTGAGTATATATGTATATATATGTATGTATGTATATATATATATATATATATATATATATATATATATATATATACAGTATATATGTGTGTATATATATATATATATTCCATTTTTAATCAAGTCTTTCCATATATTATTTATTTTTTATTTATTTATTTGTTTATTTATTTGTTTATTTATTTGTTTATTTATTTGTTTATTTTTATTATTACCAAACCAGTCTGGGATCTATGATCTTCTGGAGAGTTGGATTACACTAGGTGGAGTCATTCTATGCTTTCGGCATGGACGATGTTGAAATTCAGACTTACAGGGTAGGTCCAGAAGAGTTGTGCATAGACTGAGAAACTACATCTTTCTAACGGCATAAGAGTGAGTAATCATGAATGGAGGTTTTTTTTGTGAGCTGAATACATTTGTTTGGGAATAAAATGTAATAATTTTTTATTTATGATGTAAACTCTCCAGGTTATCTTAAAATTTTTATGCTTTAGTAAAACAGTCATTCTGTCTAGATGTCAAGTACAGCATGCACAGCTCTTAAGCCTTTCGATAAGCTTCATTTCAAGACACTTGGGATCACTGCTGTTGTTGTCAAGAGCATTTTAATAATGCACGTTTTTGTTTTTTGACTACATGGAGGCAAATGATTAAAACTGCAATGCAGAAATTCTACAGGAAAAGAGCTATTCATGTTTTTGTTTAAAACACTCTGAAACTATAGGTTGAGGGGCTCTACTGAGTCACTACTTTATGAATGAGGACAGAAAACAGGGGTTTCCACCCCCAGCTAATTTGCATCACCTTCTACTGGCGGGCATTTTTAATAATTATTTATTTATTTATTTTATGCTATATTGTCTCTGTTTTTTCTCTGTGTGTGAGGACACACTATTATAAATAAACAAATAAAGAAGTAAGATAAATTTAAGAATAAGTGCAGGAACACTCACCCACACTCATGAATTGTTTGTTTTTGTCTAGTAAAATAGTTAACATGTTTAAATTGCAAAAAAACAAAAGAAAACATTAATTATACAACACAATCAATGGTGAGAAGGAGGACAAAGGAAAGCGTTGTATCCATCCCTCTGTTTGTTTGCACGCTTGTCACATTTCCATTCAAGAGTAGATTCAATATTTTTCATCAAACATTTTTACTTATAGCAACCAAGAACTGAAACTTTGCCTTTGTGATTTAAGAGCCTTTATTCTATTTTGTATTTACATGGTTACAATATAAACTCATCCTATAAGTGTGATTTACAAACGAGGTGTTTCATGCTTTTGATAGTTTTCTGTAGGACAGAATCCTTTTCCCATGGACTTATCACAAACACAAGGAATGCATTTAAGATTCTGAGGTAAGGGGGAAAGGAAAACAAATTCATAACATAATTCATGAATACCCTTCATTCTTTCTCTGGTTATAACTTTTTGACGAGTTGTATTGCCGACACAGACACATTTATTTGATGGCCACGCTGCGCCTTTAGAATAGAGTGATTTTGAACACTTTGATATGTCCTCTGCTGTTTGTCTTCAAAATCCCTGCATCTGACTTTTCTAGGAAGTCAATTTTGTGGCAAGACTGCAACCATGCCTGTAAGCCAGCTCATCTGAGCACATAACCTCGATTACATAAGCCCCCGGAATTGAAATATCCTCTGCTTGAGATATTGACTTTAATATCTCATTTGAAAAATTCATGTAACCTTTTGATGTTAAATCCATACTCAATTTGGCAGAATGTTATAGAAATATGCAGAAAGGGGATAGGACGCATTATGATTTTTTTTTTCCAGCAGAGAAATTACATTTTATGGTTGTAACACCAACCTCCCCTGTGTTCTTTTTAGTCCACAAGGGAAAAAAGACGTGGCCATTAAGGCAAAATGAAAAGAGCTATTGATTGGGCTCTTATGCCTTTTCTATTTGCCTCATTTCCTAAATGCATGATAATAAGGGCTCAGCCACTGAAACTAACAATACTCCTTAATGAATCGAACTCGACAGAATTAACCTAAGTTTGCATAATGACTCACAGATGTTTCCATCAATGGATGATATTCATTTGGTTTGTTTTTCTTTGAATTCCATTTACCAAATCCACAGTCGTACCCTAATAGTATTATGATGCAATCAGACATTATTTGATGATTTCTGTTTTGAGAAATGGGTTGCCTGTTATGAGGGATGTCTGGGATACATTTCTGAACGCTATGATATTGGAATTTGCTACTGCTGATGTATTGGTCCTTATAATAGTCAAATAACAAGCATGGAAAACCATCCTTTTAGCTAATGGAGTTTGTCTGCTAATAGCGTTAATGGCGTCAGAGAGTGAGTGACTTGCTAATCTTGAGCTTTGGTAATTGTTTACCCCAGGTGGTGGAAAAGGTAGAACCCATGTTGTAATGTCATCAGCCCCTGTCAGGCAGACAGTTTAAGTGCCACTGAATTGCTTAATGTAAATTAATGTCATGGTATACTGAATTTTTTTTTTTTTTAATCTTACTGTTACATGCAAAACCCTTTGGAGAGCTAATATTAGACATATAATAATCATCTCCCCCAAAAGTTTACATTTTAACTGCTATCTTTAGCTACTTTAAATAGACTAAAAAATCTGATTTTAAGCAAAATATGTATTTGAGTTCTTGTAAAATAAAATTTAAAAAAAAAGTAAGATTATGGTATGCAACCAAGCTAAAATACAGACTGATTAGAGTTTCCATAATATCACATTTTAAACACCACTATCTCTCTAATAATTATCAGGCCCCATTCTCATGTTTCTATTCCTCAAAATGATTAATCTACCTTCGGTCGGAGAGTTGAGGTTCACCTCCATGGTAGCTTGTACTCCAGTGCAACAAACACAATCAGCTTAATGGGAGCATCTCCAGTCACTGTTTCCACCTAATCTTCTCTGCCCTGGTAGCATCACAGCAGCACGAGCTAATACCACTAACAAATGAGATGAGAGATCGTCTGTTATCTGCTTCTGCTCTTTGTTTCCTGGTGCTCCCAATAACTCATCAAGCATTGGATATGATACTGTGATATGCAGTCTAGTGGTTGCATTCATTTTATTGTCCCCTTGGCTTACAATAAGAGTGACGTAGCTACAATCTATCTGTCAATTTGTCTGTCTGTAACTCAAATACTGCTCAGTATTAGTCATGAAACTTAGCTGACATTTCAAACACATGCTAGAGTGAGGCCCTTTGAGTCTTTCATCATTTTTATTTTTGTGTGTCAATGCTTTTAGTACCTTTTCACTATTTCTCAAGAAAAGAATGAAGCTCCCTTTTCAAGCACATCTTTTAAGATGTATATTCTTTCTTTGCTAATTCATACTTGTATTCCAGAATTTTTCATTTGTAATTATTATAATTTTTATATTTACACCTAACTGATTGCTAAATTGAAAGCTCAAAATATGCTTGTGGGGACTGTGGGGTTATTCCACCTTTTAATACATCTTATTAAATTTGTCAAAATGCTTCCAAAAATCATCTGCATATACTAATTATGTCTAACGTACCATGTAAATATATCATTTCTTTTTCAAAGGAGTTGTGTGTCATGTCATTTAGTACACCACACATGCATGGCACCGGTTTTAACATATTCAAAACCCATTTTTATTGTTTTTACAGAGTTTTAATAGTGTTCTTCTAATGCACCAGCTATCTGGACAATTATTTGCACTTATATTCCATACTGAAGTGGCTCAGGTATGTCCTACTTTACGTAGCAGATAAACTCTGATAATCAAAAGCATGTCAAATTGCCACAAGTCTTGTTATCAGCAACGTTAGCTCACACTCTTATGCTAGTTGCGCTAGTCCCTTCTGGCCAAAATATGCATAATGTATCCCACCAGCAAACCTATACATGAAAGCAAGAAAAAGGTTATCTTTTGACCCTCAGTCCCTCTGATCCAAAATATAGTAACATCATTAAGCAAGATGTTAATTGTAGTGACTTTGCTCAACTCAATTGTGTCGTCTAATTTGCTTTGGCTCTTTAGGTTTGCATTACCTCCGGCTATGTATTTGCATAATGAGCGATTGTAGTGCACGGGGGTGATGCTCAGATGGTTTGTCGAAATCCTTTTGTTCAAGCTATCACACTCTCAGCAAGAAAACTGCAATGTTTGCATGGCATTGATAACACAAAGGAACAACACTGAGATAATTCCACTGATTGTGTCCATCTAATGAACTGATGCGCTTTTATTTTCAGCTACAGATGCTTGCACAACAAGAACGAGGTTCACGGCTCCTCAAGCATTGTTTTGGCTGATTTACTGTTGTTTTCTCATGATCACATTGCGTGTTGTTGTATTCCTAACATGTAGTATCATTAGTCCTTTTAAAACAGCAACAAAATAATGGCCACAGTGTCACCACCCAATGTGATGTCATTCAACAGTGTGACTGGCTCATTCAAAATTCAACGTTTTTATCGATGTTCCCCTCCAGAAACAACAGTAGTGGTCCTATTACGTAGCCTTGCCTGCCGCAGCAGCTTCATAGCAGGACAGTTGGCCCTGCTGCTTTCTTTCGCTGTCTCAGCTTAACTCCTTCCTCCATCCGGGGACAGTCACCTGCAGAGGGGCAGATGGTTTCCTTCTCCCACTGGGACTCTCGCTTGCTGCAGTGTTCATTGTTTTCCTTCACATCCTTGAAATATTCATGGCACTGGTAAATTGTTGGCTGCAGAGCTTGATTTTGATTTTGGAGTTTGTTTTGATAAAATATTTGTCATATCTGTGTTTCAAATTAAAAGCAAGCTGGCCTACTTGGGTAAGTTTGGAAAGAGTAGGTTGTAGGTCAAGTATGTAAAAGTGCTCCATCTGTTCTTCCTACAAGATGTGTACAAGATGTGTTATTTTCGGTACTCCGTTTGAACGTCAGAGTAGTGCATCCAACTTTTTTGTAAGAGGAACAATGCTTAATTTTAATAACCTGGAGTAATGTCTTAAGTGTTCTACAGTTTCATAATGCAGATATTTAATTGGTGTGTAGGTGAAGGGAAAGCTTTTCCTAGTGTTTTAAAATAAAACAAAGGTTAAGAGGTCTGGTTGATGGAAACCACTGTCCAAAACAAAAGAAAACAAGAAAGACATAATAATAATCTTATCTGTCCAATGCAGTGTTGCACAATGAAATATATATACAGTTTACACACACACACACACACACACACACACACACACACACACACACACACACACACACACACACACACACACACACACACACACACACACACACACACAGGAAATCCTTCTGTTAATAGATGTAAACAGCAGCAACAAGATGGTGATGACATTGTGGTTGGATTTTTCTCTGGGTAACATTGTCCATCAACTGCGACTGTGTTTTAGCACCAGGCTGTAAACACTTTTCTCCTTGTCATGTCCGAGTCCTACGCTCTGCTGGCTCCTAACACTGCTCTTCTTGTTGAGTGCAATAGCTTGTTCTGGTGGAGATGGGTCGCGGTCAAGATGTGGTTGCTGTTGTCTTATTTTTCATCGCTTGACCAGCCTGAGTTCCATTTCATCCATTTCATTTATCCTGCAACAGACCATTAGCCACAAGCAGCCACAAGTCCAAGCTGCATGCGCTAACATGGCTCCAAACGTACATGTGTTCATTTTCATCCTGGGGTATACAGGTTGGACAATAAATAATAAACTCAATCCTCTGGACAATATATAGTGTATTTTTGCATTGTTTTTGATCTAACAAAAATTAAACAAAAATGTGTGAGGGCATATTTTTTATATATTTTCGAAATTCAAATACTTTTTACTCAGATAAATTTACAGTGGTCAGATTTTCCTTCCGTATCCCGCATTTCAACACCTGACCTCATAAATATTGTATGAGCTTGTTAGTGTGTTGTTAGTGTTTTGCCTCCCCTTTACCACCACCTCCCCAGTCCTCAATGACTTTAGACGCTGGAAGGTGCATCTGAACGACGGCTTCCCTCTCCTGGTCTTACCAGACTTGCTGACATGGGATAGATTCGTATCTATCTTCCAGTGTCGGCCTTCCAAAAAAAAAAGAGAAATGTCAAAAGAAACATGGCAGTCAGAGAATGCAACATCCCGCGACACCCCTGAATTCAACATTTTACCCTGACCTACACATTTTTGTGCCTCTGGCTTCCTGAAAATGTTGCTTTTTGTTTTGCAATTATATGCCATCATGTTTCAGAGATGTGTACCTAAAAAGGCATACAATGCACCGTCGTTCCTCGCGTTTAACGCGTTCCAAGAACCATACGCGATTAACATATTCTGTGATAGAGGACAGAGCAACAAACTATAATATTATTTACAGTAATTTAAACGTTAAACCCTACCCATACTGATATCAAACCACCTTCTATCTGTATTACCTTTTCCCACACTCTTATTGACTGTTTAAATCACTTTTGTGTCTCACGGAAGTCGGAGACTCACAGAACGTAGTGCACGTCCGGATGCCGTCAGCCAACAAAATATGCGTTCGATATCACGTGACTGTCTTCCGTAACTGCGACGAGTACAATACTTGAAATTTGACCTTGACCTAGTTTTCTCAAGATCAACATCATCATCTCATTTTAATCCCCTTTGCAGCCCGAGTAATGTTCTTTTTGTTTCATCCTTCTATCTGCAACGGTTGTGAAGATATTTGGTGGATGAACGGACGGACGGACGGACGAACACACATACACTGACAATTACAATGCCGACTTCCCCTAAGAAGTGTCAAAAGAAATAAGATTAGTTCTCTTTCCACCATGAAAAAAAACATCTTATGTGTGATCTCACCCAAATAATAGTGGAAGGTCAATGGTGAAAAAACAAATTCAATTATGTGATGTTTCACAACAAACATTTAAGTTTTTTTTTTCAGATTTTTCTGATTTAAAGGAGCAACTCATCTAACTCAGCACAGATCAGCGTTAAATGTTCATTGACTACTGTTTGCTTTTGATAGCAATCGATCATTGCTCTTTATGATTGAATCCTTTTTACTTATCCACCATTAAGATTTCAATTAGATTTCAACGTTTGGCCTTAAAAAGATGTTTGCTAAAGAAATTATCTGAAGACATCTTGAATATATCTTAAAAATATCAATACAGAAAAAAACAGTCCTTTAGGGCAGTAACTAATTGTTTTGTTTTTTCTTTTTTTTGCATACATATTTTCTACAAGTATTACCTGTAGGCATGCAAATACAGAGACACGACAATGGTCGAGTGGTGGGCAGGGACTTAATTCCCAATTTGGGTTTAATGCCTTGCTCAAGGGCACCTTTGCGGTCCTCATTAGGCAAATTGGCTCTTCTCCAATTCCAGTTCACACTCCATACATTTTGGTCCACATGGGTTTAGAACCGGCCACCCTCCAATCCCCAAACCAAGGCATAGTGGACTGAGCTACTGGCCCTCAAGAGCTGGAAATGAGGATGATGAATACTTTAATAATCCACAGGGGAAGTTGTTTACCTCTGCTCAATACAATACAATCATACAGCATTGCATTGCAAAAGAATACAGTTATCACAGAAAAACACAGTCGTAAGAACAAATAAACGTAGCATGTAGAGACATATAAAAATGACTGTACAGACAAACATACCAAACCTAACACCAAAAGGAGGAGTGCAGAAATTTCACAACACCCTATTGTATGTCACACGATGGGCAAGCACATCCATCACAATGCAAAATGGTACAAGACACATCATCATTAAAACAAAGTTCAACCAGAGTTCAACCAGAGCCAGATTCCTCGTATGTGTGCACAAACTTGATTCTGTGTCTCAAGAAAAAAAAATTTTAATTAATTCTTCAGACTTCTTCAGACTTCTGCTCTCAAAAATATTTTAATTTAATCAACACTGGGAGTCTACCCAGAGACTATTTTTGTATTTTTGCCTGAAATATTAATAAAACAAGGTGGCCATCCAGTCACAGTATTCAGACTTATTAAATGTTTGGAATGAAATGATTGGATGGATTATTACCAGCAAGCGGGACCTACAGATACTCCTCTTTTTTATTTATTCAGACCTTTTGATTTATTGATGCTGTCAAGAAAATTTCAACAAATATAAGCAAAATGCCTCTAAAATACACAACCTACTTTAACTTGACACGCTGTAATTCCATGAATCTATTATGTTTTGTGAACATCATCAGTAAATCTCAGTCAACACACAGATCTGCACTCTGGAAACTCTAAAGCATGTGACAGCTCACAGTCCGCTTGATCCACAAGCTTTCAAAGACACAAATATCTGTTTTGACAATAATGACTGGGTTGTGGGTTTTTGTAGCACTGGAAGTTTCAACTGTTAGGGAATACTTCAGCTGCTGCTGTTACCCGGTAATGAAATTAATCAGAAAATCCTTTGAACTCTGTGGTTTAGATTTATTTTTCTGTGTATCTGCAATTTGTGATTTTCACTTTAGTTTACAGGGGCTTGAAGAGAAATCCCTATTTTGAATTGCTTTAGTGTATTTTAACAAGTTTGTGGGAAATCATAAGTCTGGGTGTGACTTTATATGAGATGGAGATGAGAAGGGAAAGAGCAGCTTTGTGGAATGTTATGATGTAATGATCTTATTCTATTAGCTTAGTGATTAGACTTCAGTTTTGCTGCAGTAATTAGTTCTGATATTTTGCTCATGTTCGACCATTTGTGTTTGACTAACGAGTTGTTACTGAAAGACAATGTCAACCCACTGATGTCAATTTCTATCTGACTGGAAGCTGCATGGGCAGTTTTCTTTTTATGTACAACTTCTTTCATGTACAAAGTTTAGTTAAGTAGGACAGAGATTCTTTTTCATAATCCTGATGGCGAAGCAGTGACTAGTGAACAGTTTGTGTGACAAGACAAAACTAATCAGGGGACAGGATTCAAACCAAACCTGTTAAAGGTCTAACATGCTGTTTCATCCTTTCGAAAATAAGGTTGGATGTTACAGATGCATGGTGGCTTCAATAGGAGCCAACATTATATATCGGTTTAGTAATGTGAGCATGGATTGAGACTGCGTCTCCTGTGTCTCTGGAACCGGTCTGCAGACGTAGGTCGTCTGACTGCTGAGGTTTCATTCTGGCAGGAAGGAGATAATAGACCTTTTGTTTCAGATCGAAAAAAAGGATTCAACAGAAACTCTGCATTTATTGTGTAATATATGAGGTCGCAACCTGAAATGATAAAGATGGGTCAGTATAAACATCTTTGACAAATGCAAAGGGCAATTAGTATCCTATTTTGAAATAAAATATCTGGGATAAAATGTTTGAAAGGACTTGAAATCAATAGAGTTCCCCTTGACAGCAGGTGATTTGGTAAATCTGCTGCACTCCAAACAGGATCTTACCTCCTGTGTGGCCGTGTTTGACTGTGGGCGGAGAATTCTGAGAACTCTTTGGAGATTACATTTTGTTAATTGCCATCATCCATCAAGCATAACATTCATAAACGGAATAGCCATTGGACATTTAAGATAATGCTCAACTATTATGATGGATCATGGTTTCAGAGCTCGTGTTCAATCTGGTTAATGTCCGAGATAATAATTTAGCTTTAATCAGTTTTTGTATATTGAAAACCACATTACCTCTTTAGGTACTCAAGGAGTAATGTCACACAATAACAGCTCAGACACACAAGTTGTTTGTTGTTACACATGTACGTTTCATGACACAGTGTTAAAAGGCACATTTATAATTAATGAAGCTGTTGTAATTATGGAAGGTGAAGGTCAATCTGATGAATTAAAACCAAGCCACTACAGCATGTGAACATGTGATGCCTGTCTATTGAGGTGAGTGAGTTCTGGAAGCTTCACCCAGGCTTTTTCTTAGAGAGGAAAAACTAATAATAGTTAATTTATTAATAAAACTGGACAATAACAATATAAATGAGCAGTTTTCACTTTATAATGTTGCTAAATATCAGAGTTCAGCTGTGGAGCACAGACTCAACTAAGACATCCAGCTAAAACTATTTTCATCTAAATTCATTCTGCTGTAAAATCCTTAGCTACATTAATGATCAGATTACACCACTCATCCGCCATCACTCCCGGTTGACTTTGAGGTGTCAGTGTCAATAAATGACAAGCAGGTGGAGCTGTGAGCAAAGTTAATCTCTGACAAACTCCCACTAAGGCTGAGCTTCTATTTTTTCTGTGCTGCCTGCTTCAACACAGTTAAGTCTATATAGCGTGGAAACCTCATCCGTCCACACTCTGTCTATATCCAGCATAACTTGGGGCTAACAGTCTCATTTTAATTGATGTCACTTCCAGATCCCTGCTACGTCCTGTGTATTCTGACACTACTCTTGGTTGGTCACGTAGTTTACAGTGCGGAGAGGGACTTTTAATCCAGAGGTGGCAAATCAGCATGGTAATTTGGCTTCTCTTTGTGTGTGTGTGTGTGTGTGTGTGTGTGTGTGTGTGTGTGTGTGTGTGTGTGTGTGTGTGTGTGTGTGTGTGTGTGTGTGTGCGTGTGTGTATTTGCGTGAGGCAAAGGCCTGTGTGTATTGCTTTTCATTTTTTCAATTACTTGAGCTGTGGTTAAATGTTCATTTTCAGCAGTCAGCCCGGAGCAAAAACTACTGAGCCCCATTAGGTCTTACCCACAGCCTCACACTCATTAGTTTTCTCCGGTCAGTTGAGAAGTGAGGGAGACGCCGGGCCGGCCTTACTAAGGAGGTCAGGGTGGAGTCTGGTGCGCTGTAGAGATTGTTAAGGAGTTTCCAGCAAGTGTCCTACAATTGTAAGAAGCCTTTGGTGACCTTTTTAAGACCAATCAGCACAGGCCCCTAACTGATCTCTTCTTCTCCCTCTCTGCGTTTCTTCCTCTCTTACATGTGTAGGAAACAACTGACCTATGAGAGAAGCTAATAAACATGACAGCACCAAACAAGGGATTATGGTTGTACTGAAATCCAGATTCCAGGAAAACCGAATCAGAAATGTGCATCCTCTCCACTGCTAATAGGCACGGGGGCTTTTATCCTCCCTCTTGCATCTAGCGTGATGCTTTCAGAGGACTACAGGCATCATTAACTGGCGTCCTCTGTTTCCATTGACCTGAGGGATCCTGTCTTGATTTTGCGCCGCTACAGCTCTGCCAGCTAAATGGAGGTTACAGGGAGATTGCATCCATTATTGAGGTATTCAATTCAAATGTCACCCGTTTCCACTTGGCACTGTTTTCTCTTCCCTAATGTTTGCTCTGGGCATGAGGGAGGGGGGATGTGGATGAGGGACACCACTTCTTTTGCCTTGTTGCCTTTTTTTTAGCGAACATTAGCAGGGACAGATTCAAGGTGACACCGTAGGTAAGTCTCACCATTTCACAATGCTCTGTGACACCTGGACATTCACTCTCACTTGCTCTGCATGGTTAGTATCCTCCTGAGCACCGGCCTCTAAAACAAGGCTGATTGTAACTATTCATCATCCAGCCTCTGCCTAATTGGCCCTAAAGTAGATTGTAGGGAGGAACAAGCTCCTGAGGTGGGTGTGGACAGAATATAGTTCTGATAAGACAGTGAACATACTTAAGGGGCTCACATGGAATAAACCCACTTTGTTGCTAAGTGCAGGTTACCATTCGGCCACTACAGACTTGACTTTCATTACCTGGTTACCCTCCTGTCAGAGCAATTCAGTCCAATCATCCCTCAACCCAGTTGAAATTAACAGGTAATTTGTAAATGTCACTTTGGGTTAGACACCTCATTTTCTTCCTTTTCCAACAATCCAGCAACCACAAGCTAATTTTTCTTGTCTTCCAGAGAAGGTTTTCATTCACAAATAGAGTTATGCTCCACTAAATAAATGAAAGTAATTGATGAGGGGGGAAAAATGGGATTTACCGTAACCTATTAGAGTCAATCAATGACAAACTACCCAGGATTCCTTTAGTTACCGTAATGCTGCATGTCTGCTGTGATTCTGATGACGCCCATTTGAGAAGTGAAATGAGATGTGATACTATTATAAAAGTACTCTATTTCATTTCTTATCACACACATATATCTACTCACACACACATTATGGCACAGATTTTAAAGGCCACATCATTCATGAAGTCGGATGCAGTGTGTGAAGACGAGTGAGTGAGGTGCACTCAGTAGAGCTAAAACATAAACTGAAGGCCAACAGGCCCTATGAATGTAATTAAATCTAATCCAAATTAAGTAATAATTATTATAACTATTCAACTAGCCTATTAAAACAATTCATATCAGAACTATTTGTCCTGGTTCTATTAGTGAAACATCAATCAAGCAACATAACTGCAGTCTTGGATCCACGACTTCATATTAATCTGATCTAAAATTCAATGGTTCCATTTTGGTGACATGCTCCATTCTTCTGCCCAAAATTCATGGTAGTCAAACTTGTATCCAAGTTGATAAAATGAATGTATGTTTATTAATTAATTAAAATTATATTACAAATTTTTGAAAAGGTTATGCAAGATTAAAAAAGACACGGCAGAAGCTCAGTCCACCGAGCTTCTGCCGGGTCTTGGATTGGGGACCAGAAGTCAGGTGGGCCATTTGGAGTGAGTACTTGGGGCGCACCAAGACATTGCTGTGCCACTGTGTATATAGAAAATTGCATGCTTACAGGTCACTGGTGTGTGTGTGTGCGTGTGTCTGTTTCAGGGGCCTGTACACACATATAAAAACTGCATGTTCAAAAAAAAACACATACAAAGAATGAGAAGATAATTTCCCCAAGAGGGACAACAACGTGCATTTCTTCTTCTTAAAATAATCACTGGATCTACCTTGCTTTGCTCTTTCCTTTCTTAAAACACTGGGTCTCATGGTAATCCATTATGTAGGTCATTCATAGCTGACAAAAAATGTTCCTAAGAATGAGAAAATATTCCTGAATCCAACCATTTATGTGGCGTCACTCAAAATTTTAATGAATTCTTTTTTCCTAAATGGCCAATACATCCTTCTAGTTACTAAAAATATGCCTGGTAGTCTCATAGTGTCACAGAGAGTGAAAATAAAATCTTGTGTGTGACCCTTTGTGATATCGACTGTGGAATCTATTGTTTTCCTCCCTGCTATTACTCAACCTTACCACTAAATCTAATAAAAATCTACCATGTACTTTTTGTGCAATCTGACAAACAGACAAACAAACAAACCAATGGATGACAACAAAATAATGACGTCAAGAGTTACTTGAAATTAACCTCTCAGAACCGAATGTGTCTTCTAGTTCCTGCACTTGAATGAGTTTGAGATGGCTCAGGAGCTTGACAGCATTCAATACTACTTTTAAAATTTGATTAACCACATTACTGCCACATTGAACTTGTGTTTCCTTGTGTAATTAGCTCACAATGTAACGTTTTGCAAATATTTCTATTTTGCAGACTATTACAACTCAAATAATATCCGTCTTTAATTGCCTCTTCTATGCCTGCCCTCTTTTCAGGGTGTTGCCCTTGCACTGAGCACAGCATTGGGGGCAGGTTTGTGGACCAGAGGGTGGCCGGTTCAAGTCCAGCATCGACCAAAAATTCTGAAGTGTAAACTGGTAGTCAGTTCACCTCTTGAGCACTGCCATGGTGCCCTTGAGCAAAACTTGAGCAAGGCACCGACCTCCACAAGATGCTCCTAGGACGATGCTACGTGGCTGCCCCTCACTCCACCAGACTGAGTGTGTGTGTGCTTGTGTGTGTGTGCACGCATGTGCGTGCGTGTGTGTGTGTGTGTGTTTGTGTGTGTGAGTGTGCGCACATCTGCTCCAGTAAGTATGTGTAAAAAATAATTTTTCCATGTAATAAATTTACGTATTCAGGATGACTCAACAGCCATGTGGAAAGGGGCTGCATTGTAGTGGAAAGCACTGAGTCTAATTTGTTTATCGTCAACTGATTTCAATATAAGATAACTTCATAGATGCAACAGGCACAACCTCTTTGTTAGCTGTCATCTCTTTGAATGTGCGTCTCCGTACCTGTAGCTCATTAAGAGGTTGACGAGTTTCGATTTTTTATCAATCTCAGCAGTCATCAGCCGCCGTCACCGCCACCAGTATCTGGACACCATCAGCCGCCGTCACCGCCACCAGTATCTGGACACCATCAGAGGATTTGTCCTGTTTCCCTTCAGGACGGATGTCCATCAACCTCAATCTCAATGAAAAGATGCATTGCCAAACACTTTCTGACAGACTAATTTTCACATATCATCTGCAGCAAAAAAAATCCAAATGACCTGTACTTCATTCACTTCTGTCTCCTGATAGCTTATGGGTTTTAATGACAGGATGGATTTCAGTTGAAAGTTCCACCTACTTTTTAGCAAGCAGTTTCCAAGAGGGGCACTTTCTTTGAGCTTCTTAATGTTATTTTTTAGTTTTCATCTCTCAAACTGTAAAATGATATCTGTTTCAAGCTAAAAGGAACACTCCTCACCCTGGAAGACAGGCCCAGGGAAACAGAACCATCAATGAATGCTTTATGGTCAGACTGATTATATCAGTGGAATCACATTTGTTTAATCAAATGGAAATATTCGGACAGAGGCTTTCTGATTAGGCATCTTACATGCTGCTTGTACTTATAAGGTTGGGCTATATTAGGAAAATGCCAATATTACTGCCTGATGCGCACTGCAGTAATGTGCTGCTATTTTGAGAACAGCTATTGGTGCTTTCAGATGATATGAAAGGTTTTAGAAATGATCATTAGCAACGTAAATTTGATGACCATGCCGGCAGATGGATGCATGTTTCATTTCACTCAGATACAAGAGTCCAATAAGGAAAATTGTTCCATCAATGGTAATGTAGCCTTTAGGAGCAGCAAAAGAAAATATTTTTGCTTCATCAAAATATTTTGAGAGCTGAATCCCAGCTAATATCTATTCTCATTTGAGGCTATTGTATTGATTCATCAGCCAGATCGACGTGGCATAGTTCGAGTGTTTTTCTAATCACCATGATTCTGTTCAGGAAAAGCATTTTTGTGTTTCATATGTGACGTTTTAGTCCAAAATGTCTGAAGTCTGTCTCTTGTGACCTCAACAATTGAAAGGGATATTTACGCAGCATGCACTCTAACGTTTAAGTGCTTTAAAGCTTTTGTTTTGCAGCTGTCTCACTATCGTTCTATGACCGTCATTCAAATAGCATTCAAGCTAATTCCCTATCAGTCAGTGCATCTACTAAGTGGAATTCAAAACTAGTTTTGCCATGTTTCACCCATGTGCCTCAAGCCTAAAAGCCTCTGTGTGATTGATAAATACAAGAATTGAAGAGACATTTCGACTGGAAAAAGGCTTCCCTCATTATAATATGGTATCTGAGAAGATACCTTATTTATCTGCATCTGTAATGAAGAGGAAATAAAATTAGCACTGAGAGGGATGAAGGCGGGCAAATTGCTGTAAATATCGTGAAGATTGATCAGCAATCCTGCTCCTGCAGCCGCAGCAGAAAGTCATTATGTGGGTTTTGGATATAGGTTCCCCATGACCGCATATTTATTATCTATCTAAATAGAATCACTTACCTCTGATGCTGGCTCTGATAGCCAGTCACCACAAATATCAGTTCCCCCCACTACCTCCACCAAGAGATTTGCATAAGGCCAAATGATAATAGGTGTAACCTAACAGGATAACATTTTGTTGTTAACTTTACTCCTGTAACAATTTGTGGAGGAGTTGCTCTTTTCCATCAAGTGTGAAAATTCAACAGTGCCTTGCATCCTCTGTGGTGAAGAATTAGGTCAGTAGATAAAAGTCAAGTTGCTTTGGTAAAACAGTAGAAAAAAGATTTCCATGGTGATGCTAGCATGAGCCTCAACTGTGATCCCATGTATTTAGCTTGTGTATCTTGTTTGGCACAGCGGTGCAATTTAGCTGTATGTGTTCTGTGCAGCCATCATATATGCATTATGTTACTGCAATAAATAAAAGGGTTGTAAGCAGGGATGCAGCGCAATGCCTATTCATGAAGACAACATATGCAGTGCACAAAAGCATGTATGCACATAGGTATTGGCCCATTTGTCAAGCTAGGAGAGCTAATTATCTCATACTGTGGAATATTGTTTTGAAGCCATGCATTTCATTTTGCAACATTAAAACAAACGTGGTGGAGGCACCAGAAATGGTTTCCATGAGTATGAATGCATTAAAAAATTTTGGGAGGGGATGTTGTATTAGAACTCCACAGGGATATCAGCATGCTACACCTCTTTTGGTTTGTCATTCATCTTCCTCTGTAAGGGCGGAGAAAGAACCAGTGGGTTGTGACGCCTTCAGCCAACTTGGCAGGTTAATGAAGGTAATTTGATTTCATACATAATGGCTGCCCATGCCATACAGAACTTAATTGCGCTCCGTGTTTGCACGTCATTTTGTAGAAGCAGCCACCTTGGTTCCTTAATGTTGTGCACAGGCAAATAAGTTCCTGATTCAAGTGAAATGGAACCAATAGCTCTGCTTCATCTGCTAATAGTTGATCTTATTTGTTCTGCTGCCACAGCGTGATGTCGACAAGTCAGCTTTAGCGAATCAAGGAAATTCATTATGACGTGGCAAACAAACACCATAGTAGATCTTCCAGTCCCAGGATGACTACAAAAGAACATGCTGGTGTATTAGCCTACACGTCCATTCACAGAGGATTCAGATTTGATGTGATAATGAACACTTCTGTCATCTGTAGTGGTTTTCCACACATTTTTCATTGTTGCAAATTTCGACTGACAAAACGTAAAAATACAGTATGGGCTGATACTCTCAGCTCCAACAGATTCCTGAACTCAACATTCTCAAAGCTGCACTGCCATTGGCTATTACCTAGTATCTTCCTGGCATCCCATTGGCTCCACACCTCTGTGTGGAGCTCGATCGGTGTTTATGCAGGGTCCTCGTCATTTGGCCATGTTCTGATAGTTTTACGTAAATATATTAACTTTAGAGTATTCACTATGGACCCTAAGAAAGTGACGGAGAAAAGAGGAAGAGAAAAGACGAACAAGAGTTTTTTTGTCCATACAAACAAAGTAAGACATAATAAAAAAGCATGAAAAAGGGATACGTTTGGTTGATCTCTCCAAAGAATATGGCTGTAATGCATCTACAAACGCCAAGTTCTTAAAACAAAAGGAAGTTTAAGGAGTTTAAGGCATTGCGTGGGTGGTTGGAGAGTTCGAAAGGAGGACTGGAATTCACTCTGTTGTTCGGCATGGTGGGGCAAGAGTGCATGAACCAAAGAGGGCAAAAAACAATGAGGACAGCTGTTAAAAGGTAAATGACCATCATTTTTATTCTTTACTCTATTCTTTGTTTTTTACATTATGCACAACTCTCATTTATTGTGTAATAATCTAATTGTAACATGTATTTGATACATGTTTTGATGCATTATTATGCTTTATAAAACATTTATGTAGGAATTTTTGGGGGCTTGGAACTGATTAGGGCATTTACATGGAAAACGCGTCTCTACTTCCGAAATTTTCTACTTAGGTAATTTCTTCCGGAACCAATTAATTTCGTAAGTAGAGGTACCACTGTACATTATATGATAATATGAACATGATAATACGAACATGATACTATGAACACAGTAGATAAAGTGGCTAGAAGCAGAATAGTGTACACTCTAGATTGAAGGTGTCAGTGTTTATGTAAGCCTGAAGGATTCAGTATTGCATACACACATTGCAAAACAAATAATTACACAATAAAAGACAGACAACATATATAACAGAAAAATAATAATACTGATATTTCATGTTAAAGTTTCAAAAGGAAGTCCTAAACTCCCCATAAATTAAAAATGTTTAATAAATCTAACATTTGGAAATGTCTTCATGCATTTTTCTCTGACTGCATGGAAACAAAATTTCAACAATATTGTCGAAAAAAGGTTGTTTTTTATTTGCTCTTAGGTGTGTACAAATACAGATACACTAGCATAAACAATTAGGCTGGAATTACACTCTGTAGAGTGTTGAACAGTTCTTCACATGTTATTCCAGCTTTTATTGTACAGTGGCAAACTAAGTAAACCCTGTAAAAATACATGTTTTCATTCAGCATATTATTATCTGGATCTACATCTTACTAGAAACACAAGAAATATGTGAGATCTTATTTAATATGATTTTAATTGTAGAGAACTAATTAAAATGTCCCAGCAATGCTGAGGAAAAATAAAAAGATCCTGCAGTCTATTTTTAGGGTTTGCACCAAAATGTAACTGGTTCTATCCTGACCAGTAACATTAAATTTATAAAACACATTATAGATGGAAAGTGTACTATGAAATCAAATGTTCCATGGATTATAAACAAGAGTAGTAATTGTAGTACTGTATTCCACTTTTGAATAAATTGTCATGAGTTGATCATGTGAAGTTATTTACGGTCAGAATGAAATTAAATCACTAAATGACGTCGGGAGTATTTTTTTTTTTTAAAAAGCAATTCTAAAGCTAATTAGGGATATTTTTGTTTTTTTCTCAACCCATAATTGGATCCTAATCATCACTGGGGTTCAAGCTTTTTTTCCATAGATCTCTTCATTTGATCGTTATCTACAAAGCTGTTGTAGATATTATAAGCCTCATTCCTTTCTCTGCCACACAATCTAAATGGATCTTGTTTGAAAACCTCAAGGACAGTCTACGATGAGCTCGACTAGATTGCATTTCACTGCTTATCTTCATATCTACAGAGATGTCTGTAAACACCATAATGCACAAATCAAAATAATTCCATGCTATGCAGGATACAAATTAAATAGTGGCTGTTCATAGCAACAATTTCTGAATATTATGTAAATATCTCGAAATACTGTAGGAAAACTGTTAAGCATTCCTTAGAACCAGAACCTAATGCATCCAGTTTAAGATGCACTTTTTTAATTCTTATTTTTGAGGTCATGCAAATCTGTCCAGCCAGTAACATCATATGCTGACCACACATTTATGGAGTGATTCATTAAAAGTGTAGAGCAGAGAATGGAGGAAATGAACAGGAATGTAAAACAGGCCCAATTTTCTCTCCCTTTTCCAAAGAAGGCTTCAAAGAACATGAAAGTTAGCCTCAGCAACCTGCACCAATGTCCTGGAGCTCACAGTTGGTGATGAGAGTCACATTAGTCATGCTTGAAACTATTTTTGATATTTCATTCACTCATGGAATCATGGTTTCTACTAGGGTTGAGTCGGGTACTCGTTTCAGATGAGTATCCGGTACGGATAAAGCATTTATGACGAGTACAAGCACGATACGACTAATACTTGTCAATACTCATGCTCGTGCTGAAGGAAAATCCTCATAACCAGTCACGAACTTTTTTGGGTCGGTTTCATCTAAAACAATATTTTCACGGACAGGCCTTCATTTGCACAATAATTGTTAATGATGCCAGGACAGCTGTAGTCTAATAAATCATCCACAGTGGTTTTATGTCAAATGCAGACATCAACAGACAATAAACCTTTTTTTCATGAATTGATTATCAACATCAACATGTCCGCATGGGTTCTCTCCGGGTTCTCCAGCTTCCTCCCACCTCCAAAAGCATGCGATTCAGGTTGATTGGCCGGTTCCAAACTGCCCGTAGGAGTGAGTGTGTGTGTGCATGGTTGTCTGTCTTTGTGTGTGGCTCGTGGTGCACTGGCGTCATGCCCGGAGTGTCCCCCACCTCACGCCCTATGCCAGCTGAGATAGGCTCCAGCTCCCCGTGACCCACCATGGCAGAGGAAGCAGCAGAAAATGAATGAATGAATGATGATACGTCATCTGATTGCTTTCTTAATATTTTAATTCATAGTAACTATGTTGAGCAAAAAAAGAAAGTGGTCGGACAAATATGTGCAACATGAATTTACATGTACTGTATAACGGAACGTGATGGGAGTCAGCGATCTGCATGATTTGCAATGTCAAGTTGAGCAACTCTAGTCTCGCACTGGCAAGAATAAAGGAACATTTCCTTAAGCTGTATGGAAAACAAAAGAAACAGACTTTGCTGTGAAAATAACATCAGAGTTATACTTGCCAAGGTGAATCCACGCATATCTGAACTGGTCTCTCAATAACAACAGCAGAAGTCACACTGATTTGCAGGTAGGTCATTTCATGACCTACCTGCAGTTCATGCACTGTTCATGCACTGTTTTGGTTCTGTTCTTTGAAAAAGGTGACATTAATGCACAATTCATTAAACACACCAGTAAAACATATACTTATGTCTCAAATTTGAAAAAAAAAACTTTTTTTTTTTTTTTTTTTTCACTAAAGAAGGGTTTGGTGAGTGAGCATATGAAACCGGCAGGGTTTGGCACCTCCAACAAGGTTAAGAAATTTGATTCTTGGTATTACTCAATGTTTACTTGTAAGTTTTACTTGGACTAGAAGAAATTTTAACTTTAACTTAGACAACACCATACCATTGGTATGACATAGTTTAGTTTTGTTTTTTTTAATTCGATAATATGATTTTTCATTTCAATTTAAAAAGGCATATAAAATAGCAAGCGAGGTGAATACACATTTAAATGCATCGCTGGTTATTCCTGCTGGTCATAGGGATCAAAAGTCTAAGACTACAAAAAAGTATTGATAATATCTTTCATTTACCTTCTGATCGGTCTGTCACCACTCCTACCCCCTCCCAGCATTCACCATTTGTTGTTCAATTAGAATTTTAACGCAAAATGTACTATAAAACACTCTATTCTCATTTTCTTTCAATCGATCGTCCTCGCCTAAATAAACTAAATAACCAATAAATATAAAAAATTTAAAATAAATAAAATAATGACACATTATCTAATCACCTAAAGCTGAAGCATTTTTCTTCCTGATATGCTCTGAATGCCTCAAAAAGGGACCAATCATTAAATTTACTTCAGTCTTAAGAATAAGCAGGCCTCCCTTTTAAAGGCTACTTACAGTTTTAATTTCAGGTTTGAATTGAGCGGAAAATCACAGAGAAGTCATTTCTGAAACTTCACATCGACATGAAAATCATTTTATTTTTAGATTTCACATGGGTCTAAGTGGTGCTGGTTGTGTTGGTACTGGGTACCGTACTTTGGGCTTGATGCTGAAGTTGATGAGAGTTGTCTCACCTACTCTTTTCACTTTTATCAGAGTTCCATCTTTCAGCCTTAACACCTTATTCACTGAAGAGGTGACAAAAGCCAAAGCTGTATTCTTGTTAATCTACTAGTGACTCCACCACAAAATAACTGATTATTTTCTTGTCTTTCCAAAATTAGATTTTTGTTTTGCTGTTTTGCTATTCCTTACATTTCTTGCTGCCATTAGGGTTAGGGTTAGGGTTAGGGTTATGATGGGTTAGGGTTAGGGTGGGAATGATGTAGGAGATGTTGCTGGAGCTTTAGATGACCTGAAGTGACAGTGTCACAGTGATCTATATTACAAACTGTATTCTTTTATGTTTTAAAAAACTGATATGATTGGTCATCTGAATGTTCCTGTTAACAGCTTTCAACTAATTTGGGCTGCCAAGGTAGTTTTAGCTAATTTCTCAAAGTGAGAAAGCAATGCACTCACTTCTGAATCTGCTACTGGTACTGATTCAACTGATTCAAATTTTGTGAATTCAAGTGAAGCATTGTGACATTATTTTTCATTTAGTTGTGTAGCTCTTCTAGAAAGCCCATTTCTATATAAAGTCTACTAAAAAAAACGTCAGATTTTAAATTCAAATACAGTAGTTTGAAGTAAAGAAATTGAGCAGCAGTACTGTTCTTATTGTGTAAATGCAGAATATTTGGGTTGTACCGTAATGTGTGAAAGAGTTTGAAGATTCCAAAGGAAAGAGGCATTTTTTTCAACAGCGAGGTGATAGCTGGAATATACATATCTACAAAAAAATGTGTGACCAGAACATATCAAATGTACGTCGGCGTGGGACCCTTGATCCCTTACTCATTAGCAAGGCTCCAAATCACCACAATGTTGTAAGCATTTGCCAGTCCCATTTTCCTCTCGCTATATAACAATGTTCACTCAATGCCAGGCCCGGAGATGAAAGGCATTGTAGAGTGGAACACCACTCCTACAGTTTCTCATAATAACAAGCTAAAAAGCCTGCATTAATACAATAATTAGAGGCAACAAATCCTCACGTCATTTGTGTGTCCTGATTCAAGCCTTTGCTTTTTCCCATTATTTGGGCTTTGTGTTCAATTCAAGTGTGAGGTCCTTACCTTAAATTACATTCACAAAAGAATACTACAAAGTTATACAGACTTGTATTAACTGGGAAAATGACCTCAGCACTGTGCAGATCTCCTTTCGGTGTGTCTGGAGAACAGCAAAGCTTTCAGGTAAGTGTTTTTTGTTAGCGGAGCAAATTGTTAAAGCCACATTTGTTTTTGTTTATACAGTAGTAGCAGCTGTAGGTCAAGAATGATCGAAGGGTCCGTTTGGGAGAATGTCTTCCAAAGCCAAGCCTATTAGCTGAATCATGAGGAAGAGCTAGCAAGAATAGCACAGAAAAAACAAACACAAAATGATATAAAATAGAGACAATATGTTAGTTGCTTCCGGTATGAACATCACCTCACTAGGTCGGTTACTATGACTAAACTCATATGAGTGCATGTTCTGGCATGGCTTATGGTGAGGACTGTAATCACTGTCGCCCTGCTCTGGAAAGCTTACATACGTATATTAGTGAACTATAACATTAAGGGCATTACACAGCAGTCATACATAGATCTTATTAAGGCATGGCTGGGACATAGCAGGATATGACAGTGACTTTTCCGAGTTTGTGTGTGAGGCAGGCTGTCAGTATTCTAGATGACACAGGTGTCCAGCTAACAAGAGCTCTGTATGATTTCTTGTCTAGGGTGGTAGCCACACCCTCTTCACAGCAGTCCTCATACCAAAAGAAGGCTGAAGTGGTTCTGGCACCTTGTGCACAAGGATGCAGGATACCTGGCCAAGGATATCATGGAAATCATCCCAAAACGCGGCTAAACAACTTAAGGAGTTGTTTAGCAGCTCCACTACAGTTTGTGTAGTATGATAATTTAGTCCATTCAGTTTGTTTTTGCTTAGTCCCTTGTATGACCTATAGATAAGAGATCTCTTAAAAATATGAAGACCATCGATATTATGTGGATTGTCTGTATCTTTATTTAGTGAAAATGTACTGCACTAAATTGGTGCATGTGAAGGTCCCCAGGCTAACCACCTGTCGAGTGGATTCAAGCTGGTTACAGACACCGACATGCAAGTTTATAGTCCTATTACTAGAGTGGAAGTCAAAAGGCAGTGAACACCATGAAGAACGGAAAAGCAACCGGAATCAACAGCATTCCTGCAAAGGCTCAGAAAGAAGGAGGGCAGATCTCAGAAGAAGTTCTATTTACTTTGCTAAATAAGGTCTGAAATGTAGGAGGCATCCCAATGGACTGAAAGCTAGGACTTTTGGTAAAGTTACTGAAAAAAGGAGACCTCAGTGATTGTGCCACCTCAAGAGGCATGATGTACTAGCAATAGCCAGCAAAGTACTCAGCAGGATTATTCTGACAAGAATACAAGTCTCACAGAAAGATTATTACTAGGAATATTATTGAACAATCCCTCAAATGGAACACCAAAGTCACCATCAGACCAAGGAAATGGCAATGGATCAGGATAAAAGGAAAAGGGGCTGGCCTTAGAAATCATGGGGGAGAAGAGTTGAAGAATAACATCAGGAGACTGGCATGCCGTGGGAACAGATTAAGCGGACATCGCAGACCAGAGTTCGGTGGATAAAACTGGTGATGGCCTTCTGCTCCGGTAGGAGTGAAGAAGAGTAACTAACTACTGCACTAAATTTAATATTTTTTTGTTAAAACTTGTTGTAGATTACTACATCCATGAGTAGTTATTAGGTCGTAATTTTATACAGGAGGAATTACACCAATGTGTCCAGCAGTGCACCATATTTATCCTGGACATATATACCTACACAAACACATGTACAACTGAAAACAGGAGGGGTACGAACCAGTCATAGTATTTCTGGAAGAGTGACCATGCAAAAAGAAAAAGACATAAATGTAACTGACGTGTGTTTAACATTCAGCCCAGTTAATCTTTTTAATATCGGTATAACAAATGATGATGAGTAATGGGCAGAAAATAATAAATAATAAGTATGACAGAGGTTTTGTAATGGGCTGGATTTCACATTTGATGACACAATTGGCTAATGTTGCCATACTGGAATATTCCCTGCATTCTGGAGACAAGCCAGGCTTAAGATCGCATAATGACACTGAAAGTGTTGAGTGGTTTGTTGGAATGAAGAGCATTCTTTGCTTTTAGTTGAATATCAATGCAAGCAGGGACTGATGGAAAGAGCTGTGCCCTTGACCCACACTCAGCATAATAATATTAAATGCTCAGCTTCAACATTTCTGTTTGTAGAATAGTCTTTAACAGCTTCTTAGACTGTCTGGGGCAGATCCACCTCAGAGCTGTTCGCTGTCTTCACATCATGATGCATGTGGAACATATTTTTGCTCTGTTCAGATAGTTGTATTTGAGCCTGATGTAAAAGATGATGCAGATGGAAGAAAATGTGTCTAAGCTTATAAAGCTTCCTAAAGAATACTTATCCAAACAAAGTCATACATTTGTTCTATCAGTGTGTTTATGCATAAAAGATATGTCTGTGTGTGTGTGTGTACGTGTGTGTGTGTGTGTGTGTGTGTGTGTGTGTGTGTGTGTGTGTGTGTGTGTGTGTGTGTGTGTGTGTGTGTGTGTGTGTGTGTGTGTGTGTATGTGTGTGTGTGTGTGTGTGTGTGTGTGTGTGTGTGTGTGTGTAGCTCTTATATTCCACTCTTCTTTTATGAACCTGCTGTTTTAATTCTCGGCCTATGTGAGTGCACAGTGACTGACTAGTCATGTCAGGTCGACTTTTCTTCATATATAGAAAGTTTCTTTTTATAAGGTCAACATTCATGGTTACTTGGCTCCATAATCCACCATAAGGCCACTGTCCACTTCTAAAAATGGCTCATTAAGATTTTGATCAATCTTGTGCTCTCGGTGAGACAGACGTAGGAAATGCCATCAGAAAATTACATTTCCCAATGACATTAGGCGTCCAGTTGACCATCCAATTCCATGTGTTTCTACTGAGATGTTAAGATCTGATATCATTTGAGGCAGAAAACCTGCTTTTTTTTCTCTAAGTGAGGCAATTAAATTTCCTTGATGGTCTGTGAGAGCACTTAGCTTAAGAGAATACACTTTTAAATCAAAAACCTTTCAATCATCTCAAATCATATTTTAGATAAATCTGCCCAGAGTGTAGTGTCACATACAATGCAAGCGGGTATGTGACAGGCTGGTGCAGGGATAGACGATGTTGGAAAAGGTTATTTTGGATGTCTTTTAGGGCTCTGCATTGGCTGCGACATGTTGTTTATCGGTTTCATGATGTAACGTCAAGTACGGGACAGGATAAGAGAGACTAACCTTAGCTGGGGACAGACCTGTATCAAGGAACATAAATGAGAAGGAACATAAATGAGAAGAGAAATATTAATAGATCTCTCAATGCAGTTTACTTTCTGACTCAGTGGGATTTATTGTTGACACTATCTCAGAGAGAATCATCTTATTTACAAATTTGATGAAATAAGGACAAAAAAAAATTGAAAACACTGTATATCAATGATCAACTGTGTTCAAGTTTATATTATGAACCAAGTTACTTATATCATTTTGAATTACCTTTGATTGGAAACATTTATGTTACCAACCTGTTATGTTTAACAGAAGAGAACAGATTTTCGAGAATGAAGAAATAACATTTTGTCACATACTTAACATTTAAAAAGATAATTTGATAGCCAACAGAATTAAAGCTTGTATTTCTGAATCCACTGCCTTCAAAATTTTTTAACTCTTACAAATGTGAGCACACACTTAAATGTACTGTAATCCAACAAGCCAGAGGTTGAATCAATTTTATTAATATTTGATTGTTTTTTCTTTCTATCCCATATTTTTATTTATTTGTTAAATTGAGAATACTTCTGAAACTGAACCAATTACATTACGTCCTTGGGGAATGTGAAAAGCTTGTGATCTCTGTGAGTTCAGCTGTGCACATGTAGTACTTGAGTCGAAACTTAAGAGGCAACAGAGCTCACACTGCCAAAAGCAACACAAGAAGAGAAGTTGAAAAAATCCTGTTGCTAAGTTCAAATGGGGATCATTGACAAAAGTATAATGTCAATAATTTGAAGGGATCAAAAGCAATATGAATTTAAGTTGGCAATACAATGTCAGGTTATATCATTCATGGCCAGAGCTCTTGCCGCCAAACAACTGTCTTTAGTAAGCTGATCTTATCAGTATGAAAACATAATAGAACCAGAGTCACGTTACCCACCTTTTGTTTCTTAGATTTAGACAGATGTTTGACACTCACATGAGTCACAGACACACAAACACAGAAATGATGACACTTAATTCTTAATGTCACACGTCATGTTCCTGGTTTATTTAGTATTATTTGTAAGTATATTGGCTCTACTTGTAGAGCTACTTGCATTGTTAGTCTACTTCAAGAAAAAGTTTCAATTAATGTGCGCTCAATGTGACCACTAGCTCGTAATGGAAATGGGAACAGAACATAAAACCAGATATTGCTAGTTACATACTATTATTTATTAATCCTACTCCAATCAATCGAAAATAACAATACAAAAACAGGTATGAAAATCAAACTTAGGAGTCAGGGCAGTTGGGTGATCCTCAACATAAATAAATAAACAGAAAAAGAGGACTCAATTGGAACTGATAATTACTTAAACATTCCTCAAATAAAGAATAACTACAAGATGGAGTTAGAAAAACAATGCCTGGTGTGTCTAAACAAAAGTTGGAGTGATTTTAACGTATAGCCTGTATCCCAGGCAAAGTCTCTCCTCAAAACTGTAAGTGCCTCAATTAAAATAGAATCAACTTCTCCAATATAAAGAAACACATATGGCAAACTGTTTGTTTAACTGACACCCTGACTGACACCCTCGTGGAGCTTATATATCCTAATACCCAGATGAAACACCAATCAGTAAACCGAATAAAGCAGGAGCGTGATGTCCAGTCGTCCATGCGTTCTTCTGTTGGACGTCACACTCTTGTAATTTACATGAGCAACTATACAAAACAGGGTCACACAATGAGGATATGGTGGCAGACATAACAGTGATGTTAAACAAAGTTTTGCTATATTGACTCGTCTTTTGTTGAAGCAGTGCCTGGGAGAATCTTCTGGTCAAATTTGGGCTGGAGGCCAGACCCAGAAAGCTGTGGTCTGACATACAGGACAAGCTCATTAGGTTGTGAGAAAATATTCTGTTAACTTTCTGAAAAGAGTTGACTTGGCCTATTTTATGGGGCAAAAAACACATCACAGTTTTTCTGTAATCACACAAACACAAAAAACAAATACATAAATGAATAAATAAATAAACATGTTATAATCTAAAATGGCACAGTGGCACAGTGGGTAGTTCCACACACACGTGTCCCACTCTGTGCAGAGTTTGTATGTTGTCCCTGTGTCTGCGTGGGTTCTCACCGGGTTGTCCGGCTTCCTCTCACCTCCAAAAACATGCGTTTCAGGTTACTTGGCTGTTCCAAATTGTCTGTAGGTATAAGTGAGTGTGTGTTTGTCTGTGTCTCTGTGAGGCTCTGTGGTTCACTGGCGTCCTGCTCGGAGTTTCCCCTGCCTCACGCCCTCAGTGAGCTGGGATAGGCTCCAGCTCCCTGCGACCCACCACATGGGATGAAGTGGTTGGAAGATGAATGAATGAATAATTTAAAATTCACCTGTGAGTCTTCGTGCCTTCCAGTTCACTTGAAACAAACACACTGTCTGGAAATCTGGGAAAAAAATGCTTCCTGTATCATTAAATGTATGGAATTTTTTACTAGACACCCTGATAACGATCCATTTTGTCACAGCGTCCGTCTTGACATAACAACGGGAGTGATTGATAGATTGACTGATATGTCCTGAGCCATATTGACTGATTGACATAGCCTCTCCCTGGATATGGGTCTGGTCATCCCTGAGGTGAAGATCGTGTTCAGGCTAAGGTAGCAGTGTGTGGCATTGTCCAGGCTCAGAGCTACACACTGAAAGTTCCACAGAAGTTGTTGAAGTCAGCTAGCATTTGGCTAACTAGCTCCGCTTCGATTGGGTGTTTATGTAGGCTGTGTGTGTGTGTGTGTGTGTGTGTGTGTGTGTGTGTGTGTGTGTGTGTGTGTGTGTGTGTGTGTGTGAGAGAGAGAGAGAGAGAGAGACAGAGAGAGAGAGCCATCTCTCGTTGTCCATAATGATTGTCATCATTTTAATTACCTCAGGTTTGTAATCATCTGTTGATGTCTCCACTGATTTCTGTCCCATTTGCAACCACTATGTGTTTCACTCCACAAATCCTCCACGATGTTTACCAGTCAATCAACCACTGTAACGTTTACACAATGGGCTGAATCGTGTTCAGCTGACTGAAAAAGTAGCTCCATGATTACAGCAGAAAAATGATCAGTTACATCATGAAAAACATGTGTGAAAAAACAGAAAAGTAAGAGGGAAATATGTAGAGAGTAGAGTAGAGAGAGTACAGTAGAACTTTATTGATCCCTTAAGGAGGTTCCGTCAGGGAAATTAACTTAGTATGAAGTTAGTATTAGTATTAGTACTAACTAATACTAGTTACTCAGTGGTGGGCGGTCAGGGTCCGCAAGGCCTTCTCTGCTGGTCAAATATAACCAGAAATCATGATAATATTTATGATAAAAGTTAATTATATTTTAATGCATTTTCCTTAAATAAATATATTCAAATATATCAAATACATAGAGGTTTTGGGGATAAAGTCAGAGAGGCCAGACTGAGATGGTTTGGACATGTCCAGAGGAGAGATAGTGAATAAATTGGTAGAAGGATGCTGAGTTTTGAACTGCCAGGCAGGAGGCCTAGAGGAAGACCAAAGAGGAGGTTTATGGATGTAGTGAAAGAGGACATGAAGGTAGTTGGTGTGAGAGAAGAGGATGCAGAAGACAGAGTTAGATGGAGGCAATTGATTCGCTGTGGCGACCCCTGAAGGGAAAAGCCGAAAGGAAAAGAAGAAATATATTCAAATATATGTATATGAATATATAATTATACATTTGGATATACAGTAATATGACAAAACTGGGTCAGTGTTTTAATTTTAGGTTAGAGGGGTTTTATCCAATCAGAATTCAGCTAGCTTGTGTTGCCAGGTTGAATGAAATCTGCCCAGGACCTTCAGAATCTAGAATGCAGGTCTCCCTGCACTGTGAGTGAACGGGCACATATAGTCAATAGACAAATGCGATAGCCAATCAGATCATGAGTTGGCGACACTAAGGAGTTCTAGCTGGCTTCACATTCACCTGACATCTACGTGTCCTGTGATTGGATACTCACTCTGAGATGGCGACGCCATGCAGACGCACATTTGAAGAGAAGCCCTAGTGAGATGAGTGTCTGATCCCTGAAGGAGCTAACCTGTTCTTGCTAACCTGTTGTAGCTAACCTGTTCTAGCTAACTTGTTCTAGCTCACCTGAGCTAGCTAACCTGTTCTAGCTAACCTGAACTATCTAACCTGAGCTAGCTAACCTGTTCTAGCTAACCTGAACTAGTTAACCTGTTCTAGCTAATGTAGTGTTGTTGAGGAAGGAAAGGAGAATGGATTTTATGCTTAAATAAGTAAGTACAAGCATTTCATTTAACTAAGTTTTCATATTTAATGTTCTTGTTATTTAATTTCATTTATATCAAATCAATTATAATGAAATAAAATGACAAACATACTAAAAATGAAAAAAAAAAGCTTGCTCTTTTGCAATGTGGTAAATGATGTGGTGCACTTGCGCAGCTGTGTGATTGTAGTGGAAATACACAAAGAGACTTGTTTCCCTGCTGTAAAAAAAGCCTGTTTTATACATGATAGAGGTGATGCAACATCTAGTAGTGTGTTAGTGTATGTCTGTATTTCGTTTCTCTAGCTGTGGTGTCATAAATGATGGTCATTTCAGTCGGTTTTGTTCTGTGACGTAGTTGTGTGACGTCTATAAAAGGGGTGGCCGCGGGATTCTTCTGTGCCAGTGACAATAAAAGGAGTGGGGCTGTCGCCAGTTTTTGTCCCATTTGAGAGAAGTTATAAACGTCCTGAACGCTACATTGGTGGCAGCAGTGAGAGCCACTCACAGTATTATGGGATGTTTTTATGCATGTTTGACTATGGAGAACATCACTGAAGGCTTAGGTGTGCCCGCCACTGTAGTTACTAGTATAAATACTACTACTAATACTCGTTACTAGTATTAGTAACTTCGTACGAATGAAGTTACTTAAAAGTTTAAAAAGCACGAGTGGGCGGTAGCATGTGCATGCACGAAGCATATGGAAAGCACATCTGGGGTGTAGCGGCGGATATATGACAGAGGGAGCTCATTAGCATATAATGGCCAGCACCATTAAACGAAGCATCTGGATCGGAAGTGTTTTAATCAATATTCAATCGAAGATATTGAGGACAACGGAAACCGTTTAATTGGACATCTGGCAGCTGAATGACATTAATTTAAAAAATCATATTATGGGATCTTTAAACCTCTAGCAAAAGCTTGCCTTCAAAGACAGTAGTTTCAATTGCATATCTTACATTATATTAGGTTTATGTGATGAATTTAGTGTAGCATTATTGTTAGACAATTGCAATAATTAAAATATTTTCCCAAGGTTAGCGTCTCTGTAAATGGAATGTTTTTTTTTTTTATGTTGAGAGCTATCCAGTTAATATTATGAACAAAAAAACATTAAACACTCTTATGTGGCTGAAGATACTATTTCAGTCGAATGAGAGTGACATTTCTCTTTCACATAGTTTTGCAGGAGGTCACTGTTCGCTCTGTGGTCGCTCTTTACAAATGCGAAGGACAACAACTTACATTGGCAGCCTCATATGCACCTCTAACTATGTGTTCATTGGTTTACCATCCTGCTCTATTTTATGACAGCTAATTAAGCACATTTTATAACCAGGTTTACTTAACTCTTTCATGCAAGCATAAATTTCTATTTTGCAATTCTCACTTAATCATGTTAATTACCACAGGCAATTTGTCAGCCTGTCTTCAGGGTATGAATAATTGGAAACTTTATTACATGAAAGTATAAATGGTATGTGTGAATATCCCATCATACTACAGATATCAGATACTATCAGTAAACTTTTGTCCACCATTTTCAGAAATCATCATCTACAGACAGGATGCTCACCATTATTCAGGTTTATTCATCTTAATGCTTGTGTGCAAACAGAGCATGTATGGGAGTGCGGCCCTTTGCTGACTTTGTCCTGACATTCATTCCCACACTATATCAGCTGTGAGAAAGGGATGCATCATATTCACCCTCCTCATAGATCAAAGACTGGTGTACCACACTGCTGTGGGCTTACTTGTGAGCCTAAACTAACATGAAAATACCACATCCCAGTCCACAGTGGGGGGGTGGGGCAGACTGCAATTGTATCTTGTCAGGCTTCCGAAGTCCTTTCACAGCTTCGTATCTGACATTTTCCTCCAATGAATTTATTTTTCAGTCTTTGGTATTTTGGCATTGATGCCACTTGTGACCAAATTTAGATCTTTTGTCACACCATGTGTACTGCATGCCAATGATAAAAGAGAATTGCTCTTGTATAAAAAGAGAAAAAGTTCTTTCCAGCAAGAAAAGGTCACATCAACTGATGCACAATTGCGTTATCACTTTATAATTCATTGTTTTCATGTGCCCCACTATGGAATGATATGTAGTAAAAGAAATAGCCTCAGAATTCTGAGCATGTCAGAATGAAAGAGAAAACCCATATCGGTGATCCATCCATCGACTCAGACGAATCATGAAACTATTTTCTGAACAAAGAGCATGTGACATTAATTTTTTCGGTCAAAGCCACTATTGCAGATGTTACCCTCAAATCCATCAACCTGCTAAAATATGACACAGTCCTATAATTAAGGACTTACCCAAAACTGAAATCTGAAGCTCAAACCACCAAATGTATAGCAACAAGCAGTTCAGTACTTTCAGAGGCACAAAATACATTTTAGACTGAATGTTTTTGTTCATGGTTTTCACCAAGAAATACTTGGAATGTCTTAGAAGTGGATTAGACTAAACATAACTTTCCCCCAGAAATCCATCACAGGCTATAGCTGAGCTGTCACTGTACAAAGTGCAACTGTTGTCAGTACAGTTGGGACAATGGCTGTCTGACACAAACGTGATTGAGAAACAATGTAGATGCAATGCTACATGTCTCAAAACATTGCTTTATTGTCTATTTCACTCTAAATTGGATCATAATGCACACAATAAACAGAATGCATTATTGGCGGTCTTAAAACGTTTAATTAACTTTTTAGATTTGTATATTTGATGACATTGTCTATGCATGTTGTTAGCATGTTAAACTACAGCAATATATAGAAAAGTGTTGCTTTTTCTATTGACTCTCACTCTCTGTTACTTATTTCATTGTATTCAGCAGGATTACATTAAAACTACTGAACAATTTTCCATGAACTTCATTTATGACAGGGCATGGCCCAGAAAAGAAGCGGTGGGTCCATTGATTGTTTTACCCAAGGATTCTTTCCATTTTATTTCAGGTTGCAGGTAAATCAGAAAATTTTCAAAAATTTCTGTGAGTACACAAAATCTTTTAAACAGTAGACTGTGATTAAAAAGAAACTTATTAATGGAGAGCAAGAGTTAATGGATTCAGGGATTGTCTGTAAGTTTACTGCAAATATTACTAAAAGATGGCTGGGGCAAGGAGAGGGAGAGTTTATATATCTTGTTTCCTTGATTGTCTGATTTTTCAATTAGACCTATTGTTGTCTCTTTCTGCAGCATCCATCCATTCATCCTCCATCCATCCATCCATCCATCCATCCATCCATCCATCCATCCATCCATCCATCCATCCATCCATCCATCCATCCATCCATCCATCCATCCATCCGTGTGAAGATATTTTACTCTTTGCCTTATAGAAAATGATGAAAACATATTGTCGTTTAGTGCACTTTAATGCATTTGTGTAATTCATTGGTCAGGGACAGTTAGTATAGAATGAGTCATGACACTCTGGAGGAGAGGATTCACTGATGGCTATCTTCTGCAGATTGACAGTTTGTGGTGAAATGACCATTACCGGACCACCTTTGAACCCTCATTTCCATTCATGGAGAGTTTGTACAGGCACTATTTCAGATCACCTGCCAAAGTGGAATCAGAAAAGATACTTGCATCTTTATGGCACATATATTTACTAATAAATTATTGTACTTGGATCAGTCTGAATCATTCATAGAATTTATCAAAGTCTGAATAGGACTTAAGTGTCCATCATGCATAAGTTTTAAACAATGATGAACATAACAGGGAGAAATAACACTTGACACAGTGCAAGAGTTCCTAGATCTCCATGTGGTCTTTACCTTTTGGGTAAACTTTGTCAGAAAGCAGTGTGGTTGTGGACATGTAGTCGAGAAGCTTGATGAACTTCAGAGTCCCAATAACAATGATTATACAAATAAGAAGAATGAGACAAAGTGCTTGTATTGTATGTCTTCTAGCTCCAAATTGCCTGCCTAGAGGCAATGGCTCTTTGTGGTCACACAGGGAGAGGTCTTGTTGACTGGCAGGGCTCATGTTTTACAGGGATGGGGTAATCCAAATTTACCAACTCAAATCTTTGAAAGTAGGGATTTACAAAGAACCCTTTTCTCTAAGTGTCTTTGCTTACAGAGAAAGATGAGTTGTGAACTGTGTGCAAACGCGATTGTTTTGATACCAATTTTTTCAGATATGTTCTGCTGACATGTTCCCAGGGCATACAGGTCAGTACAGCATCAAACCAGGGCTACATGGTGGATTTAAATCAGCATTGTTTACTTGTAAAGTGATGAAAAATGATTCTGACTTAAGCTGCTACCCTGAACATGGTATAATGTAGGAGTTAAGCATCACTCGGTGTAGTTCCATTGTTTTTGTGGGAAGAGAGGTTGTTTTGTACATTTCTATGTGGACATTGGGCAATTTGATGCCTAATCCATGTCTCCCAATTCTCCCAACTCCCAATTTCTCATGACTGTGTATTTAATCTAGAGATAAATCCTAATATTTCCAGAGTCTGAGGGGAGAGAAAAAAACAGTCTCCTCCTCCCTAAATCCTTTGCACCCATTGGGTTGTTTGGTTTGGCCCCATTAGGTATGCCACTGTTTACTTGGATGACATTATCCTACAGAGTGGCACTGTATGATGGTGTGTAGCCATGGTGGAGATGAGGAAGGCTCAGCTCACCACCAAACCATAAAGTTTACTATTGAACTTTAAGATATACTTGATTAACATTCAGTACATTATTTGAGTTAGTACTTTGATGGTGGGTAGGTTCATCTTCAAGTAGAAAGAACAGTGGCAATAGCAGGCTGCTTTTAGTCAAAGAGCAAACTGGTAAGGTGGCTTGAGAGCGTTTATTAGAGGTTTGCTTGTGGTTTTGTGGATCTTGTGCAACCTGGCCTGAGCAGGTGTCTAAATCCAGTCCAGTGATAGAGTGGTGGCAGGTGGCATTTGAGGGGATGAACAGGCCCTCTAAAGGGAGCTGTTTCCACACCCTCTTAACATCTCTCTTTCCTTCTTCCTGCAGACTGATGCACAAATTTTGATGCACCATTTCAAGCACATTTTTTCCCAGCAGATATGAGGGCTTGACTGCTTGGCGATGTACATGAGCTGAACAATGTAAGAAAAGGAGGCAGAAAGAATGCCATTCTGTTTCACTATCTGTTGGGGCTGTCAACAGAGCACCACTCTACGTTTTCAACTTAATGACTTCATTCATAAATAGACAGGGCTCATGCTATCCCTTCAGTTCCACCCTCCACTCACTTTGCTGATGCCCTCCCTGGCTAAGGAAAACTTTTGCATCCTTCACACTTCAAACACTTCCTGGAATGCAGGATCAAGCTGGAACTTGCTAGTACGCCTACAAAATGAGTATTTTGAATCAAGTCTACTGTTATTATTTAATTTCATATTATGTGTTGTGAACCTGCAGTTGTTGTATGTTATACTCCACAAGAGAATGAATATAAAATGATACACATAAACAGAAAATATGTTTCTTTTCCTTATCAACTTAAACCTCGACTTTAGGTAATCTTATACTGTTCAGTATTACACCTCTGTCTTACTGTAGGGCTCCTTGAAATCTCCCCATGGTAACATGCCGCATGTTTCTGAGAAGACTTAAGATTAGCATATGACATGACAGATTACATTAAATCATGTCTGCCCCATACTTTATGACATTAGCCTCTTAGCCCAGGCACACAGATGCATGCAAATGCTGCCCAAACCCTCTTATTTAAATATGCCGTGTGACATGGCACCTTTGATATGATTATTAGTCATCTAAGCGACTTGACTTTACCCTCATCAGACAGGAGATGTCAGCGAAGGTGAGAAATGATGGCCCTTTGAACATGAACCTCAACAAGCTACAGAGAAATGCCGAAAAGCAGACAACTGAAATAATACTATTTAAGAAAGGATGGACACACAGAGAGATTGCTCTCTCTATTTCTCTCTCTCTTTTCTGTCTTTCTCTCCCTCTCCCTCTCTCTGTCGCAACACGGTCGGCATCTAAGTCCTATCAATATGTTCCAGGTCGGCAATACCAGTCAGTTATGTTACGCCTTTCGGAGACAAGTTACAAAAATCCCTAATCGACAAATGGAGAGCTGAATTTCATGCTTATGTTTGAGATTGATATGATTACACGGTTTATGTCACCAGTGAGGGCATGAAATGTTTCAAGTGCGGATGGGAGGGACATCTCCTGCGTAACTGTCCGAAGTGAGAGAATGAGCGCTGGCCATCGGCTGCGGTGGGGAGGGCTGTTGCGACCGGCGGCCACTACGTGGTCGGCTGCTGTGGTTGCCGCAGAGCCGGTGGTTGCTGCTATTTACGCAGCTATAGCGGCATCCAGTGCTGTGGCCCAGGCTCCGAGGCCTTTTAGGTTTCCGACTTTATTTCCTGGAATAACGTGAAGGGAACAGGTAACAGCGCAAAGGTTAAACAGCCGGGGACCGCAATCCTTCTGGTGTCTTCCAGTACTGCGGTAATGATTTCAGAATCGCAGCCTTGTGAGTTACCAACTCAACCCCCTGCGGAATCGCCGGCCATCAACCTGGAGCCACAGAATAGCACACAGGACACGGATAAAAACATGAAGGATGGACAAAGTGATTTGGTAAAGGCTGAGGGTGCCAGAAAGACAACCACCAGGATGATTAAACAGTTGCCGGCCACCAACCCAGAGCCACAGAATTACACGGAGGCTGAGGGGGCCAGAGAGACAGCTGTTAGGACGGATAAACAGTCACCGGCAGCTAACCAGGAGCCAAAGAATAACACGCAGGACACGGATAACAGTACAAAGGATGGACAGAGTGATGTGGTGAAGGCTAAAGGGGGCCAGTGAGACAGCCGCCAGGATGGTAGAGTCTCAGCTGGAGAAGGAGGAGGAGGATGATGATATTGTGATAGACTAGGAGTTACTAAAGATAGCTCTTAAAAGACAACACATTAACACAAGAATGAATAAAGCAAAAAACATTGTTGAAGAAACACCTGAGACACCTACCGGTACCCGTAGCTCTTAGAATGAAAATAACAACAGTCTGAAAGAGGACGTAACAGAAAAATATGATTTGCAAAAGATAAAAAAAATCCTGCTAGACACAAAAGGTTCAAGGGCCGAAGTAGAATTTTTTTTTCCTGACCTCAACATGTTTCTGGTTAGCATCAGCTTTTATTTAAAGAATCAAGAAAGAGGTGACCAACCAGTTTTTACAGACAAAGGTCTGAAGATTGAAGAAACTATATACAAAAGTAAAAGGGATGATTGTAAAAGGGATGATTGTGGAGAATGTTGTTTTTATGAATTTTGTCTGCTTTTTTTAAAAAAAAAAAGCCTGTATTTTTTTTAGCTTGATAAATGTTGAAAGGTAGATATATTTATTTCTTCACAAAACGCACAGTACTATCGAAAATCCTCTTTAAGTGAATCTCTTCTGGATTTTGTGTCAACATGATTATCTTGGAGTTTTGCTTTTATGAATAAACGTGATTTTACAAATTAAAATATCTCTCTCTCTCTCTCTCTCTCCCTCCCGCTCTCTCTCTCTCTCTCTTCTCTCTCTTTCTCCAATAGTCCAATAGCTTGATTTCCTCAAAAAGAGTAGAGTTGTTGAATGTAGTTCTTCTTTTTATGCTGCGTAAATTCATTAGTGACAGAAGTCAGTCAGTCTCTGTCATAATTGGTGCCAAGATGGCTCTCCAACCTGCCTTGTGGAAAAAGCAGAAACATCACAATGACACATTGTGATGTTTCTGGGTGAAGTCAAGTCCTGGTTAAGTATTGCCTTTTCCTAATATTGTTCAAGAAATTATACCCACATTAAAATAGAAAAAGTAGCTTTTCAATTTCAAAGCTGCAAATAATGCAGAGATTGAAAGCTATTTAAACTCATTCGAAATGCTTGTCAAGAATTTGCATATAGTGAAACCCACGGTTTCCTGCTCTTTGAGGAGGTAGGAATAATCTCCAATTATTCCCAGTGTCATTGGAGAAGCCTCCAACACCACTCGAGTGTCTTGTCTTTGCTCTCTGGTCTTTAATCTTAATTATAAAGCTATCATTACAACATGAACCCTGGGCTGCCAACACTGGAGCCCCGAACTCATCTGCTCTGAATCAATCAAACAATGTTCTGCACTGGAGGAGTTTTTCCCTTTTTTCAGTCAGGTCATTTTGATTCTCCCTTATCTCATTTTCAGAATTGTGCTTGTACATTCTCGGAAGGAGTTAAGTTTCCCTACATCCCAAAGCTTTACATGGTCAAATATGAATATTTTAAACATGTTACCTTGAGATTGTGACCTTGTTTAAAATTTGTGACAATAATTGCTTTGTATTTTTGGTAGCATTTAGCTGCACTGAGCAGCAACCAAGGATCAGAATGTGTGCCTGTCATCCTTTTTAATAGAATCTTGTTAATAGCGGAGGATGGGACAAGAACAAAATAACTTGGGCAGATTATTGTTTATGAGGTGTTAGATATGGAGTTATGTGTCTGTGAGACGCCCTCATTCATACTCAAATTGTCAGCGTCTCCTGTAAATCTAGGCAGTAAAATTGGATGACAGGGAGAAAGTTGGCAGCAGCCAATGACAAATTTTCCCTATCTCAAATGCAGCTGACATCTTAAAGCTGTGATCAAGTGAAATGATCAAAAGCATTCAGTGCTCCATTGAGAAGTTCAATGTGTGTGTGTGTGTGTGTGTGCGCGCGTGTGTGTGTGTATGTGTGTGTGTATGTGTGTGTGGCAGGTGGTTTATGTAAATTCACACTGAAAAAACAGATATTTTTTGTTAAGTAATATCTAAAATATGTTGTGATTGTGTTTCATTTTTATTTATTTGGCTAAAAAAACATAAATATGACATTTCAGTTCATCAAGTTTTTTGCAGTGAAAGTGATACCTACACTACATTAAACTACATACTATACTGAGGTCCTTATACAGAATAGCAAAGACAGTAATTCATTATGATTGGTTTAGTGTCAGCCGGCACAGTGACGCAGTGAGTCGCACTGGTGCCCCACAGCTTAAAGACTCCAGGTTTGAGCCCTGCCCTATGTGGAGTCTAAGTTCTCCCCGTGTCTGCGGCCTCTGTCCGGTTTGTCTGACCTCCTTCACCCACAGAAATATGAACCTCAGGTCAATGGATCACAACAAATTTATCCACTGGTGTGAATGTGAGCATGATTGGTTGTTTGTCTTTTTTTTTTGCCCCTCAATGAGCTGCTCCCCTCCCCCCATCCCCCCTTGTAGATGAGATGACTGTGATCATCTCATCTACAAGAGGATGGACAGGTTGGTGTCAATATGAGCAGAAACCACACACTACTTGTAAAATCAGAGACACTGAAAGCTTGCATACAAAAACATTTCAATGGAAAAGTCCAAACAATAGAGCTGGTGATTATATAACATTGAGCCGCATGATAATTGTTTCAACATCAACAATGTATTGTAACCATGTAATTGGTCACATTGTAGAACCTATGATGTCAAGTAAGATAAATTAGGTCACACAAGTTATGCTGCAACTTCTTAACACCAAAGGAATACCGTCACAGTTGTCATATTCCATGAGCTATAAGTGATGTATACTTGATTGATAGATACAATTTACTGCAATTTAAGGGTTTTTCACATTGAATTTGTTCATGCGTGGGAAAAACAACAGCTATTTCCACACAGACACACAAAAATCTTATACAACAACACTACAGAGGTAAATTAGTCTGTTTTGCTTTTATCAATCAATAATCCGGATAGTTTCTAGACGCTAGAAACTGGTAGAATCTATTATATTCTGTGCTTTGCAGAATGTAGCATGCACCAAACACTTTCTGGTTCTCAGCCATAATTCAGGAAAGATACACTGTCCAAATTTGAAACTCTAAGATTAGGGTTGTGCCAGGAGAATCTATGAACTTTGGGTCTACAATGGAGAAATCCAGCATAAAAACAACTTGTAAGTCATATCATTCATCATGAAGGGTGATCAAAGAGATGAAGTAGATGAACTGAGCTTTTCAGCTTTCACTGAGCACTGCAGGTACAGTATTGCCTTCAACTGTTCATCCTATCTAGTCACAGCTGTGAGGTAAAAGAGCCTAACAAGTGAGCATGTGACAAAAGAGATTATGTTGAGTTCATAGGTCACATTTCCTTAATGTGCAAAACCCTCCAAAATACCTTTTATTGCTGTCGGGTGGAAAGGAAAAGCTTTAATTTAATGCAATAGAATGGGAGACCTCATTGGTTTTAAAATATGCAAAGAAGTACATTTGAACATTAACCACGTCCTACATTATTTATCCTACTGAAAAGTGTTTTATCAGCACAAGGCCTGCTTTACTTTACTTTTAAATATTCAAATTACAGCAGAAGACTAGCTACCACGCCGACAAGAGCTCTTTTACATGTGACTTTAAAACTAAGCTCACAATTTTCATATATTTTAGTTACGAATGGTTTAGTTAATTGCAAATTTGCAGGGCTGCAATTTTTAGAATTGCTAAAGGCATAGCTATGAACTGTAATCAATACCTTTTTTGAGTGAAGTTGAAACAACGCCAAGAACTGACTCAACTTTGCATCACAGGAGACATAAAATATTGAAGCAAGGCTCAAATTTGTCCTATTGGAAAAATCTTTAACTTATAAATATCAAAAACCTTTAAGTATAAACACATCAGCAACATGCTGATAGTGAAATATGTGAATTCCAGGATTACAGGAGGATGCAGTGAATGTGTTTCATAAATGTAGTTCCATTTTTAGCAATGATCGCTGTGAGATTTGTAACTCAAAAACCACAAAAGGCATGTTATCATCATTTTCAAATGCATTGTGTTTTTCACAGTGGCACTTAATGGTTATAAAATAACAGATTCATCTCTCACAAGTTACTGTTACCATTTCTATATCTTTAGTGTTTGATTCTCTCCCTGTTGTGGACTTTATTTACATGGCAGGAGGTTTAAGAGGGAGAGGGAAAAGCTTTTACTGTGGTTTACATTGGCCATGCATCATTTGGCTTACTAAAATCTAAAGAGATGTTCCTTGCTTTTTAGCACTCAGTCTTTCCCCCACTCTTTATTCCCTAACACCCTTCACAAATTTGGTCCGGTATGTGACTGCTAATTTATCCTTTCAATGTATGATATCCTGTCAACTCCTCATTTGTCCCTGAGTGTTTCTAATCTGAGATAATCCCAGTCAAATCCTTTGATTGTGTGTTTGGACCTGATCCATCTCTAAAGAAGCAATTTAATGGGCTTCATGGCACTTGGTGTAAAGTCATTTATCTAGTGGATTGAATGTGAATGCTTGTTTTAATAAGAGCTCGTCATGAATTGTAGGAGACATGCCATTTAATCAGCAGAGTGTAGCCCTATCCTATCCACAAAACTTTTGGAGGCATTTTTTATCTTGAGCCGACTGTTTTGTCAGAAAAAGGTGTGGAACTCCTCAGATTTTCCATCTGTGTGAAGAAAAAACGGTCATCTATAGTGACTTTTGAAGGGTTTTGAATGCCTGTCTAAGAAGTACTGAACAACTTACACATTGAGAGTAAAAGAAATATTCTTTGTATACTGAATTACAAATGTTTGATAATTAAAATGTTTTATAAATCACAAAAGCACATCAATCTTTCCACAGACATGAGTCAGTCCTTCTGGTGCAGACAGCCTCTGCCTGAATAGATGCAGAACATTTGGTTAACAGAGGTAAGCATACCGTATGCTATCGTTTTGGTATCAAAAGACAGATAGATGGGCACACAGTCTACAGTGATAACAGTGATGGATTTACCACTTACCGTTACCAGTTGTTGTTTTTTTTTAAGCAGGCCTTTGATTTTATCAAGAAGTAAATAAGAGCCGACTTCTTGTGTCTAACTGATATGAAAAATGCAGATGTTTAGTAGATTTTATTATTCATAGATACTTTCTCTTATCTGCATCTCAAACTAACTCTGCGCTTTGGTTGAAATCTCTCCAAGAGCCTCCAAAGAGCAAGTGGATAGAACCAGTTAGACGTTGTATTTGTACAGTAATATAAGATGCAAACTATATTGACAAACATTTAGACAAACACCACTGAGGTCAGTTTAGCCCACACTTTCTTTCAGTGCGGGCTGGGATCAAGTTGTTGTTGCTGCCCTGACCCTATAGCAGTATATGGCCTCATCAGAGGGTGTGTTCCAGTCCTCAGACATGGAGTTTATATTAATTCACACACACTCACACACACACACACACACACACACACACACACACACACACACACACAAAGATTGATAATGACATTGGATTTTGATGTTTCTGTCTATAGCAGAAACTTGACTCGTAAAAGGAATAGCAAATGTTTGACATTGATTAACACAGAAAAAAATGCATGTACTCTACCGAAAAATACATTCATAATTCAATTTCATTGTACAGTTTCAGCATAAGGAGCCAGAAAAGTATCCTAACTGTTCATTGGAAATTTCCATTTGATGTTTACTCTATACAGTATGGGGTAATTCCAAATTGTATTTGTCATTTCCCAGCAGTGAGTATGCATCATTGCATGTTACGACACACAACTGTTTTTAGGAAAGGGCGCTCCATTACGTGTTCCTCGTTCATTTTGATAGTGTGCCAACCTCAGTCTATGTATTTCCATAAACAGGACAATGCAAAAGGCCAACATTAAAAAGTGTCTACCTCTGTTGGGTCATGCATTCATTACTTTCTAACTCACATCTATTTTTCAGCAGCCTTGACAGACAAAGTTAACTGGAATGTTTTTCTTTTTTTCTCTCTCTCTCTTCCTGTCCTCTCCTGACGTGCAACTAGTGTCTGCCTGTCATTGGCTGTTCACTTTCAAAACTTCCTCAAAAACAAAAGCTCACAGTGATCAGCTGACCGTGCGAGAAATTGAAAGATATACAGCAGTAAACATCTGTTTTGACATGTTAAATGTTCATGTAACCCCAGCGAGAGAAAACCGAGGAATGTTGCAGTAAAGTGGAGGAAGTGCTGGATTCTGGAGGTATTCCGAGGTGAATGTAGGAGTCGTCTCTCAGCAACAACAAAGAGAGTGAAACATGAGCACTGAGTACCAACAACTGTTTTCAGCAGAGTCATACACCAGTGTGTTCATAGGTATGTATGTCATCTGGAAGTATTCTATTACATTTAATAGGTAACACTCTATGTATAATCATTCTATTTTCATACATTAAAGGTAGAAATCTATTTTTTTTCTGAAATGTCTAATAATGTTACCTTTCCTGGAGCCCAGATGTTTGCACTCTGAGACAAGAGTCTATCCATTGAATGTCTCACGATTCCTACTAAGAATTGTGTTTCAAACTATGATATTCAAATCTATTTATTGTTCTGTGGTAAATGAAGTTAAGACTGAAGTTGAAGTTAAGACGATTGTAATTTCACAATCCATTTTTCCCTGTACATTTTAATATGTCTGTGCCTGGCTGAAAATTGATTTGATCATAAATGCAAAAATCATCAAATAATGACCTTAAAATGCCTAAAATAAGTGCAATTAGTTTGCTGTTATAACAAGCTAAGACAGTCATGTGGCTGAAGTATAAATGCACATTTAACTAAAACTAACAGACATTATTTTCCTCTGCCTTTGAGGACATCTTTAAATGTACAGTGTGGCATGTAGAGCAATAGCACCCTCTTATCTAATTAAAATTTTGATTTCTTATGTTTCTACTGGTTAGAGTACACTGACCCTGTTTAATAGTTAATGGATTTATGAGGTCTGATAATCATAATCTACCCCACCTTGGGCAATAAAACTGGAAGTGTGATATTTGAAAGACTCCGACATGCAGCGTCAAATTAAAACATGAACTGAGATACATTCTGTGAAATTAAAAGATCCAGTCATCTGTTTCTAAGATTTTAACTCATCATTTCTCTTCCATTTCCTCATGTATGGATGTACAGTACTTCCATTTGGAGGTGATTACTACCATTCTGTCGCCAATACACTACAACAATACGGACCATCTCAACATTATAAGCCCAACATCTGTCATTTGAAATACATACTGGTAAATGAATGCAGCTCATGGGAATTAATTGAACTTTGTCTGATAACCAAAATTGGAACATTTGACAGTGATACACTTTTGAAACTTATTGAAACTTTTGCCTAACTGCATTTCCTCTTCTGTTTAAAAAAAAAAATCAGTGTGCTGTCATACACTAGTCATGTGGCTCTTCATGCATGTGGCGAAAGACACATGATTTATTTTATTGTTGCACTGTACCTGCAACAACATCTCCTATCAAACCAGCTTCTAGCCAAACTGGTTTCAGGCAGTCAGATCTACAGCCATTATAAAATATGTCTGCACACAGAAATGAATGTGAACTTGATGAGTTTTGCCTCTTCTAAAACCTGCACCTCAGTAGCAGGCTGCTTCCCTAATATTTTACTCATATTTAGTTCACTCTCTGATGTGGATCATTAAACTTAAAGTAAGTAAATGCTAAACCTTGCTTCCATCTAGAGGTGCTCTTGGACAACACTTGGAATTCATGCCGGCTGTGGCGTTAACTCACCAACTTCCCAACCCCCATTCAACCCCACCCCCACCATAGCAGATGGCTGTCACACAGGCAGTTCCTGGCCCAGACCATGCTGATTTCCCATCATTCTTTTGTTAATGAGGTCGTTAGCAATGCAACGGACAATTAAATTATCTCAATCTGGCATTTTTTTCCTCATTTGTCTACTGTATGCCGCGCTCTGCATTGTATCAAAGTCAGCAAGAAGCACTGCTCACTTTGTTCTCATGTTCTCTTACGGGGGAATAAAACACCACGGGCAGACGCCCACCTCTAAAATCATTCTCAGGCAGTAGAGCAGTGTAAATACAGCTCTTTACAGAGTCCTTATGGGTGCTTTCTGTTCTGTGATGGTGTGAGATCAGCGTCGCCAACTGACTCCAACTTTGTTTCAGTGCATCATCACTGTGTGGGAACAACACAGCCTGGAGCTGCTGCTACCACTGCACAGAAGAAGTTTTGTCAGCTGTTAAAATGTGTAGAGGGGGTGACTTCAGCCAGTTAGTGGAGCACTCACCTTCATATGAAACGCTGCTGAACACTGACACCCCTGACAGTTAATTATGAGAGTCACAGATCACACAGACGTGTCAGTTTGGCTACGACTGACATGCCGCGTGTTTACATCTCTGTTGTAATGCTGTTTTCTAGTTATTTTCTCAGCAGCGGTGCATCCGTTATTCAGCACCAGAAGTGCCTCAGGCGTTGCCATAATGATCGTAAAAGCAGTACAGATTTGGGGGAATGAAATTTTAAAAAAGGACTTGTGGGTATAATTGGTGAAGCTTCCATCACAGAAATATTTTCAGTCAGGCTGTTGAAAGACTCAGATTGCTTGGCTTCTAGGCTGTCAAACCCTATATGGATGTCTCTGTGTGGCTCCATTATTTCCTGCAATATCTCCACCACATACAAAGTTATTCTGACAATGAGTGAAAACCAACTAAATCTGATGAACTGTTCGACAGGCAGACGGAAAGGAAGCAAACATATGAATGTTGACACGCAGGAGTATTTGAAATGATGATTCATTCATTTATAGACCAGGTGGTTGGTGTCAGTAACACGGGGGTAATGGAAGTGGCAGCCAGACAACACACATTTATGTGTACAGGCCTGATTTTTTGACTCAACAAAACTTGCTTTTAGAAAAGAAAGTTTATCCTTTTCTTGTTCCGTTACAGAGCTTGTCTTGTTTCAGAGATTAATGTAAGGTGAGATAAATGCTTGGTCAGTAATAAAATTTGCTTACACAGAATGCGATGGGTTACATTAAAAATCTTTCCTTTGATTGGAAGATTTTTCATCTTAGGACGGATTTTCACCCGAAGCGATCCAGTTCATTGAGAAGCCCAAAAGAGACAGGAGCTTCTGATGCAGCAGATTATTCCCCAGTAAGGCGAGCCCACAGATGACAGCCATCTCCTTCAGCTGCCTCCCAGTGTTTTGATGGAATAACTAATCTGGCTTCTAGCTTCCATCCAGTATTCAGCTTTAGACATAATTAGTTATTGGTGAAGATTACAGGTTAAATCAGAGATGCTGTTTGGTTGCAGCATAAAACCATGAACGGCTCACTAGCCCTGGGCTAGGCCTACACATCTAGCAGCTGGCGCATGATGCTCTCCACCAATCACCTTCACCTTGTTTGTCTACTCCTAATTTAAACAGGACGGATCCATTTTCAGCAGTAAGTTGTGAAGGTGGAAAACAATGTGAGCTTGTTAACAATTAACAATTCCTCATCTTTCTATTCATCTAGATGCCAAACAGAAATATTACACCAGGTCAAGCGCAAACATTTCTTATGTTCATTTATGTACTAATCCAGACTATTAAATATTCACCTAAAGGGTGACTGAAATTAGTATAGTCATGTCTGTCAGGCTGGTGACCTTATCCTACCATATTTGTCACACGCTAGTGTCTTATAGTACTGAACTGATTGGATAGTTTCTGTGTGTTGCCCGTAAGGTTGTATTTTCATCGGTTGGTTGCTTGGTTGGTTGCTTGCTTGCTTGGTTTTGACTGCCAGCAGGATTACATAAACTTTTACTGTTCCAGGGTTCCAGGAAACTTGGTGTTGCAAAGGCCAGGAAAGGAACATTTCTATTCCAATCTAATTTGCTAGATGGGTCAACATTATTTTCATATTATTATATAGCATTTTTTGAAATCATATTTGCCTTAAAAGTATCGCATTGATTTTACAGGAATAAACTGGGAATAAACTAGGGTTATTCAGTCTCGGCAGAGGAATAAGCTCTACCGACTTTCGTCAAAACTAACAGCAGAGAATAACTACTTTTTTGATTTTATTGCCAATCACTTCTATGCTATTGTGTCTATTGCTTAGCATTTAAATCTGCTACGTACTATTTAAAGCCAATATCCCACTATAAATAGAACAAAGTTCTAAACCGTATGTTTATGTTTAGCATGAAGTTGTAGTGGGAATTACACCAATAACAGTGAAAATATTCGCAAAGGCCATTTGATAAAAATAAAATACAATCATTTATTGTTGCAATTAATTAATTCCTAATCCTGAAATGTGAATCTGAGATTAGCCTCTGACGAGTTGTCGAATCAGTCCTAAACCACTCATGACCTCTATCCACTCTCCTTCTACAGAGATGGAGAGAGAGTGTTTTATATGCAGAGATGTTGAACTTCAAGCCAGTGACCCACTGAGGAAATTCTGCGACTGCAAGAATTTACTTGCCCATCACGTGTGTCTCTCTGCATGGATCCAGAGGGTAAGACAGACTTTCCATGTTGGAAACCTTGATATTGAGAATTTCAGTTGGGATGGTTGCTAATCATTTGGTGAAATTAGAATTTGTGTGTCTGCACTGGATTTCTAACAGGGAATAAACACGTTTGCCACGTTAGCATTCCTTATTGAGACAAAACGTAGCTGTTTTCCCTCAAGGTAATGAGCTACCCTTCAAATAGCAATGCCAATTAGTTTTACGAGGATTGCTAACAATGATAAGACGTCATCGTTAAGCAGTTGAAACACAGGCTGAAAGTACCTCATAATGGACTGGCAGGAATCCAGAAAGCTCTCATGCACCTGACACCTGTCACCTACTGAAAAATATCTCATTAACATCTGGAGCACTCCTTGAACCAGTTGCTGTATTGATACTGTGGACACTGATGGGCTGTTTTTAAGCAGCACCTCCAAAAAGATCATTTTACACTCATTTCAGTTAATGAAGTGGATAGTTCTGTAGGTGGCTTACATTTCCGATTCAGTCATGGTGCTCATTGTTGCTCATGCTAATTACTCATCCTCCATTAATTTCTAGCCAACTGCTGCTGCTAAAAGAATTGCGAAAATGTATAATTGCCTAGGCATAAGTATTTTCCCAGAAGTAAAAAGAAAAAGTAAATGAGGAGTGTTGATGTGTAGATGTTAAGTCAACTACACTTATTGTGCACCTCGGCTGTAATTATTTATTTTAAGTAATAAATCTCCTCAGAAAACTAGTTTTTATTCCATGCGAAATGAACATTCTTAACAGGGGAATCATTTACAGATAATGCACTAATGTGTATATGCTGGTATGCTGTTTTTCATACATGATATGACCTTATGATACTTAAAGGAAAATAAAGTGAGTCACAAACCTTTCACAGTTCTGCTTCCCTTCAGTCATCCAGCAATGTCATTTTATGTTGCTCTGTGGGACTTTTATCAAGCCAGTTATTAAGGCTTGTACTTTGATTTTTCATTCGACTATGTGAGGATGTTGTACTGGTTCGGATGCGCAGACGCTGATGATAGCTATTTTTTACTGAGCCTGATCCACACTTAAGTTCAGGAAATCTAAGACTACATTCAGTTAATATTTTCCTTGTATCTCTCAAACCATTCAGATTTATACTGTGTACTGTTTGACTAAATAAGAAATATTTACCATTAGGTATCAATTAAAAAAGATGACAAACAACTGCTGTTGAGTTGTCCACTCCAGTAAGCCCTGGGTCTTTTTGATACTCCACAAGTGGACCAGACAACGTGCTACAGTGGATCTTTCATCTGCACCACCCATCTGTCAGAATGAAGAGCCACTTCCTTTTAATGTGTCTTACCACTATACAATTATATGCAGACACACAAGCTTAAACCTATGAATTCAACACACACACAGAGGCCCTCTCTGCTGAGAGTGTGTTCTGATGCTACAAGACTACTTTAGCTTTTTATGTGTGCGAGAAGCAGACAGACCGAAAGGCTGAGGGAGAGAGCATGCGACCTTTTAGAGTGCTCAGGGTAGGGAGGCCTTTCCCTTTATGGAACAGAAATCAGCAATTGACCTGTCACTTTTGCTCTGATAGCCATCTCTGGAAAGCAGGTCATGCACATATGTCTAAAGTGCCTCTTAACCGCATTTTATGAAGCCAGAAAATGTAATCCAATAATGATTGGACTTTAGAGAGGGGGCTAGTGAGCTCGGCATAGCATGCACTCTTACGAAAGCAGCTTGAACATAAAAGGACAAACTCCTCGTCCTTATTTAATTTCACACAACAGTATGACACAGCTGTCACTAAATAACAGGCAAGCTGAATTAGAGGAGAAAACAGTGCTGGCATTGGTTTCCACAACTGTTGATACATCCTTCAACAGCAGAAGACCGTCTGATTATCATCTGAGCTGAGGTATACCATACGCCATCTTTTTTTAGACTGCCTCATTTTTGACGCCCTCCCCCATCTCCCTCTCCTTCCCAGGTTCCCAAAGACAAATAGCATAGCGCAAAACTAATTAGTAACCAGGAACTAGTTAGGAGATGCCCTTTGAAAAACATGTCCTGAGGCAGAATTTAAATATAGGGATCGAGTCAGTGACTGAGTGCGCTGAGGAGATCCCGGCCTCCAGGCGCGGCAGCACTTTGACCTCTGACCCTCATTATGGGGAATGCATTCCTGGAGGGGTGAAACCCCTCACAGCGCAAAGTACAAGGGCATGGGAGGACTGTATGGCTTGTACCACACCAGCTGAGTGTGTGGCCTGGTGTGTCTCACTGCCCAGCACAACCACGATTGGAGAATACGCAGAGCAAGGACAAGAGCTTTTAGAAAGTAATGCTGTTCATCTGCTTCCACCAAAAGAGGAATATGTTTTCCATTTTTATAAATCTCCTTTGGAGTTAATAGGAATATGATTCCACCCTTCAGGATTTGTAACACCATCTATTTGAGACTACACAGTTGGGGGATGAGAGGATGGCTTTTGAACATGCGAGCTAAATATTGCATTGATTAAGTGGAGACTGAAGCGTTGCTGAAAGTGTTAACAGATGTAACACGTAATGAGAGGATGAGTTTTCATGATGACATGTGCTACATATGTTTTCTCATATGTGTTTCTGTGAGTTTGTCAGCTGACACGCACTTAACTGTGAGTGTGCATGCCTCTATTTCCTTTTAATTGCAAGGTATGTGAAGAGTTAAGCCCCACACACCCCCACCCGCCCACTCTGTCTCCCTCTCATGTGTTGATAATTCTCATCACTGCAAGCAGACTTGGTTTAGATTCATTAGCCCAACATTCATAGCAATCAGGCCACAGTGCCAGGGGCAATGGTCCTCTTTATAAAATCAAATGGCCTAATAGCAGCCTTCTATAATTATACACCATTAACATCGATCAAACCTGTCTCCTACATGCTATGCATATTAGCAGTGGATCTTGCAGTTTGTATTTGAACAGTACAAATCACCTACTTGTTATTTGCATCTTTGGAGAGTTAGCACCAGTGTATGCATTAGAGCGCCGTCCAGTTATGGACATTTGATCACTGGTTTCTGTGTCCATAGTGGCCAAGTGGTGTAAAAAAAAAAAAGCACAAGTGTTAGAAATGTCACTAAGCTGTGTGTGTGTGTGTGTGTGTGTGTGTGTGTGTGTGTGTGTGTGTGTGTGTGTGTGTGTGTGTGTGTGTGTGTTTTTGTCTAAGGTAAACGAATGTCAATTATTTCATAATTTTTCTATTGATGCTGTTTGTTAAATTTTATTTGGTAAAATTTTGCACTCCAAGGTCACCAAACAAGAAAACCTATCATCACCAAAATTAAATTATAAATGTGATATAGATATAATTTTTTTATTGATCAAATCTCAAACAGATGGCTTCTCACCCATGCATGACATACTATACATTTAGAAATGTTGTTTTGATGGTTTACCCTAATGCCTATAAAAAAATATTTTTTCTTTACAGGGATGTGGAAATGAAGACAGATTGAGATGCATCATCTGCAAAGCCAAGGTACGTGTGTCTCTTTTGTCTTTTTTTTTGTCTTTTTTTTTGGGGGGGGGGTATTTGGTGACACATTGAATCATGATGTCTTCATCTATAATATTGCAGTGTGAAATGTAGGTACCGAGCATTTAAACAAACACAGTTTATGTCATTAAACAGTGGCTGCGTCTCACGAACCAGATTTAAACTGAGCAGATCCATAATACTAATGAGCAATCAGGTCTTTGTTATGCTCTGTGATTTAACTGGTTTGCCAGCAGTTGTGTTCCATATGAGCTGTTAGCTGTCTTGTTTTCCTTATTATTCCAGCACGCACTTGCTGCAGAAAAACAGGAAGAAACGTTATAATATTTGGCAGGATACAAGACACCTAATGACAAAATCTGTATTCAATTCTTGAGCAGAAATTAATCACGCTTTCCTGTGCTACATTCCCAATGTAAATTTTCTGTCAACACATTTTGTCTTGTGTTTGTAGGTTTATTGGTATGAAATGGTGGAGCTGATGTGTCATCACAGATGGGCTTGCTCTTTGGATAAGGTGGCCCCATTACTAACCATCTTAGATTAGGAAGTTTGCTGTTGATGTGTTGTATGTATTCATGCGTGTGCTGTGGGTCAAAGCATCAGAAGCTGGCTAGTGTGTGTTTTATTCATCTTTTGCTCCACAGCTCTGGGTTGAAAATGTAATCTTTGTTGTCTGTACTTGTGTATATGCATGGGCGGGGCCCACTTACTGGGAGAAAATGTCACAGTAACTCTGACAACGACCTTTCAGGATTTGAAGATATTTTAAACATGAAATCATGGATCCACACACAGTCACACATATGAAAGCTGAATGAAACATTTGGTCAGTGCGGAGGGCTCCACTGACTGTTTTTATTCATATAAATTTTCCTCTCTTTGGGGTTAAAGAGAAATTGGTGCAGTATTTACAAAAGACTCTATTACATATACAACTTTCTTTAAATATTTAATATGTTTTCTTTGAAAAGGTCTAAAGGTTGAACTCAGTGTTTCATGTGTGGAAATATAAACTTTGATAATACAAGGAATTGCATGATTTTTTTCCCAGCAGAGGATGGGATGTTTGACTTCAAATTGACATTTGAGAGGCAGTATTTCTTAGAATTGTGATGCTAACTTTACTGATGTGCTACAAACAAGCCAAAATCATCAAATGAATACTAATACAGTATAAACTGACAATTTAATACTTCTTTCTTTTTATGACATTAAGCGAGGTTTCAAAGTTTAGATACCAGTTACTAAGTGGAAGCTAGGGTAGCTATTCGCTTTACAGGCTTCTCTTCCTCCAAAGTTGCTGGTTCCTTTAAGTGTCATAGCCACCCTGTTAGCCTCCACTCAGAATGCGATCGTCAGTCTTCATGGTGTGAAGGCTTCAACCATGAAGGTGAACAAATGGTTAAAATCTGATTTTATTTTATTTTGTCTTTTCAACACCTGCTGAATCATGTTAGCTCCCACACACTTGGTGCTTTATTTGTTCCATAAATTGTGGTTTAGCTAGCTGTGTTTAATAGAGAGAGAGGGGTGTGTGATGAAAGACTGATCTCAGGTGTGTTTGATTGTGTGACAGTAAGCCTCAAGTGGGTGGATATTGACTTGACAGCCACACCCTGGCAAACACAAAGAAAGACCAAAGACAAAAAATAAAGACAGGAGATGAAGTCATACTACGAGGGTTCATCTAAATTCAGTAACTAATTATCTAAAGAACAATTCTCACATCCAAAGCAAAATACAAGATTGTGTGAAGAAAAGTTATCTTTGTTTCAAAAATGTATGTGTATTATATTTTGGTTTGAGTTCTACAATATTATTTTGACATTTAATATTTAGGTCATATTGATGTAGTCATTTTAACGCAGATTCACGCAGAAAAGAGTCAAACCCGGAACATTCTTGCTGTGAGGCAATAGCGCTACCCAATGTGCCACTGTGTTGCCCAAATCTTCTTCTTTTCCTTTTGGCTTTTCCCTTCAGGGGTCGCCACAGCGAATCAACCGCCTCCATCTAACCCTGTCCTTTGCATCCTCTTCTCTCACACCAACTACCTTCATGTCCTCTTTCACTACATCCATAAACCTCCTCTTTGGTCTTCCTCTAGGCCTCCTGCCTGGCAGTTCAAAACTCAGCATCCTTCTACCAATATATTCACTATCTCTCCTCTGGACATGTCCAAACCATCTCAGTCTGGCCTCTCTGACTTTATCTCCAAAACCTCTAACATGTGCTGTCCCTCTGATGTACTCATTCCTGATCCTATCCTTCCTGGTCACTCCCAGAGAGAACCTCAGCATCTTCATCTCTGCTACCTCCAGCTCTGTCTCCTGTCTTTTCCTCAGTGACACTGTCTCTAGACCAAACAACATCGCTGGTCTCACCACAGTTTTGTACACCTTTCCTTTCATTTTAGCTGAAACTCTTCTATCACACATCACACCTGACACTTTTCTCCACCCATTCCATCCTGCCTGGACACGCTTCTTCACCTCTTTTCCCCAATCTCCATTGCTCTGGACTGTTGACCCCAAGTACTTAAAATCCTCCACCTTCTTGATCTCTTCTCCCTGTAACCTCACTCTTCCACTTGGGTCCCTCTCATTCACACACATGTACTCTGTCTTACTGCGGCTAACCTTCATCCCTCTCCTTTCCAGGACAAACCTCCACCTCTCTAGCTTCTCCTCCACCTCTTCCCTACTCTCACTGCAGATCACAATGTCATCTGCAAACATCATAGTCCATGGAGATTCCTGTCTAACCTCGTCTGTCAGCCTGTCCATCACCATAGCGAACAAGAAGGGGCTCAGAGCTGATCCCTGATGCAGTCCCACCTCCACCTTGAACTCCTCTGTCACACCTACAGCACACCTCACCACTGTCTTACAGTCCTCATACATGTCCTGCACCGCTCTAACATACTTCTCTGCCACTCCAGACTTCCTCATACAATACCACAGTTCCTCTCTGGGCACCCTGTCATAAGCTTTCTCCAGATCTACAAAAACACAATGCAGCTCCCTCTGGCCTTCTCTGTACTTCTCTATCAACATCCTCAAAGCAAATACTGCATCTGTAGTACTCTTTTTTGGCATGAAACCATACTGCTGCTCACAAATGCTCACTTCTGCCCTTAGTCTAGCTTCCACTACTCTTTCCCATAACTTCATTGTATGGCTCATCAGCTTTATTCCTCTGTAGTTGCCACAACTCTGCACATCTCCCTTGTTCTTAAAAATGGGCACCAGCACACTTCTCCTCCACTCCTCAGGCATCTTCTCACTATCTAAGATCCTGTTGAACAACCCAGTCAGAAACTCTACTGCCACCTCTCCTAGACACTTCCAAACCTCTACAGGTATATCATCAGGACCGACTGCCTTTCCACTCTTCATCCTCTTCAGTGCTCTCCTCACTTCATCCTGGCTAATCTTTGCTACATCCTGGTCCACAACAGTCACCTCTTCTAGTCTTTGTTCTCTCTCATTTTCCACGTTCATCAACTCCTCAAAGTACTCTTTCCATCTTCCCATCACACTGCTGGCACCTGTCAATAGACTTCCATCCCTATCCTTAATCACCCTAACCTGCTGCACGTCCTTCCCATCTCTATCTCTCTGTCTTGCCAGCCTGTATAGATCAGTCTCTCCCTCCTTACTGTCCAACCTAGCATACAAGTCATCATAAGCTTCTTGTTTGGCCTTTGCTACCTCTACCTTCACCTTACGCTGTATCTCCCTGTACTCCTGTCTACTCTCCTCAGTCCTCTCAGTGTCCCACTTCTTCTTAGCTAACCTCTTTCTTTGTATACACTCCTGTACCTCCTCATTCCACCACCAAGTCTCCTTATCTACTTTCCTTCCAGATGACACACCAAATACTCTCCTACCTGTCTCCCTGATCACATTAGCTGTAGTTGTCCAGTCATCTGGAAGCACCTCCTGACCACCCAGAGCCTGTCTTAACTCCTTCCTAAAGGTCATGCAACACTCTTCCTTTTTTATCTTCCACCATTTCGTCCTCTGCTCTGCCTTTGCCCTCTTCATCTTCCTCACCACCAGAGTCATCCTACACACCACCATTCTATGCTGTTTGGCTACACTCTCGCCTACCACTACTTTGCAGTCACTGATCTCCTTCAGGTTACATCGTCTACACAAGATGTAGTCTACCTGTGTGCTCCTACCACCACTCTTATAGGTCACCCTATGTTCCTGCCTCTTCTGGAAGAAAGTATTCACTACAGCCATTTCCATCCTTTTTGCAAAGTCAACTACCATCTGTCCTTCTGCGTTCCTCTCCTGGATACCAAACCTGCCCATCACTTCCTCATCACCTCTGTTACCTGCACCAACATGTCCATTGAAGTCTGCACCGATGACAACTCTCTCACTTCTAGGTATGCTCTGCATCACTTCATCAAAGTCCAACCAGAATTTCTCCTTCTCCTCCAGCTCACATCCTACCTGTGGGGCATACCCACTAACAACATTGAACATCACACCTTCTATTTCTAGCTTCAGACTCATCACTCTATCCGACACTCTTTTTACCTCCAGGACATTCCTAACAAACTCCTCCTTCAAGATAACTCCTACTCCATTTCTCTTTCTATCTACACCATGATAGAACAACTTGAACCCTGCTCCTAAACTTCTAGCCTTGCTACCTTTCCACCTGGTCTCCTGGACACACAGTATGTCTACCTTCCTCCTCTGCATCATGTCGACCAACTCTCTACCTTTTCCTGTCATAGTTCCAACATTCAACGTCCCTACTCTTAGTCCTATACTCTTGGCGCTCCTCTTCTGTTTCTTCGTGCGAACGCACTTTCCTCCTCTCCTTCTTCGACCAACAGTAATCCAATTTCCACCGGCGCCCTGTAGGTCAACAGCGCCGATGGCGGTCGTTGTTAACCCGGGCCTCGACCGATCCGGTATGGAAGTCATATGTTTGATTCGCATCTTTGATTTGGCAAAAGTTTTACGCCGGATGCCCTTCCTGACGCAACCCTCTGTATTTATCCGGGCTTGGGACCGGCACAATAAGACACTGGCTTGTGCCCTCTTGCGGCTACATTACTGTGTTGCCCAAATAATAAATTAAAATACATATATTTATAATAGCTTTTCTAGTTTGTCATTCAAAATATATGCTTTGTGAATACATTTATTTATTATATACTAAAGCCGTAGGCTGTTAAATTAGAAATTAATTAAAATTAAAAAGTGGACTATGTATTGAAAAAGTTTTTCCAACACAGTTTTACAGACAAGATAACCAATATTTTTTCTGTACTGTAATTCACTGACTGACTGTGGTAAACAAAGTCAAATTATATACTAACAAATATTTCTGAAATCCTGGCATGAGCTGTCATGCTAACCTGCAGCCTCTCACATGTACCACATCGCTCTTTCAGAAGATGTTCTTTTTTTAAATCCCTGACACTATTTGGCTGCTGGCAAATACATTATTTCAGGTGTTGCATCCATGCTTGCTCTTCCCTCACCTACAAGGGGACATTTCTTCCATTCTTGCAACATCTCCAACTTGCCATTGCAGTTGTCTTGGTCCATTGTACCTATGGCATCATCATCAATTATTAATGCTGAGCAGTACATGTCTGAGAGACATCCCACTGAGAGACTCAACAGCTATGAACTGGGGTTAGTGGCAGGACTGGTTTATGCTGAAAGTGGCAGCCGTGCCATTTAAAGAATGATTGTTGGGAAGCTTAGACTGCATATTAACATGAACTTTGCTGCAGTTAGTTAATGCATCAGAATAATAACATTTTAATGTCTGCAGTGGCATGGCCGTTTAATATTTGTCCAGAGATGAATGTGTATGCAAATCAACAATGACTGTGATGATCATAATGATAATCTTTTGGTCCTGTGCTGCTATCGCTCTTTGCTAACATTAAGAGGCTGTTGCTATTAAGACTTTACGCAAGCGGTGCTCATCACACAGTCTAAAATTAAGAATGCCAATTATTTCATTTTCTTTGTTTTTATTTATTGATTATGTCTCTTTCTCCCACATTTATCCCTGTTTGCAACGGGGTCTCAAATGTGGGCCATTTGTATGAGTTATGCTAATTTGTTGAGGCAATGAATGCATTAATTTCATTAGCACATGGCCTCAAAGCAATAATTACCAGAGTAGGTGTGTCACAAGCAATCATGTTAAAATTTGCCAGTTAATTATTAAGATTTTGTTCTGAGGGACCTGAATTTGACATGAGTCGCCGAGGGAAAAAGAGAGAGGAGGAAGTTAATGCATTCCAGGGGCCGAGGCTAGGTGCTTGTTGTTCAACACAGTGGGGGTGGCTGTGGCGTTGTGGGCCTACTGGCACGATTTTTGCATGTTGACAGCTCACATTCTGGACTAATTACCACAAATAGCAATGGGCTAGCTGGTGCACAGTCAATCCAGGAGGGTGTAATTATATAGAAGAGGTCTACATTCTGGAGCCTCTTAATGGCCTCTGCTCCATTTGGTTGAAGTTCAAAACTCCCCACATTGGTGGGGAGTTTTGAAGGAGGAAGAAATTCAAGGTTTCTTTTCTTGTTCCTGATTAGTTCTCTTCTGACACAGAACTGAAGTGAAGGAGAGACACTATGTGTTGTTGCAAGGGTTTGCACTTTTATCTAACTTGTTGATTGGTTGAAACGGAAAACATATGGCTGAAATTTCTAATTCTAAGAAATGATTAGTTACTTAAAGATACTAGTACCCTTGGACACAGCCAGAGGATCTTTGATACAAGTAGATAGAATGTATTGAATAACATTTAAATAGTACTTGAATTAAAACTGGAAAAAGAGTATTTTATCATATCATTACAGACGTTTCACCCTAGACAAATGTTTTTTGTCTGCAATCAATTTTTATAAATTTGTATTTTTAAAAGCGGTTTTATATGACATTCTCTGTTACTGTCAATGTTATTCTGAGTATAACTGGAGCATAGGCCCTGTGTTAAAAAACTGCATTATCCTTTTGTTCTTCTAAAAAAGTAAAGGTATCAAATAGTGGATGCATGGTGAAATGTAAGGGAAAATAAGATAAACTCAGAAAAAACATCTGGAGCAATGTACTGACAACATGCTTTGTTTTGTTCTGTTTTTGTTTTTGTTTTCTTATAGAGCCACAGATTATATGATCAGAAGGTAGATCACACTAGCACTTTTTAATTTTTGGTTTTACTCAGTTGAATGTACCAAAAATTAGAGTAGATGTCACAGAAATGTAAATGTATGGATTGGTATTTATGAATTCTCTAAATTAGTCTTGTGTTCTATACCTGGTGGCCTAATGGTGCTTATCAAGGCACAGTGTTGCCGGGCAAATGAATTTCTGCTGACTGGCAATTCTTTATTCTGAGTAATGTTATCTTCAGGGCATGTCTGTCAAGCAGATCTACATACAACAGCAAGACACACACACATGCGCACACACACACACACACACACACACACACACACACACACACACACACACACACAGACTCACACACACAGACACACACACACACACACACACACACACACACACACACACACACACACACACACAGGCACACAGGCACACAGGCACAAAGCAGAACAGGCTTCTGTAAATCAACAATGCTACTGTTAACTGAACAACACCTGCAGTATAAAGTCTCCGAAAAAACAGCACCCACCAATCTACTCTTATTTAGATGGAGTCACCTAAGGTTCAACAATCATAACGTTTCTAATGACTGACCCTCAACATTAGTCTTGAGATGACTCCAGTCTGATCAATAGACGCTAACCACATAAGCCTCACAACATGCTCACGCCAAGTTCATGGGGCTAATCTACAAAATGAAAAACAGTGAAACATCATTAAACATGACAGAACTGGCGACTCTCTGGTCTGAAGATGATGGACAGCTGACATTGATCCATCGCTGATCCTGTACCATCAGTGACCAATGAGAGCAGTCCAGAATAAAATACACTACTGTTTGCCACCAGAAATAAAGTCTCTCCATTCAACTCTTATGCTGGCTTCTTATAATGAATTAATTGATAGTGATCACAATGAATGTCCAATAAGTTATGCCTGGTAGTGGTAGTCAGTTCAGTGGAGTGGGTCCAAAATTTTGAACACTGGGATGTTTTTATTTCCTGTCAGAAACTTGTAGTATACTAAATATTTTTTTAGAGAAATAAAAACACACTTGTTTCATACAATATACATGGCTGTTACTTAAAATCATATTAAGTCCTATTTATTTCAAAATATAAGAATATATTTACAAAATAAATTAAGCGATAAGAAGTTTTTTTTCTCCTTATGGATATTACACCATGCAGAAATTTCAGCAAACCACAACCGTAATACACACATTAATTTGTACCAACATTTTCCACACCTAAATGTAAGTGTATATAATTAACAAAGGCAGTTAGAGTTACAGTGCCTGATATGTGTTTTTTTGCCTCAGGAATTATATTATTTTCATGATGATTACCTCAGAAGAGAAATAATTCCAGACAGAACAACACCCGAACCCAATAGATTAGTTTATGTACACAAAGTTTGTATAACTTCAAAAATTCTGCACCATTTGGAACCTTTCCCGCCTCGTGTCTCTCAAGTGTCTCCTTAAAGGTGTTACCGTTTTCATTCCCATCACCCTTTTTGAAAAAAGAACGTTAATCATCACTTGATTTCATATGGAAAGCAGATTATCCTTCGATTTTGATGAATTAAATACAGCAGCTGCCAGACTCTTCATTTGACTAAAAGCAGGACATTCAGCCGAGGCCTCTCGTATGTCACTAAGCCTCTGTCAGGACGGCGCTGTGACAGGAGATGACACATGAAAAGAAATCCTACTCATGCCCCTAACAGGACAATGGAACATGGCCTTGAGGTGTATGTGTGTGTGTGTGTGTGTGTGTGTGTGTGTGTGTGTGTGTGTGTGTGTGTGTGTGTGTGTGTGTGCGTGCGTGCGTGTGTGCGTGTGCTCGTACATGTGTGCTTGTGCATGTATGTGTATAACATTATTTGAAACAAACTGGGACCTTTTAATGCTCTGGATGCCATCCTGTGAGGACCAGTAGTCCCAATGGGGACTAAAGATTATAAATCACTGAAGTCTGTGTCAAGCTGTACTGTATGTAGGCCTGTGTGTAGGTATGTTTGCGCTGTGTAGTAGTGGTCTGCTGTATAGAAGAAAACAGATAAAGCAGCCTGCAACATCAGTCCATTCAACAGAGATTCAACCACACTATTGTATTTCATGTTCATAGAGGATGTTATCATGAATGAATAGTACAACAGACTCTGACCTCAGCACAAAGTATATATCGCAAAACTGACTGTAGAGTTGCTGTTCTTGTTTCCTGAAAGGCGTGAGCCAATCAAATGACCATTTATTTGATGTAATAATCCAATATCAAATCAAATATATCATAATTGTGTTTATGTCTAGTGGTTGCGACATGTTGGAAAAAAATCATCCAAAAACAACACCATTCTGCTGCTAACAGATGTCGGGTCCTGCATTGTTACTACTTCATTGTTACTATTGCTGTCTGAGGAGGAACAGGATAGACCCACTTTATATCCTCATAGCATGAATAATGCATAATGTTTATTTTATATCATAGTGGACTTACTCATTCGCTGTTATTTAAAAAAAAATACCTGGATGTTTGGTAATTTTACCCTTTTTATTACACCTCCGTGCCCTTCGTCTTCCTCCTGCCATGCTTCCTGGAGCACAATTCATTTCAGTTCCTGTTTGGGAGGGTCCTGAGACTGATTCAATTAAGCACACTTTAATTGGCTTTCAGGCATCCAAACTGAAACTGATGGAGAATTAATAACAGCTCAAGTTGGTCTCTGTTTGCAACCTTGGAAACAAAAAAAAGAAAGAAGGGTATGCCAGTTCCATTTTCCACATGTCTGTTATGAGAGTTCAAAAATACAGTCTTGCAGAAGACATGGTGGTCACAGTTAGTGTGTGGTCTGAGATCTGGCTATGTAATTCATCTCTTTGTCAGCACCCTGGATATTTGGTGCAAATGTTGTACCCACAAAAACACAGCCGAGGCCAAAGAAAACCCTGCACAAATACAGAATATTTTACTATTTCATCTTTTGCTAGAAGATGCATATGGTTTCAGAAAACACAGAGTCCTCTACAATCATATCCATTAATTAACAAAGCATGATAAAACACTGTCCCTGTTAAGCCTTTACAGTATGTTCTCTCTTATTTGCTCTTCATTGAAGCACATGTGGCACAAAGCAAACATACATCTAATAAAAGATGTGTGTGTGTGTGTGTGTGTGTGTGTGTGTGTGTGTGTGTGTGTGTGTGTGTGTGTGTGTGTGTCTGTGTGTGTGTGTGTGTGTGTGTGTGTGTGTGTGTGTGTGTGTGCGGGGCTCACTCTGGGTCCACAGAAAGAGTAATCATTTGCAAATCCATTACGATTTCAGCATCTAACAAAAGAGGAGTTGTGAAATGGCAGGAAATGACGGCTACTAAAATGAAGGTTTGAAGTTCACATATCATTAACAGCCATGAAATCAACTTTTTCTCTGACTGTGCTTTTCCCCCAGAGCCCGCCTTTGTCTTCAAACAGCGCCAAAGCAATCATTATGCTCAGACATAATGCACTATAATGACAGTAATTTCAGTATCAAATTTTCAAACGTTATGCCTTAATTCATTGTGGTTAAGTAGCTTAGCTGTAATTCACATTTTCTACCCTTCTTAGAGACATTTACATACTGTCTCAATTACATGTGTTGCCTTCAGAGCAGCTGAGGTACTGAATTAATTTTTTACATTCATATACGACCTTTAAAGATGCAGGTCAGCACATGGCTAAAAGCACATAAGACCGCATGTACAAGGACTTCCAGGGTTTGAATTCAAATAATATTGGTGGTTTGTCTTTTGGATAACAGATGCTAAAATCAATATGGTCTTAGCCCATCTCTTTATAGGTTCTGACTCTACTTTCCCATCTGTGGTAAGGAGATCCAAAGGCATCAGTTCCTGCTGACACGCCACATAAATGCTTTCCCTTTTAAAAACAAAAACTATTATCACAAACTTCTAGCTACAGTCCTTTTAATTAATTGTTTCTCAAACAGAAGCAAATTTCAGTTTAGCTGCAGATAAGCACACATTTAGCACTGTGCTCAGTGTTAGCAGCAGAATGGTGGATGTGGGACTGAGTCAAAATAAACTAGTGTGTGTTCGTGGTAATGAAAAACATGTCGCCCAGTGCAACAGAGAGGCTCATTCATGTGTTTTTAGTAGTTCTTGGACATAGCAGATTTACGGCATGGAGGAATAGAATAAATTAAACTTTACTTTTTGGGGTTTTTCAATGTGATTTGTTGACAGTAATGAAATAAAAATAAGTCAGGACTCCACTGAGGCAACTCAACTTTGATCCGGATCACCACCAAAATCGAATGGATTGCTCCTCGGGCCATATCCTATCTCTCCAACAAACTTCATTAAAATTGTTCATAACTTTTGAGTGACAGACAAACAAACGGCAATAAAAAAAAAAAAAAAAAAAACACTCTGATGGACATAAGCCTTGATCTCAAACATAATAACTTCAGTGGTGCTCCAACACTGAATATTTACTACCATTCAGTTTAGCCACCATGCCCCACCTTCCACATAGTTTTGTCAAAATCATTATACTGGCCTTATTTAGGTAAATGTTTAAACATTTATCATACAAACACACACACACACACACACACATACACACACACACACACACACACACATATATACAGTATATGTGTGTATAGAAATTCCACATCTTTATCCACGTCTACACAACAATATAAGGGGGTTCTTTCCTGGTATGAATGCCACACACAAAACACGCCATCTTGCCATGTTGATGAATGTGGAAAACATCTGAATCCTCCTCTCTCTCTGGACCTGCATCAACATGTGATGATTTCTTCCCAGTTCCGTATCCCACTTTTCCACCACGTTTCATTAAAAATGTGTCCAGCCATCTGGACGTGGACTAAAACATAACCCCCTTGGTGGATATAATAATGACTGATAATTATTTTTATGACTTTGTTAATATTATTCAACTCTATTTCCCTCATACATAGAGTGCATGTCTTTTTTTCTGCTTGCAGTTTCATATAAGACATGATATGAGGTAGTACTATGGTGGTCTCATTATAATGATTTGCTGGCATTGTAGGTCTACACATGAAGCCCTGATAACTACCTGAGCTTGATACATGATAGGCCTTAGACCTACGTGATGCTTGTGATAACTACACAGAACAGTTGTGTCACCGACTAAAGTGATTATGAGAGAGAAAGCTGACATAAAGGGCATTTAATTAGAACTATTTTGGCTTCTTCAGACACATTCTAACTTCTGAAGTATATGCTTATTCATGAATCAACATCCCCCTCCTAGCTGACCCTGTTAATGTGGATCAGTATTTTTATTATAAGGCCCCTTGCAGCCATTATGAACAGAACAGAATTTTGAGGGAATCTGACACCCCTGCCTGAGGGTTACAGCAGAATGCTAACGAGGCCACAGCGACATTTCCATCACCATACAGTCAGTCGCACCATACATCAGCTCGCTGCTGAATATCTCCCAGCAACGCATGAAGTCAGTGACAATTTCAGACGTAACACTTTATTAGCATCCCTCCCATATCCACGGTGTAATGAATGAGGCAATTTAAACAGGATTTACGATATCTTTAAAACTTGATTGCTTGGAATTTGAGAATTATTCATAAGACTAAAGCATCATTTGTCATATAGCAAGTGCTGTTTTGGTGAGAACAAATGGTTTTGTTGTAGTTTTTCAAATGAACTCCTTTTCATCCACTCCAAATAAGCCATTTGTATGCATATATGTCCACACCACACATGTAATTAAAGCGAATGAGACTCAGCTGACAACTCACAGAAGTCTTCATCATCATGCATTGTGAGACTACAGAGCTAAAGTAACAGATATGAATGCAGGTGATTATGAACACACGTATTTGTGTATTGTGTTACACTGTAACTTTTGTTTGCCGTGACTCTCAGGTTTTAGCTTCATATTAACCTCTGGTGAACTTCTCGTATTGAACAACACACTTACGGAATTATATAATCTCCCCTCAAGTTACATTTCCTTATTTTCACAATGAAAGAGGAAGAGGCTTCCTCGCCTTGTTATAAAGATTATTGTGTTCACTTCCTGAGGCGGTGTGACCATGCTTTGTGTGTGATGCCCAGATCATCTCTCAATTACACCAGGATCCTGAGGCAGAGGGTGGGGACCCAAGTGGAGGACCAGTTAGTCACACTCATACATGCATGCACGCACGCACACACACGAACACTCACACACACTCACACACACACAAATTTGCTGCTGTAGCTTGGAGGCATGGCTTACTAAAGCCACAGCCAAGAATGAGGCCTCTCAGGATAGATTTACACACAAATAAAACCAGTCTTATCTCGGCCCACAAGTGAACGAGAACTGATTACACGGTCTACATTTCAATTCTCAGATGAAATGGAGACAATTTCCTATGGCCTATTTAAACCAATTCCAACCTGCAAACACCATTACACCAAATCTGATATCAAAGCCTTAAGACCTTAAAAAAGTTCAGATCTATGCTGGGAAACTGTTTACGGAGGGATGCTTATTATTCTGTGACCACAGCTTAAAATCTGATGACTTGATGAAAAAACAAATGACAGAAACAATAAGGATCATAAAAATATAGCACATTGATTATCTGGTTCGCAAAACATGAACAAAACAAAGATTTTTTCCTTCATTGAATAAAATCAAAATAATTTTCTTAAATTAGTTTATTTCAGTTCAGTTTACTTTACCTAAGTTGACTTTACTTCAGTTATTGTACATGATACAGTAACCAAAATCAAAATTTTACAATATACTTAAAATCAGTAGTCTTTAAAATAAGAAACTGAAAAAGGCTCAGGCAAACGTATGATGCTCATACAGGCCCAGTGAACAATTAATAACTGTTGCAATGCTGTTGAGGAAACTCAAAAAACACCACAAGTTTAAGTTTGTTCCTGGCTACAACCAGTTTCACAGTAACACTTATCTGAAATATGCTAACATTAGCCAAGCTACTGGTATTACTTCACCAAGTACAGGTGTAGCCATAAGAAAAATCCAGATGTGTGTTTTGTTAAATTCAGAATTTGGTTTTGGTGAACAATGTCTTATTTTTTCTTTTAAAATTTTTAATTGTTGAAATTGACAGCTCACAATTTACATATTCCTACTTCAAATATCCATGAGCAGTCATACACTTCATTTTGCGCATTGATTTTATTTAAATGAAGATCCAGAGTTAAAGCAGAAGAACGGAAATGGATGCAGGTGGAATGTTTTATTTTCTGTTTGTATTTTAAAACACATCTTTTGAAAGAAGGCAAATAAAGATTAAACACCCACCTGCAAAATGTTGTATATTGCACAGTTGTTGTGGGCAAAAATGACATTATAACTGCAGCTTCATGTAACCCTTGGTGTTGTCTGCTTAAATTAATTCAAACTTAAATTAATTCTGCATCTTTTCAATGGATTTTCAATAAATTCTAAAGGCCACAGTCATCGGTTGTACTCTCAAGAACTCAAGACACTAATCACAAGGCCACTGTGAGTTAGTAAATTAATGAAACATCCCTTCAGATAAAGAATGTTCATCAGCTATGTTAATAACTGGCTTTCATTTAGTTGGAAATAATAAAAGATTGCCCCTTCTTAAATTTTATTCAATTTAATTTGAATAAACTTTAAGAAAGGGCAATATAATATATTATATTTTTCTTTTTAAATATATACACATATACATTTTTTATATATATATATATATATACATATATATAATAAATGTCTTTCTCACCCTTGTAGGGTGGTATCTGTGTCCTCAAGTTCGGGTCCTCTACCAGAGGCCTGGGGGTCTGAGGGTCCTGCGCAGTATCTTAGCTGTTCCTAGGAACACGCTCTTCTGGACTGAAGCTTCAAATGTTGTTCCAGGAATCTGCTGGAGCCACTCTCCCAGTTTGGGGGTCACTACCTCAGGTGCTCCTACTACCACGGGCACCACTTGACCTTCCAGCTGTTCTTTCAACCCTTGATACTTCTCAACCTTTTCGTGTTCCTTCTTCCTGATGTTGGCATCAGCTGGAATCGCCACATCTATCACCACTGCTCTCTTCTGCTATTTGTCCACCACCACTATGTCCGGTTGGTTAGCCAGGAGCTGTTTTTCAGTCTGGAAGCTCAAGTCCCACAGGATCTTAACCTTGTCGTTCTCAACCACCTTTGGTGGTATATCCCATTGGGATTTGGGTACTTCTATTCCATACTGGGTACAGATGTTCCTGTACACTATCACAGCTACTTGGTTGTGCCTCTCCAGTATATGCTGACCCGGCTAGCATCGTACACCCAGCTATGACAAGCTGGACTGTCTCTGAGGCTTCTTTACATAACCTGCACCTTGGGTCAGATCTACTGTGGTAGATATTGGCCTCTATTGCTCTTGTACTTAGGGCCTGTTCTTGTGCTGCCATGATCAGTGCCTATGTGCTGTCTGTTAGTCCAGCTTTGTCCAGCCATTGGAAGGTCTTCTTGATATCAGCCACTTCCTCTATCTGACGGTGGTACATGCCATGTAGGGGCTTTCTTCATGTTGTCTCCTCCGCCTCCTCCTTTTCCTCTTTCTCATCAGGTTTCTGCTGACTAAGGCATTCACTGATCAGTTCATGTTTTGGGGCCATCTTCCTGATGTACTTTTGAATTTTTGATGTTTCATCCAGTGGCCCAGATGCTCACTAGTCCTCGGCCTCCCTCTTTCCACTTAGTGCACAGCCTCAGGGTGCTTGACTTAGGGTGAAACCCTCAATGCATGGTGAGGAGCTTTCTAGTCTTGATATCTGTAGATTCCATCTCTTCCTTTGGCCAGCCTATGATCCCAGGAGGGTATCTGATAACTGGCAGTGCATACATATTGATGGCTTGGTCCTTGGTCTTACCATTCAGCTGACTTCTCAGGACTTGCCTTACTCTCTGGAGGTATATGGCCCCAAATAACAAAAATTGGCAATGTCAGTAGCAGGTGTTTCCACCATTTGCCGCAATGACACCTTGACAGCGACGTCTTGAGCTCCTCACTAGCCTCATGATGTTGTTCCGAGGCAATGCATTCCACTCTTCCAAATGTGCTACACGCAGTTCTGCCAGATCACGTGGGTGTGGGGTACGATCATCCAGTCTCTGCTTCAGCTGGTCCCCGATGTGCTCTACGGGATTCAGGTCAGGGGACATTGCTAGCCATACCATATGAGGAAGTCCAAATTCCAGAAATCGAGCTGTGATCATTCTGGCACGATGTGGTGGAGCATTATAATCCATGAACAGAACGTTGGGGGTGTGCTGGTGGAATTGGGGGATGATGATGGGTTCTATGATGTCTCTAAGGTAAGATCATGCAGTGACTTAGCCATCTAAAATAACCAAATCCGTTTTACACTGGCTGGTGATGCCAGACTGTTGCACCTCCTCCACCAAAGCGAACCCTGGTGACCATGTTGACCTCTATGTATTGCTCACCTCGCCTTCCCCTGCAACACTGACGACCATCATTTCTGTGCACGGATGAACCGACACTCATCAGTGAACAGGACGGTGGACCACTGCTGCATTGTCCAGGTCACATGGTCTTGTTCCCACGGCAAACGTTCACAGAGGTGTCTTGGTGTCAGTGGAACGTTCGTCTGGCATTCAAGCCAAACCGGTGGAGTCGGTTGCAAATGGTTTGTCTGGAAACCTGAGTAGCGCTCACATTTTGTAAACGGGCCTGCAGCTATGTGGCAGTTGCACAACGATGTTTGAGTGCGTAGGTCCTTAGGTACTGGTCATCATTGTGGTCTGTCACTCGTGGAGCTCCACTCCTGGGTCTGTCACAAACTCTGCCAGTAGTTCTGTGTCTTGATGCAAGTCTGCTGATGACACTTTGAGACACACCAAGTTCACGAGTAACATCTGAATGCCTGCCACCGACCCGAGGGCGCACTATGGCCATGTAGCGCTGCTCGTCCGTTAAGTGACGTCATGTGTTCATAACTGTTTGAATGATGAACTTGGAATGGCTTACTGACAATCCCAGCTTTTTATACCCACAGAATGTTGAAATTGATGCCACATTGTAAAGGGTTGTCTTTTTGTACTTTTTGGTATTGGCCCCAATATGTAAGGCACACTGTACATAGGTGAGACCAGTATGTGGAAAACACAAAATGAGGTGTGTCTATCACCCAAATACAATTGCCTCCCTATCCCAAACATCGCTGAAGTGAAACAAACACCCTATGTATTACACCCACTGAGTCTCTCAAAATGTCCCATCTTATTGTGAGTAGTGTGTCTGTGTGTTTATATATATATATATATATATATATATATATATATATATATACACACACACACACACACACACACACAGTATATATATATATATATACAGTATATATATATATATATATATATATATATATATATATACATACACATATATATATACATATATATATGTATATATACATAGAGAGAGAGTAAAAGTAAAACCGTTCTCACAGTTGATTAAGTGAATTGTGAGGAATTACTGATTTTCCTGAATAAAAAATGTGAATCATTTATTGGGTCTCCTCAAAATACGTGTGTGTGTGCGTGTGTGTGTGCGTTTGTGTGTGTGTGAGCACGCGTGCTTGTGGGTGTGTGCACATGCACGTGTGAGGAACGCATGAATGCTTGCACGTATGTGGGGGTTTTTTAATCACACAGTCATATTGCAATGCGTCAGCAAAGCTCTTGATTAGTTGTGGTTTTATGTTTGGATGGTCCATTTAATTAGGTTATGTACGAGATAAAGGCCAGCCAAAAGTAATCACAAGGATTATTTACTCTTGTTAATTGAGGCTCCGTTTTAACACCACAACTAAAGGTTAATGTTCTCTTGGTATATTATTTACTCTCCACGCTCTAGAGACGGCTCACACCCCACAATGGAGGAAGGAATGGAGGCTCCACAGGTAATGGGGGGGAATGCAGAAAGATTTGTCAAGTAGTACCGGCAGTGGTTGAACTTTGGACATTTAACAGCAGCACCCTAAGCCGTCTGAAAAAGTGTGCAGCCTTCATTTTAATAATCTTTCTTTGGCACCGGTGTGATGCTCAAGTTTCCTGGAGCTTTAGGAGACTGCCGCTCATCACCACTCCTAATCTCTCTTCTAACCAACCACAGATAATTCTTGGTGCACATGTAAATCATTGAGCGAGCTCTAGAGTGAACTGAAAGGTAGATTCCAAGTGACATTGTGTGATTAATTCTGCCGCTGTCTAAATGACCCTTCGTTCTGTCTTCATAGGAAAGCTGCTCTAATAGTCTTTCCAAAAGTAATTAAAATTACAAAAATGTGAACCTGTAGGTTAATAAAAATGGTAATTTAACTAGTATCTGATTTAATTGAGTCTGAAGAAGCACTTAAACGCCTTGGCACTCTGGAAAATCTACATGGCTCAGCGGCAAAGAAATTGGAATATCCAGCTGTCAGGATAATAAATTTGACTATTTCATCACTGTAATCTTCATACAATCTCCCTTTGTGCTGGTCTCGAGCGCTCAGCGTTAATGCCATAAATCATCTCCATGTTTAGAATTGTTTCACGTGTTTTACAATAATTGTAATATACTCCGAAGAGCAGCCACTGTTCTTCAACTGTGTGAGTCTCGAAAGCAGTACACAATGTTCCACCTGTCAAACTTTCTGACCTTAAAAATTATATAGAGCAGGGTTAGAATTACTTCACTCTTCAACATTGTGATTCACATTTGTATATAAAGTACATTAATAGTAAATTTTATATGTTAAATAATAATAATAATAATAACAACAATAATAATAATAATAATAATAATAATAATAATAATAATAGCAATAGCAATAATAATAACAATAATAATGACAATAATAATAATAATAATAATAATAATAATAATAGAGGTTTTAGAAGATATTCATGTTATATATAATTTATCATGAAGTCTTATTATTTTTTATACCTTCATTAAGGTGTCTTTAACTATCATTCATGCTCACCATGAACAAGTAAGAATATTGGAACCTTACACTTATATTGATCAATGCTTGTGCACTGGTTTGATTTCATGCCAGAACAACTACAGAAGAAGATTAAAGCAGTTTAGAAGCAGGGTGTAAATTTGTTGTTGTTTTGTGTTTTTGTGGGATTTTTCTTGATAATTCTGCTGTTCAGGTTTTCTGCTGTTATTTTAAAGTTGCTAGACTTGGATTTTCTGTAATGAACATGTGGGGATCTTTCTCTTGGTGTGTTTGCTTTTTATTACACCTACATTAACTTTATGGTGCTTGTATTTTATAATCATAGCGGAATTATTGGTTTTATATTTGCAGTTTAAACTGATTATTTTTCTTATGCCTCCTCCCCATACTAGTTAATCAGGTTGTCATATTATCTAACATTTTGATGAAATTATCCGCTTTTTTTTACAATAGCCTTCTGCTATATTTTAAGTCACCATTTAGCACTATTTACAGTAGTTTTTTTAATTTTCAGTGGCAAATTCTTCTATTTCCATGCTGTCATTTTTCTACTGCAGATAATACACTAACACCACTGTTAATTTTACAGATTCAAGATTGTTAGATTTGAAAAGTTCTTCAATTAAAGGTGTTTTCATTTGATTTTGATTTTTGACAGACTTATTTCAAAGGGCCACCGTTTACTAGAATGACGAATTAAATACTTCCATTTAAAGCTGCTTCATGGGGCCTCAGCAGAGTAGTTAACACACAGCATCTAACAGTAGATTGTCTGGTAGATGCTGAACACACACTGCTACAGTCATGTAATGGAAGAACATACATATATCTACACAAACAGTTGGCCAAAGTTGGAATTATTTGTTGATTAATAATATCAATAATATCAGCTAATCCCAAAATATTGTACTTAAAATAAGTAGCATACATGTACAGACACATTGTATGAAAACAGTTACAGTTATATTTCTTTGCTTCTTAAAATATGTTTTAAAATAACCATTTTTTGTCATTTTAATCTAATTAAATTGCATTTATTTACATTATTTACAGTTGCTTTGCAATTCAAATAGTTTCAAATGACTGGAAGATTTTACCAAGCATTTGTTCGTTTCTACTTTACAGAAGTTGATAAAAAAAGAAAGAGAAAAAATTAATTTAATAATGAATGAATGAATGAATGAATGAATGAATGAATGAATGAATGAATGAATGAATGAATGGATTGATGAATGAATGAACAAACAAATGAATGAGTACATTCATGCAGCACTAGCATGGTGTGCTACCATTGTGCTCTGGCATGTAAAATTGTGTCATGGGTCCATGATTGTGGATGGCTTGCAATCAGATGAATCTTTCAGGAGTATAATTTCTTTTTTTCATTTCTTATTTATATGATGCCAAAAATATGCTCCCAGGGCTATCGTTTTTCTGTGGCAGTTTGTGAAAAGAGAGCAAAGAGGATTTATCTTCTTGACCCATCACATGAAGACAATGAGCAGCAGAATAGCTCTGTCCAACAGGGAGGGTGGCGGGTGGGCACACCCAGCCATCTTCGGCCTTCCCTCTAAAAAACGGGATCACGTTTCAGGTGAGAGACCCATTATCCTTGTCTGTATCAACCTTCACTGCTTTGCAAAAGAGCCAGTGCATGTGTGTTGGTAGCAGGGATTACTGCATGTCAGTGTTATATCTCTGACTTGTTTTGACTAGCTTGGCCTTCAGATTTCTGATGGCACACAGCATTAAATATCTGCAATGGAAGTAAATGGACAAAACAGTTGTCTCCAGTAAACACAGCACAGTGTTGGCCTTTGCATAGAGATGTGGAAATAAAATGGTACTGCAGAACACAGTACTTTTTAGTAACTGTTTGCCCCAGGGCCAGGTCTAATGGTTTACTCACTCCTCAACAGACCCTCAGGCTCCGGGTAGTTTCACATTGTCAAGCTGCTCTCATTAAGTCCTATAAGTCCTGGAGAGATAAGCTCTGGACAGTCACACACTGGAAGCCTTGCAAGTAGAAGTGCAACGGACTGACAAAAACATTTACAATCCAAACTACATTATTAAGTTGTAGTGCTGGGTTGAAGACAAAGTTCTACACATGTTGCTTTTCAAACAGAATTTTTTTCCCTTAAGAAATAGTTTCACACAAATTTATTTCAGTTGAAGGGCCAGACAAAATTGTTGTCTGCAGAATATGAATATGATAATGAAATTATATGCAAATTAGTCTCTAAGAAAGACCTTTATACTTACATACAGAATTAGCAACATAGATCACCTGATGGAGTTGAGACACTGGTGGTGGTGATGGCCAATGACTCTGCTGAGTCCTGTGAGGCTGATAAAATAGAACTGTGATGTGTTGGGTGGTGTTAATGAACAAGAGGTACAGAGAGATTTATATTTAAAAAAAAAGACAGCAGCAAGATGATAGGCTGACATTGAAGTTATGTTGCTGTGCTGTTGGATAGATGTGACCAGCCAATGAAAATGCTGGTATCCCATTTAATAGTCACAAACAATGTACACAAAGGCTTATTTAAAAGACTGCACGAATAAGTAACTGTTGCCTGAAACAAGTCATATCAACAGTTTGGACGCACAAATCATTTACTTGAGCGTTTGTAAATTGGTCATGCTACAGCAGTAATATGATTTATACATTGGCTCTGTGATTCCCTGGATACTCTCACAGTCACCTGTTCCACTCATATCTTCTTTAATCTTGAATAAATATGGCAACGGCTTTGTTTGACAATGTTTGACCATCGCTCAGTAAAATGTGCACACTGGCCTGTGGGACTATGGAGTAAATTATAGACTGCTAATCCAATGTGTTTTCATGAGATAGGGTCTCACATAGACACAGTCACTTTGGTTAATCTACTCATCTATTCAGCCACACTACATCTGACTCATGTCTTACACATTAATCAGCATAAAAGGCAGAGAATTGTTCCTGCTTTCTTTGGTATGCAAGATTTTAATCTGGCCAGCAGTCACATCTTCTGTTCTGATAAATACAGTTTTATTTGAGTGTATTCATATATGTATTTGTTTGTTTCATGATGTATAGAGGACTTTTTATGTCTCTTCTCTAGTGAGGACTTTTATGTATTTCACTTAAGAGTCCTGCAACTTTTTCTAATCTTCACTATGAAGGATGGAGATCTGTTTGATCACTATTTTCTGCCAACATGAACAAGATTTGTTAACTGGATGGTCTTTAGCTGAAAATTTATATCATGGACTTCTATTCAATAATCAGGCTTTTAATTTGAGGTGTTGTTTGCTTTCTGTATGTTCCTAGCTCTGTCAGTCAAATGTAAACTAACCACAGGAGGTCCAGAAAATTCTGTTCCTTATTTGGTCGGGAGTATTTCATGCTTTAGATAAATACTTATAGTATAAACCTTACACTACATGTCTCTACATATCTGTTGCGCTAGTCAGACTTGGTCCACAACAGTGATTTTCTGTTTTTGTACTTGTTTTTATTGATATTTCTCCACCAGTTCTCTCCTCACATGTTCAAGCTAGTGTCAGAATCACATTAGAGGAGCTGACAGTGTTGGGGTGCTGGAGGACTGAACCAACTGTAATTGGGGGTGGTCGTTCTTATTAGATTTTAAGCTTATGTCTTTTATTTACTCAAAGTGATAAAATTGTCTTTACTTGAGTAATAATACACTGGATATTTCAGATGAAATTCAAACTTTCAAATTTTCTACTATATGTAAGAAAAATAATACTGTCAGTTTCTGTCCATGTTGTTCATGTAACAATGAAACAAATCATTTAGTGTGTTATTTATGAAGGTGTCATGATGGGATTTGTTCAGCTGTTCTGGAGCTGCAAGACAAACTCTTCCACCAATCATTCTGAAAGTATTTAAAAATAAAATTCTATATCTATTTAACACATTTTCTCTCTTCTCTTCTTCCTTTTACTCTTGCTTGTTAAGGTTGAAAAAGATTAGGGCAGAAGAGTGCATCATAAACTGGCTGCAGGCCTCAGGGCAGCCGTGTCTGCTCCAAAGCTGGATAATCTCATATCAGTGTGGCGTGTTCATTTAGCTTAAAAGATAGGACCGTTTTAGAAGCACCTCCTTAGGTTATTATGAAGCTTTTCATACTCAAGATGATAACTCAGTCTGGCACCTGTGTAATTTACTAATGACACATGATTTTAGCCTGCTCTGACGGTGAGCTGGGGAGGAATTACAGCACACTGTGGAGCCTGTGCAGATATGCCAGCCAGTGACATTGAGACAGAACCTGGTTGGGCTGTGTTTTTTAAATTCTTTAATTAGGTGTGTTTACTCTGTATTTTATTTGCAGAGATCACAGGAGAGCCTAGGGAAAGGTAGATTTAATTAAGGGACAGTGATGAAAGCAAGCAGCTCACGCAATCTCCAAAGTGTTTCCTCTGATATTACTGCAAAATATCCTGATGACAGGTGGTGCTGGGGAGGAGTTGACACGGCTGCGAAAGAGAACAATTTGGATTCATTCTCACCATGTGTAGGTGGGAAAGTGTGATAGGTCCTGTGTTATATATTACTGAACTCAATTTAACCACTAAATAATACCCCATTTAGACGAACAGGCTGACTCGGGCAGGAGAGGAAGATTTTAGGAGTGGAAACATAACAAAGATGTGATTGCACATAAAGGAATTCTGATGATTGGTGAGATAGAGGAAATGTACGAGCAGCTTTGCAATTAGCAAGTGCAGGCCTGCCACATTGTCAAATGCCCTCACGCTCTGTCTCTGCGATAATTGTCACAGCCCGTCTCTTTTATTACAATCTGTCATAGAGTCAACCATATTCATTATGCATTCTTATCTGCTTGTGCTTTAACATTTGCCAGATGGCACATTGGTATCAAACGATAATAATGATGTAGTAAGGAAATTAAGTCTTTATCAAAAGCTACTTAATGCTAAAAAAAAAAGGATCTAAATACATTGATGTATCAGCTGATCCTCGATGATCCCATCTGTGGAAGTGTAAAAGGTGAATCATTCCACTTTATAGTCACAGAAAATGCGAATCAGAAAACGAGGCTGAAATTAGATTGAGTTTAGTTTAACTAATCTCATCTCACAATTCAAGTTTGACATAAGAAGAAATCCCATTTTATACACGCAGATCTAATCGGTTTCTATCCGACGGTGAAGTCTAAAAAATGTGTAAGTGAGATGTAAGGACTCAGAGAGCTCATAAACCCAAGAAGCTGTCAGACATTTTACACACCTGCCAATTCCCAACAAAGGGATTTACCTTTGCCACAAGCTGCAGATGCACCACTCTAATTAATACACGCAGACTCTCAATCTCCTTTAAATAGAGACAAAAGAGAAAGGCCACATGGTACTGTGTGATTTTAAGGAAGTGAAGTTTTTTTGATCTACAGTTTCCTTAATTCCTGCTGCGTGTGTGCATCAAATTATTGCTTTTATTATGAGAACAGGACATTATTTGAATCGATAAAGATACATAAGTTCAGTCACTTAACTCAAAAGTATGTATTTGTTTCATCAGCTGACCGTCTCACGGTCAAAGCTGTGTGAAGAAGTTTTAGCTCCAGTAGATCTCTGTTTGATTACAGCTGCTGTTAAAACCAACATCATGCCAGACATCAGTGAAGGTAGTTTGTTTGACACAGGAAACATATTTAAAAAAGAACAAAGTGGAATCAACGGTAACTACAGCCATACTAGTAGTTATGAGAGATTTAAGGTAAACACAGCTTCTGAGCTAAGTGCTTCCACCAGAATGCTGACATGTTCACAGCAACAATGCTAAGGTGTAGATGTTCAGAAGGTGTGATGTTCATCATAGCCCATCAGCTTGTAAACAGTGGATAATTAGCACAAAGCACAAAGTTGATGCTGAGTCTGATGAGAGGGACCACATTATTACAAGAATTGTTGTTATTATTACTATTACTATTATTATTATGATTATTTCCTGACCCATGTCCTACCCAGTCGCAGCCCCACAAACAAGCAAGCCAGCAAACAAAAACAAGGCAAAAGCATCTCCTTCAAGGAGGTAACAAATAAAGGAAATCAAGAAATCACAGCTTCTCCTCACCTGTTCCAGGGCTTTCATGCTTCACAAACTTACATATCGGGATTCTTCCATTACTCTCATCTAAAATGGGTATAAATCCTGGCAGTAATGTCTTTCCTCCTAAGAAGTAGACTTGGAACATTCAGAGAATTTCAGCAATGCACAATAAATAGCTGAGAAAATGGGGCTCGTGGGGACGGAAAGCACGGCCCTAGATTTTCCTCCCTCTGTGACATCTTGAATAGTTCAGGAATTGTGTGCAAAACTTGTCGGAGATTTGTCTGGTGACATAGACTTTTTGTTGCATTTTTTAAACTATTCATTCTCAGTTCATTGTGATCACACCTCGTAAGGCAGGATTAATGCCCCAATTCTGCATTTGCCCACATATAACAGTTAATTATCTTGATTTAAATCACAACAAGGTATGTAGGAATTCATATTACTACTAAACAAGATGGTAGATCGGTATTCAGATTCTGGTTTTGCTCTGCAGCCATCTTTGACATTTGGAGTTTGCCTCCATTCTCACTTTATTGAGTGTAAGTTTACCAAAATGGGACAGCTCACTCATATATATTATGTTTCTCCTTTCTTTACATTTGTTTAATTTTGAGTTCAGACACTTTCTATATTTTGTGTTTGGCTGTTGGATCTTAAGGAGATGGGCACGCTGGATAATCATGTCAGTTAGGTAGCTTTACATGAGTCAATGGTTCAATGACCTCAGGCTATGAATTAGTGCTACTTTACAGCTTACCACAAATTTTAACAATTTACAGAGTCTAGTCAAAGCTGAAGACAAAATCAGCAAAAGTGACAAAAATCACAGATAAGCAAGCCAAACTACCTATAGACTTATAAATAATTTCAGGCTCAGATGGGATAAATGTGTGCCATTTACTTTGCACACATGAAAACAAAACTTCTCTGGTTAACTTCTTGGAATTATTATATTAAGCTAATTGTGCAATTAAAGTGATACTAATCAAAAATGTGGAAAAAAGTAAAAATGGAATATATGCGTTAAACAGTCAAGATTTAAAGTTCAGGTCTGAAATTGGTCTGAAAAGCATAAGAATGACCTCCTTCTGTCATCTGAGGCTATAGTTTCACATACAAACCTCACTGCTGAGTTCTACCTGATTCACAAGTGACCTGCATCTGGCTCTAAATGTCTGCATGTATATTCAGCACAAGTCGCCATGTCAAAATCAACAAATGATCACATTTGTGAGAATATTTGTGGCATTTAAACCAAAATGGATGTACTGGCAACAAAGGTATACACGACACGTTCAGGTTTTGAACTAGTGAGGATCTGCATTATTATCATCATCTCTGGATGCTGAAATTCTGAAAGTCTTAACAAGTTCCAGCTTCATCCCATTCATGTCACATGGACACAATCACATGTGCACTCCATTTAGAACTACATATAAAGGTGATTCAAATTTAATTTGAAAAGAAAAAAATACCAGCATAGCCTGTGTCTCTTACCGATGATGAAGAAGCTTCATCAATACAATACCACTAATTTATAATCTACATTTGTTACCTAGTACTCATGGCCATCTAAGATTTAAACCTGAAATAAGAACTTAATTTACAATTTAATTTACAACAATGTCAGATCAATTCAAATAAAATTCTTACTTTGATGCTTCTCATTTGTATTTGTCATCAAGGTGAAATACTACAAACTGCAGCTTCCTGGTATGTCCTGACCATCATCTTTTGCCATTTCCACCTAAGATATCTGTTGCTGTATTACAGTACATGTTCCTGATGAGGGAATAACACACACTACAGTGATCAGGTCCCCACAGTGGGAAGTGTCATCCAGCGCTCCATTTATCACATTTTCAGCAATCCAACAAACTGAAGTGGTAATGCTAAAGGTAACACCTCCATAATTTTGTGTCACATCTGTTGAAACCCATTAAAAATGAAATTTTTCTCAGTTCATTTACAGTAATATGCTGTCAAAACCTGAACAAACTGCTGCTGAAAATGTAAACGTCATTTTATGTGCAGCGTGGGTTTCCACGGAGTTCTAGCCCTTAATTCAATCACTAAGCAGTGGAGGAGGAGAGATGCCTTTTTTGGTATTGTAATGTAAAATTGCACACAGAGAAAATTGAGCATTTAATGGTATTTAGGACAAAATATCTTTAGAAATGATAATAAAAAATAATAAAATAAACCCAATGTGGTGCACCAAAAGAAATGTTCCAAGATGCAGCAGGTTTTGGTGACGCATGTGTGACAAAGTTGGAAGCATGCCTTCACAGAGCCAACAGACAGCAGCTTTAATTACAGCAAGAGCATTAATGACATTTCTCTCCATGAGACAAATGACTAACCATTATGAGTCATTTGTTGTGGAGACAGGCCTCAGTCTCTAAATGTGATGTTATTGTGACGAGGTGTGAAATTACATCTATAGGATTTCAGACACTCTACCTATATGCTCTTTATGGAGGCCCTTCCCACTACGTGAACCCATTTCATTTAAACAGACATGTATTTTGAATGATGCAGAATGATCAGGATCATTTTCAGAGTTGACTGCATTGATAACTGTTTTCTTCTATTAAGCTGTCAGAGCTGTGAACAAACAGAAACATCTGGATTTGATCTCTCGCAGCCTGAGGAGCTTGACTAATCACCAGAGCAACCCAAATAAACTATTGCAGATGTGAGATAATTACGAGCAATAGTTGTCCAAATAACTTCATTTAAATTTGACCAAGTTACCCATTGATAATGAGAGGTGATAGTCCATTGACCTGTCTCACTTCCCTACCACGGTGCAACAGTCCCTACCCCTGTCTGGAGGGTATTCTCTGTTAAAAGCCCATGAATGAATGTTCATAATTCTATGACCGTATAGCCTAATTTAATTTAAAACACTTTAAAACTGTTTTGTAAGTGTTACATAGAGAATATGCGCTGACACGTGCACAGCAAATTCTCAAAGACAAACAATAGCTGTTAGAGTTAGAAATACAAGCTGCAAAGTATCCTCATTAATTGTGTAAAGTAAGTTTCTCGCCAAAGGATTGACAGAAATGGTGTAATGCTGGGTTTCATGGGTAGATATGCTGCTAATTGGCTCTTTAAAAGAAGGTTAAGGCATGTTAAAGGCCTCAAGTTGGTCTTTTCTCCTTCAGAGCAAGTTTTGAGTGCCAAAAATAATTAGGGCTTTGCTGATTATTATGGACCCCATATCACACTAAGGCAAAACAGACAGCAGGAAGGGGAGCTTTATGAGTCTCACTTGAGGTATGCTAAGCTGACGCTCATTATTCACTGTATGCGCTGTTTGAAAGATAGATTACATAACTATCAATACAGGTTACATAATGATCTGGAGCCTTTAAAACCACCATTTGCTGTTTGTATAGTCATCATTAGTGTTGAATGGAAACTGTGTGGAAGCTGTTTTATTCATGGCGATGACTCAAACCAAGCGGAGGCCTAAATGTAAAAATCGTCATCTGCCTCATTCCCAAAAATCCCAACATTGTTTTACCTACATGATCGATGAATTTCTTTGTTGTTATAAACCCGACACTAACCTGTGAAAATATACAGATTAATTTTTATTCATGTTATAGAAGTCCCTGCTTAAGTTTCTGAGCATTGTGCTTGTTGTCTTTATCATTTCATAGAAATAAAGAAGTAGGTGTGAATGAACATCCTTTCAGTCTACCTCCTTAAAAAAGCTAACCTTTACAAATATGAATTCCTTTGACATAAATGATTAAATAAACAACCTATTAATGGAATCTCTAGTGAATGTTCACTGTGGCAGAGCAGAGCTGTCTCTATTTTCATAGCTGTTGTGCTTATTAAGCGACCTTTCACTATAAGCCAGGAGGAGCAGGGAACAGGTGTGTTTTCTCTTCTAATTTATGGTGTTTACAGGGTTTAGTATTTAAAGGTATGGCTGCTGAATTAATGTGAAATATTAAGTGAAAAGTCCCTCTGTCTTTAGAGTGGGGTCTGCTGAGTGTTAAGCCAAACTCCATTCCATAAGCAGCTGGTTTATGGCAGGGCCATATATGCAGTACAAACATGACCTCCACCATTACTCAGACTGTTTTCTAATTGACTCAGAGCTACAGGCTCAGTTAGCACACATTTCATTTAGTGACATCATTACCTCACCAGTGACGAAGTGTTCCTGTCCTTCACCGAAGAGGGAATCTTTGCTGTTTGTCTGTTTGTCTGTCTGATCATCGGCAGGATTACACAAAAACTACTTGACCTTCATAAAGCCTGGTGTGAGGGACATGTGGTAGCAAAGAACCAATAAAAATGTAGAATGGAATCAGATCAAGGAGAAGGGTCATGTATTACGTTTCATTTTCTTTAAATTTGTACATTTTTGTTCATTTGTCTTTTATGCATAAATTACAGTATGATCCGCACTATAAGGCGCACCTAAAAGCTTTAGTTTTTTTCAAAAACCAACAGCGTGCCTTATAATCCAGTGAACCTAATATATGAAAAAAAACTTTAAAATAGGCCATTCATTGAAGGTCCACCTTATAATCCAGTGCACCTTATAGTACGGAAAATACTGAACTTGATGGAGTATCATCACCGAAGAAGTCAAAATCAGGTTGGAGCTACATCCTGATGGTAAACACCATCAGTGAAACATTGTTTTTCCTTAATAACTACCAATTCAATTGTGACTAAGTGTATATATATATATATATATATATATATATATATATATATATATATATATATATATATATATATATATATGTGTGTGTGTGTGTGTGTGTGTGTGTGTGTGTATACTGTATATACTGTATATATACACACACACATACACAGTGCGCCCTCGTTCCTTGTGGTTAATGCATTCCAGGAACCACACGCAATTAACAATTTACGCGATAGAGCGATGAACTATTAATCTTATTATTTAGGGTAATTTAAACTTTTACGAATCCTCGCCAAAGTGACATTAAACCACCTCTATATTACCTTTTCCCACACTCTTATCTTATATATGTCTCACGTAAGTGAGACATATACAAGATAAGTCCGAGACTCACGGAACGGAACGCACTTCCGGATGCCGTCAGCCAAAAGAATGTGCGTACGGTTTCACATGACCGCCAACCAAAAATCCGCAATGAGGTGAAGTCACGAGTGTTGATGCGTGAATGCGCGAGGGCGTACTTTATACATATATTTAATAGATACAATCATGTAGCAGATGCATGCACCTTTTAAACTGCTACATTTTCAGGCCTCAGTCTGTTTTCCAGCAGCGACCAAGAACAAAGCACTCATGGAACCCCTCAGAGCGCTCTTTCTTCTGCTGCAGCTGTTTGGGGGCTTCCACATTGTTAGGTTCCATAATGCTGACACAGAAACATGGTGAGCAGTCAAATGTCCTGGTACTCATGCTAGCAGACCATGTCCCAACTGTTGTCAATTTATCAATGTAGCGTGCACTAGTGGGCACAGTTTGAGCCACCATTAGGACAGGTGCCTCCATCCATCACGGCCAAGTCACTTATTCCACCTTGTCAGGGGAAACTAAATGGAGCCTTTGAAGAAATGAAGAAACAACTCTCAGTGGACAATCGGTTGAGCCATCTCAACACTCCAGCTGAAGAGCCGAGCAGAGGGAGTTCAGCCTCCCATTAACATCCAGGGCCTTCTGTTCTCATACTAATGCCTACCCATATGCCCTTATTTTGTGCGGACACACTGATATGCAGCATATGAACCATCTATGTTAGCATTTTAAAGCTCTAAGTTTTTTTCTGATGTAATTACCATCTTGTCCTGATTACCCAGATACTGCTGCAACAGCATTGCATCTCAGAGTAATATTTCAGGACATATTTTTTCTTGTGCATTTGCCTTTTTTGTTTTGTCTATTGTAAACACTTGAAAATGAAATGAAAAATATGAAACGAAATATCTCATTCTCCAAGATCCTTCCGAGTCAAATTTAATATTTAATGGTGCTGTTTAGTAATATAACAAAATAACATTCTGGTTGCATGTTTTCATTGTGCAGCAGGAATACACTTAACAATTCTTATTTGAAAATGTGTTAAACTGAATCTTGTTTAGAAGAGTTTTCATCTTGACGCCTCTAATCTTATGAGGAGTGCTCCCACCCTAGGCTCCACTTCATTCATTTTCGTTACACTGCTGCACAATACAGCCAGAGGTGAACTAAACTAGTTTTTAATTAAAAGACAAAAAGAAATTAGAAGTTGGGGAATGAAAGAAGATGTTAATTAATCCCTACAAATCAAGCAGGATAATGATGGCACATCAGACGCCACCAGAATGAAGTGACTAACATGCAGCAGATTGGAGTGTTTTATTTTCACTGATTCAAACCAACATGATGATTACTTTGATCAATTATCATTTTTCTAAACAACACCAACTTACCCCCCTTTAACCCCATATTATGGACTACCATCTGTTTTTCTCTACTTCATGTTAGCTCTTAAGACTGAAACATGAACCTTATTTTTTTATTTTTGGAAAATATTTTAAGATACTGGGAAAGGCTCACAATATTAATGCATTGTTTACAGTGAAAATAAGTTCTTATGGGGCACAAGAACAGCACTGAGGGAAGAGCTGAGAGAGTCACCTGAAAAAAGGCTACTGGATACCAAAAAAATTCATAAGCTGAAATAATGCAACAAAAGAAAAACCTTTAAAAAAGCACATAACACACTGTGTAGCTGGCTGTCAAAGGATACACGTTAGACACATTACACACATGTAGGGACAAATTACATTTATGCACAGAAGGAGTTCCTCATTTTGAGATTAAGATGACAAAATTTACAAGCAATTTAAAAGAAATATTTAAGGATGGATGGATCCTATGGATATAAGATTTCATTTGTTTGATTTTTAGGATTTGATGTGGTTCTGCAGGCAGTCATGGGACACTTATATCTGTTTGGGATACATCTTTCATTGTTAGTTACTTTTGATTCAACTGGTAAACTGGTCAACAGAGTAAGGATGGCCTCTTTCCCATCTTTGCAGTCTCTGAGCTCAGCCAACAAAGCTAAACTAACATTATCCCCACCTATATATTTGAATAAGCTCAAAAGTGTCATGCTGTCACCAACTCCACCCACTACCTGTCAATCAATCACCCAACTAATCATGGCACATCTGCCAAAAGGAATCACGTGAACAAAATGACGTAAGACATCTGCTATGTTAGGAAAAATAGCTATACATGGACTTCCAAGTTAACATAATTTTAGAGTGTCATAACTGTTCCAATAATTTTCCTGTTTTTGAGCAGAAAGTCCAAACAGCAGGAACGATGCAGAAAACGGCAACAAATTCTGAGTGAAACTCTGACTGAAAGAGAGGAAAGGATTGCGTCACAAAAAGAGCTCTTGTAAGCTCAGTGAAACCCATCATACACCTCACACATGGTAGGTAATTCTGTAGAAAATGAGTAATTTTCCTCATGGTGCGCTGGCATCACGCCCAGAGTTTCCCCCGCCTCACGCCCTAAGCCAGCTGGGATAAGCTCCAGCTCTCCGCGACCCGCAACAGCAGAACTAGCGGTTAGAGGATGAATGAATGAATGAATGGATGAATGAATAATTTTCCTCAAATAGAATGTATAAGCTTGTTGATGGAAGGGTCTATTTATGTCATCACATGTCTCTATAGGTTTTTCTAAGGTAATAAAAGTATAACAATAACATCAATGCATCCATCTTCTTGTAGCAATAATAACAGACGCAAATTCACTATGACCAAAGACATGAAAATACACATGTTAAATCCAGAGAGAGTTCACCTCATTGACGTACTGTATATCTTAATGGATTGACTTAAGTTCCACATGAAAGTAATTATATCTATTATGTTCACACATAATTTCAGCAAACCTCTGGCTATGTTAATCATATCTTTTATTTATTGTGAAGGCTCAAGTTGGCTGTTTCTTTCCTTTCATACTTTGTATGCTTATTATCTAATTTTCTTTTGAAGGCCTTCATTATTCCCACTCTGAAAATGAATGGTAATTACTGCCCCAATGCTCAGAAAGTCTGAGGAACAGGAGAATAAAAGAGTAGCCCTTTCAATGGTCCATCAACAAAGAAGTACATTAGTCATTATCTTACATTACAATTTCTTGTTTTGTGCATTGAACACAGTTCTGGAAGAATTAAAATGTCCTTTACCTCACTCCCCACAATTATGCATGAGATGAGTATGGTTCCTGTAAAACGTAATATGGAGAGCAGGATAAAATAAAAGAAGGGCTGCTTTGATCACATACCGTGTGCCTGAAGGAGTCTTGCCTGAGACGCTTTGATGTGAATCAGCGCATGAAAGACAGGTCCAATTGGCCTGGGGTGACCCTCAAATTTACACTCTTTAATCATGTCTTCCATGTCAGGTGTATTAAAAAAAATGGTCTCTCATGGTTTATAATTTTTCACCATGATTGCATGAGGCCACATTCTCAACAGAAGTGTGTGAAAAAATTTGCTGCTCTCAAATATGGTTTTAGTCATCACACTAAACACTCATGGCTGCTGATGAAGGATATTACAGAGGACAGACAGAAGCCAGGATAGGAGGAAAATCCCTAACAGTTGTTGTGTTAATACCTTCATAAACATCGGGATAGCAGCACCTAATTACCATCAGATGGATGCAACTGAAAGGTCAGTCATACCCGTTTTTAGCCACGCTGCCAACAGGGCTCCAGGAATATCTGTGCTGCTCTGTATATCCTTTGATTCCTTATTTTCTTCTATATCTCGGCAATATGACACGACTGGACCCACCACAATTGTCTATCTTGTACTACAAGCAGGTTTAAATTTCTAGTTGTCCAGCTGTTTTCATGGCAACAGCAACAGCTAACGGATCCATCATGAGATGCTAATATAGTATATTACTCTGATCTTTTTCCCAGTGGCCAATGATAACGCAGGGGCAAGTAAAAACACACCCTGCTGTGTAGGTGAAAAAGCAGTAAAAAAAATAAATTAAATAAAAATTACTTGATTCGAACAAATAAAAACTCCTGAAAACTGAATCAAATCAATTTGATAAAAAAAATAAATAAATAACAGGAAAATGGAGATCATTTTTAGTTTCTGATATATATCGTCATTGTCGTTCTGTCTGTTATTTATTGTTAAGTACATCCAAACCAGACCACGCCCACACATAAAGACCAAATGTGTTGTTTTAAATGAGAGCCCAATGGAAATTGCCAACAGACATGAAACAGACAATTTTTCAATCTCCTAAATTTACAAGTAATAATGGTGACATTGGGGGCGGCAGTGGCTCAGCGGTAGACCGGCTCGTCCAATGTTCCCAAGATCGGTTGTTCAATTCCTGCTCCTGCCCAGCCGTCTTGGAGTGTGAGCTGACAGTGGGAGGTGTCATCTCATTTCCAGAGGACTGCCGAGGCGCTCTTGAGCAAGGCGCCGTCCCCCTTACAAGTTGCTCATTTGGGGTGCACCAGGAAGGAACTCCACGCCACTCTACCTCCCACTATATGCTTACAGGCCCTGTGTGTGTGTGCATGGGCTACAGGGGCCTGTAAACACTAACATGTGTTTGATTGAAGACAACTAGAGTGTGCTCTTAATTTTCCTAGTATACAAAATAAAAAAAACATAAAAAAGAAATAATGATGACATTATATAATTTGCTAAAGTTTAGCATTTATACTAAGGAGTGTAAACATGGTACACTGAAAAAAATACACATATACAGTATATATACACACATACATATGCTGCTTTTTTTTACAGGATTTAAAAGAAAAGAAAGCCTCATGTTGTGTATTTCAGTCTTAATTCACAAGTCAATACTAATGATTATACCAGCTGCAGCAGAAACACCATCAAATCTCTCCTTACCTAACAACTCAAAACATTTTTAGAGGAGTCTGGGATGTTATTATATTGTGGTTATAAATTCATTAATGGAATACGTTAAAACAGGCAGAATAATGCTAAACTGCTGCTTGCCTCCGTAGGTAAGAGAACCCATGCACATATTAGCATGGCAGTAATCCAAGTGGAGATCACCTATTGTGTTCTCGTGTCAGATACATGTGTCAGTACTGGAGATCACCTGAGGGGAAAGACTTTGAACAGCTGCACAAAACATATGAGTTCATGAGTTTGAATAATCTTAATTAACTTAAAAGTTAAGCATAAAAATTTTACAAAAACCTATATCCATTAAGTTTGTACCAGTGCAGAGTGTGTAGGTTCTCGCTGTCTGCATGGGTTCTCTCTGGGTTCTCTGGCTTCCTCCCACCTTCAAAAACATGCAGATTAAATAAATTGGTCACTGTAAATAGACTATATGTGTGAATGTTGTGAGAATGGTTATCTGCATACCTTGTGGCCCTGTCATGACCTGGCGCTTCTCTCCCGTTGTCAGCTGAAATAGGCTCTGTCAACGCGCACACAGACAAACCATATTTCAGATAGGCAGCTTCGTGGTCATCTCATCTTCTATAAGATGAATGAATGAAAGTTTATATAATTTCTTTCTTTCTTTAAAACAAGTCAGTGGGACATGTCGCTGCCAGTCCTGAACTTCATTATAGATCACAGATCTGCAAAAATCTCTCAGATACAATGAGGTATGAGATGAGAAGACAGCTTAAAACTGCCCAGCTTTGATTTGTCAGGACGTGCAGTGCAGTTTGCAGAATTATACAAGCTGCAACAAAATAAATGTCTTATTGCAACATGAACTATTAATTAAAGTTAGCTCTATGTATTCTTGAAAAAATAACAAGCTTTTGTTCACCAGTTCTAATGAACAAAGGCGTTGAAGGTGATCTATAAGGCAGAGAAACAGGCAACATGAAACCTCATTCCCAGGGCCTGTATACAGTTCCTTAATTTAACCTTCCTTCATAAGAAGCAATTTGACTAGCCAAGTGTGAACTCTTATAATAACATAGAGGAGAAATTGTTTATGACCCAGAAAATAAGTCGCTGAACACCGAGTTCATGAAACAGCAATAGTCAGAGAATGAAAGTATCAGAAGTTTATTGTTGCCTTTAACTTTAGAAACTTGCATATGCTACTTTAATCTTGACAAGGCAATGCAAATTGTTATCTGCCCATAAACTAAATTCCGTGGCTCTCACTGCATAGAGACTCCTGTGTGATTTAATAGGGTCTTCTTATTTCTATATGGAGATAGAATTGGAAGACAAATAGGATTTAAGGAAACATATTGCCTCTTGTCCCTTTCTGAATACAAAGGGCAGACCTTAGTGCTATCACAAAGAAAACAGCTTAGCAGCACTGCATTTGTTTTCCATTCAGAGAGAGAAGCACTTTGTCTTTCCAATCGTTACCTGTCTGTGAATCAGTTGCTCCATTAAGGACAGCCTAAAGAGGGAGGTGCTGTCTTGAGCTAAATTGCAATTAGTCGGCCTGCAAGTGAGGCCGGCACCAGTTAACTTGGGATATTGGAGTGCAAGGGCCCCGTAATCAGGCTTTGGTCATGTAGAACAATGCATAAAATTAAATTGACATTAATGAATAATTGTGTAATGAAAATGGAGGAGTAGAGTTAATTGCATGTTACAGTGAGTGTAATGCCCAGATAACCTTGTGTCTAATGCTATTCTTAGTCTGACTGCCAAGGCTCTCACCGTGGCTCCTCTCGGCGGGAAGTCATTAAAGCTTGGGAGTAGATAATGCTGTTGTGCCGAAACCCAAAGCAGCTCCAATCTTGCAAAGACTTTCTTTCACAGGCCTTTTTTTTTCCTTAAGTGGTCTATGCTGAAGTCGTTTGTACACAGTCTGAATGAAATTAAAGGTCACCAGTGCTATGCATCTTTGTCTGGATGGGCTTTTAGAGAGGGGACCACTCAGCTACGTGAGCTGTCACACGGCAGACTGAACACCTGAAACCAGTCCAGGGTGCCTGAGGAGGACTTGAGTGACAGCAGCTCTAACTAATGACGCAAATGATCTACACCCTCCATTTAAAAATTATTCCAACAATTACACGCTTTGTTCAGATGTTTAGTTTGAGTTGCACTTACATGATCAGACTAACAGAACATTTCAAAATGTCACTGACCACATAGTGACAGGCATCAGATGTGATAGTGGTGGTTCCTAGCTGGGAGGTCAGGCCTAATGGGGAAGAGTCACAGAATAAAAGCAGGCTATGAGGTAAATGTATTTTTCTCATAATTTTATTTTCGAATTAACATTATTCTTCCTTCACCATGCTGTAAGAGAGAGACATATAGGAACAGGCTTCATAATCACCTCCATCTATTAGTTTAGTTTCTAGAGCATAACTCAAAAAATGCTTAGTATAATATTAATATGATATGAAGTGGTGCCTTTTGTTTTTGTTTTTTTATTTTCTGTTTTTTCATTCCCAGAGATACAATATAGACCTATTCTGGTGATTTAGTTTGTTTTAAATGATCAATGTTGTTTAACAAAGCTTCCCACTCACAATAGCAAAATGGTTTGTTTTGCTGGTGAGGATTTTACTATTGTTTGTATTTTTCCAATTCCACAGTTGAAGTGGAGTTGAATAGATTTTGTGTCTTTGAGCAGAATATGTCTCAGGTGATTATTATTGGTACTTCAATCAATAAATTCAGCAATATTTTACATCCACACCTCCTACGTACTGAGAGAGGTCTTGATATTTGGGAAATTTTAAGCATTGCTTTTTTTCTTTTGAGAAATATAACTTTTTTTCATTGGTATAATTAAAAACAATCGTAGCAAACAGTTACAATGTACTGATTCCATATCATCAAGTCTGACAATGTTTCCTACAATACAAAAACTTGCTTGACAGGAATATGACTAATTAATTCATGTACTTTACATTATTTAACGTAGAATAGGCTTGTATTTTTTCATGAAGGAATCTTTAATTATGGATAATATTAAATACTAGTAGACACCAGTGTGTTTCTTGTTTTGTTTTTCCAACATCTGGGAATTGTGGTCATAGCTAAAGATAATGTGTAGAGAGTTTTCTGTTGTTACACCTCCAATAAACAAAAAAATACTAAACTGTCTTTCAGACAACAGATTAATACATCCAATAATAAACAAATTAATGTATATTTCTCACAGTACCTAGAAATCGATTTGGTCTTCAAGCAACAGAATTAAATCAGAGTTTGTTCAAAATTATTTAATTCTCTCCAGGGAATCAGTCGTGAACAGCTGACCCACAAAACACTTAAGTCTATTGACCAGGTCATAACTCATTCAGACAAAAAGGCAGTGACAAAGATGTTTCTTTTATTGGATGCTAAAAATTCTGGAACCCCTGTTTTTACACATATAATTAAATAATGTCAAAATAACCAAGTCCAAAACAGGACCGTAATAAAACACAGTGCCTCCATTTGTTCAGTGAGGAAGTGACATAAGCAGCCCTAGAGGCAGAGGAGCTGTTACTGAGTCTCCGTTTGGGCGCAGCAGCAGCAGCCTCCCATAGGGAAAATCAGGGAAAAGAACAGCAATGTATCAATTTACAAGCTGCTAATTTACCATTGTATCAGCTCATTAAGCTGGAACGCATCACTGACACCACATTATCACAGCACAATGCAATAAATAAAACTAAGGACACAATATGATAGTAATTTATCTCCTCCTTTCTGATAATGACTAGTTTGTTTGCTTTTTCCTATTTGCTGTTATTTACTGAACGACTGAATGCATCTTATCCAATCATAAGTGAACAGTAATGGTAATTCAAATTAGAATATACAGAACAGTATTTTTTTAAAGAAATTAATATTTTCCACTCCTGTCTAGTGTTATTATCTCTGATAACAGATGTTTGTTTGTTTGTTTGTTTGTTTGTTTGTTTGTTTGTTTGTTTACTGTTGATCTGAAAAAGGTATCAACCGATTTAGATGAAGTTCTCTTTATGATGAGTTGAAGACAATGAAGAGTTAACTAGATTGGAAGGCTGCTCTCTATTGATCTGATTATTAATTCTGACTTTTATAGTTCCTTTATGAAATAGTTTATATCATTTTTGAGATTTTAGAGGAAATTTAACATGGAGTTTATCATCAAATGTATCCTCTTCAACATCATTAGTCATGATGATGACCATCGTCTTTTCCAATCAGAGCTCTAGAAATGTCATGATTCATGTTTACATTCATGTCCATGGATTTCAATAATGTCATGAGATTCTGAACTCTGGGTGGTTTATATTCTACCAGAGTGACATTCATAATGTGATAACTAAATCTGGAATTCTAGGCACTGGAAGGAAGACAAACACAAAATCCAGACCTTTTCCAGTAATAATCTGAAGTCCATACAGAGCATTCAGAGAACTGCAATGTTAATCTTTCTAAGAGATGAGTGACATGTGGGTAACATAAATTTTCTTGTAGACGAGACGATCACAATCATCTTGTCTACAGGTGCTTATCCACCCTGCAAGTCAAAGATCAAATGTTGCCTATCCCAGCTGGATACAGTGAAAAAGGTGGGGTACACCCTAGATAAGATGCCAGCTCATTGCTGGCCAATTAAAACATCACTAATGATAAAATATCAATAACAGCAATGTCCCTGTGGTTCCTCGTCTCCCTTAGGACTCCAGTCTGCTGTAAACTATACCTGAGATAGACTCATGTTACATATGTCAATCTCTCATCCCTAACAGTTATACATTTCACTAGAAGGGCTTTTATCTAATGATGTGAGAGATCAAAATTCCAGAGATTTTACCTGCATGTTAAGATACACACAGATGCACAGTAGCATGATGTAATGGTTTTTATCTTATCAAAGACATTTGGTGTATGGCGCCAGGCCCCTGGTGGCCCTCGCTGTATGTGTTTAGCTTCAGTTCAGATATTCTTTGAACAAGGCTCATCTAGCACAGTTCACACATGTCTTGTTTCTATGGTGAAAGAACCAGGAAGTCACACCGGAGGAAGTAGGCCAATCAATCTACCCCTCACATACACACACAGTCCTGGGTCAGCTACGCTAAACACACATGTACGATTGATCATCCTTAGCAGTCATGTTCTCCACCGAATTCAGTTGTTATTTAAGGCTGGAGTGGAGTTACTTGTACTCTGATGTGAGGTAATCAATGCACCACATCCACATGGAGGGGAATGTCATAGTCAAACTGTCTGAGTTGTTATCGGGCAGCTACTGTACATCAAAGGGGTCCACTGGTGGTCTTTAGATTGACTGCCTGCTGGTGTCCACATTGTTTTTATTGGATCCTCACAGCAGGTAGCCCTACAGCCATTTGTGCTACTCGTCTCCTCTTCCAGACTCCCCAATGCTCCTGGTTTCCCTTTTGCTCCAGAACAACAAGTATCTGAGGCTTTATCGCAAGCTTGTGAGATTTATCTTTGTTGGATCAGGAGTACCGTGCAGGTTTAGGTCACACTGTGTGAAACAGTTTTTTTTATTTTATGAAAAAACCCTTCACACAGGGAGTTTCATTAAAAGAATAAAGTAGCTGTTTCAGTACATCAGCAAATCAAAATGAAGATTCAAATATGAGGGCTGAGAAAATAATCAGTCACCTTTTCTTTGCGTAATGTTGCTCCAGGCTTTCCGTAGGAGCAGTTCTGAACATGCACTTTGATTCAGGCCACTGCATACTTCTCATCTCTGGGAGCTCATTTTCTACATTTCTTTAACGTATACTCATCTGCATAAACAGATAAATCCAACAATGATCAGGTGGTTAAGTTGTTAATGTCAAACTTAAAAATTGTATGTATATCAAATGGATTAAAAAGTCAACTCTAAAAAAAATTCTTCATAAGCCTTGAAGAAAATGTTTTGCATCACTCTTGATGCTGGAGGCTGTGCTGCCTTACCTGTCTGAAAGAGAGCAATGAATAATTTGATCACATTTTTCATTTCACTCGAGTGCTGAACAAACAGGAATCTGTGATTAACAGTTTTAATTAGGATTCTAACTTGACAAATTCTGAGAGCCTCGCAACGTGTCTAAGATGAATAAATCACTGGCCTGGGATCATCACACCACTGCCGAAGTGAATGTGCCTGAAGATTACTTTGCGATTCCACATCGTGAGTCAGCCAGGGCTGAGTGTTTGACTAATCCTCCAGCCATCATGTGTCAGGTGGAGGAAGTTTATGTCCACTAAGTGAGCCGGTAGCCCCGCTCAGGTATGGGACCCCTGTGTTTCTTCTCTGACTCTTCAAAGCTGCATATCAAAACTGAGTGGAGTCGCTGACAGTTGGCCTCACGGCATGCAAAACATCTGTGCACCTGTGTTATGAGACAAACTAGAAGCCAGACAAGTATATGTCTCATTTACTCACCTTATTTTTGTAAATCAGTCCACCTTCATTTTTTACATATTGTTGCTCACAAGCTAACAGAGGGACACAGGTGGAAACATATCTTTTGCAAATTATAAGTTTTATTCCCACATGAGACATCAGTAGGTGATGATGCAAGATTGAGAGACACTTGTTGAAAAAAAATGAATCATGATAGCTATAGTGGGGAATTAATTTGAGACAAAATAATCCTACAGGTGTGTTTATCTGATATGTTCAATACCTTGAAACTAATTCAGTTTCTTACCTTTGCCAAAGGATTCACATCTTCTCTCATACATCCTTGTTTTGTTGGATTGCTGGCAGGATTGCATATTATCTGCAAACGAATTCCCATCACACTGCTAAATCTGGATAAAGGAGTTAATCCAGAGATTGTAGACTTTTAAACAGGTGCTGTCCACAAGTGTAGGCAGGTTTCGCAGTCAACCACATTTATAAAGCCAGTAACCTCAGGATTATTTATTTATTTTTTTTTTAACTTCTGCCTTCTGTGCTTGGCTACTACATCTTATAATTGTACAATTTTATAATTGTAAAGACCCAAAAGGAGGCTCAGAATGACTTGAAATCTAATTACAGAGATTTTTCAATATTCCATTTCATTTTCATCGCTGGTTGATGATATGTAAACACTAGTGTCTTCAGCAAACGTTAATACAAGTCAAAAATACATCAAAGAAGCAGCACAGAACAACTTCCCAGGATACACCATCAGATTAAGAAGAAATACAATTAAAAGTCCACCGGAAAATATTACACGGCAGAGAGTATCTAATGGTCTATTAAATCAAATACAGCACAAAAATTAAGTAAGATGGCAGTAGCCGTTAAATTACTGTGTGAATCACTCAGCTGGGATGGAATTTCTCTATTAAACTGTGCAAAGTTTCAGTCAGGGTTACAGGATTCCACTAGTCTAGTGCCTAAACAGACTGTTCATACAGAATGTGTCAGATCTGATGACCCTCAAACACTTTGTTTTTCACTTTAACCAAAACCCTACGGGAATGTGAACAAACCACAGGTAACAAGTTAGAACCAGATACCAGTAATCAGTTACCAATAATTTTGTTCCCCTTTTACTCAATGAAAACTTCTAATAATTGCTATAAATCTACCAGGACGTGTCTTTCTTTCAGGATCTGTCAGCTTCGCGCATATATATCAGCTTTTATTTATTTTTATTTTTTTTAAGAAATGAACATATGTTGTTAACTGGACTGTTGTACACAATATGTAGTTTGAGTTCTTTTCAAAAAGGAAAGCTATGACAAGACAAGGTGCATCCCGTAAAGCGTCACAATGAATTTTAAAGTAAAGATGTTTCACAGCTTTAGTATTTATTCAGGGGAAAAATATGATTTATTTACGAAACAAAAAGTAAAGGTTAAAAAATTAAAATACTATTATTTATTATAAATATTTGATTGTTTGACTTAAGCTTGTGAAGTAACATGAAAAACCATAAAATCCTGTTTTAGGCCTGTTGATGAATTGCAAATATTTAGCTATAAACTGTGTTGTTTCTTATTATTTACAATAGCACTTTAGTAAGAGTTATGGTTGGAGATTCGCACTCCTTAACTCATCCTAATGCCAAATTTAAACATCAGTAATGTGCACTGGTGTCTGAAAACCCATTGTAAAATGTTAAATTTAAATCTTAATGATATGCATCATAACTATTGTAATCAGACATCTAGAGCTTCGCCTCCATTATTAATTGTCCAAAGCATAATGATTTATTGTAGCCCTGCAGAGTTATTATTAATTTTCTGGTTGATTATACCTGTGGGCGGCAACAACACGGTTCTGCATATAAGAATCTGCTAAATGAAAAAGTATTGTTCACATGAAATGATGTCCTTGGAGAAACAACAGCTCATTTCTACTTTAATCAAACGTATGTAATAGCGCTGTTGATTAAGAGTACGGTGGCATTCAGAGGGGAAATGTAATGAACATAATCTGATGATATTCTTTGTTCCAACTTGAGAAGGGAAACTTTTGGTTGCATGTAAATCCAAGTAACTGCTATCATTGGCAGGTTATGACTTGGCAATGCATGTCAGAGCTGAGCCCCAAACTGCACCTGCACTGCAACAAAAACGTGCAGCCCCAGTATATCACACTGGTGTGACACTGGTGGTTTACATTCCAAAGAAACAGTTGAGAGTGACAAGAGTGTGTGTAGAATACAAGCGGCTCTAAGCCAGGCAAGTCTGGGTACGCCTGAGCTGCAAACAGCCGGCCAAGTTCAAGCTTTGCTCAAAGAATCGCCGGGATCTCATCACTTACTGGAATGCACAGGTGTGGACTCTGCAGCACTCAATCCCAGTTAACCCTTGATCAATTTGACACTTTGCAAGGCTGACGCTAGTGGCAAGTTCCATGCGGGGTTGTGATTGGGTCTGATGTAACAAAGGAAAGAAGTCCAGAGTATTTTTTTTTGTCTTCAGTATCCTGGCCAAGTAAATCCTTTGACACTCTCCAGCTCATTTATAGAATCACAGCTGATGATTGTGTAATAACACTTTTACTCTGATGAGCTTGGCGGGATCGCTAGAAGCATATTAATCTATCCATGTCCAATTAATCAATGCTGGATCACACAGTCATGCTCTTAACTGCAGGCTTATACTTAAATTTAGTGACAACAGTTGTGTGTCTTACCAGGATGCACGTTCCTATGGAACCTTGTATATATATCTGCATGCTCAAACAGGCATTTTTGCATTAGTATTGATTGATATTTGGTACAAAGTTACCATTGGAGTCAGACATGGTTAGTTAGGAAGGCACTCTGGAGAGTTTCATTGATCCCATAACATATCGCTGTCCCTCAAACAAAATTTCCAAGGACCTCCATTAACTAAATTAAATTAAATACCCAATTAAAGAGCTTCACTCATAAAATTAGAAAGGAAGGGCATGATGAAGTATTTTAATTATACTGATTGGGGTAGTTTCTGAACATCACAGCAGTCTTATCATGAGGTACATGACGATTTGTTTGGTAAAGCACATCTGACACACCAGCGCCGAGGAGGAAATACAGCACCCTGCTCCGACTGTCGTCTCCGGCCACCAAGAAGGAGAGGCAGATTAATTAACAGACCTTTGCAACCAATGAAGACAGGTGGCAATAATCCTGACAAGAGACAGATCTGAAGCTTCTTATACAAAACCAATTTCAGCTGCACTCAATTTTTTTTTCAAAAGCTAATCGGAGTGAAGAACGAGAGAGTTGAATCCGTCTGGCTGCAGAATTTGTTTCTCTCTGATTGCCTTGTCAGGATATCTTATCTGATGGCAGATGACCAAAACCCCACCCTCTACTGTCTCTCTCTCTTTCTCACTCTAGTCTCTGCTAGAGAAGAACGAGGAGGAGGATGATATTGTGATGGATGAGGAATTATTAAAGATAGCTCTTAATGGACAACACATTAACACAAGAATGAATAAAGTGAAGAAAATTACTAAAGAAACACCTGAGATACCTCCTGATACAAGTAGCTCTGAGAATGAAAATGACAACAGTCTGAAAGACGCCATAACAGAAAAATACGATTCGCAAAAGATTCGCAAAAAAAAATCCTGAAAGACACAAAAGGTTCGAGGGCAAAAGTAGAAAAAAAGATTTCTGACCTCCACATGTTTTTGGTTAGCATCAGCTTTTATATGAAAAGTAAAACAAGAAATGGTGAACCAGTTTTTACAGACCAAGAGTTTTATAGATTGAAAAAACTAAGGAAAAAAGTAAAAGACATGATTGTAGAAGAGATGATTGTGGACAATGGATAATCGTTGTTGTTTTTTTCTTAATTTTGTCTGCTTTTATTTAGTTTGATAAATGTTGAATAGTTAGATATTTCTTTGTTCAGAAAACCACAGTACACACAGTACTATTGAAAATCCTCTTTACGTGAATTTCTTTTGGATTGTGTGTCAACGTGATTATTTTGTAATTTGACTTTAATGAATGAATGTGATCTTAAAAATCAAAATCATAATTCTCCCTCTCTCTCTCTGTCTCTCTCTCTCTCTCTATCCACAACACATTGTCTATCTTTCCAACCCATATACATTCATTCAAATCCACACACATTGTCTTACACTTCTCCTCAAAGACATACAGATTTTTAGTACTTGTCAAGTGTTGGTGTGCCTTTCAGGGTTCCATTTTCACATGGCAGAGATTACAAACACTAACTAATGATTCAAAATTCAATCGACTGAAAATGTTTTCTCACATTTAGCATTATGGTTCCACTGTGTGTAGTAAGTTATAAACACAGAAATCTGCTCTGGGAATTTGATTGGTGTTGATCAGTTTAGAGGAAGTTCACTCTCACAAGGTTGGGTTGTGTATCAGTCATTTGGGAGGCTGCCTATGATTACTGAGGGTCCCAAAAATGAAACGTGTTTGAGGAACCATTTTTCTGGCAATTTTAGTTCTGTGTTTGATATTTTTAATATGCATGAAACATCTAAGTGACATGCAATACATGTCCATTATATATATATATATATATATATATATATATATATATATATATATATATATATATATATATATATATATATATATATATATATATATATATATATATATATATATATATATATATATAACAGCTACAAATACCTTGGAATCCCACAGGCTAATGGCAATCATGTGGAGGCCGCAAGGAAGTCATCCACAGCCAAATACCTCCAGAGAGTAAGGCAAGTCCTGAGAAGTCAGCTGAATGGCAAGAACAAGGTCCGAGCCATAAACATGTATGCACTGCCGGTCATCGGATACCCCGCTTGGATCATAAGCTGGCCAAAGGAGGAAATAGAAGGCACAGATATCAAGACTAGAAAGCTCCTCACCATGCATGGAGGGTTTCACCCCAAGTCCAGCACCCTGAGGCTGTACACTAAGCGGAAAGAGGGGGGGCCGAGGACTAGTGAGCATCAGGGCCACTGTCCAGGATGAGACATCAAAAATCCAAGAGTACATCAGGAAGATGGCCCCAAAAGATGAACTGCTCAGTGAATGCCTTAGACAGCAGAAACCTGAGGAGGAAGAGGAGGAGGAGGAGACAACATGGAGGGACATGCCCCTACACGGCATGTACCACCGTCAGATAGAGGAAGTGGCTGATATCAAGAAGACCTACCAATGGCTGAATAAAGCTGGACTGACAGACAGCACAGAGAAACTGATCATAGCAGCACAAGAACAGGCCCTAAGTACAAGAGCAATAGAGGCCAATATCTACCACAGTAGATCTGACCCAAGGTGCAGGCTATGTAAAGAACCCCCAGAGTCAGTCCAGCATGTGGTAGCAGGGTGTAAGATGCTCGCCAGCTCAGCATACATGGAAAGGCACAACCAAGTCGCCGTAATAGTGTATAGGAACATCTTTACCCAGTATGGACTAGAAGTACCCAAATCCCAATGGGACATACCACCAAAGGTGGTTGAGAACAACAAGGCTAAGATCCTGTGGGACTTCAGCTTCCAGACTGACAAACAGCTGCTGGCTAACAAACCGGACATAGTGGTGGTGGACAAAGAGCAGAAGAGAGCAGTGGTGATAGATGTGGCGATTCCAGCTGACGCCAACATCAGGAAGAAGGAACACGAAAAGATTGAGAAGTATCAAGGGTTGAAAGAACAGCTGGAACAGATGTGGAAGGTCAAGGTTAATGTGGTCCCCGTGGTAGTAGGAGCACTTGACACCCAAACTGGAAGAGTGGCTCCAGCAGATTCCTGGAACAACATCTGAAGCCTCAGTCCAGAAGAGCGCAGTCCTAGGAACAGCTAAGATACTGCGCAGAACCCTCAGACTCCCAGGCCTCTGGTAGAGGACCCGAGCTTGAGGATGACACACACATACCACCCCACAAGGGTGAGAGGGACATTTTTTATATATATATATATATATATATATATATATATATATATATATATATATATATATATATATATATATATATAAGTTGCATATATTTTTATGCAACTTTAATTTAATGTAGATAGTTGTGGCACTACACAATCCAAGCTTTTTAACATGTACTTTGTGGCATTGATAATCAGGTACTGCATCAGTAAGATCTACATTTGACTGTCAAAAACAAAAGGTTGTCCTGGTTCAATTCCATTTTGAAATCAGATTCAGTGTGTGCAAATTCACGGACCAGTGATTAAATAACTCAGTTGAAAATCCTTAACATATAGCAGCAGAATTCTGGTGGTTTGTGTGCAAAATCATCTTCACTGTTAGACAAATTAAATGACATTGGTATTGTTTCTTTTTTTTCCTCTCCTATGTAATCAATACTTTAATTAAATACTTTATATTTACATACACAGACTCAATGCGGGTATTCAGATTTAAATGAAAAGACGAGGCTAACACATTAGACAGTGAAGATAATGTTTGCCATACAGCTGATAAAAGTGAGACGTGATCACCTCACCCAGACCTGTTCAACACTTGTTCAGCTGTGCCTAGTTGCAGGCATTCTGCACATTTGGATGCACTACATTTGGACATTTATTGTTTGTTGAAGATGTTGAATGATGGATTTTAAATCTATTATGACTTCAATGGAATCTGGTCTTTGAATCATACTTTACAGCATTATTTTAAATAAACCGAAGTTCTGCTTCAAAACTTTCAGTCCACTGTAAAAGTGTATAAAATTAAAGTGAACACAATAAGCTGCAACAAACTAAATTGCTTCCATAGAGGAAATTTATTTCAACTATTTATCTTGTTTATTGTCTTGGAGACAATGAGGTTATTTATCTGAACAGAATGGACCCCACTTGGTTTGCTGCAATACAATCAGCAGCACATTATTGTTAGATACTCTCCATTGGCAATTAGTACATAATAATGTGCTGCAGTTGCATTAATGTGATTGAGCATGTCTGCTTTGGGGATACGCACATGTAGCCTTCTTTCTTTTCCGCCACTCCAACTAACCCTTGTCGGGAGAGCCTCAAAGGTCAATGTTAGGATCCACCCTGAGTGTCCAAACACTGTTCCCTCAGGGACATTCATTTCCCAGCAATTCCATGAGTGGATGAAAAGAGAGGCCATGAAGCACGAAGAGTAAAAGGTGAAAAACACACTTCTCTGTGAAAAAATATTTTTTTCACAGAGAAAATATAATGGTAAATTAATTTCCTAGAGATTAATGTACAAGATAAATATTTTAGTGTGAGTACTTATCTTCTGAAAAGTCAAAAGATGGATTCCTCCCTCCTCACTCCCTCCCTCCCACCTTGCCTTGCTCTCTGTGTTGAAACAGCTTAGATGCATAAGGAGTCTAATGAGAGCAGAGATTCCAAGCTGCCTGATGGCTCTCATCAATCACCTTTCTCCTTTGGAGGCGCGATGTCGTCCAGGGGAAGGGGCCACGGAGGGTTGAGTGGGAGGGAATGCATCAGGCTTTTAATCTCAATAAGTTAATAGACTTTCTGGTCCTGCTCCTGCTAAGTAGAACTTCATCCTGTTGTTTGCAAACAAGCAGCATGTACATGGGAGAGAGCTTCTTTGCATTTCCACATTACACAGTTGATTTGCATTGCAGCTGAAATGAGAAGATCTAACTGAAGTGTGTCGATACACCAAGAGAGGCAAGTGGCAAGTTAGAGACTGCTCCATACTACTGTAAGTTTAGGGAAAAAAAATTCAGATTTGTACTGCAGCAAGTATAAAACATAGAGATTAGTGGTTGGCAAATATGTTATCCAGTTTTTAAGTTTCTTACTCATTTAGCTGAATGCATGTAATGCAATTGTCAACAGTAAGGACAGTTGAGATGTATTAGTCATGATATACAGCTTAAAGCAACGTAGGAAAGAAATCTACAAGATCTTATCAAAATGTGGCATATGAACCTTTTCTGTGTTGTTTTTGGATGTGTCAATTATTTCATGGCAGCAGATCATTTTAGCTATACTTTAGAATAACTTTAGCTTTGTTACATTGCAACATTACATTAACTTGATACTGTGACCACCTAAAGTATTTTCCCTTTCCGTTTCTATTGTTCTGGTGTACTCTTCAGATTATTTAACCAAAGTTTTTACCCAGACTGTTAATGTTCATCAGCGGGTATATGATAGGAACCCCTGACTGTAGATTTAGATGTTAAAATCGACAAATGGAAAGAAGCATTAAAATTTACCATAACTAGTTACCTAGTTGTCTTTCTTGTTCTATAGCAGTTGATTCAACTGTGAATTTTATAAGCAAACTTGTACAGTATATTGTTGGTGTTTAAAAATATTCATTCATTCATTTATCTTCCGAACCGCTTTATCCACCGTAGTGGATCACGGGCAAGTTGGGGCCTATTCTATGGTAGATCAATCCCCACCAAACGTGCACGAACAGAACACCAAAACCTTTATCTGACTACTTTTTGATAATACTCCATATCTGCACCATTTTAACAGCATGTCTGACCACAAGAAAGATATTATTGCATCTGTCCCTTTAGCTATACAGACACGAAACCCCTGGCTAATTAAGTATCTCCAGTTTGGACAACGTGTTGTGGTTGCACCCCTGGAGGGAGAGGTGGTAATACAGGAAATATGCAGAAAAAGTATTTGGGTTGACTGTCCAGCTATTAATAACAATTGTGTTTGGATAAATAGTGTCCTACTTTCAGATTCTGTGGCTGTAAATATTCCCAGTAGGCTGCTTCCCTCATTTATTGATGGATTGTTACAGTGTTTAAAGGTCACAGTAATAAAACATCAGAATGTAATTAACACACTGTGATTTTTAACCACTGGTTAATGAATTGTGTGTTGACTGAAGTTGTGCCTTGTTCCTAGGGCTAGTGTTTGGATTATCACATGCTATTTGGATTTAAGATAGTCATCGAGAAAATGTAAAAAATAATTATGATCAAAAAAAAAAAAAGATCCCACAAGCATGTCAGGCACATCCATGGTATCTGCTGGATGGTCCTAATCCATAGTATGTCTAAAATGAGGGTTCCTTAAAGAAAGAGATGGACTACTGTGTTTTCTTTGAACTGAGCTACTAAACAAGAAAGCACCAACAGCTTGTCAATGATGTTATGTTCAGGGGTGTCAAACTCATTTTCGCCGAGGGGCCACATCAGCATAACAGCTGTCCTCAAAGGGCCAGATGTAACTTAGAAATGTAACTAAATGTAACTCAGTGTAATGTAAAATGAATGTAACTACTCCTTAATGTTAAATAACTCTAAATTTATTACTTTTTCAAGTTACAAACATTGCAGTTGTACAGAAAAAAAATGCTTGTTGCTCTGTTATTGAACCCACAGAACTCCATCAATCAAGGATCATACTATCCAAGAGAATAAAGAAAAATAACATTAAATACAAGTTAAGACATTAACTTTGTTCAAAATGTTTCTTCCAAAGTTAAAATGGGTTTAATGGGTCAAAGCATACTTTTGACCTTTTTATTTTTAGACTCTTTATTTTTAGCCCATTTGTGCAGAGTTGTGGCACCTACAGAGGGATAAAGCTGATGAGACATACAATGAAGTTATGGGAAAGAGTAGTTGAAGCTAGACTAAAGGCAGAAGTGAGCATTTGTAAGCAGCAATATGGTTTCATGCCAAAAAAGAGTACTACAGATGCAGTATTTGCTTTGAGGATGTTGATAGAGAAGTACAGAGAAGGCCAGACGGAGCTGCATTGGGTTTGTGTAGATCTGGAGAAAGTTTATGACAGAGTTACCAGAGAAGAACTGTGGTATTGTATGAAGAAGTCTGGAGTGGCAAAGAAGTATGTGAGAGCGGTGCAGGACATGTATGAGGACTGTAAGACAGTGTTGAGGTGTGCTGTAGGTGTGACAGAGGAGTTCAAGGTGGAGGTGGGACTGCATCAGGGATCAGCTCTGAGCCCCTTCTTGTTTGCTATGGTGATGGACAGGCTGACAGACGAGGTTAGACAGGAATCTCCATGGACTATGATGTTTGCAGATAAAATGAAAGGAAAGGTGTACAAAACTGTGGTGAGACCAGCGATGTTGTTTGGTCTAGAGACAGTGTCACTGTGGAAAAGACAGGAGACAGAGCTGGAGGTAGCAGAGATGAAGATGCTGAGGTTCTCTCTGGGAGTGACCAGGAGGGATAGGATCAGGCATGAGTACATCAGAGGGACAGCACATGTTAGAGGTTTTGGAGATGAAGTCAGAGAGGCCAGACTGAGATGGTTTGGACATGTCCAGAGGGGAGATAATGAATATATTGGTAGAAGGATGCTGAGTTTTGAACTGCCAGGCAGGAGACATAGGGGAAGACCAAAGAGAAGGTTTATGGATGTAGTGAAAGAGGACATGAAGGTTGTTGGTGTGAGAGAAGAGGATGCAGAAGACAGGGTTAGATGGAGGCAACTGATTTGCTGTGGTGACTCCTGAAGGGAAAAGCCGAAAGGAAAAGATTTTTAGATCTTTGATGCCCTCGCCTTGAGTTTGACACATGTGGTCTAGTTCCATCTAGCTAGTTCACTCAGGTAGTTACCTTGGCTGAGGGGATACTTTATATATTAAACACATATTGAGCTGCTCGAACCTCATTCAAACTGACTTTGCCTTGATGGAAGCTGAAGCTGCTCTCAGACTGTCAAACCCTGAGGACTGAGCAACATTTTAGTACCATTATAACTTATATTATCAGATTCTGTTTCTAAATTACAAAAAAAAAAAAAAAGCTGTTTACTGTGTGGCAACACATTCCCTCTGCTGTTATACTGTGAGTCTATTCATATTTCCTTCATGATTGAAAACACATGTTTTGGCATTTGAAGACATTTATCTAAATGTCTGGGCTTTCTTTGGCAAAAAGGACGGAATAAGCTTACAATAACTCTCTCTTTCTCTCTCCCTCTCTCTCTCTCTTCTCTCTCACTCACTCTCATTAATAACGAGATGTAGAAGAAGCTCCTTTGCATGAAATCAACTGCTAAAAGATTTATACATATTACAGGAGCCTTTTGATTTACATAAGATCAATTAAATAATTAATTTGCCCAAAATATAATTTTAAATTTAGTCATCTTTTGATTATTAAGTCCAGTGAGTTCAAATTGACTTTTTTATTTTATTAATAACCTAACTGGGAGACTGATCCACAGCTTTGGCCTGTCAAGAGTACTCATAAAATCAATCAGAATGCTTTTAATAAAACCGATTAATTTGAAAAAAGACCCACTTTTACTGACTTTAATGGGTGCAATTGCTCAAAGCATCCATCCTCACTGAGCATGTTAAAGAGTTTGTAATATAAGAACAAAAAGGGTGTTTGGGTTTCATTTTGTGGTGCTGCTGTTCCTCCTGGAGAAGATACAAAAGAAGCTGATATGGGTAGAAACCACAACCCAGTAATTTAATCAGACTGACTAAAATCAAAGGAGGTAAAAGTTCAGGATCTGAATGCAATAAATGTATGAGATCCTCAGAACCTACTGACATAGCTCACTTGCAGAGGAGCATGCCTCGACAGAAAGGACTGAGTAATGAAGATGGATGCATTCTGTTATCAGGCAGCCACTTACTGAGGCCTTAAACATTTAGGATAGCTCAGATGCACAAAGAGTCTAATTAATGAATAGCAGCCATGAAAGAAGACAAGGCAAGTGTGCATTTGCAGATGAATTCCAGACACTAATCAAACGCTGTTTAAGTGGTTTGGTTTGTCTCCAGAGCGAGGCGATATTTGAGGAGGATTTAAAGCCGTGTTTGCATGCTGCCTTGAGGACTGTATGCACTTCAGTGTTTTTATCTATGTGCCTGTGTCAGTACCTTTGTTGGCATTTGTTTCACTTCTGAATGCAGATGGTGAAGTGGCAATCCAGTACTGGAAGAGAACAGTATATGCACAACAGGTGTGAGGTTATTATTATTGCTATTATTATTTCTACAATACTGTATTTGTTGACACTGCCTTTGTTTACTAGGCTGAAACATATAATGGATATATAATATGAAGAAATATAATGAAATTGTCTATAAAAAAAACAATTATTATTTAATGATACAAGTCTGGTTTTGATTATACACTTACAGTATATTCTTCACTTGATTAGAAATCTAATCTAATCTATCTGTTCTATTCCAGTACATAACAAGACTTGGGCATTTAGTGGGCCAAAATTTCTCATTGTTATGATTGTAAAATGTCCAATTTCCCAATCACAGTTTTGTCATCAGGATTGAGTGGTGAAGCCTATCAGCTGCACTAGCTACCTGCAGCTACATTCACAAAAACTAACTGAATGAAATTTTATAATCTCAAAAGTCCTGCTGCACGTAAGGCACTGACACTCAGCCCTGTTTGCAGACATACTAGTGCATGAATTGATAATTTTTTCTATTGTTGTTTAAAATTCAATCTAATAAGTGATAATACTGATAATCAGGCTGGGACTACAGTGACGCTAGCATTGCAAGCTTTGAGTTGAAACATGGATATTCTACTAGCATAGAGATAGCTGTCTGGGTCATGTGGGCGATGCCAGTAAGGTCGTCCAAAATAAATGAGGGTCTATGGAGCTGAAACCATCGGATGTACCATCGATGGAGAAAATATAATGGTAGAAAACAGCACACATTAATTTCCAGTTTAATGTGTTAAAGTTTATAAACCATTTGACCTTTTTTGTCAAGATTTAGATTAAAAAAAATATTTGAGATGTGTTTTTTTTTTTCTTTTAAAGACAATAGAATCCGTATAAAGGTTTCATAAAGATCCATGGTTAACATAAAGTGCAGCATCAGTAGACCAGCCTGCTAACAATGAATACGATAAAAAGTGAAATTAAAACATTTGCCAAAGCTGCCACCTTCAGTTATTTTGTCACCCAGGGTAAAGCCGTAAACCAGTAACTGTGAGGATGTTTCCTTCTGGACTGATACCATCACCACTGCCATGTTGGACACTTCTATGTTTTTTACGCATCTAAATTTGGGCTAAAGATGTCCAGACTGAGGCTGGTTTTCTTGTCTCCCTGTTCAGTATCAGCTCCAGAGGAGCTCTCCATGGCGGTTGATGAGCTTCCGGTGGCAGACGTGGCTCGTGCTGATCACGGCGTTTGTTTTGCTGGGACTGGTGCCTTATGTTGTTCACTGCATGATGACTGCCTTCACTGACCCTCCTCCTCCCTTCACCTTTAAAATGGCAGCAGCCTCTTTTGGTCTGCTGACAGAGATCCTGCTCATAAAGTGAGTATTTTAAGTTTCCAATGTCTATAAGCATAACAGTTTTACTATTTCTTTGATTTGAAGTGGCCTTGACTTCAACTTTGTATAACATGTCATAATACAGTCAAAATATTAATGATTAAAACGATGATGTTTGACTCTCTGCTCTGTTTCCATCTGCCAAAGGCTATAATATTTTCAAGTAATATTTCAATGTTATGAGTTTGACAACAAGACTTGTCTTTGTCAACAAAATAATCAGCTCTTAAAACATGATGTCATTCGACCCCACCTCTCTGTTTTTCACTTAAGTCTTCCTCCCTATTTTGATATTACTAATTGAAATAATGCCTCCATTACTTTGAACCATTAGTAAATGAACAGTCTGTTTTTTTATGAACATCCAGCTTGTAAATAATGCATTAGATTCCTGGCATAAACAATATCTACTCTGTAATTAGAAAGCAACATATGGCAGATATGTGTAATCAGATTACAACTACAGGTTAAGTAATCTGCAAATGAGTCAAGCAATAATTTAACTATGAAATAAAGAAAGAGAATAAATGAAATATCATGTAAAAATCAAAAGATCCAAAATTATATGTGACACAATAAAATCTCATTTTAATGTGACTGGCTGACCTTACTCTAGTGAATGCTGCCATTCAGACAAACATGCTTCTTCCATTCATGGTAACATACGAGGGTGGCAGCAGATGCGATGTAAGCCTCCAATCATCCTAAATTGCTTTTCATGCCAGTAACAAAATTAAAACTTTGTCCTTCCTCAATTATATGTCTCAAGTTAAACAAGAGAGCCTGTTTGTAATTAACTCAACAAGGCTCGTAACTTTTTTCCCCTCATTAGCCGCATTTGCAAGGAATGTGGCTAGTGAGCTGGTAATTAATAAATGTGGTTGCACTGGTAATGTGCTTCTACATCATTATGTTGTTGAAGTCCTTATCCATGCTAATAATGAGCTGTAATTTTATGACAGGAAACAGGTTTGTTTACAACACATTCAGCAGCTGCAGGTATTTTTTCAATGTATGATCACAAGGATGTTTAGATATGTTGTCATACTAACAAATAACCCTTGATTATACATGCACGCCGTGCTAAATTGTCAAAGTCTGAATCATATAGGTCTAATGTGTAGGGTCTAGAAAAATACTGTTATTATTATTGTCATTGTTATTATTATTATTATTATTATTATTATTATTATTATTATTGATAATAATAACCCACATCAGCGGATGAAGCGGTTATGAAAATGAATGAATGAATGAATGAATGAATGAATGAATGAATGAGTGAATAAATAAATAACAATAATAATAATTAGAATAATAATGTTTTTATTAGTATTAAATAAATAAACAAGATGCATGTTTTATACATTTTTCTTACTGTGAATCAAATGACATATTTTTAAAATTGTATTTCACTTTTATTTAACCAGAAAAAAACCTGTTGAGATCATGATCTCTTTAACAAGAGATTATGATCTCAAGATCAAAAGGTCAAGAGGTCAACAGCACATGACAGAAGAACAGTTACGTAGAAGTGACAGTACAGATTAAAACATATACATTTGGAGGTGCACCAGTGCTTTCAATAAGAAGTGTGAGCGCTGTAACACAACAACACACAACAGTTTACAATTTAAAATGCGGGCACTGTTCAGCGGTCTCACGCTGTCTGTCCCTCAGGATAGAACGGAAGACTCTAAGAGGAATGACTTCAAAGAGTCTCAGTTCAGTCTGTAGAATATTCCACACAGAGGGGACAGCAGAGCTGAAAGCTCTTTTACCAAATTCAGTCCTTACGATTCTAATTATTATTAATCACTGGTTGTTAATGTCAAAATCACAATTGTGCAATGTGCAAAGTGAATGGTGAACTTTCTAGGTGGGTGGCCCGATTTCAACCACCACACCCCACAACAACCAGTCATTACTGTTGCCATTTAAGTCACAAAATGAAATACGAATAAAGCTTATTTTTCCTATGTTAAAACACATGTTACATATTATGTGATTTTATGCTAACATTAATCATAAATTTTTACCAAGTTAGTCAGCTCTGTCAAGTTCACAATCACATTTCCAAATTTCTTCACCCATATCTTTTTCTGTATCCTAATGATCATCATGGGGAGATTATTTTTCCATTCATATATATTCTACACACACACGCACACACGCACGCACGCACGCACACACACACACACACACACACACACAGGTACACACACACAAAGGGTCTGTAAGCATGCAATTTGGGAGAAGACGATGGTAGAGCAGCGTTTCAGAGTCTTGGCCCCGATCCTTACAGAATCAACCAGACAAGGTGAGAAGAGCTGGCAGGATTAAACTGAATTTGGGATGCTATCGGTTTAAAGCCTCTCAAATGACAGAAGGCATTTGTTCATGATCCCTCTACCAAGAACACAGCAACAAGACTGGTCAAACTCTTTTGTTGCTTTTTGGAATGTAAAACATGTTGCTGTGTCACTTGTTGCAGCTGCAATTTTAGTTTGAATCAAACTAAAAAGCCTAAAAAGAAAACAAATAATCACTATGTATTCTGAACCCCAGAAATAACCTTTAACCTACACATGGAAAGTCTAACTTTGGTCACATGACTATCATATGTCCTATACGCTGGTTTAGTGGATAAGACGACTGGCCCCCAATGTATGGAATAACAGTTTCTCTCATTTGGTGACATCGATACTGATTTAATTCCTGCATTTATAACAATATCAGTGTTTAGTTTAAATGTTTTGTGTCTCATGGATTTTGCAATAAAAACTGTGTCAAGGATTCTGGAGTTGGGTGGCAGTAGCTCGATAAGTCCCCAGTCCAAGTCAAAGTCTAGGGCTGAGGAACAAAAGTCGCAGGTTCGAGACCCGAGTCAGACAAAAAAAAAAAGTGAATTGTGGGAACTGGCAGTGGGAGGTGCCAGTTCACCTCCTGAGCACTGCTCTGGTGGCCTTGAGCAAGGCACCGTCCCCTTTATAAGCTGCTCAGTGGGCACACCCCGTAGCCGCTGCCCGCCACTCTACCTACCCATAACCTGCATGCATACAGGCCTATACTCAGATCACAGCTGGCTGATACCAAGTTCTAAACACTTTCAAATGCATTCAGTACAAACTATTCACCCAATAGAAACTGCAAAGAACCAGGTACTCACCATGTATTTATCTCTTTGGGTAGGACACGACGTATGGAATGGCACTTCATTGAACAGGTTTTTCTGTCAGTGGACGCTTTCATTATCGCTGGTGCCCTTATTAGGATTGGTGGGCCTTATAGACCCGTGCCCTGTGGTGCTTGTGCTGCCTGGGATGTGCCAGCCTCCTGCTGCCCCTTGTCAGGGTGCATTTGAGTCAGCCTTCACCCCAAGGGTGGAAGTCCTTGTAAGGATAAAACCACTAGTCAGAGCATACGGCTTTGCTAGTCATGGCAACAAGGATGAGGTAAACAAGTAAACAGTTCAGAGTGGCCTTTATTGTGTTTCATGTTGTGTGCTCATAATTTAAAGCATCTCTTTATTTGCTGTAAACATGTAGTCATTGCAGTTCTTGTCAGCAGCACTAAAACACTGTTCTCCCCTGTCAGTTAATGGTCCTCTAGCTGTTGATTGGGAATGTAGCTCTTCACTGGAATAAAACATATGGTCATCTTCATTAATGCAACCTTTAGTTCCTTTACCACCATTTTCTATTTTTCTTACTGCCAATAAATTCCATGAAAACAGCAGAATAAACCATAAACTGGTTCCCTTGCTTCCCAAAACTCCCAAAACTGCCATATATTTAACTTATCAATAATTAACTTTCTATTGTTCCTTTGTAACGGTTAACAAGAACCTAGCAAAGACATGAAACCTCCTTCCATTTCTATGCCCATTGCACCTTTTCCTTCTGTCTAAGACATGTTTGTCAAAAATGATGGTGCCCATTTGCTTTAGGGATCTGTAATCTCATTACATATTTTTAACAATTGACATTGTGTGTAGGAATCATTACTGCCACTATTAAATAATGTCAGACGAACCATTAATGGTAATTTCATCTCAATTTGGAGTTTTCCTCCAGTTAAAAAGGAAAGTAAATTGTCCTGCTATTATAAAGACATTTTATCATTAGAAGCAGTAAAAGAGAAGAGAGCACAGCCGCTGTGGGTTCAAGGTAATTGTGTTTTTGCTCAACACTCTATCATGTGTCCTTCATTACAGTCTACTTACAAACTTCTTTCAAATGAATCCCTCTCATCTCAAACTCTAGAGCACTCTGACTTCCTTTCAACATTTTAAACCTCCATTTTTTTTTATTTATTTATTTTATTTTTTATTTTTTTGCCCTCCTCCTCTTGCTGCAGGTCTGTTATTGGACACATTCTCAAAGCCACATGACATTTGTCAGGCTTGAAATGCCTCTCAGAGTCGGGGCGCTGAGACAGTGCCCTGACCAGGCTGCTCTGCAACTGTGAAATTTTATATGCCATTGCCTGGAGGTTAGAAACTCTCATTATGCCGTGTTAGATTTATTAAAATAGATTATGGAAATGTTAATTAAGTCATTAATTACATTATTTAAGCAGCATTGACAGATAAGTGTGTGTGTGTGTGTGTGTGTGTGTGTGTGTGTGTGTGTGTGTGTGTGTGTGTGTGTGTGTGTGTGTGTGTGTGTGTGTGTGTGTGTGTGTTTAAGGCAAGGGGGAGGGGGTATCGAGCTCCCTGGGTGGTTTAAAAGGATGTGATTGGTGACAAGGGCCACTGTGGAGATGGCATCTAACTGCTAGTGCTGACATGATACAAAGTGGCCTACACTGCTCTCTCACCTCACGCTACTGTCTACAGCAGTTTACGCTTCTGCCTGAGGATGAGTTGCTCGTCACCCAGTTGCAGACATAAGAGAACACAAGGGTACAAATGTGCCTTTTTTAATGTAGCAGCTACACATTAGACCATTCAAAAAAGAATGGTGCTTAAACTATTTACATTCCACTTTACATTTTCCTCTGTCTCAGCATTCGGATGAAGCGTTTAGCTGTGACATTTGAGCAAAGGTCTCAAACAATATTTCCAAGCTGTTTGGCAGGAAAACACGGCTGCCAACGGTGAGGTGAATTACTCACAAGTTGATACTATAGACTCTCTTATCTGTTGACAGTTTAGTTACCACAAAGCACAAGAAATGTGTTTTCCAATTCTCTGAGAATTGAGCTTTTCTTTGTCCCATCAAACCTATATTAAGGGAAGGAAAATTGCTCTGATCACACTTGATAAGAACAAATGATAGATGTTGTAAACAAGCCGAATGCTTCCATTCTGATCTGAACCGTTGATTTGCCTCAGCAGCCAATTACTATGTGCACTGGGTTTATGCCTTTAGTCAGTGTACTGGGTCCAGTGCTCCACTTTGTACCAAACTACAAGTTTCTTCGAGAGTTTCAGAGTTAACTTAAAATATTTTATTACACTGTAGGGAGTTACTGATGGCTATAATATGGTACGGCATGAAATTGTTCACAGAATTTATTTTCTGCAAAACATAAGAATTTTTTTCCCCGTCCTACCAGATTTTGTCCCATGCAGACCAAAAATCTACATTTCTACATTTCTGGTCTGCTTTTGTACCCTTAGAAATTCTGTAACCTTTCATGTTATGCTGTGTTTTGTTGTTTCATGACAGAAACATGGAATGCATTCATCAGTCTGTCCTCTCATTATGTCTGACTTGTGTTTGCTCAGGTGTCTGTCCAGCTACATCAGCAGTCGTTACCGTCAGGCGGAGCAGAGCTCCTTCACAGTTCAAGCCAGAGGTTCTGAAGAGTACGGGATGAATCCAGACCCTTGGGACTGCTCTGACGTTGCTTTAGCAGTGGTGTCACCCATTCAAGAGGAGGAAAAGAAAGAGGATGTCCGAAAAGGACAATGTCTCAGCCTCCTCTGCCATTCACAGACGGAGTTTACAGTATGAGCTGAGAAAGTATTTGGGTATAAGATGTTTCTAACAGCCATTCAAGACATCATGCCAGTTAATCAGTGTGGCATTCATGAGATTTTGCACTTTAAAACCTATTCTCAAGGTGTCAAATAGTCTTGTTTTCCTCTATGACAAACCCTCCCTTTATTCTGTGGATTAATTCTCACATATTGCAAATTGTTCATGAGGGACAAAATGCACGTAGCGTTCATGAGTGTGTTCAGGCTCAGAGGAGGGAAAAAGCCTGAAATCACTCTCTTTCCTTAATGATGTCCACACAGAGACAATGGGGTGCCGCTCTGATTAGTGTCACCTGTCCTTGTGCATCTCATCAGCTCCATTATGGCTCCATCTCCCATGCTTCTCCTGCTAATTGAATTGCCTGTGAAGTGGTGACGAGGACGAGGGCGAGAGGAGCGTCTGTCCCGCTGTTGCTTCAGAAATTAGAGTAAAGCTTTGAGGCAGTGTGACACTGCTGTTATTCCTAAAACCTAAACCATTATCATACAGATAGAGGACGTGTTAACATGTAGCCCTCATGTTGTATTACTATTATATCATCTACAGATAATATTCATGCATATAAAATGTCATGGCTTTAAGTTTGTGTGTATGCTGTGCTTTAAGTGGGATGAAGAGTTCACGTTTCTTCAAGGTATATCCACATTGGATGGAGTCTTAAGACATTCATGAATCGTTCAAGGGAATATTCCTTCATTTTATGTGTGCACTGCTAATAAAGTGTTAGAATAAAAAACTGGAGTACCGATTAATTTTGTGAAATCTGGATCAGCATCCCAGACTTCCTAGTATGGAACAGAGCTTATTCCACTAAATTTAGCTCCTGTAATTCTTACAACCTGTATCTTGGGGTGCATTTTTTTTGTCTTAAATTCCAGTGGATGTTTGATCCATTCTTTGTCTTTGCCCCTGACTTCTGACCTTTCTGATCTGCAGGTTGAACTGAGGTGCAGAGATATAAATTATATAAAAAGCACTGAATTCCAATAGTCATAGTATGATAATGAATCATTCTTTACCTTATGTTGTTCCTGTTGTCTGGCGACTGCTGTTGGAAAAGTCATCATGAAGACACATTTTGCTGATTTGCTTTGCCTGTTATCACTCTGTCTAATTTACAGGTTGTATGCAGCAAAGTGGATAAAATCATGGCCAAAGCTGACTATGATGTGGTGTTCAGTCCGAGCAATCAGAGATGTTGTCCAGAGATATGGCTAAAAGATTAGGCATCAAAGATTAGGCAACAATTAAAGTGGAAAAGCCATCCCCTGCAAAATTACCAGGAGGTGCTTTGTACATTTTTTGGACTCTAATTCAGAAAACAAGCAAGTATGCAGGCAAATATTAAGCTGTGGATCTAAATTTGAATTGTCTCTTTTAGGAAATTTAGTCTGTTTCACTCAAGAATGTTTTCAAGATCCCTCTTATTGTCAGAATTAATGCTGCAGGTTGGCTGAAAGGCTACTGGAAGCATTCTCCAAAACAACCTGTTTTTATCCCTAGAAGCTTTGAAACATATTTATCTGCATATACTAAACCCTCCATCAATATTTCAGGTCAGTATTTGAACTGAAGTTCTACATTCTCTCTTGATCTGGGACATCCCAAGTACCTGTTAGGGTGTTGCAGTTTTCCCTTTGAGAGGTCAGAAAGCACTGATATCTTCCTTCTCAAGCATACCGAAGGAATGAAACAAGTAAATGGCGGTGACACCTCCGATATTAACATCTGTAAAAATGTGTGACAGACATGAATTATGTGAATGAAATATTCCACAAGTTTTCTGAGGGAAGAACTAATGTTCTGTCACTTACAGTGATTCCTAATTAGCCAAAGTTTATCAAAGTAGAAGTGACAATGTAGATGACAAAATGACAGATCATGCAACAGCACGCACATACTTTTGTTCACATATTGTGTCGACAGAAAAGGAAACTGCTGTCTTTCCATATTCTAAAAAGGTCACATAGAATAAAGGCATATGCCCAAGATGTAATAATCACAAATTTGGAATCAAAATCTAGTTTTTACTATAAATGGATCATCAAGGTCTTTTTAATGAGGGTCCTCTGACTTGGAGTAAATGTCACTTGTCTTGAAAATAAACTTTTTCTTCATTTCAGTTATTTTTAAGTGGATTCAAGGGAAATGACGGTAAAATACTTGAAGGGTAGAGGACCTATTTAAGCATCACTAGGTCCAAACAAAAATATACCTTTTCAAGTTCTGGTCAAGTGTCTGAAAAAGAAAATACAATGAAAAAACAGAAACTGAACGAATGGGGTAAAAACATTTGTCACATGTGCTAGCAAAAGTTGTAGTTAGCCAGTTATAGTTAGTTATGTCTACTGCTAGTATGTCTACTGCCAGGACTAAAAATCAGTGTGTTCAACAATACCAATAGATCTATGATAATAACATCCTCATAGTGACAGTACAGGTTTAATGCTTTTACCATCTAGGTTAGTATTTAAACATTTGCAAGATCAAAGTGATTGAAGTCACACATTTTTTTATCAGGGAAATTGGGATATAGTTGTATCTGTCCTGAGCAACAGTGAGAAAAGTCCCCCCGTTGAAGTCCAGGAACTGGAGGTGGTGGTGGCTGATGAGTCTGGTGAATTTGAAAGGCTGGATGATAATTGGGAGGTAGAAGATAACACAGTGGTACCTCTACTTACAAAATTAATTGGTTCTGGAAGAAATTTCTTAAGTAGAAAATTTTGTAAGTAGAGACGTGTTTTCCATGCAAATGGCCTAATCCGTTCCAAGCCCCCAAAATTCAGACATAAATGTTTTATAGAGCATAAAAATGCATCAAAACATGTAACAAATACATGTTACAATTAGATTATTACACAATAAATGAGAGTTGTGAATAACGTAAAAAACAAAGAATAAAGAATAAAAATGATGGTCATTTACCTTTTAACTGCTGTCCTCCTTGTTTTTTGCCCTCTTTGGTTCATGCGCTCCTACCTCACCATGCCGAACAACAGAGTGGATTCCAGTCCTCCTTCTGAACTTCCCCAGCCACCCACGCGATGCCTTAAACTCCTGGTGTTCTTTTGACGACTTTCCCTCGGCTGAATCCTCCTTCACGAGGTCATTAAAAATGGTATTTGCCTTTTCGCAAATTATTTATGTAATGGAGAGTGTGGAAAAGAGGTGAAGAAGCGTGTACAGGCAGGATGGAACGGGTGGAGAAAAGTGTCAGGTGTGATGTGTGATAGAAGAGTTTCAGCTAAAATGAAAGGAAAGGTGTACAAAACTGTGGTGAGACCAGCGATGTTGTTTGGTCTAGAGACAGTGTCACTGAGGAAAAGACAGGATACAGAGCTGGAGGTAGCAGAGATGAAGATGCTGAGGTTCTCTTTAGGAGTGACCAGGAAGGATAGGATCAGGAATGAGTACATCAGAGGGACAGCACATGTTAGAGGTTTTGGGGATAAAGTCAGAGAGGCCAGACTGAGATGGTTTGGACATGTCCAGAGGAGAGATAGTGACTATATTGATAGAAGGATGCTGAGTTTTGAACTGCCAGGCAGGAGGCCTAGAGGAAGATCAAAGAGGAGGTTTATGGATGTAGTGAAAGAGGACATGAAGGTAGTTGGTGTGAGAGAAGAGGATGCAGAAGACAGGGTTAGATGGAGGCAACTGATTCGCTGTAGCAACCCCTGACGTGGAAAAGCCAAAAGGAAAAGAAGAAGATTTATGTAAACCTATCAGAACACCTCATGGGTCTAGAGCCGAATGACGAGGACGCTGCATAGACACCTATCTAGCTACACATGGAGGCCCCTCTTAGCCAATGGGATGCCAGGAAGATGCTAGGTAATAGCCAATGGCAGAGCAGCTGTAAGAATGTTGTGTTCAGGAACCTTTGGGAGCTGCGAGTAGCGGCCCATACTGTATTTTACCTTTTGTATCCTGAAATTTCTTTCGTAACAAGAGGCAATATTTTCCTGTTGAGGCGTTTCGTAACTTGAAAATTTCGTATGAAGAGACGTTCGTAAGTAGAGGTACCACTGTATAGGCTAACAATGAAGATGTGTCACTGTGCTATGAGATATATGATGCCAGCTGATCAAATAGCTGAAATCTAAGTTGATGGCCTAGACAACGACTAATGAGTGTAAGAAGTACAAGTACAAGTACAGTACTTTTTAAAAAATAAGACTTTCACTAGAACGATAATATCACCAGTTTTAAGGGAGTAATTGGTCATAAACTGTCCATAAACCAAAGTGTTGGAAAAAAATATTGACACACTTCGTTGAATAAGTAAAAATGTAATGCTGCTGATGGCATTCAAAGAGAGGTCAGGGGTTAAATCGGTCTTTCTTCTCTCAGAAAAATTTGTGTCTGTACAGAATTTCATGGTTATTATTGGTTGTATATGTCAGTCTAGATGAAAGGAACTACCAAAGATCAATACAGCATTCCTGAAGCCACCATGTTAACATGCATGCTATTGACATGCTGGTGTAGATATTGTCCAAGCGTGACGACTACAGCTCTTAGTTGATGCAGAAATCATACTTCTTGCCAAAATTAAGACTAAAAAACAGTTAATTAAGAAATATCAGTATTTTTCATGTAACATTTGATTGTAGCGAGTCAGATTTTAAGCAGGTTGAGAATTTCCTATTTATTTCAAATCATAAATGTTCTTCCTGCATGAAGTGATCATTTTATTTATTTATTTCAACTTAGATTTGGTATCTGTTTCTTATATTTTATGTAAATTTATGTAATAATTTCATAGTTTTTTTTTATCATGATCATTTTGAGTTTGAATCTATTTTACTGAATACACAAATGATTTAACCTTACTTAACAATCAGTTTGTTAAAACTGTAACTGAAAGACATCTTCAAGCAATACATTTTCTTAATGAATCAACCCTATAAATTATTTACAAAAGTCAAATTGAGTCTATTTTTTATTTTTCCACATAGGAATAGGTTGACAAGAGCAGCTGGTCAGCTAATCAAAGAGATGTGCCAGAGTTCTTTATGTTTACTATTTTATGTTTAAAAAGTGCTATACCTGGTTAGTTCAGGATTTGATAAGTGAGTCCTACATCTTGCTCTACAATTATATGTATTACAGTCTTCTGTTATACCTTACACGTCACATAGCTGTTATTTTTACTGGTGTACTGTGTTGCAACGCTTCTGTCACTGTTTTAGACTTCAACTTTTCTCATGCTGATTTCATATTTTGTTGAGCCAAACACAATTTCACACTATGGTAGAAAATAAATTTTAATTTTGCACTACTCTAAAGAAAAAACAAAGCCATGTCTGTCTTTGCTGACTGTCTTACTAAACAGTTTCTTACACATTTATTTTTGTCTTTAAAATCTCAACAACGGTTTTCAAACTTTATTCAGACTTTTCTTTCTTTTTTTCAAAAAGCAGAAAACATCTTTATCAGCCAAAAGAAAAAAAAAACTGTCCTTTCAGAAAGTCGTCAAAGGAGCTCAGGTCTTGGTTTATATCCACACAAATCCAAAATATAAACCAGATGTACAATTAATGTTCTAACAACATCATGAATGACATCATTGAAAAACTTTGATAACATTACTTAGGTTATTTCCCTAAGTATGACAATACTGATTCAGATTTCGCAACTATAGAAATTCCTTTACTGTTGTTTGCCTTAAACTGTACCGTAAAAAACACTCCTCTGTAAAACTTTTATATGTACTACTTTTATATGAATGTTTTCCTACTGTAAACAAAAATGCTTTTCAAAAATGTTTATTTACGGGAACAAATGAAATGTGAGGCAGGCCTTCTGTGTGGCGTTTCGGTGAAATATTTTCAAATCTAGCAGCATTTAGTCAGAGGAGAACACATGAGACTGTTTTCAGATCTGCAAAGAGAAGCTTGAAATAAAACGAAGTCTTTTATTTTGATTGGATAAACATTACCAGCTGTGATGCAGGCCTGTAATGTTGGTGCCTCTGCTGCCAGGCAGGAGCTCTGCTCTTATCTGCATGAGCCTGAGGCACCGCTAACGTAAAAAGATCCTCCTTACCCTGCTTTGCTCTGCTAGCAGTGCGCTCTGTGGGCTTATCCTGCTCAGTCCCTCCTCATTTCACCTTTTGGTTGCAGCCAACTGATTCACCTGTGACTGTGCAGCGCCTCAGCTTTGGCCTTTCTGTGGCTAGAATAGCAGTGTAGAAGCACCTCACACTTCACTATCTAATAAATGCCACCACAACAGGACTGGAGATGCATCCCAGTGTCCTCATGCCTCCATGGTTCCGGGGGCTTAATGTGTGCATGCGGGGCCAGATGGACACTTTCATGAGTGTATGAGTGTGGATTATTCTGCCGGCTACATCTGGGGCTCCACATGGTACAGCAGACTGCGGCAAGAGAGGCAGGTGGGCACATGGGGGAGAGCACCCCCCCAGCGGACTCGCTAACATCTATACCCAGAGACTGGGCTGCACTGCAAATGGCAAACCAAAATGCTACGAGACTGTCCTGCAAGACAAATGTCCCCCCCGAACCCTGGAGAAGCAACCCAGTGTTTCCAGGTGTCAGAGGTCATTGTATGGTGTGGTAGGCCATTTACACTGACGTGATGAGAAAGACATGCTGTAAGTCATGAAGATGAGTAGTAAAAAAGTAAAAGTAGTAGTTAGAATGTTAAAATCTCAAAATAATAAACTTTCTCCCCAAACAGTGAATCGTCAGTGTTCTTTACTATCTTTTATTATCCTGTATGCTAACACTTTTCCCATACATGTACTTGGGGAACAATTTGGGGTGCATTCTTAATCAAGGACACTTTATGATGCGAACGAGACGAGCTACTGTGATTAATGGCCAACCAGCTGAGCTGCAGCTGCCCATATGAGCAAGACAACACCACCATCAACATTTCAACACATTGCGTTCTGATTAACTGTCGTCACTGTTCATCAGGGTCAAACAGAAAGTTCAGCAGCTACCTGCCAATGTTGACATTTGGTGCAGAGCAGGTATTACGCTCAGTTTATCAGGCCTGCCAACTGTTGCCATTAACCAGGCATTTGAACATGTTAGAACTGATGCGAAATGTACATATTGTACATCTGTCATGAAAGCACTGTGAGCTGAAGATTGATAAAAGGCTCCATAGATTCCAGAAGACCTGAACAGCCAGGTGATGCATCTTAGAGGGTTCATCATGACAAACTTTACTTTCCATGTTATACAAATATGCTGTGCATTATTACTCTAAGCATTATGAAAATGTCACGTTTGACACTGAGACCCCACATTGAACATTTTCTGCTATTATCAACAGAGTAAACATCAAATCAATGAATCCAAAAAATACTAACAAATGTTGGGTTTCCTGTAGCTCCATACACTAAAGATTATCCTTTATGTGTTTACTTGAACTACCCCTATAAGTTTGTTTTTGGAATAACTTAATAAAGCTGCAACTAATATTACAAGATTAGGCAACAGTAGAGAATGAGGTGTATGTACATGACTAAAAATGTCAATAAACGGTGATATGTGTGATGTTATGGTGTGTAACCCAGCCTCTGAGTGCTAGTAATTACTAAAGTATGCACAGATTGCAATATTTGTTCATCTTGTATTGTTTTTTTTGCATTCTAAAAAATTGTCCCAAGTGCAGTAGGAAACTTAACTAATGTTATTTTGCGTGTGAACTCCAGAAATGTCTTTTGAACTAATAAACTTTCCTATTTTCCACCAACATTAAGGTAAGTAAATACACAGGAAATTTGCATTTTGTTCTTTTAGGTGATTTTTTTTAATATAAACCCTGACATTTATTGACAATTTTAAAAAATGTAAATAAATTATCTTAAAATGCAGAAAACAATTTCCAAATAAATTCACCATTTAGCAACTTGTTAATGCCTTACACTTCTATAAGTTTGAACTCCAGCCAAGGTTTTTGTAAAATCAGAGCTCATTAGACGAGTCCTCCTTATAATGACTATCCAGATCCACCAGGAGAGATAAAACTCCCTCTCTGCACTGACTGAGATCCAGTTGAACGCACCCGCTGAGCCTCAGACCTCATGTGAACAAGATACCCGCTTTGAAGCATCAACACACAGATCTGAATCAGTGTGTCAGAGTGCCAAATGTCCTACGCTGTGAGTGACAGCGGATCTGCTTTAGAGTTGGCTACCTGTTGGGGGGGATTAAACAAAATACAGATGGTGTTTACATATTAAACAAACAAAGCAATCTCTGTTCTGATGATGGTTTAAAAAAAAGCTTTCATCAAGACAGGCTGTAGTTAAAACAGTTGATTATCTTTGATTAATCAGTTCTTTACCTTCAAATAGAACCCAGTTTTTATCCACATGGTTCTCTCCTCCTAGAGCTGTGGTGTTTGTGAGTCCTTGTCTGCAGATATTAATCCATGAATGATGTTTTTCTGGCCTGTGATAGAATCAGATACGACCCTCAGATCACCTTTGAAGGACAAAGGCTGCTGAGTGTCCGGCCACGTACTCCAGCCATCCACACAAGTGCAGTGTGATCCACAGCGGGTCGGCTTGAATAAATTAAATTAATTACCAGTTGCCTTGTGCAAGCTCGCACAATGCAGGGTGGCATGAGCAGGCCATTACACCGATGATAGGAACATCTGCATGGCCTTGTGTTAAAGGAATTACACATACCATCCCTAGCCTTTGAGAGAGTGTGACAGTTTTGCACACAGTGGCAAGTTAGTATGATATGAAATGTGTGTGGCTACAGAACAGCTAACGTTGGATGACCAGAGTGGAGTCGAGGAGCACTGAGTGGTTTGCTGAGAAAAAGAAGAAAAAGAAAACAGCGTGGAGTCGTATTGTGATGCAAATGGACAGTGTTGTGTGTAAACAATACATTAATATGTCCTTTTATAAGCAGATAACATCACAGAATGCACAACAAAATGATGTCCTCTGAGGTTATTTAAAGCGATATGACATCAAATCGTGACATAGCAAGAAGTGCTTACTGCTTGTCCAAATGGTTTAGTCCCCAGCTTCGATAAACACAAGTGAAGGACAGAAGGCTGTTTTTGAATCCCAGCCTCTGCATTGCGAGGTTCATTTACATAACATTATGTATATTATATTCCGCACCATTCTAATGTTTCAGTGCAAGCCGAATTTAAGTCTCGCGCATTAATACAAACACAGGAAGAAGTGTTGTAGCTTAAACGCGAGACACGTGGCAAGGTGTCCGATTACTTTGTCTTATATGTATAATCTGATTCTGCGCAGAGAGGAGGGATTGGCCTCACTTCATCGGGGTGATTTATGATTGAGGACATGCTAATAAAAATATCAAAACAATCTGAGCTCTGGTAGGGAAGATACCGGTCCGTTGCGTACATCATACTCGACAGGCCTGCGGGAGGAACGGCCCGCTCCGTGATATTATGCTTGTCTGGATGCCTGGTCTCCCTGTTCTTGAATACAATATGCTGCTGTTGTTTGTTTTTGGAGCGGTCGGCGGGGGTAGCACCGCTCACACAAGGTGACATTTGCGTGAACATGTGCTCCTCTGAGCCTGATAGGTAAACCATCTTGAAATCATAGTCCCACTGGAGCCAGGACTGGTCGTCCTGTATTAAAACCACACGTTAAAGCTCATATGAGTTAAAAGCCTCTTTAAATTGAAAATGCATGATCATAGCGTAGGAAGGAGTGGAATACAGCTGTTCCTGAATAAACACCCCTTTGAATAGATGCACACCAAACTCACAAGAGAGGCACATACCAAATAATTCATTAAACGCTCTGAATGATGGTATGAAAAGATGTGTTTCGCTCGTCACAGATGTTTTTTTTTTCCCCTCATTTCTCTGATTTTGATGGATTTATGAATTTGGGTGTGGGCCCAGATTAATTCAGTAGGTGTTAAAAGTCACTGCAGAGATGTAGCCTGTAACGCTCCACTTCCAATATCACTGTCCATTAAATCTCATTGATTTTCTGTCTCCGTGTGCCGTCAAATACAAAATCATCACAAAGTGTAGTAAAAGAATGTTCTGAAACATGGAAACCACTTGAAGCTTTCCTTGATGCTGCTTTCAGAGGGGACACAGTGTACTGATGTCGTCAACTCTGAAGAAGAATGAGTTTCCAACTTGTTCTGTGAAGAACTCCTTTACATTTTGGAGTCTTTTGTGATGCGTCCTACAAGTAAATCAAATATAATGGTATAATCAGCTTTTGTTGTCAGGTTCTCTTTGTGCAATTCCTGCACACACAGTCATACAGCATGTATGTTGTTTTCTTAATTTACTTACTCAAAGAGATGGTGCATGGAAACAGACATTTCTAATTCGTGTAAGAACACATCCATCCTACTAAAAGGCCCGTGTAGTTTTAAGTGCCATTTCCTAATGGGCTATCAGTACTTCCAGAATGTCAGATTTCAGAAGAACATCGGCACTCAGGGAAGCAGCTAAAGGCATTTTCTGAAAAGGCAGTGTATATTTAAATGAGCAGTGAGATGTGGAGGTGGAGGGTGTCGTAACAGCCTTTAAGTGTGACGCCTATCCCTCTTCATACAGCTACGAACAGCACATGTGCTTGTGTGAAAGGAAAAGTCCCATTTGTTCTTGTAACACTTGTTTGTTCAACTTGCTTGTGTCCTTTAAAAATTGAATGAAATGAGGAGAAAATGAAAGGTTGATTCAAGTTTATTAAATCTTCGGTCTTACTTTTGTTTATTGTTTTTTTGTTTGTTTGTTTTTTAAAAACTGAACAGAAATCACAAATTTTTAACAACAATGCACCCAGATTGGAACTGTCTAAACTTGTTATTTGGCATAAAATTACTAAGGATGAGTAAGTGATGTGGCATCCATACATAGACACTGGCATGTAGTCGGTTACGAAGCATTATGAAGCATTTTGTTAGCAACATCTTTGCTGTAATACATTTAGAAAGATATGTTTTTTCTATTTCTTTCCTTGTGAATTAGATAATTTGTTTTGGAGCAGTGAAAGAAGAGAACACAGGTTGTTCTTCTTTAAACTTTTTTTTTTTTAACATTTCTGGTTGCATATAGTTTACTGGTTTGTTTGTTTGTTTGTGGACACAGCAATGCAGAATTGTATCAATGTATAAACATGTAGTAAAATGTGAGTCTTAATAAAGAAGAATCAAGAATGTCTTGAAATTGTGTTGCATGTTAATGCTATCCTTACATTCAGACTTCCCATACATGGTAAACCTTTTTTTCTGCAGACTTTGTCATCCAATAGCATCAATAGCATGGTGACACACATTTTTTCATCCATTCATCTACTGTATCACTTCCTCCGCTTTCACGGGACAGCGCTCCCCCCTGCACCACTGTGCCACACGGTGACATTCATTCATAGATATACACACATGGACAAAATTATTGATACCCTTCTGTTAATAAAGAAAAACCCAACAATAGTCCCTGAAATATTAACAATGATAAATTTAATGAAAATTAACCAATGAAAAATAGACAGCTCAAACAACAACGGATGGTGTGATCTAACTCTGATTTACATTTCACTTGAAGTTCACCTTTAATGTCTTTGGAGGTTTATGGATACATTGGTTACCATTCATATTTTCCATTTCTTAAATGTGTCATCCGTTTTCCTCCTGTGTCCATATCCGGGAAGGTTGTCTAAAGTACTGTGGAACGTAAACTTCTGAATAATGTATGCAACTAAGTCACAGGAACATCAAGCTGCTTGGAGATGGTATTATAACCTATACCTTTAACAAGCTTGTCTGTAATTTGCATTCTAATCTCCTGAGACAACTCTCTCCCTTGCTTCCTGTGGTCCATGTTCAGTGTGATAAACACCATGTCATCAAACTGACTGACTACTTGTCACGTTTTGTCCAAGTTGTATTCAGACTGACTGAATACAGCTTTGATGACTCCTGTGACGCTAACTAGAGGACATGCTTGAGTTAAACATGGTCAAATTATTTTCAGTCTTTGCTAGGGTTATCTGTCTAGGACAGTTTGGTTTTTTTAAAATACATTTTGATGAACCACAATTCAAAATCAATGTCTGTTTTTTTTTTTTTTTATAAATTCTCAGTAAATTTTAATTCATTGTTACTTTTTATAAATTTCAAACTATTTATCCTTCACGGTTTTGCAAAAATCAAGCAAATATTAGACCAACAAAATAAAGAAAAGATCATCAATGACTTTGTTACATCCAGGCTGGATTACTGCAATTTATTACTGTCAGATTGTCCCAACAAGTACATTTAACGTCTCCAGCTGATCCACAATGCAGCAGGTCGCATTCTAAGAGGGACCAGATATAGAGATCACATTCCCCCAATGCTAACATGTCTGTGTTGACTCAGTGTTAAAACATAAACATAATTTACAAACCTTCTTATCACTTTTAAAGCACTTAATAGACAGGTCCTATCATATCTTCAACCGTTCATTGTTCCATATTACCCCACTACACCTCATCAGTTTGCTTGTGCTTCCAAAATTTGTAAAAGCAGACTTGTGGAATCAGCTCCCTGATTTAACACTATCACCAGGTTCAGATGTAGATTGAAACTTTCCTTTTTAATACAGTCTATAATTAATCCATCCAATAGCTATATTGTCAAAGGTATAAACAGCCAGGGACCCCCCCCCCCCCACACACACACACACACACATATGAATCACTGCATAGATTAGTAATTGCATTATGTTTTGTCTGCGCATGTTCTCTCTATTGTCTCTGTCACTCCCTCTCCCTCTCTCTGTCTCTGCCTACCTCTGTCCTCGGTTTTCTTTCTTGTTCTCTTGTTTTTTGAATGTTGTCTGCTTTTAAAAAAAAAAAACAAAAAAACAACTGAGTTTCAAGTACATTGTGAATAGAGCAGGAGACCTGGAGACAAGAGCCTCTGTTTTTAGTTTGATTAATGTTAAAAGATTAAATGTTTTCTTTGTTCAGGAAACACACCGTACTGTTGAAAATCCAATCGTTGTTTGTTTTTGAGGGTGTGAATTCCTTTTTATGTGAATTTCTTTCGGATTTCAACATGATTTCTCTCTCTCTCTCTCTCTCTTTCTTTCACTCTCTCTCCCATTGTCTGTTGAGTTCTGCTCAAGGTTTCTGCCTGTTAACAGGAAGTATTTTCTTACCTGATTGACATATTGCTTGTATAGGAACATATGCTTGCTTTCTCTACCTGGAAAGTGCCTTTAGATCATTTTTGTAATAATCTGGTGCTCTACAAATAAAACTGACTTGAATTGAATTGTACCTCTGGACCATTCATGCAGATCACCACCCAGTTTTCACAGATTCACTCATTTATTTCAGCCTACTCTTTGCTGTCACTAGAATCATCAGCCACCACCACCACTAGTGTTCAGGCACCATAGGGACATTTATTTGTTAAGACTTTCATACAGACTAACTACAGCATGATCTGCTGCTATAAATGATTATTTTTATTTTGTTCACTAGTCTCATCTGAGAGAAATAACTGTGCCATGTTACTGCAGCTAAGCTTACTGCAATACAGGTAACGTACTGACAGTAAAGATGAATCTAATACAGAGCGCCTCATGATCTGCATGTTCACAGATGTCATCAGTGAGCCTATTAAAAGTACTTATTGTCTTAACCAAGTTACTGCAAAAGACTTTTGGTTCTTCTTAACAATACAAGGCTTATAATTAAAACCACAAACTCACATGGAGGTTAAACATGGTGAACTCGATGCTTTGGCTGTAGTTAGCATTAAAGAATCAGTTCTCCATTACTTTTAACAGCACTGCCTTTATTGATTTCACACACAATTGTGGTTTCAAATCATTGTCTCTCAACAGTGGAGGAAAACATTCCTTCAAGATACATTTCACAAAACATGAGCTATTGCTCCCTGACACTGGCAAAGTTACACTTGTGTAAATGTCAAGAGAGATGTGTCCTCCTTTTGTTCACTGCAGAATTCGCCAGCAGCTCATTTCCTCCAGGAACGCATTAACAAAGCAGTTAATTCTGTCATTAATTAAAAGGAATCACAATTCAGTGAACACTTCAAATTAATCTATTGAGATTTGCTCTCACACAATGCTCACATTCTATTTTCTTTGTCTCACCAAAGACATTGCATGGGAGAGGCATGGCTTCTCTTTCATGCCATTTCCGTCAGTCTGTTTCTGTCTAGCTGTGGTAGCAAAGCATGTCAGCAACAGTGCCAGGTTTAGTGCCTTGATTCCAAAGGAATTCATCCATGCAATAAAGGACTACATTCAAAGCAATAGCAACACCGCCGTAAGCACACAAATAGCTGTGGTTTGACATGGAGAATCATCATCTTAGAGACAAATAATTGAAGTCTGAATACTCACAAATTCATTGTATACAGAAAGAGTGAAGTTGTTGATGTCATATGAGTCATATTAAATATTATATAAACAATGTACATGCCAGATATCCTGCTTTTCCTAAGCAAGTGGGAGGAAAGTTACCGTTGCATTGATATGTACTACCCATCAGTTTGACAGCTATTGTCTTAATGGTAGAGTCCAAGTGATTCCGAAAAGCATCACCTGGGCAAACTACACTGTTTTTGAACATTGAAAATCTGTGATATAAACATACAATGAAATTTGAACAATATTCCAATTGCCACACAGTGATGTGTTATACAGTATACTGCAATGCAACCTGGGAAAACAGCTAGTGTTTATAACACCTACAAAAATGCATCATATCCAAGAATGAACTGTAAACATCCCTGCAATGTATGATGTGAAAATGAATGGTGGTGCTGTCCAGGTAGTCCAAAATGAATAGGGCTCTATTGCTGCTTCAGGTGTGATATTGTGGTATAGGTAGTAGCATTGTAAACACTGTCTGATGGCACCACAATCCACTTTACAGCATTTCATTTGTTTAGGGAAGGAAAAGAAGAAGAAAAAGAAGATTAGTGGTAATCCACAGTTTTCAGTGTAGTGTTGTCAGAATGATTATTGTGTATTGTCGAGCATGTACGTCAATCTAGCAGGTATTGTCTATATATGAGGAGTCCACCTAAAATTCATAACTGTCATATATACAGTATATATACAGTAAATATATATCTATATATATGTATAGATAGATAGATAGATAGATAGATAGATAGATAGATAGATAGGTAGGTAGGTAGGTAGGTAGGTAGGTAGACAGACAGACAGACAGACAGACAGACAAGACAGACAGACAGACAGACAGACAGATACATACATACATACATACATACATACATACATACATACATACATACATACATACATATATAGATATATATGTAGAATATTTATGAAAGATACATACTTCATACAGGCTGTATTGCTGAAGACATACATCATCTATACAATGAATTCAAATAAACTTGACACTGTAAATTTTTTAAATGTTTTTATTTTTAATATTAATATACTCAATTAATCCTTGAAGGGAAATTAGTGGCACATTCTAGTTAGTTAATTCAAATTGCATGCACATGTTAGCACATAAGGGCCCTGAAAAAAAAAAAAAAACACACACACACAAGGGGCCTGTATGCATGCAGAGGGAGGTACAGTGGCGTGCAGCACCTTCGTGGTACGCCCAAATGAGCACCTTGTAAGGAGGACGGCACCTTGCTCAAGGGTGCTTTGGCAGTGCTCCTGAGGTGAGCTGACACCTCCCACTGTCAGCTCACCTCTGGGTGTTTTTTGGGCGGGGGGGGGCGGGAGTGGGACTCAAACCGCCAATCTCAGATCATTGGACGACCCGCTCTACCACGCGCTCTACCACTGAGCCACCGCCACCCCAAATATACAGCAATTTACTGGAAGAACTGTGAGTTTTATGTTGTAACATTATGAGAGCTGTTATTCTACAACCACCCTGCTGATGATAATCAATGTGGCATGACCTCATCTGAAATCATCTTCACAAGTTGGAAAAATTTTGGATAATGTAAACAATTCAGCAAAATAAAACCTAAAAGCCTCATTGATGTGTAAGTTCAAATGTGGAAACGCTGTCTCTTTAATTGGAGGTGGTGCTAGCTGTACAGAGCGCCCTTTGCAGTAATGAGTTCATGTGAAACTGGTCTAAAAGGTTTTTTGTTGTCTTAATGAATCTCATATTTTTTGTAGAATAAAGTGGCAAAGTAGTTTCTTAACACCAAATGTTTGATCTGGCCATCGGCCCACACTGAGCTGTTTATCTCCTCAGTCACTGAAGTCGGGTTATAAATACTCAGGGCTTGGCATCTCCACAGCATAGAGCTACTTGGAGGGTGATATGGTGCTAATTAGCAACTGTTAGCAGAAATGAAAAAAAAAACTGTATATCCACAGAATGAAACACATCTCCCTGTTGCCACTGAATGTTCTGATGATGATCCTTTCTCCTCTGTTCGCAGGCACGGAGACTTGAGAGATGTCCCTTATTAACACTGTGTACAAGAATCTCTATTTTTTCCATCCCACCAGGCAAGTCAGGTCTGACAAATTAAAGCTGTGGAGTCATTAGATTAAGATAAGAACTTATCTTTTACTCTGAGACAGACTTTTATCTATTGTATTTTTCTTTGTTCCCTTTTATTTCATTCCCTCTTTCTCCCCCATTCACTGTGAGATTGTTAAAGTAATTGGGATGTTATGTGACCAGAAAGGCCAGATAAGTTTTTAACCCTGTCATGGATTAACCTCTTGTGTCTGAGGTAGGTCACGAAAGGTGCAGCTGGAGACATGTTAAGACTCATTTAAGGGAGACTTGATGTACTATTGGTGGAGGATGGCTTGGTTTTTTTGCAGGTACATGTGCCAGGAGGTCTTGAAATGACTTCTGTATGCTGTCAGGGGTTATTAAAGCATAACATGTATTTTTGGGGTCGCTGGGCAAGACTGGTTTATCTGCAAGTACATCATTTAGAGACATTCAACCAGGTTTCATCACACGAGTCCTGAAAGATGTTTCAGACGACCTTTTAAAGTAAATCACAGCTGTGCTCTGTTTAACTAGTTTAAAAAGAACCAGCGTTAAAAATGAAGGAAGCAAGAAATTCTACACATTTTAATGTTCAGTTGGATCATTTGGAAATGTCACATTAGCAGTGAGATCCTTCCTTCTGAGTAGAAGATGTGCACATCTCACATCAAATCTCTGATGCTGCTGTATATTTTTTTTAATAATATCTAAGGGAAGAATCCCAGCCCCCAGCCGCATGATTAAAGCATCGAGATTTATTATTTCTCAAACCTGAACATATGAAAAATACCTGAAATAAATGAGTTAGACCCTTCATGGCAGCAGTCAGCACATTTCTCTGATCCCAGCGTTTATAATCCTTTGTTTTAAAGGTCATCGCACCACCTCGTTGATATCTAGACATTTCTTTGAAGCACTAATTGTGTCTACATTCTTGACCACTTTGTCAGACAACTCCACACTAGAGCGGGAGACTCAGAGGAGGATGTGCTGCTTGTTTACTGAGATCAAGATAACAAGAACAAGTCTGAAATAACGAAGACCAGGGCTGATGCAGAAAACACTATATTTTCCATTTTAATGGTGTTTAACTATGGTAGCTGGATGAGACATACAGTAGCTTGAAAAATGTAACTAAAGGATCAGAATCAGTGGGATCCAAATGGCACGGGTAGCTGTTGGGCATGATGACTCTCTTTTGATGTGAGCTATATCTAGCTTTAAGCTCAGCTCAGGCGCATCATAGCAGCATCCTGACTGATGTGAGTGTTCCACTTAGAAGAGGGCCACTTTGACGTGTTTGCCAACTGTACCTTTAATTTCAGATTCTCTAAAGTCTCAGATGGGCAGACATAAAAAAAACCAGGGTCATTAGTGTATTGTTGTTTTTGCCATAACTCTGAAAGCTGGACTGTCATCTCTTGGAATTTTGTCATATTCAGCAATGCTCTGCATAATGGGATGAGATACTATTTACATATTGGATCAAATTTGCCAGAGGAGGGCATTAAATATTAAAAAAAAAAAAAAACTGACAGAATAAAAAGAGCAGCTTTTTCCTACTCGTAGTTTGTTTTCTACACAGACTCAAAGCCTTTTTACACCCAGTAAACACAATTATCTCAATTTTAAAGACATTGCATGCAGTTTTTGAGAGAAAATGTTCCCCACAAAGGCTACAGCATCTTGTGTCACCACTGAAAAATGAAGGTTTGCCCTTCATCAGGAACTGCTCCCAATGGGATGTATGAATCAAGGGTAGTAAGAGAGGATGAGGTGTAGCCTCTGGAGAGCCACCTACTGCACAGTCTGCATCTTTGTTTGTGTGCCTGGCTGATGAGACGTTAATCAGGTTCTCAATAATACAAAGTGCATCATATTGATCAGTGTCATTGAGCATGAGACTGACTTCATTACTTTGAATAAAGCAGCGCTAACGAGGCTGAGGATGTAGCGTATTCATTCAGGTCACACTGGTTGTTAGCTTTATTATTGTCTCAACATAAATGCATTCAAGAGGCCATTGAATGACATTTTCTCAACTGTGTGATGAACATCTACCTGAGATTTCAGTGACACATATTATGCATTATTTGTGTGGATTTAAATAATGCCTGAATGAGCTCCTGCCTCACAGCGCTACCCGCTGCGCCACCATGCTGCCCTGCCTGAATGATCTTTAACATAAATCCTAATGTCATTGCTGTGATCTATATTTTCATCTTAAAAGCACACTTGTAGTGGTACTGCAGCCTAAGTCTTCTGGATCTTGCTGTAATAATTTCATTTTTATGCACTTTCCCTTTGGGGTTCATTAAAATTTCATCTTGATCTTATCTTCTTAATCATAATCTTGGAATCTGTTTGAATATCTTGTAACCTGCTTTTCCTCTGATGCAGTAAACTGTGTCTGTTTCATGCTCAGTGCTAAGGGTTAAGTTCTCCTTAAATACATAAAAATGTACAGTAAAGCAATGTTTTGGCTGAGGGCACCTCACACACAAGACATCTGTTTAAACATAATGGTCTAAAAGGACATTTGTTTTCCATCTCAGCATATACAAGAAATGACATACCTAAGAAATAGGGACAGGAAGGGGCAGCAAATGCAGGCGGATACAATTTACTGCATCTCTCCTGTCCACAGTGTCATCCCCTTAAGCTGCCAAGTGAGTGTAGGGGGTGAATTCATGAGGGTCTTCTGTAATAGGCTGGCACACACACAGGCACAGCCTGTGGAACCTTACAGGCTGCTGAAGCTGGTCTTGGCATTGCTTTTGGCAGCTATGTGGTTATGTTCTCTCTCTCTCTCTCTCTCTCTCTCTCTCTCTTTCTCTCTCTCTCTCTCACTCTCTCTCTCTCTCTCTCTCTCTCTCTCTCTCTCTCTCTCTCTCTCTCTCTCTCTCTTTCTCTCTCTCTCTCTCTCTCCATATTTTCCTCTAAAAAAAATAAGTTTTAACTAGCTGGTTGTACCGCTCCTTTATAAATGAGGAAGCCCTTGGCATAAATAGATCTACATGTTCATTTGGTATATTAAGAGAGACACACAGTTAAAGAGTGTTCATTACAATTGTAAATTTCTGCCCCCGGGCCCTTAGCCCGGCGCTAGATTACATGAGGTCTATGCTCACGGACAGCGCCTGGCATCTGATTGAGGGTCCAGTGCAGCTAATTAATTTCATTAGAAAGTGAAGTCATCTTCTAGCAGGAATTAATATTTGGAGCGTCATGTTGCTAATTTATTTCCAGATTTAATTAGCTCTGAGAAGAAATGTTGCTTGGGCAAGAGGACTTTTTAATTATCAGCTTGGATAAATTTGAAAATGTTGATGCCTAAGGGTTGAGTTAATTAAAACCTGCATTATTTTAACTTTAATTAGCTCCCATCTTTGTTTTTCTTCACCATATGGCCATGTCCTGTAGTCAAATTTAGTTAATTAAGCTAATTAAGCTAATCATTTTAATTACTCAAGACAATGTGATTGGATAGAGGATGACTACAAGTTTATAGCCAAGTACTTGTTTTTCATTAAGTTGAAGGGACAGAGTTATTTCTGATTGCAGTTGGCAAGCATGGCAGAGTAGTTTGAGAATGAGACAGCCTCTGAGATATTAAGGCTGAAGTCTAATTGCATTCCTTGATAAAAAAAAAAAAAAAAAAAAAAAAAAACCTTGTCACCAGCACTAGCCTTTCAGTGGAGAAATGGTTTACAACGTCTTTAAGCTTTGTGCTCATACGCTGTTGGACTCCATCAGATTTAATAATGTCAGCGCTTACTCTCATTCAGAGACGCTAGCAGAGAAACTCTGTTCACCACCAGGAGCACGTGGGAGAAATAATAACAGATATCATGATGCGCAGATGAAGGTGTTTTCAGTTTGTTGTGTTGATATATGAGGTAGTAAACATGCGAAACCTTTACATCTCGTTCTTTTGGACCACGGTGGGTTATGAGATTGAATTGTAATTGGGGAGCTGTGTTTGTGGTTGGGATGGGATGCTGCCCTTCCCCTTAATGACCCTTCCGTGTGGGATGGCTGGGGCGTGGGTCTATGTGAGCTGCGAGCAGCTGTGTGTCAGTCTGGACGCAAGCTGGGTCCATCCACAAGCCAGGCCTAGCTGACAGACGCAAAGGCTAAACCCAGTAATGAAATAATACTGGGAGACATCATGTCCGTGGTTTCCATCATTGTTAAAAGATTTTGGTAGTGTGCACCCCCACTTAGGTAATTTGTTTCCATGTATAATCCTATTGCTCACTATTAAATTAAACCAACTGGTCATTTCAGTTTGGAGCCTATAAATAAACTGGTTGCTGTGTGCATGAGCCGTATGTGGGACGTCTCATCTGATTAGGAGGGAAGCACTTAATAATTTGTACTGAAAAAGGTGACCTTCGGTGTCAGGTGACCTCAGCGGTCTGCCACACATATGGCCCAGCAATAATACTAATGTCTGTTCCTAATGTATTTTTACAATCCGGAGCCAGGACCACTCTCCGCAAATTGTTTTGGTCAAATCAAATGTTGATGACTGGCGAGACGGAGAAGTGAACTGTGCTCAAGCTGTTCACATGGTCCAGAGGAGTAACGTCAGGAACGATGGATGTAGTGGTCAAGAGAGATGATAGGCCCCTCTCTGCTTTCGTCAGACTCCGATTGGACGGTCATCAGTGTGTGTGTGTGTGTAATCAGGTTTTAGCAGCACTAATGTGAAGGAGGCTCCAGTCTTCTCATACTTTCATTGTAACAGAATGTAATCTGAGAGCGCAGCTAATCATCTGGCCCCCGCCAGGCATTCATCCACTGCAGTGATGACTCTGACGCCACCTGTGTTCTGTAGAGGTCCGTGTTCTGGCCCCCGCCGCCCACCTCATCTGCTGGTTTGGAAGATACTGATCTCCTTTCTGAACCTTCGACAATCCATCAGCCCTTGAATCAATCAATGTCCACTGCGCTCAAACATTTGGGTCCGGAGTTTTGATTGGACAGAGATAATATGCGCTGCTACTAAAAGGAAGTAAATGAAATAAAGGGGCGATTCTAGGATCAGATCTCTCTGGGGGCTCAGCCTCTATTGACAATGTCACATTCATGAAAACATGTTCAATCGTCCAGTTAATCACTCATTTTACTGGATAAACATCCATTTTGTACATTTCAGTATATCTCATGTTCATTTTCCACAGTTACAGGAGTAACTATACATTAACCCTGACCCTAACTCTGTACTATATACAGGACAAGTTTTAAATCATAAAAAATCTACTAAAATATACGTTCCTATATGTATGTGTGGAAAAATTTTAGTGAGACTCACTGCATAGCAATACATTATATTTATTGTTTTGATGACAGAATGTAATAGCAGACCTGATTATCTTTCTTCCATCATGTCGAAGGGCTTTAAAGTCTGGAGCGAATCCTCTCGTGGTCAGGATTTGGACCGGGGGACCACCAGTTGTGACTGTTCAGTGGCCGTTCGTGTAGGGAAATGTTATTTGTGTAGCTCTTAGGACAGTTTGGTTTGAAGAAACCAAGATTGTTGCTAACCTTACTGTCAGGTGCTGCTTTTTGTTTGTGCCTGGACAATGCTTCCCCCAGATTTATTGAAACTTAGTTCACCATGCTCACAAATACAGCTACAAATCCATCAGTTCTCTTTGTCTTTGTCTACAACCAAGTTGACATTTAACAACATTCAGATATTTTAATTGGCTGCTCGATTTACTTGTCTTTTAAACCTAAGCCTTGAAATTCCACAACCTTCTCCCTCTGTTCTGACCGACACTTCAAACAGGAAGCTGATTACCAGCCCAGTGCCTTCACTAAACCGGACGGTAACATCTTGACTTCATGGAGAGAACTGGAAGTTAAACCTGATGAAATAAAACCATTTTAACTTGCAATTATTCGTCTCAGTTGAGCAAATCTAATATTAGAGGTCTGAAATGATTTAATAAAATGAAAGTAATGATAACAATCAGTGATTTGAATCTAAAGGAACAGCGGGTGATGTTACTGTAGGAGTATTGCACAAACACAGAAACAATAGTACCACCAGCTACATAATCACATAACGATCACTAAATGGTAATTTATAGAAATCAAGCAAGTATTCAACTATCCTCTGTACTCATTTTATGTTGGAACAATGCTTATTATGATTATTATTATTACTGATAATAATAATAATAATAATAATAATAATAATAATAATAATAATAATAATAATAATAATAATAATAATAATAATAATAATTAATTATTATTATTACTACTATTATTGTTATTAATAATAATAATAATTATTATTATGATTGTTGTTATTAATATTTTTATTATTATTATTGCGAAGTTTATGTTTACACACACACACACACATATATACAGTGCGACCTCACGCATCAACGCTTGCGACTTCACCTCATCACGGATTTTTGGTAGGCAGTCATGTGATACCGTACGCGCATTCTATTGGTTGACAACATCCAGAAGTGTGCTTGTTCCGTGAGTCTAGGACTTACGTGAGACACAAAAGTGCTTTAACCAGTCAATAAGAGAGTGGAAAAAGGTAATACAGATAGAAGGTGGCTTAATATCAGTATGGGGAGGGTTCATAAACGTTTAAATTACTGTAGATAATAACTTAAATAGTTTTTCGCTCTATTGCGGAATTCGTTAATCGCGTGTGGTTCCTGGAATGCATTAAGGTAGCCGCAAAAGGACACAAGCCAGTGTATTATTGTGCCGGTCCCAAGCCCGGATAAATACAGAAGGTTGCGTCAGGAAGGGCATCCGGCGTAAAACTTTTGCCAAATCAAACATGCGAATCAAACCTATGACTTCCATACTGGATCGGTCGAGGCCCAGGCTAACAACGGTGCTGTTGACCTTGACAGCACCACTGGCACCCTTGACAGGGTGCCAGTGGAAATTGGACTACTGTTGGTCGAAGAAGGAGAGGAGGAAAGTGTGTACGTAGGAAGAAGGAGAGGAGAAACGCTAAGAGTATATGACTGAGAGTAGGGACATTGAATGATGGAACTATGACAGGAAAAGGTAGAGAGTTGGTTGACATGATGCAGATGAGGAAGGTAGAAATACTGTGTGTCCAGGAGACCAGGTGGAAAGGTAGCAAGGCTAGAAGTTTAGGAGCAGGGTTCAAGTTGTTCTATCATGGTGTAGATAGGAAAAGAAATGGAGTAGGAGTTATCTTGAAGGAGGACTTTTTTAGGAATGTCCTGGAGGTAAAAAGAGTGTCACATAGAATGATGAGTCTGAAGCTAGAAATCGAAGGTGTGATGTTCAATGTTGTTAGTGGGTATGCTCCACAGGTAGGATGTGAGCTGGAGGAGAAGGAGAACTTCTGGTTGGACTTTGATGAAGTGATGCAGAGCATACCTAGAAGTGAGAGAGCTGTCATTGATGCAGACTTCAATGGACATGTTGATGCAGGAAACAGAGGTGATGAGGAGGTGATGGGCAGGTTTGGTAATGAGGAGAGGAACTCTGAAGGACAGATGGTGGTTGACTTTGCAAAAAGGATGGAAATGGCTATAGTGAATACTTTCTTCCAGAAGAGGCAGGAACATAAGGTGACCTATAAGAATGGAGGTAGGAGCACACAGGTAGACTACATCTCGTGTAGACAGTGTAATCTGAAGGAGATCAGTGACTGCAAAGTAGTGGTAGGCAAAAGTGTATTCAAACAGCATAGGATGGTGGTGTGCAGGATGACTCTGATGGTGAGGAAGATGAAGAGGACGAAGGCAGAACAGAGGTCAAAATGGTGGAAGCTGAAAAAGGAAGAGTGTTGCAGGACTTTTAGGAAGGAGTTAAGACAGGTGCTGCCAGATGAGTGGACAACAACAGCTAATGTGATCAGGGAGACAGGTAGGAGAGTACCTGCTGTGTCATCTGGAAGGAAAGTAGATAAGGAGACTTGGTGGTGGAATGAGGAGGTACAGGAGTGTATACAGAGAAAGAGGTTAGCTAAGAAGAAGTGGGACACTGAGAGGACTGAGGAGAGTAGACAGGAGTACAGGGAGATGCAGTGTAATGTGAAGGTAGAGGTAGCAAAGGCCAAACAAGGGGCTTATGATGACTTGTATGCTAGGCTGGACAGTAAGGAGGGAGGGACTGATCTATAGGAAGGACATGCAGCAGGTTAGGGTGATTAAGGATAGGGATGGAAGTCTATTGACAGGTGCCAGTAGTGTGATGGGAAGATGGAAAGACTACTTTGAAGAGTTGATGAACGTGGAAAATGAGAGAGAACAAAGACTAGAAGAGGTGGCTGTTGTGGAACAGGAAGTAGCAAAGATTAGTCAGGATGAAGTGAGGAGGGCATTAAAGAAGATGAAGAGTGGAAAGGCAGTCGGTCCTGATGATATACCTGCGGAGGTTTGGAAGTGTCTAGGAGAGGTGGCAGTAGGATTTCTGACTGGATTGTTCAACAGGATCTTAGATAGTGAGAAGATGCCGGAGGAATGGAGGAGAAGTGTGTTGCTGCCCATTTTTAAGAACAAGGGAGATGTGCAGAGTTGTGGCAACTACAGAGGGATAAAGCTGATGAGCCTTACAATGAAGTTATGGGACAGAGTAGTGGAAGCTAGACTAAGGGCAGAAGTGAGCATTTGTGAGCAGCAGTATGGTTTCATGCCAAAAAAGAGTACTACAGATGCAGTATTTGCTTTGAGGATGTTGATAGAGAAGTACAGAGAAGGCCAGACGGAGCTGCATTGTGTTTTTGTAGATCTGGAGAAAGCTTACGACAGGGTGCCCAGAGATGAACTGTGGTATTGTATAAGGAAGTCTGGAGTGGCAGAGAAGTATGTTAGAGCGGTGCAGGACATGTATGAGGACTGTAAGACAGTGGTGAGGTGTGCTGTAGGTGTGACAGAGGAGTTCAAGGTGGAGATGGGACTGCATCAGGGATCAGCTCTGAGCCCCTTCTTGTTTGCTATGGTGATGGAAAGGCTGACAGACGAGGTTAGACAGGAATCTCCATGGACTATGATGTTTGCAGATGGCACTGTGATCTGCAGTGAGAGCAGGGAACAGGTGGAGGAGAAGCTAGAGAGGTGGAGGTTTGTCCTGGAAAGGAGAGGAATGAAGGTTAGCCGCAGTAAGACAGAGTACATGTGTGTGAATGAAAGGGACCCAAGTGGAGGAGTGAGGTGACAGGGAGAAGAGATCAAGAAGGTGGAGGATTTTAAGTACTTAGGGTCAACAGTCCAGAGCAATGGAGAGTGTGGAAAAGAGGTGAAGAAGCGTGTTCAAGCAGGATGGTACGGGTGGAGGAAAGTGTCAGGTGTTGTGTGATAGAAGAGTTTCAGCTAAAATGAAAGGAAAGGTGTACAAAACTGTGGTGAGACCAGCAATGTTGTTTGGTCTAGAGACAGTGTCACTGAGGAAAAGACAGGAGACAGAGCTGGAGGTAGCAGAGATGAAGATGCTGAGGTTCTCTTTGGGATTGACCAGGAACGGTATGGATCAGGAATGAGTACATCAGAGGGACAGCACATGTTAGAAGTTTTGGAGATAAAGTCTGAGAGGCCAGACTGAGATGGTTTAGACATGTCCAGAGGAGAGATGGTGAATATATTGGTTTTGAACTGCCAGGCAGGAGGCCTAGAGGAAGACCAAAGAGGAGGTTTGTGGATGTAGTGAAAGAGGACATGAAGGTAGTTGGTGTGAGAGAAGAGGATGCAGAAGACAGGGGTAGATGGAGGCATCTGATTCGCTGTGGCGACCCCTGAAGGAAAAAGCCGAAAGGAAAAGAAGAAGGTTTCTGGAATGCATTTACCATGAGGAACAACACACACACGCACACACACAAACACACGCACAAACACAAACACACACACACACACACACACACACACACACTGTCACACACACACACACACACACACACACACACACACACACACACACACACACACACACACACACACATTATGAACTCTGTCTTTACTTCAACAACTACTAAAACTTCTTCATTCTGACTTAATTATGGTAAAAAAGATTAGTCTTTGGCTCTGGTCTGGACCACTGTCCGATATAAGCCCCCTCACCAGCCAAGGAGAGCCCAGTGAGGAGCAGCTTAATAGATTTAGATGAAAGGAGGAATCATGGAAGCCTCAACCAGCAGAGAGTGAGAGCATCTGCTCAAAGGCCACCTCCCCACGCCCGGATCATCATCTCCAGAAGAACTCAGGCAGGCGCAGAGCCGCCATCTCCACAGCTTCACACTAATTCCAGTGCCCCCGCCACACACAGGCTAATTAAGGCCATGCATTTATTTATGACTGAGCTCATTAAACAGCGAAAAAGATGGTCGCCGCTCTGAAAACACATTAGTCCCAGAGGAAACTGCCTGTGAAGTCGCTCCCCTCAGGCTGTTACAGGTCACAGACTCTGAATCTTTGTGACATATGAAGAAGCAACAAACTGTAATGCCTTTAAGAAAAAACATCCTTTCTGAGGCGATGAAGTGATGGCTCAGGACATTCTTTAGGGTACGTTTGAAGCAGCTTGAACTGGTCCCATAATTACATGTACAGTATAGGTCATTGACCAAGAGAAGAGAAATTTCACGTTCAGGTCTTCTACTTTGCATTTTTGTCTTCGGGTATTTGTGATATCTGCTGTTTTCCACATTCTTGGTGTACATCCTTTAATGTAATATGACAAGTGTAGTCAAACAAAATGAGGCTTTGACCCAGATGAACAGAAAATATTTATAATAATATGGTATTTCAGATATTTAGGCTATGCAGAGCCAGGATAATAAAGACAAAGGATGTGCTGCAGGTATACAAAGTGTTAATGTGCTCACTCAGTCTGTGTGCATGTGTGTGTGTGTGTGTGTGTGTGTGTGTGTGTGTGTGTGTGTGTGTGTGTGTGTGTGTGTGTGTGTGTGTGTGTGTGTGTGTGTGTGTGTGTGTGTGTAAAGGGCACAGACAGATAGATCTTACACAGATCCTTCTCCCTCACTTGTAATTGCAGAGATAATGCCAAATCACACAGTCCTTTGCTGAGACAACTGGTGAGCTGATGTAATGCTCTTTAATGGCTCCAACTCTGAAGTCTCAGATTGTTCATTTCTACTGCTGAGCTGTACATATGGACCCAAAGCTGCTGAAGACTGATGTCTTTCATGCTTAATTTCTGAAAAAGGGTTCAACTCTACTTTTCAATCACTTTTTCACATATTACCAAAATGTTTTTTTTCAACTGAGCTCATCAAATACTTTGTCAACCCCCTGTGCAAGGCAAAAAGACATGCACACATGCAGTCAACATATGTATATGTATAATATGTAGTTATTAATATATCATTATCTTTATATAACGATCTGTGACACAAGCTCCTTTTGGCTGAAATGTGCAGTTGGTCTGATCGCTTCACACTGACGCCAAAGGGCTTTTATTGGAGGTGATGTGAAGCCTTGTGCAATAAAGGAAGTAGCTGTGTAAAGTTTGACAAATGTCCTCAAGTGATGGCACTGAAGTTGGCATTTGTTGAGGCTCCAGCTAAATAATCCTGAACATTAATAGAAAAACAAACAGTTGGAATAAAAAATCACCCTTGGTTCTGCTGCAGTGATTTCAGTCAAGCAGTCACAGTGTCTGATGAGAAATGCAATATCAATCCAGTGGAGAAATAATTTAAACAAGTTGAAGGTTGAATGACTGCTTTACATGCTTTATCCACTGCATATGTGTGACTAGGGCCACTGGAGTCATCGTTATGGTATGTTTGTGATGATGCTGGCATGGATAAGCTAAAATCAATCCCCACCCGGCACTAGTTTTTAGGATGGCTGATAAACAACAGCATTTGGTGACCTTTTGGTGTTCTTATGGGGGATTTAACCCCCTGCTCAGAGCTGCACCATGCTGGTGGCTAGAGCAGGAAGGAGCATGAGATGATTTTTTTTTTTTTTTGTTCCTGCAGGCGTCATAAGACGCTGGTGCAAACAGAATTATATGACATGTTGAGCTCTTGTGAGTCACTGGAAGGTGCTAAAGCCTGGCAGTGTTTGGCTCATCAGTGTGTTGTAGTCTATACGTTGTGCTTGTGTGTGTGAGCAAAAAGAAAAAGAAGTTTGGGGAGGGGTGTTGAACTCTTCACTCTAGGTCTGTGTGTGAGATGCTTTCAACAGCAGGCAAACTGGTCCTGCACTTATTGTGAGAGGAAGCTCTGAGTGTTTGGAGTGCTCAGTCCACTTAATGCATTATTATTGTTACTACATTCTTGAGGAGGAAAATGGAACAAGGAATGCTTTTCAAGCCTCAAACCAGTGAAAAGGGAGGACATGTTTGTGTGTGTGTGTGTGTGTGTGTGTGTGTGTGTGTGTGTGTGTGTGTGTGTGTGTGTGTGTGTGTGTGTGTGTGTGTGTGTGTGTGTGTGTGTGTGTGTATGCCTGCCTAGGGTAAATAAGTGTCGACAATCTCATCCTCTTTGTATTAATGCTCATTTTATTCAATAACAACTCATAAAAGCAGCCTGAGTCCTGATGTCATGTTTACAATCTTCTCTAGTGAAGTAAACATTTATGTCAAAGGGAAAATGTGCTCTCATTCCTTTTCTGTATTTATTTTTTCAGTGAAAACGATGACTATGTCATAAACCCATTAAATGTCTTTGCGTCTCCTGGTGTCAGAATGATGGGAAAGTTCTCTTTGAAAAAATTTTGGAATATTCTCAAATAAAGTTTTCTTTGCAAAAACGTGGTTCATTTATTTGTTACTTCTTTTTCTCAAGGCATAACAGCAATTTAACAAATGTAAAGTAAATGTGACTTTAAGAAAATAGAAGTCCCGAGGGCAGGAGGTGCTTTGTTTCTCTAGTTGCATTATGAGTGCATTTCCACTCAGAAAGACATTTGAGTGTAAAGTGAGCCTTTTCATCAGGCAGGCCTTTTAACAGTAAAAAGCAAAGCTTGAACGGCGCTCCTTGCACCAGAGTTCACAGCATGCATAATGGGAGGATAGAGTTACCTGCTACTTTAGGCCAAACATGACTGCCAATAATTGCCTTACCAATATTTGCATGTCGCTCACCGTGTTATTGAACACCCTGCTAAGTAACTGAGCACTGCAATCCAGGTACTATTTTAAGTTGTTTGCTGATTCCACAGTGGGCTAAAACAAGACAATCATGAACCACATTTCACACCATTATAGTGTTTTTAGGGGCCTCAGGTTTCATCGAAACCCCGTTGAACGCCATTCTCATGTATCCCAGCACGGATGGTCTCAGATTATCCACAGCTCTCTGGAAGTCACATTTAAATTCATAATTTCTTGTTACCTCCACCAGCAGTGTTGGATATTGCGATCTCAATGTATGCCCTGCTTGTTTGAACAAAAAAAAAGTTATTCAAGGAGTTTTGCAACTTCTTGGAGAGATGGACTTGTGGTGCTAGGTAGTATATGACAGTCATGGATCCAGAATTTGCTTTTTTTTTCATTAACATTAAAGGATGGGCTTATTTTGACATAAATAATATAATAAATAAAGGAGGCCTACTTATTGACATATGGCATGTTTGTCATTAGCTTCTAGAATACATCGGATATCCGTGCAGACGGCGTGGATACAGTGTCCTTTTCTAGACATTCAAATCATTCAAATCAGTTTTTTACATTATCTTTGTTTCAAAAATGCAGCTCACCAATATAATCTAACTCTGGTAATCAGATTATTAAACATCCTTTGATCAATTACCATGGGGGACTGCAACAATATTTCAAATTTAATATATTAGTTAATAAATATTGTTGTTGCATCAATAATTAATAATGTTAATGTTGATGACATTGCTTTAGGAATCAGTTCCTACGGAGCAGTTAACCATTTAAATGACTTAACATGCAAACAGACTGTGATTACATTCAGAATTGGCTAATATATGATCAATGAGTGCAGCAGTCCGAAAAAGCAAGAGTCTGGTCTTGAGATGTCTCATTTGTCCGAGTTTTCTGTCACACTGATGAATGGTTTATGAGATACAAATGAACAAAGGAACAAACAAAAACTCCTTGGACCTGATCAGTGTAATTATAGAAATCCTGGAACGTAATAGTGGGATGCATAATTTTCACAGTTTTGGCAAAATCTGATCAAAACTGGCCAAGAAAACAGATGGATGGATGAGCTAGTGAGGGAATGAATAAAAAAAGTTGAATAATGGTATGGAAGTTCTATTTAATGCATTATGTCTTGTAATGCGCTTTTTTGTGTTTTATATGAAATCCAGGAAACACAAGATAACATCATATTATCAATTAACCACCATTCATGCTGGCAGATTTGGAATTATTTGTCTTTCCTAACATTAGCATGTGGCCAACTGACTTTATGATTTAGTTGTTCTATAGCTCCTTGCCTAAGTTTTAAAGGTTTTTTTGATTCCCAAAGATGGAATACCTAAATTTATTTTATTTACTTCAACATGGGAAGATAGGACGTCCTAAATTTGGCCTCTCATTATAATTAGTCAATCTTGATAGAAAAAAAATCTGGCATCATTGTTAGCTGGGATCTCTAAATGTGTATATTGTCAGAAGGACCCAAATAAAAATTGAGCTATAGAGGATTGAAGCTCTTTTTCATAGTGGGCTTGTGTTATTTTAAGCAGCTGTAAAACCAGGGTTGTCCGCTAAATTTTTTTGTGAAATAATACTACACTGTTTTCAAATTGACAAATGTACTTATGTCCTGTCAATTAATTATGCTTTTTGCATTACTGTTATATTGTCTTTTGTTCATTTTGACATTCAAGCCGTCAAACAAAAGGAGTTCACACTCCACAACACTTCAGTCATACAAACATAATGACAAAATAGTGCAGGGGATTGAAGAGGGCTGTTCGTAGTGCTGAGCCCATATGAGATTCGACCATTTTGTTGACAGATTTTTAAATTATGCATACTTGATTTTTAAGGAAATTTGGAGATCTGGTTTTTAAGTGGATACAGCAGTCTCAAAATGATTCAATCACCTGAATACCAGAACAAATAAGAGACACAGAAATCAGATGTCACAACATTGAGGTAACCATCAAAGAACTGTTCTAACAGTAAGGTCACAAAGGTTTTCCTACTGAAGCCTGAAGGTGCCCTATGTCTGAATTCCCAGAGGCTGACGACTGCTAACCATAAAGCACAAGAATAGTCTGCTCCAATAGCTCAGTGCCATCTAGTTAAGACTTGGTTGCTTTAGGATTCTGTTCTGTGCAGTGATGAAACCAAACTGTAACTCTTGGGGTCTATGAATCACTGGTACGTCTGGAGGAGGGAGAATGAAGCTTCTGCAGAGAAGAACATGGCTTTGGCTTGATGACGCTTTTCTACTTTGGTCACTGGAAACCATCAGCAGAAGAGGGTCAGAGGGAATCATCGTGTATCAAGAAATTCTAGAAGGTTACACCTCTCCATCTGTGGGGAAGATGAAGCTTCAGTGGACATTTAAAAAGGACAGGGCTGCCAAGCGGACCTCCAAATCCATCAAGGCTCGGTGTCAGAAGAAGTCAGGATTTTTTTAGAGACCGACTTGTCGGATTTAAATCCCACAGGAAACCCAGTAAACCAGAAATATTCCAGAAACGGAGGCCTTTATCCATGAGGAATGGGCTAAGATTCCTTAGGAAAGCTGCAGGAATCTGGTGTCGGGATATGCATCATGTTTGCAGCAGGTTATAGAGTCTCCACAAAGAACTAGGGCTGCTTTCCACTAAGGGCTGAATCATTTAGAGTAGACTATGCCTGTCAGTAAAACTAGCATGTTGTATTATGTCTAGGAAAACACCTGTAATATCTGTTGTATTGAGCTACCTGAAGTTTCCTGCTTGATGTGGTTGTAAATAGCTGATGTATATTATAATTTGCAAAAAGAAAAAAAAAATTGATAAAGAATGGAGTTGAATAATTTGCTTCCAACTGTAGATTATAAGAAAAGGCAGGATAATATTATAGCTAATAAAATGGCTTTACACTCAATCGAGGCTTTTTCGTTCAGGTCATGAATTTGGAAGTGCTTAGACTTGTGTTAAACCGGCTCTTCCCAGGTCATAAACTCTTAACTTTGTCCAATAAATAAATCTATAAAATGTACTGAAGGAATACTGTAGGGGTGGGCAATTTTGAAGGCTTCCAAAATCTCATTTTCAGGTGAATCATAGAGATCATGATATTTAATGTCCTCTCACTTCTGTTTCCAAACTTCACATAACTTTACCGACTAGTGATTCCATGCTGTGTGAGCAAACCAGTAGACCATGTTGGACTCAGATTGTCTGAGGGACAGTTGTGAAAAATGAAAAGGGCACTGAAAATATGTGGTCATGATGCATTAATGGTAAAATCTTTACAAACCGTGGTTACCTTCACAGAGGAGGTCATGCTTTTGATGCAATTTCTTGATGCAAATGTCAAAATGTTTATCATAGATTACATTGACATATCACAAAACCTGGTTGTGCTCTGAAAGATTCAAAACTGGATGTTTTTTGTTGTTGTGAAGTAAATTTTCATAGAGAGAATATGCAGGAATGCACATGAATAAAAAGCCTGCAATTTGGCTGCTTAGCTCTTTAGTGTTTGGAGGACACAAAGCATCTTAGAGGTATGCCAATCACATTAAATAAAAATGGCTGTATTATGAATCACAGTATATCTCCTGAACTTCCGTAATAAAACACAGAGGGAACTATCGATCATTTGACCATTTGACCAGTGCTCCCCAAACTACGGTCCATGGGCCGGATGCGGCCCGCCTCCATGTTTGGCACGGCCCCCTGAACAGTACCAGAAAAACACCGTTTACTATATATTTCACAAATAGTGTTATTTATTTCACTAATAGTTTATTTACTTCATTACTTTTTTCTGTTAAGCTTCTGGAAATGGTTATTAACATTTGGTTATGTGTGGCTTTCTGGAAGACAAATGTGTATATTTAGACACCCCTGCAATCGTCACAGTTTTTCTGTTACAAACTGACCCCGGCCCCCCATCAAAGACGGGGAAAGTTATGTGGCCCTTACAGGGAAAAGTTTGGAGACCCCTGATTTAGATGAACACAAAGGACGATTTTTCCCAGAATATAGGGCAGCTGTATCAGCAAAGAATGACATTTTATCAACTAGAAAAGGTCCCAAAAAGTTCTCCATTGGATGTTCACCTTTCTTCTATGGCTTAGACACCCATCGGTGACCTACATCACAATACATCCACTGAAGAGGACACTACAAAGCTATCTGCAATCTGTTATCTGTAATAAGATGATAAGATGAATGAAAATAGGTCGGTGAAATAGAGTTATACCATCTCAGATGGTTGGGGGCAGTATCATTACTATGTAAGAAAGGCGTGACAAGTAAGTAAGGTTAACACAGAAGAAAGCACATTATCACAACCTACTTAACTGTTGTCATATTTGTTGTTGCCCTCATGTGGTTGTATCATTATTGAAATAAAGGATCTACAAAAAAAAGTCAGGGGTAGAAAATTTAAGGTGGGACTGATCCATTTACTTACATAAAGGAAGAATAACTGGGCCTATATCCTTGCCCCATTATCTACGGGTAAAATGAGTGTGGCCTATTAATTTTTTTTTTTAGTGGCAGGGTCATCTGTGTATTTGAACCCAATTTTTTTTGTTTTTGTTTGTGCATTGGAAGATCCCCCTTCAGCAAGGTTTACTCTTGTTTTGATGCTAACAGTGCCTGTAGTTTTCTTCAGTAACATTCGCTAAACAGGATGCTTGTTGGCAGATGATTGTTCACCACTCCAGCAGCTTAACAGCATGATTGGGGTGAATTTTTTTAAATGATACTTTAATGTATTTGTCTTCATGATGTCTGCTGCCAATATTTTTAGACTCAGTAAACATGTTTTTCCTCATCTGCCACTATAGTCACAGTGAAGTGCTCCATATTCTTCGTCATATTTACCCATCTTGGCTTTCAAGAGACTTTTGTTTGTCTTATTATCTCTGTCACTGTCTTTCTTGTCATCCCAGTTAAATATTTTTCATTATGTTTTCTGTGTTTGTTGTTAGTAAAAGGATACATGAGTGCCCCTGCCACCTACTGTGGTGGATGTCCAATAAAATTTTATTCTAAATGAGCAATGAAAAAGGATGTTCCCCTTGGTCACATGCACCTCCTTGGCAATCTCACCATAAACTGTGAAAAAAGATTGTTTGTAAATTGTGGTGTCCATTAAATGATGTGATGTCTCTTTTTTTGCAAGTATATAAACAACTCAAACCCAGACCCATTTATAATGCGTTCACAAAGTTTTGTGGAAATGGGTTTCTTAGAAAAAATCATTTATCTCTTTATCAGGAGCCACAGAAAGCATTTGTATTTCATTCAACTGTACAGTATTTACCATGGAAACCCATCCCATTTAGGATAGTCCTGCTGATAAACTAACCAGCCAACAAACCAATCACTGGTAAAAACATTAACTTCTTGGTGGACGTAAAAACAGAGAAAACTTGCTTGCAGATTTCAAATTAAGTTTTGCAGTTTGCACAACCCATAATGAAGAACACAACATCTGCTCCTCCATAAAACTCCCCAACACACTGAGCCTAATGGTGATGAAAAACTTGCTGCAGAATGAAGACGTAAACCAATTACAAATTAATACAAGGTGACTAATCATAAGTAATGCAGTTGTGGTGTATCAGCAGACTCCCCAGTGAGAACAGGAAGGAGCTTGAGTTGAAGCACAATGATTTCCCTTAGGCAGATGTGCCATTTAAGTGTGCTTCATTGTTGTGGTGAGATCCATTAGCGCTCACTCTGGTTCACCACATCAAAAAAAGTCTCACATATGCATTGTGTGTAAATAGTTTTCTAAAATATCCTCAGCGAGTCTGGAACAGAGCTGTTTGATTCGTTTGATAAGTTGGTGATGCATCAAATGTGTCTTTGCCACATGTATCTGTGTGTATGTGTGTGTGTGTAAACAGAGTAAACAGCTTAATGGAACCAAGAGGATTTCATAATGACAGAGGCCAACGCTAGCATAGCACGATATAGTGTTGCTCAGATGTGGATTACTGAGGTCACTTCAAAGCAAAATCAAACCCAAAATCAACTTAAAGGATAATTCCTTTTTTTTTTTTAAATCTGATACTCAAAGGCTTCTTTGGCCTGTGAGTCATGGAATAAGCAGGTGAAAGTGGAATGTATGATCTGGTTCGCTGGTCATCACCACCCAAACATCCTCTATGGATGGCCACTGCTTCATCCTTAAATCGTCCTAAAAGACCTTAAATCAAAATGCGGCACATTAAGCTAAATGAGGATGATGTTCTGGACTATTTTTCAGTCATCTAAACATTAATGCTGACTATATTCTGATGATTTTTTCATAGTTATTCCCAAAAATTCCAGTTTTAAGTGCTTCTGACAACCTCCAGCCAAAGCTCCCTTTAAATGACACATGAAAAAACAGAAGTACGTCCAGAGATTGTTCATATATTTGTAAATCTGACCACTTAATTTTGTATATTTCCGGTGAGATTCAACAAGAGTGAGGTTTTGAATTTCCCTTTGACATGAAGGGAGACAATGGGTTTAATTGTCAAGACATTGTCTTTTCTCTTTAGTTTTAAAATTGCAATTCTTGTGAAAACTCCTACTTTAAATTATACCTGTTCGTACCCGGATTTGTTGATGTCCTATGCGTGGCCTCTTCACACACAATTAACTACAGTGAGTCAGGTCAGACTTATTTGTGCTCTCTTGGATTCTGATTCATCTTTTAATTTCGTTAAATCATCATCAGTCAGTCTCATCTTAAGAAATATGCTTCAGTAAGGAGACGCTTGTCAAAATATGATCTAAAAAAGTGAATCTATGCAAGTTAGAAAGGAACTAAAACTAAACACGAAAACTAGACAGCTCTTGGAGTGCATCTGAGTTCATGTCTGCAAGATTATTATTTTCTCCTAGGAGTGAATTTTCTGTGAGTCTTATAAATTTTGACATTCTGGATCAACAGATACTGAATATTACTTGGATCCAGAACTTATGATGTCATTGTGTCATTTTAGTCCAAGCACTGTAGACATTATCCATGACGCTAGAGATAAAATCCTCTAATCGTCTCAATCCTGCAATGGTTACGAAGTCTTTAACAGACAATGCCAGGAAAAAAAAAAAACTTAACCTCATTGGCAGAGCTAATTATTTTTCTGACATATGTTCCTCCTTTAGAGCAGGTGCTCTGGTCCATCTTTAATTCATTTAGGCTATATATATATATATATATATATATATATATATATAAACTCATAGAACTTGTGTATTACAGTAACACCATAGCTGTGCTACTTTGAGAAATTATTTCAGAAACACTGTATTAAATTGTTCTTGGTTTCAGAGATTACCATAGTATATTTAACTAAAACACAGAAGTCTGTTTACTCTTTTGTCCCATTTCCATTTGAGTAGATTTTTGCATGATTTTTGCACCGTTTCAGGGACGACGTTGAGGCCCAGACTCCACTGATAAGAGCATCAGCCATTACCGGATCCCTCCTTCAGACCTATTAGGTCTCGCAAGGACTTCAAACACCAATTTGTTCTGCAAATAGCCCATTCAATTTGTGGCTGCTGAAGAGAGACACCTCTCTCCCTCTGCAGTAATTGAATCTTCAAAGGAACATTTTCCTCCATTTCTGTCAGGTATTAGAGTGATGAATAGCAAACGGTCATTTGAACAGAAAGAGAGGATACATGTTTATCCATTTTCAGTAAGATGCTCATCATGAGCCTTGACGATTGCTGGGCTGGAAATTGAATCATAGCACTAGAGGGGCTTCAATGGAGGCCAAGTCAGCCACTAAATATCAGCCTTTAGCATCACAAACACATTCTTGACAACTTGGTAAAGAGGATCTTGCAGGAATTGTGTTTCAGGTATAAACCTATCCCTGAAATTAAGTCATCACAACATTTATTGTTTGAAGTTTTTCAAGAACCTTCCTAAATCTGTTTTTGTTTTTTTTTTAACTGTACTGTAGACCTCTTGAGGAAGCTTTGCAATGAATTTAAGGAGGCTTTTAAATCTTCAATATTTTTATTAATTAAATACACCATACTGGAGCAAATGTCTCGGAAAATATCACAAATAAATTTCTCTTTCATTCAGCATTTATATGTTGGTGATGGTCTCTACGTTACTGACTATGAGGAAATGTCTTCAGTTTTCCATGGGTTGGGTTTTCCAGGAGAGGGAGAAGGACTGGAGCCAAGTGTGGAAGGTCAGATGTACTGTAGCCACGCCCGGACAATGACATTTACATGCATACTGTACATACATGGTAGTTTTACAAATACACCAAGAAAGTGTTCATGATTCTTTTTTTTTTTTGGTTTGTTTGTTTTTTCACAAAAGCCACAGTTTTTTAAATCCCCATTTCATGTATATATATATATATACTTTTATATATATATATATATATATATATATATATATATACACACACCACCAAAGCAAAAGAAAAAAAGAAAAACACATTCCCCCTTGACAACACTTAAAATATATAAAGTGGAAACACCATGTTGTTGGGAAATGAGGATAGAAAAGGAAGAGGAAAAATGAAAAGTTCCCAATTCCCCCGGATGTCTTTAAACAAATAGGCAGAGTTGAAAAGTCTGCATCTCTTTAACATTTAGTCTTTTCCCTCACTTCAGCCACAACATCTTCTAGTGACTTATTTAATTTTCTCTTCCTGAAGAGTCCCGGTAGATTCTGATCCGTCTCATTTTTTTACCCAAGGTCAGAGTCCTCAGCATCCAGATTCAGGAGCCTTAAGTGCAAGAATTCACCCATACTTGTGGAAAGAGCCAAGGTTGTAGGTTGAGAGTTGGACATGGTTGCAGAAATAAAAGCTAGGTTACTATTAGTTGGGTAGAGAATTCCTTGGGGGCGAAGAGCCTGGGTGCACAGCTACAAGGCTGGGGTGGGGGTGGGGGTGCTGATCCACACTGTCTCGGGTGACAATGAGAAAGGGCTAAAATGAAGGCACACATCCTGCTTCCTGCACAGCTCCTGCCTAACACACCTGAATAGTGAGAAGAAAAAAAACATTTTTAAAAATTAGGCTGTCATTATTAGCTCACAAAATCTCATAAATGTTTCACACTGATAAATCAACTTTCCGGCAGCTCCAGTCTTTAATTTATTGATCAGCCAGGCTTTGAAAGCCATCTGGTGTCCCATTTACTTTGCATTAACTTAAAAGTGGAGCGATTCTCTTTGGTATAATTATAACCACGCTCCAACATAACTGCAGGAGGTGTTCAGTCCTGTGAAACAGAAAAATATTTTTTTTAATGATTCTAAGGGTGATTTACTTTTCCCTTCATCCCTCACATCACTAGGAGGGCTTCAGTCTATTAGTAATTGCAAACTCCTACTTGGAGGCTAATTAAAGTGACTGACGCTGGGAGGGTCTCACTCCCCTGGGTCAAAGCAGCTCCGTATGAGAGAGGTAATTTGTTTGTTCTGAACAAAGAGTTTAGGAAGATGCTGGGAAGAAAGCTTAATAACAGAACATCAAATGGCTTATGCTATGAATACAGACAAATATGTTCGAGCAGAATTGCACATAATCAAAACAATGGTCAACAGATAACCCAATCTTAACGTACAAACAGTGACTGCTTCATTTCCCCTCTCTGCTAAATCAGCCTTCCTATATCACGTCTATGTTGTGCTGTGGAAGATACATAAGGTATATTGATTTTGAGAGCCGTTATCCTGCAGTACATCTGTGTTATTTGAGGCCGTCTAAATTCAGTTTGAGCAAAAGAAATGAAAACGTGTGTGATGTGGTGCTCCAGCAGCAGGATAATTCTCAACTCGCAGAGATAACAAAAGCATCCTGAGACCGTTCCCACCGAGGGATGAGTCTCTGTTTATTTAATAATTCTCTCTGCTATAATTAAAGCGCTGGGGCCAATATTCAGATTGCATTTTAGCATCAATAATTCAACAGTTTTCACTGCAATTGATGTTAGTGCATAAATAAACAATGAGGCCTCATACTTACTACACCAGCAATGCTGCAAGAGACATTGAGGGTGGGAGTAAAGACTTAAACAGACATTTAAAATTAAGCTAGATAATGCAACGGCTTTCAATTTAAAAGTGAGGAGCTCTAAGAGCTCTAAGAGCTGATTTGTAGAAGTGACAAGCCCTTAAAAGGCCTGTGACGTGGAGGGACGGAGGGTGGGGGGGGGCTTAATGGAGCTCTACCTCTCCTCTACTCAACAAACCACTCAAGGTGAAATGCACGCTCCCAACATTATAATTCCTCTTTCTGTCAGAGTCAGAAACGCTCCCAAACACCTCCCGTATCTCCCGGCGTGCTGTATCAATAAAGCTCCTTGTTGGGAGGGAAAAGTTATTAGATCTCCTGCGGGAAGAATGAAGCTATCCTGAAGAATGAAGTTATCCTTAGTATATGATGAGAGCCTTCTGTTTTACTTTCACTAGAGGCATCAAGATCAAATCAGAGAAAGCCATGATGACAGCATTCATGATGTACTGCCTGATGCAGCTTACCGTGTGTGTTCAATGCTGTTTAAGCATTGAGATATAATGGCAGAGACTGACATTTTTTAGCAGATTTGGTCATCTGGCTAAGGACAGCAAATAAATTCAAGATGAGTCAAATTTGTATCAGCTCATTACAAACAGTTTGAGAGGGGCATTACAAAAAAAAAAAAAAAAACATTTTCACATTCTTTGTGTTGACGTTTCATACAGATTTTCAGAGTGCATGTCCTCCAACAAGAATGATGGAAAAATCCATTGGCTGTCTAAATATAAAATACATCTCTGCTCTGTAGGATTTAATATCCACTGCATGCCTCGCAGTGAAGCTGAATTGATGACATCAATATAAGCAGAGTGAAAAATGTTGGTGTGAAAAGTACAGATGTTTTTCTTTTCCCGTTAATGACTCAACTGACTGATGACAAGTTTTTACTAAGTTGTACTTTACTTTGAAGTAATCAGCCTCCTTCCCTCTTAATCCTGTGAGAGCACACAGTCATCGTGTTTTGCTGGTGCGGAGACAGCGGACGAGGGCCTTACCTTCTGATCAGGCAGTAGTGGGTTTGTCTGCAGCGAACTCAAATGGCCGTTGATGAGCGCTGTGGGTCTGTCATGTTCACAGAACAGGCTGCCGTTGATATAGTGGAACCGATCCCCAGGGACGAGTCGGTTTCGGCAGGTGGAACATGTGAAACACTGCAGGAGGGGTAGAGAGAGAACTGATCACAACCGGGCCTGGGGAACACAAGGCAGCGCTCGGTCCCATTATGTAACGAAACCTCTGAGCAAATACGAAGGCTTGCCAGCGCAGACATATACATACTGCTGCACGAGTGTGTGTAGGTGTCACCGGTGTATTCAGAAGAGAATTACTGGTAATATAGGCTTCTTCTTGACCAGTTGATTAATGGTTTGAAAAAGCACAATTTGATATTAATATTAACTCAAAGACTCTGAAATATTTCATTTGCAATCACAAAAGGACAAGAAAAGAAACTGGAGCAAGGTGACTTTACTGATGCAAACGTCAATGTCACATATGATCGATTCATGTTTGGAGGACTTTATTTATGACACATATGCAGCAGCCAATAATCAAATATGTAAATAGTATTGAAAACACACTTCTAAATTCAGTCATAATTCCTTACTTTCTCTGGTTCAGAGCGTCATAGAGGAATCCTTAACTTACCTTGAGATGGTACACATTGCCCTGTGCCCTCATCACCAGTTCGCTGGCTGGAATGGATTGACCACAAGCACTGCAAGCTCCACTGTTCCCAAATAATCTGAGAAAAGAAGGAAAAAGTGTTGACAAAGCTACCGCTGTAGACATCTGCATAGATTTAGCCTTGTGTGACGTAAACTGTAGCATCCTTTCTTCTGTATACCAAGGGCCTGACTTACTGAGCGCTACATTGAGAGACAAGTTCACCATTCCCTGGCTCCATTTCTTCAAGTGACGACACACAGGAAGAGGAAAAGAGGAACAGGATGAATGAGTAGAAAATCATAACAATATCGATGGAAAAATAAATCCTCCAGCAATGAAACAGCATATTACTTTAGTGCACATTTTTTGCAAACTAATAATAACCTGGAACATAAGCAATCAGCACCTAAGAGGATTTGATTGTATGTCGAGGCGCAGACATAGTGCTTTTGCCATTAGAACTCCAGTGAATGCTCTGTCAGTGCCGTGTTTCCATTAGAAACGTGTAGCTACTCGGGTTGATATATAATGTGCATGGGTTAACCTTTTCAATCATGGTGTCAACACTTTAGATTTGCTTCTGCTCATCTCTTTCGTCCCTAACCTTCTCTCTCTCTCCCTCTCTCTCCCCCTCTGCCTCTTGATAATGAAATGCTTGCTCCAGCTTCCCTTCTATCTTCCTTCTGAGTCCACAATTTAGATTACTTCATCTCGGTGAGCAGCAAACTGAATGAAATTTCGATTTGAGCAGAAAGTAATTTACTGGGATCTGGACCCATTTGTCATCATATCTCACCGGGTGTTTGCTCTATCACTGCACTTTTCCTAAGCAATCAAATAAGACCACGGCATCTGACATGCTCTGGAGAGGAGGGGAGAGAGGGATGGGAAAAAGAAGGGATGGGGGTGGCGGCTAACATTAGTGTGCACATCAGATAAAGTTGTTTGCTCCAAAAAAAATTAGCCGGACAAAACAAGAGGAAAGTGTTGTAAGAATCACATTTTTCGAGGACAATCGTAGGAAAAGTGTTTACAAATTGATGATGACACGGAAGGAGGGAATAAATGCTTCTAACATCCCAACCGTAACCCAAGCAGTTGTCAGATATATTGACGAACAAACAAGCCAGAGCTCTTTGCAAAAGGACGCAGAAATGGCTTTCAACGAGACAGTCTCGGCAGAAGCAAATTTTTGTCTTGGCACCATTTGGAAAGCCTCCATCAAAACTCAATTTCAGAAACTAATTAACTGGAGACTGTCGTCACAACGCTGCCAATTCTCTGCTTTCACTGGGACTGGCATGATGGTAGAAATGAACATATAGGCCTCGCTTTAAGACTCTTATGTTGGTGCAATGTGTGTGAAAAGCAAAGACATCTCTGTCCATCAAAAACTTTGCTGAAATTAAAAACATGTTCCTCATGTTGAGTTGGTTCATCAGGGAGATTTCTCTGTGAGACTGTGCTTGGGAGGTGTAAGTCTCCACCGTGGTCTTTTATAAGGAACTCATATCGGGTTAATTATATTACAGGGGGATAGCTCTTGATAGCATTTGATTTAAGAAGCCAAAGCCTTAAGGTGCTCAATTAAGTTGCTATATTGGTTTGAACTTGGGCTCTAATGGCCTCTTCTGTCAGTGACCTACAGCGCTGAGGTGAAGTAGAAACCCCTGGTCAGGATAATTAAGGCCAAGGGACTCTTTAATTGCAGTGACACATCTGGTTTCAGCTTTTTCCTCCCGAAGAAGTCTGATGTTTCTGGAGGATGGTTTTATCTTGATTTATTTGCTTTGTTTCCCCGGGTTCTGAACTTTGCTACAACCAACATAGCTGATTAAATTAAATAACAAAGGGAAAAACACATTTGGAGCTGTCTATATAGGCAATGACTATTGGATTTCATTTCAGCACTGACTGCCAGGTGAAATATAGCATGGCTTGCTGCTAGGCTGTCTGGTAAATGCAGCCCTCATTCACCAAGGCCTTTGAGTAGGGTAAAATTACCCCACAACAATGATTTCTGCAACACAGTCCATTAAAAATGCTTCTCTACATCAGCAGCCAAAGCACCTTAAAAGCACTAGGCCATATTGATACTGAAGCGGGGCTTTGCATAATGGCAAGAGCTGCATTAGAGAAAAAGGGTGGAGGGGCTGGGGGTGGGGTGGGGGGTATTGCGAGGATAAGGGAAGGCATGCACAGATCTGCGTTGTATATGTGCATGTGTTTTGGGGAGAAGGGGTGGCAAGGTGTTCAGGGATGGAGGGTGGGTGACTGTGGGGGGTGGGGGGATCAGCCAAATTACACTTGGTTAATTCAGAGTAACAGATCTGGCCCCAAGTGAATTGAAGGCCTTGAATTAATTCTGTTATGACAAATCAAGATAAACGTCTCCCCTAAATTGCATGCGATTTAATTAATTTCTGAGATCCTTTTTTTCCTTGCCTAATAGTTCACATTCTCTTGTGCTGTCATAGTGCTTGAGTGGGCAGACTTCAAAGTAATATTAAATAACCAACCATTAGATTTACCTCACACGTTCTATTGGAAAAGTGCCATTTAATTACCTAGGCTTATTCAATTAAGGGGACAGCATTCTCCCTGAATCCAGCAGCCACAAGTAAATTAACTCTCCCTCAACCAGCAGCCCGCAGAAATAATATCACCTCCAGCTTAAAACAACATGATCCTTGCTGCAAATTCAACTTCACCTTATAGTTCCAAATTAAATCCTCCGGTGGCGACGCCTGTCCAGTGACATTTGTGTAGATTCTTTCCTACGCTGTCATCTCATTACAACTCAGATGTGATGCGTTTCTGTGTCTGATCAATCAGACGTGAATCTCTCTATCAGCTGTGTTAATGTGAGTTTAAATCTGTGTTGTATGGGGAGTTAAGCAGGCTATTACCAAAATGAGCCTGGCCCTTTAAGATGAGAGCAAAATAAAATTAAAAAAAAAAAAAAAAAACAGCAAATGGCCTTCGCAATAATCCCCCTTCTCTATCTGTCTCTCTCTCTCTCAAAAGCCAATTTGGTTAATTAAATGTTTTGTTTGCAATGTGGCTCTCATTCATTTCGGACACGTCACTGAGAGCGGATACAAGCCAGGGACCAGATCTCATTAGATAAAACCCATCAGGACTAAAGGAAATGGAGGGGGACTATAATTAAAGCATTTAATTGTGTAGACCCACTGTCAGATGTTTTTTCTCCCCCGCTCCCATCTTTATCTCTACAGAGATCTCATGGTTCCATAATATGCGCTTTAGCTCTTCCACCAAGCATGCTCTCATTATAAGTGGAAAGGTGTATCCACATTTCCCCCTTCAAATTTTAATTATGTTATAGTCTCATTATGAATGAAGTACCCCATTGACTTCCTCATCCTTTTCATGAAGGTGGCTGAAAGAGCGCAGAAACACACTTTAGATTTACAATTATCTGTGCATATTTAGTGGCAGTGTTGCAAGTTTCATGTTGACAGTAGTGCAGTTCCATATTTTAGATTGTGAATGCAAAAAAAAACTAGAAAGGTTTTGGTAAGCGTTTACCTCCACCAAAGGCATTATCGCTAAAACAGAAATGTCTGATCACAAAAGAACCCATTAGGCAGTTTTTACCAGCATTCATGCTTCTAAGAGAAAAAAATGGGTGTGCTTTTGACTGTGCACAATACATGCAATAACAATGACTGTGTTGTTTTCCTGAGACCACCCTTATGCCAAATTACAGTAATAATCACCTGATTCCTCAACCCTGGAAAGCCATCAGTATTTTATGAGTTATCATATAAATTTAGATTTTCCATGGAGACAGACTGAGATCTATTCTTTATATAGATGCAACTTCTTACCTTCAATCCATTTGAGTCAATTTTCATTATCTCAGCTACATATTGACGATAGTGCCATGTCGTCATGAGTTGTCCTTGCCCAGGAATTTTAGTTTTAATTGGTTCATAATTATTTTTCATCTTACTGATAAAAAACATGTTGCAAAATCCAAAAACAAAGTATCTCATAATGTGGACAAAAGTTTAAAAAAAAAAAACTGACCCAGGATCTGCGTCTGTACCTGCATCTGCCTCAAAATTTAATCAAATCTTCTTTGGCCCAAGATCCACCCCAATCTGTCTTACTGACAAACAAACAGATAAACAAACATATCTGGAAGAGAGGCGGTGCATACTGGGATGAGTTCTTAACCAAAAGAACTCAGTCCTGCATAGTTTTGAAACTACTCCGGGTTGAACAAACCATAACTGCATTTGATTCTTCTGGTAACCCAGATCAAGGAAATAAATTGACTCGTTTGGTTTTTCTCGCAGCCAATTTTGATTTAATGTGACATGTGCTCAGCCCACCACCGCAGCAGCTGTGACCAGTGCAGTCTGGTGTGGTGAAGTTAAGCGCGGTGTGCTTGACAAGAGTTGGTGGTTCAGCGTGCCGAGATGCCACCAAGATATTTATTTTGGTGTGGCATCAAATAAAAATAAAATGTGGAAGGGTTATTTTAGGGGAAAAAATAACATCTAAAAAAAAAGAAGTACGCTGATGGTATCAGTGTGACATTCAGGGGGGCCCATATTGTGATAGTTTGGTCATTAGAAACACTATCCAGTCCTATTTACAAAAACACAAATTTACAAGAGAATAACAGTCCACAAAGTCTATAAAAGGGTTAAAATCATTGCCGTTCTTGTGCCCGAGGGTAAGTCAAGAAAGTTATTTGAACATTCAGTAAACTGCTCCTCATGCCATCTCCTCATACTGCTCTTCATTACCAGGATGAGTGTCACCAATGAGCTCTGGTTGGGTGTCTGGAGCACCTACTAGAATATTTAAAAAGCTCTCCTTCCTAATTAAATGCCACTTTTTGGTTACATAAAAAGACCAAAGGGATGATCTGTACATACAGTATGTCTTGCAGGGCAGCCATAAATCTTACAAGACCAATTTTGTGTCCTTTAGTTGACCATGAACAGGACCAACATGCAGATGGCATGCAGAACAAGCCCTCTGCTTTGAGCTCTTCAAAATGCCTGTGTGTTTGACCTCCTTTAGGGTAGACACTTCAACCAAGACATTATAATGAACACTGATGATCTTAGCACAATATGAAACACATGTTCCGCAAATATTCACCCTATTTGAATGATCCTACGAGCAAAGAGCTCTGTTAAATCATGATTCCTGACAGCACAATATTCTTTATTTTCTTTAATAATACATATAAGATGCAAAATGAATTATCCTATTGATATAAACAAGACCAGAAATTACTTCAGATGATTTGAGATAATAATAATCTCTTTAAGTCTAAATACCTGACACATGCAGCACAAAGTGTTTTTCTCACCTGATGTAGTCATTTCTGCAGAGGATCATGCCACTTTTTGTGTAGCAAGACGTGCCGATTTCGCCCAGCTGGGCCTGGCAGCAGGAGCACTTGAGGCATCGACTGTGCCAGTAGCTGTCCATGGTGTAAAGGAGGAAACGGTCAGCGATTTTGCCCCCGCAGCCTGCGCACCGCTTCCAGGAAAGAGAACCTGTGCCCACCGCTGGTGGCTGGCTGCTGACTCCAGGATTCACCATTGTCCCTGAAAATACACAAGAGACAGTGTGAACAGTCTGCTGGTTTTCACACCCAGACCCTAGTAGAGGTCACAGGACTATCAGCATATAACATGTTAATAACATCATCCACGAAACATACAAGTGAATTATCAATTAACCAATTTGGATTTCCAACCCTGTGAACATCTTGTATAAGCACCGCCTTGGCAGACTGCAAATTGCAACTAAGCCCATTTTCTGATTTCATAGAGGGACATTCTGAGAGCTGCTCAGCAACAACAAGGCTACAACTCATTTAGCGAACTAATCTGCCCTTGATCTCTGTCTCATCCCTGTGCCGTTGCTTCATTGGTCCTCTCATGATGAATGCCTGTTAACTGAGAACACTGGGAGCCAGGAACAATTATGCAGCATGAGCTTTTGTTGAGCTGTCCCAAGAAATTCTAAATAGCCCAATACTTTGCCGCACAATCCTCCACTTTATTGCAGTTTGAATAGCTGGAGGTGGCGATCAATGCAAAACATATATGAACAACATCTAAAGAGACGGAAACAGTCACGACTCCTGAATGGTATTTGTGTTTACCTGAGCGATGAAAAATGTTAAGCCTTGCCTGTAAAACCCAACATTTAGCAGAACTTGATTGGGACAGAGTCATGAGAAACCACAGACACGATGTAATGATGGCAAGAGTTCTAATCTAATGCAATGCAGACATTTCCACCCACACAATTAATGTGGGTTCTTTCAGATGTAATCTTCTCCAATTTGGTCGGACTCCATGGCTAAAGCCAAATCTGCGTTGAAAGGCAGGTAGGCTAATTAGAGTTGGGGGTGCATACAGACACACAGAGAGGCATTCAGTAAGCCCATTAGCGCTGGCTCTCGGGGACAAACCTCCGCGTACCTGAGGTCTGATCTAATATCAGATGAATCAAAACTGGAAGTGACTCCCTGGATAAACAAGACGAACCGTCGTCAAGTTTCCTTCACTAAGGAGCTTCTTTTTCCGCTGAGGTACGGAGGGGACAGGAGGGGTGGCTTTTAACTTGAATGGGCTAACTGGAGTAATTATACGGGCAGGCAATCTGTGCGCAGAGACCATAGAAGTCGTGGAAATGGAGAGTTGGATAAGGAAAACATATCGAGCAATCATATGTCCGCTGGCTGCTGCGTACTAATGGAAATGAAATAAATGTAGCATCACGTTATTGCAGGGTAAATGCGTGAGCAGCAGATCAAGGGGAAGAAGAAGATAATTTCGAAAGACTAGCACAGACAATCAAATATCTTAGCTACCATTCTTTAAACAAAGACATACCAGAAAGACGCGAGTAGAACCGAGCGGAATAGTTCTGGAGTGAAGTAGAGCCGCTTTGACGACAAATACCAGACATTCAAAGAGCCGCCATGCAACAAAGATGAAGGACCAACAAACACCCACCTCGTTTGGCTCTTCTTTGTGGAATAGATAAAGTTAACGACTTGAAGCGTATGTAAGAAACACGTTGCTTTCAACAGTCCCGAAAAGTACAGGTACACTGCGGACACCGTAGCGCGCGCACTCTACCTCCAGCCCCGCGCGACAGCGAACCTCAGACTGGACTCGAGCTCAAGAGTCACTGGCAACAAGCGGAGGACGGAGCAAATGGAGTTATCAGATAGTATTTCCACTGAACGGCTCCGGTTTGACTGGGGTTGCTTTAGTGCTATTTGTTAGGTGGAAACCAAACAAGTCCATTGCCAGACGTCAGAGAAGGTTTGCATGCCGTAAGTCCCCCAAAGCGAGACGACTTCGAGCAATAGCGAACGAACGGGCTGGAAGTGACGGTCGTCCCGTTAGCAGCTTACTCTACATGTGTCGGTGACAGGAAGAAACCTCCAGTAAAAAACCTCTTTTAAGCGCGTGACGAAAGTGTAGCGGTAGCCAATCAGTGCTCAGACTATTTAGGAGGAATAACAAATCCAGCCAATCAGAGGGAGGCGAGATTTACTTGGTCACCTAAACATGGATGGAAACAGACGTGAGCTATTGAGGTGGACCGCAAAGGTGCCAGAGAGAAGGGGGCCATTAAAAACTACATTCAGAGTAAGCGAGCAACAAAACGATAGTAAAATCTAATTGGTAGTTCATAGTGTGTCCTGTTTAATATAATTTAATAATTCGTTGTGTAATTTATTACACCTTTATATTGGTCTATATTCTTGAGAGAAGACATTTATTTTGAATTTGATGGATCTCCTTTGTAGACAGAAGCTGCAAGGCCACATCCAGCGAGCAGCATTCCAGTCATGTCCGAGTTTAATTAGTTGACATTCTTTACTACAGTACTTAGTTTACCGAGGGTGACTCCAACCTATGGAAAATAGGTTGGAGTCTAATAGCTGCGTAGTGGCGCCATCGTCTGTCACTGAAAATAATCGCAGCAAGGCCTGCTGTCTTTTACAACCTCATTAAGCCTCAGGTCATTGGTTTCAACACTTATTAAGGCTAATCTGCAGGACCTCGATTTGGCTGAAATCCTTTAATTCATTATTCTTACAAGTTTAGATTTTCACCATTATGTGACACTCAAAGACTGAAAGATGCACGGAAAGAGATTGCTTTTCTAAAGTCTCTAAAGTTTCTTAGAGTCTGCATTTACCAAAAGAAAATCTAACGTGCTGCTCTCTATCAGTCACAAATTTTTCCAAGAAAAACAAGTGACGTCCTCTGCTTGTCTAAAAAGTGTGTTCCTATTGGAGAAAAGTTACCTCAGAGAAAAGTTGTTTGGGATTCACTGGGTTGAATGGTTTTACATGACAAAACAGCTTCATTATAAGTTGCCCCTGGCTTCATTAGAAAGACATCAGATGTATAAAGATGATCTTTTTCTTGAATTTAATTGTGTAATTATTCTTCCAGCTCCAAAGAGATTGTACTGCATCAAGCTGATTTCCCTTTGGCAAAGCCAGTGCTACTCCACCTTGGTTTGAGCCACATTCTCTTGACACTCTCATCAAGCCTCTCACTCACTCAAACAAAAAACCGCAGAAGATGGCAAAGAATATCTTTTCCACCAAGGATTGATTAATTGATATAAATGATTAAAACAGTGGGAAATTATGAAATGAATTTGAAAAGGGGCCTCACAGGAACAGCTTTGTTTGTTCCGGGCCTATTTTAATGAGCTTTTCATAACTGGGCAAGAGAAATTACTTGGCGTGTTCTTTTCTGGAGCTCTTTTGCAAAATAATTATGGCTAGTTGGAGGTGGAGGGGTCAGGGTGCTGTGAGGGGTAGAAGGTTTGGAGAAGGGGGGTGGGGAGGTGTCTCAGAAATTGATCAACCCCCCTCTCCGCTGAGTTCTTACAGTCTTGTTACAGATTCCAAATAGCTACATTATGAAGCAGAGAAGATTAAAAAAAGCTGCAAACAACAATGTGGCAGAACACTATTTCAATGTATAAACAGGGATAAGAGAGTGTCTGATGTGGCTCTCAGTGTTGATACTCCCCACAGGGGTGATCTCACCGAGATGAAAAGGAGACCACAGTGCTTCATAATGAAGCTGCTTGTCCTGTGGGAAAAAGCAAGAGAGCCACATTCAGTCAGTGGTTAACTTCAGACTGGGATTCACTCCGTTTTATTCTATTAACATGACACTGAGCCACAAAGAGGCCGGTTTCAATCGGAAGGTATACACACCACAAGCAATCCTCTGATTAAACAACATGCACGTCATCATAACTTTGTCTCACGGTCATTTTGCAGGATCACACTGGATTGTTTACCACGGTAAAGTGTGGCCTTGTCCTGTGTTTGTAATATAGCATCACAAACTTGGCAGAGCCAACTGCTGAGGGAAGATTCGAGTTCAGATTATCTGCAGATAGAGACTGACTGAACGGAGGCTGGTGCACTCAGCAGGACGATCTCCAAATGAAATCTTTCAAGTAACTGGCTACTTTTGAAAAAAAGGAATATTTTGACATTTTGGAAAATAAATTAATGTCCTTTCATACCTATAAATTAGATGAGGAAATCTACAGCAGTCTTATGCCTACATATGGAAATATGAAGCTGAACACAGCAGTATGTTATGTTATGTAATGTTATGTTGTGTTGTGTTGTGTTGTGTTGTGTTGTGTTGTGTTGTACTTTGCTGTGCTGTCCTGAGCGATGCAATGCTATGCTATGCTATTCTATGCTTGTCCCAGATTTCTAGCTGCATCAATATATTACCTAAAATCACTAAAATATTGCTTTTCTTATCCAGTTAATTATTTGGGTTGCGGATTCATGAAATGGTTACCTTCGTTTAGCACCAGACTGGAATCTGACTGTTAAAAAGGTTAAAAAAAATTCTCTCTGAACAGCATTTGTCTCATCAGTTATCTTGGTTTTTAAACCACACAAAGTTCAAAAACTAAATGTCGATAATCAGGAAAATTTCTCAAAATGTCAACAACATTATGCAAATTGTTTTGTGACATTTGTGGCATAAAGACCATCTCATTCAACTACTTAATTGATTATCTGTAGCGTTTTTTTGTGTTATGTGAAAGTATGTTCGTCACTTTGATGGTAAAAAAAAAAAGGTACACTTTCGGTGTGTTTTAGGAGGATGCTATTCCACCATATTTTGTTCAATACATCAATAAGCAGAGTTTCAAGAGACTACAAATGTCATGTATTGAAATGGTACGATATACGCACATTCGGAATGACTAAATTAGTGTGATCAAACCCTTCAATCTAGCTTTGTGACTGTGACGCCCTTTCTTGTGGTGTGTTTTCTGTAGGCCTTTTGCTTTCCCCTGTGGTCCCAGCTCAACTCGGGTCACAAAACAAAGGAACAATGGATGTGTTTTGCTCAACATTCCTCTCTCATTTAATTTCTGATATTGATCTGGTCCATTTACTGTTTCTAATTAAACACAGAACTAGTGATCTTGTATTAATAGAAACTTGGAACTCAATACAGACCCCCTGTATGTCAGTGGGTTACTTTAAAGCCTGTGTTTGTAGTTCTTGATTTTCACCAATTAAGACAACAGCAACTCTGATGAAATGTGTGAGGTCCACCACAAACACGTCAATTTATGGTTCTCTGTGTTCAAGATGAAGTAACAACTCACGCATACACAACACAGGTCAGTAGATATGTGTTAGCAGTATTTCTTGGCCTTTAAAACATTTTACAGCATCCTGTAAGGCCACGGCACCTTAGCATTAAGACTGGAAATAGCCTGAACAAGTTCTGTCCAACCTGCACTGTAGTTCAGTCTGCAAATTAGAATAAATGTATAACAATAATCACTGGTTTTAAGGTGACTTTTGTACTTAGTTTGTTTCTTTACATATACTGTACATTATAGGCTAGCATTAGCAGGAGGTTGCTTCCAAAAGTGTGTGAGCATAGACTTTGATTAAAACCACCCAGACAAACTATGATAGTAAAAGTTGAGGTGCCCATGAAATAGAAAACAGTCTTGTTTGCCTCCTCATATTTAGATTTTTCCTATCATTACAATTGGTTTATCACCATCCTAGATGGCCCATTTTTGCTCAAAATAGAAATGTACTGTGTACAGATAAAGACTGTACTTAATGGTCTCACAGATCACTGACAAGTTCATGTTTACCTCTGCTATTGCTCCTTTGAATTGGGAAGACGTCTTCATGTCCTCCTCTGACCATTATCATATTTACTGTAACTTAAGCTCATGACAATTTGCTAACTTCTCATGGATGTATTGATTTTGATCCTAAAAGATGCATAAAAGTATGCAGGCATTGATGGATACATCAATTGAAATGGACACTGTTATACGGTACAGCTAGATGTCTAACCAGCTGACTCAACCAACTGGGATTTCACCACCAATTAGATGTAAAAATGGTTTTCAAACAAGGTCTAAGGTACTATAACAGTATCTGATGATGAACCGAAATTCAACATTGGTAGCATTGCAATGCCAAGGTGAGATGCTTGCCAGGTTTGGCTCCTGGTGTCCTGGGTCTGAGTCACCTGAAAATCCAACTTTTACTCCTTAAGGCTCACCTCATTGAACTATTGTTCTCCCTAACTAATATAAAGGTACAGATTGGGCTTCAGAAGTAACTGCTACCTGTAAAGCATCATGCTGAAAGCTTCCAGGCTATCATGACATTTTCATATAAATGTAATGGATTTTGTCGATTTTATAGGCACATTTTCAAACACATCAGAAGTCCTTAACAGTGATAAATTTGCACAACAGAGCCAGAAAACATCTCCACAGTGCTGAAAAAGATGTGGGTTGATGAAATTCAGAAATTAAATGACAGAGAAGTAAAAGCAGCCCTTCTTTTAAGTGCTTTAATCGTTGTATAATTGCTTCAGCACACTATTCCAGACTGTCTGCATGCACACACGTGCAAACACAAACAGAACACCATGTGCTACCTCTGACAACATCCTTTAATGAAATGTCGTGAATCCTTAATGAGTCTCAGTGTCTTGTGATAAATTTCATAATTATTCAAGCTCACACAACTGAAGTAAGGAATTCATCAGTCAAAGCAAATTAGTTGGGATCCATTAGGGTTCACTGTCTTATAGGCACATTCACTTTATTAGCTCCTTACACCAATTGCCATAATTGGGAGCATATTTCATTTGGCTCTAACCCCACTTTACTGTATGACTGTTCTTTTGGTGCTTTATTTAGAGCAACACGCTCCATACTGCAATAATGAAGTGTGGGAGATGATTTTGCTTCTGTGCCTAAAATGGGCTCTAAATTTCTGAACGGCTTTGCTTTGCATTCTTCAAATTTGCTCATTGTTATTTAAACAAGGAATTTTGCCATATCTACCTGATTCATCTGTCAGTGATTCATCTTGACTAACATGAAGAAGCAGTTAGAAGCAGTGATATCTGTTCACGTTAATGTGGATTAAGACAAGCCAATAATGAGAGAAGGTTTTGTCTTTTTGTGAGGTGGCCATGGTCTGAGCATGCTCTTTGTTAATCAGTGGCATACGGCAGAGGGGATAATTTCTTTAGGATGACTGATGATGACTTCCACTCACAGATGCCTCTCTTGTTTGTCTTTAGGTTCGTCTTACCCTTGCTCCCTCTCCCTCTTGACAACCTGCAAGACATCTTAGATGAGAGACATTCTTCCCACAGATTCACCAACTCTCAGACATGGAAGAATGAACTCCAATGTGTCTCTGTTTTATGCTGAGATCATAAGAGGGAGTGGAGGAGTTGGTTTAGCTTCAGGATTTGTGAAGATTAGGGACCAAGAACAAATATGTTTCAAACAGTTGAGTTCATTACAGCATTTATTTGAAAGAATGCAACTTGAATTAATTTGAAATAAAGGATTTTAACAACCGTTTCAACATTTCAAAACTAATTTGAGCAAATTATTATTGGAAATTTCATTGACATTTTTTGGAACTTGTTCTAGATGCCTCTTGAGGAACCTCAGCAATGACATCATGAGTCTTATTCATTCAGAACAGTAAGAGGTGTTTTAATGAAAAATGCATATGATTAGTGTTTTTGTGCTTCTTTGACTTGTGTTTGCACTAGTATTAGAAAGTATAAGCATTCAAGATGCACTCAGACATGGCAAAGCAATGGTTTGCTTAATCATCCCCACACATTTTTTTTATTTTTAGGAGTTGTTTATCCACCTAGATGTAAAAAATAAACGTGTCTTCTTCTTTGTATGCTGTTTTTGATCCTACGTCTAACGCCTCTACCTTAAATTTGATGATAACCATTTGTTATTTTTTTTAGCTGTATGTGCTCAGTGGTAAAAGTTGTGCACACTAAGTAGCCACAAGTAAGTTTGTAAGTGAATATCATCCTGAAAAGGAATATATGTATACAGTAATCCCTTGCGCATTCGCGCATCAACATGCGCAACTTCACCTCATCGCAGAATATTAGTAGGTAGTTACATGATACCGTATGCACATTCTATTGGCATTCTATTGTGGGAAAAGGTAATACAAATACAAGGTGGTGTAATATCAGTATGGAAAGGGTTCATAAATGTTTGAATTACCGTAAATAAAAAAAGTAGTTTGTCACTATATCGCGGAAATTGTTATTTGCGTGTGGTTCCTGAAAAACTGAGTAACAAAGACGCACTGTATACATCCATCTATCTATCTGTCTGTCTGGCTGGCTATCTACCTACCTACCTACATACAAACATATATGTGTGTGTATACGTGTGTATGTATGTATGTATATGTATGTATATACATAGATGCTGACTAGGTCAGGCTGTCTATAGACAGCCTGACCTAGTCAGGCTGAAAAGCAAGAACATGACCCAACTGGGAACCTGGAGCCTCCAACAAATACTGAATCTGAGTTGTCAAGTACCTTCAGAAGATCTGCTAATAGATGTGAATGCTGCAATAAGTACCATCCCCACAGGGAACGTAACTGAAACCAACAAGCTGATTCAAAGTACAGCAACAGTAATCCTCGAGATGCTGGGATATACAGTATGATCAATACAGGGCATAGCAAGCAATACCCTCCATGGAGGAGATGGTTAGAGGCCAAGATAAAGGTGAAAAGGAGTGAAGTCAGCCAGCTGGCTGAGCTGCAGAAAGGGAATATGGTGAATAAAGGGGTACCCAGGAAATACAACAAGCTCTCCATACCTGAGGCACTAGAAACTGCCAAACAGAGACTAGCAGTTCTGGCTAAGAGGTACACCAAGGAGATAGAGGCCATGAGAATAAGCAAAACCTTCTCCACTCAGCCAGCAAAGGTCTGCTCTCAGTGGCAGGGAGATTACAGCAGCCGGTCAGACCCACCAAGAGCTGAGGTGGAGAAATACTGGTGGCACATGGGAAAGAGAAGCATCACACAACACTGATTCCCAGTGGCCAGTGGACCTGAGAACTGACCACAGCAGCCTCCCAGAACAAGAACCATTGAGATGTCTACCATCTCAATGGCAGACATCCAAGAAAGAATGTCAGAGGTGAAGAGTTGGTCAGCACCGGGCCCCGATATGATCCATACATACTGGCTCAAGAGGCTGACAGCAATCCATGAGCGCCTAGCAGCACAGATGAACCAGTTGCTAAGGGATGGGACTCACCCAGAATGGTTGACTGAAGGCAGGACAGTCCTGATCATGAAAGACCCACAGAAGGGATCCACCTCATCCAACTACCAGCCAGTAACCTGTCTATGTACAACATGGAAGCTCCTGTCAGGCATCATGGCAGCTTAGATGAGTAGGCACATGGTTCAATATATGAGTGGTGCAAAGGAAGGAATTGGTAGGAACACCAGGGGTGCCAAGCACCAGCTACTGGTGGACAGAGCAGTCCACAGAAACTGTAAGAACAGGCAGACCAACCTGTGCACTGCCTGGATTGACTACCAGAAAGCCTACAATTCAATGCCACACACTTGGATACTGGAATGTCTGGAACTGTATAAGATCAACAAGACACTAAGAGCCTAGAAGAACTCAATGGGAATGTGGAAGACAACCCTAGGGGCCAACTCCAAGCCAACTGCCCAAGTTAAAATGCGGCATATACCAAAGGGATGCACTATCACCATTGCTGTTCTGCACAGGCCTGACCCCCTTCAGTCATATCATCACAGAGTGGTTTACAGATACTGATTCCGATGTGGGGCAACAAACAGCCACCTCCTCTACATGGATGACATAAAGCTGTATGCCAGGAATGAGTGAGACATCGACTCACTTATTCACACCACCAGGATCTACAGCGACGACATAGGGATGTCATTCAGATTAGACAAATGTGGCCGGATGGTATCAAGAAGAGGCAAGATGATCAGAACTGAAGGAATTGACCTACCAGGGGGCAGGATAGGAGACATCCAGGACAGATACAAATACCTTGGAAACCCACAGGCTAATGGCAATAATGAGAAGGCTGCAAGGAAGTCAACCACAGCCAAATACCTCCAGAGAGTAAGGCAAGTCCTTAGAAGTCAGCTGAATGATAAGAACAAGGTCCAAGCCATCAACACATATGAACTGCCAGTAATCAGACACCCTGCTGGGATCACAGGCTGGCCAAAGGAGGAGATAAAAGCCACAGATATCAAGACTAGAAAGCTCCTCACCATGCATGGAAAGTTTCACTCCAAGTCCAAAACCCTGAGGCTGTACACTATTTAGAAAGAGGGAGGCCGAGAACTAGTCAGCATCAGGGCCACTGTCCAGAATGAAACATCAAAAATCCAAGAGTACATCAGGAAGATGGCACCAAAAGATGAACTGCCCATTGAATAACTCAGACCGCAGAAACCTGACAAGAGAGAGGAGGAGGAGACAACATGGAGGGACAAGGCCCTACATGGCATGTACCACCGTCAGATAAAGGAAGTGGCTGATATCAAGAAGAACTACCAATGGCTGGATAAATCTGGGCTGACAGACAGCACAGAGGCACTAATCACGGCAGCACAAGAACAGCCCCTAAGTACAAAAGTAACAGAGGCCAATATCTACCACTGTGGATCTGACCCAAGGTACAGACTATGTAAAGAAGCCCTAGAGACAGTCCAGCATGTCGTAGCAGGGTGTAAGATACTAGCCGGATCAGCATACATGGAGAGGCACAAACAAGTAGCTGTGATAGTGTACAGGAACATCTGTACCCAGTATGGACTAGAAGTACCCAAATCCAAATGGAACATGCAACCAAAGGTGGATGAGAACAACAAGGCTAAGATCCTGTGGGACTTCAGCTTTCAGACTGACAAACAGCTGCTGGCTAACCAACCGATCATAGTGGTGGTGGACAAAGAGCAGAAGAGAGCAGTGCTGATAGATGTGGCAATTCTAGCGGACGTCAAAATCAGGAAGAATGAACATGAAAAGATTGAGAAGTATCAAGGGTTGAAAGAACAGCTGGAAAATATGTGGAAGGTTAAGGCTAACGTGGTCCCCGTGGTAGTAGGAGCACTTGGGGCAGTGACCCCCAAACTGGGAGAGTGGCTCCAGCAGATTCCTGGAACAACATCTGAAGCCTCAGTCCATAGGTACGCAGTACTAGGAGCAGCTAAGATACTGTGCATAACCCTCAAACTCCCAGGCCTCTGGTAGAGGACCCAAGCTTGAGGATGACACAGATACCACCCTACAAGGGTGAGAGGGACATTTTTTATTTTTTTAGACTGAGTTTTGAGCAGCTGGAAGATAATCACTCATGAAATCCAAATATTGGTGATTGGTGGTTGTGGCTTATGACTGCTGAAACTGCTGAGGCTAGTGAAATGATGAAGTCGTTAGCACTTGGTGATGAAGGGGTGATGAGGGTTTTGTGTGTGTGTGTGTGTGTGTGTGTGTGTGTGTGTGTGTGTGTGTGTGTGTGTGTGTGTGTGTGTGTGTGTGTGTGTGTGTGTGTGTGTGACAGCAACATGAATGAACTAGATGCACAAAGAGAATCAGATGGCAACAAGATGATTGGCTAACAATACATGTGTGTCTTTGGGCTATTGGATAGATGTGACTAGGTGATGAGAGTAGCTGATATCTGATAGCCATCAACAGTGACGGAAGGAAATTAAGAGTAGGCAAGTTTGGCAGGTGGAGTCGGGAAGGAATGAGAAATATACTAGGGCCCAAGTGCGTGGAGAAATGCCTAACTGTCCTGTAACTGGAGGTTTATTAGGTTGAACAGGAACTTCTAGTCTTTATGCCAACATTCTAACGTTAAGTTAGAATGTTGGCATAAAAATCGTGGATATATTTTCTATTGTTGAAGTAAATAGACTAGGATGACCCATTGCTGAGAGTTCAACTCAATTTTATGTTTTTGTGGTAACTGAAAAAAATTACAAAATTTTTTCACAAGAGAAGAGTCCTTTCTGTAACATCTTAATTTTATTCTTTCCACATCATGGCCATGTTTGTCCAAAAAACTTCCACTATGGAGCTGACCTGATTGGAAGGTAATAAAAATCTAAGTTGAACAAAAGAAAGAAATAAGCTGCATTCAATAATGCACGAGCGCGCACACGCACGCACGCACACACACAGACACACACACACACACAGAAAATAGAACCCTTATCATCCCCATTTCATTTAGAGTTGATTGCTGTCGGATTATAATGCAATCACCATGCTGTGTGAGCTGTAACTATGGGAACTGGTTTTAACTGTTTATCTTGCCAGAGATCTTAATTTAAGTTTGAACACTCCGGATCACTTAGATGTGAGAGACATGGGAAACTGACAAAAAGGGGACAACAAAGAGAAGGGAAGGAATGGGAGAAGTGGACGAAAATGGAGAAACAGACACTTTCTTGTTCGTTCTGTTGTATTACATGTGCAATTTAATTTGTCTTGCAGAGAGAAAATCAATTTATGATGACAATCCATGGGGTAGTAATGAAAGCAGTGGAGTTCCTTTGCCATGGGAAAGTTTCTGCTGGAGAATGCCACTAATCTTGGCAAAATGAATCATTCACACTTTATTTGGACATCTGTGCTAGCCCCCACCCTCCTCCTCCAGACTTTCATTCATTTGTGACAGTTTTATTACAACTTGTGCAGGTGGCTGGAGGCGCAGGAGCCAAGAAGAATGCTTCATGGAGATAGTCCAAAATGTTGAAGAGTTGTTGAGTAAAGAGTTGTTGTTGTAATGATGCTTCTTCCATGCACAATGGCTGTCATTGGGACATTCTTTACTAATATTCTATCCATATCTGAAAAGTGTTTATCCTGTTGCAGAATGTCTCCCACTCTGCTGCAGTTGACTCAACAAAGATGTTTGACTTTAAGGTGTGAGCAAACCCAGATTAACGGCTCTGAGGCTCTGACTCTGTGTAAACCTGAACTAACTCCATCCTAAATACAGGAAATTGCTGCCACAGTATCCATTGTGTAGTTTGGAAGCAGGTTTATCACCATTTTGGCATTTCAAAGATTCTTACAAAATATCGACAAATTTAGTCTTTTTTTCATTCAAGACTAAGTCCAAGTATTTTATGTTCATTGTCAGTATCTTTCATAAAGCAATGTCAAATTGTCACAAATTAGTCATCAGCAAGGCTCCTTCTTGAATATACAAATATTAATTCTCATGTTTTATGTTTGCTTATAATGAGCCTAAGAACAACTTCAGGAAAAGTGCATTGGTACTGTTAATTAGGTAGCTAACTGCATGCTCTGCTGTAGCATTATACTGCATGTAAACGTAGCTGCAAATGTCATTGTAGCCCACTCTTCCACAACACTTAACAACCCACTGCTTGCACATGCACATATGTTGGCTGCAGGTTTTTCTGCTTTGTCTCTGGCACCGTGGCTCCCTGCCAGCTGCTGTCAATCAAATACAGACACACCACTTCATTTAGCTGAGATCAGAAGGAACGTTTCCGATTTTTGACAATTTACTTTTTATCCCACTTTTAATAGTCAAAAATATTTATCTTGCATTGAAATAGCATGTTTTCAATTTCCCAACAAAGGATGACTGAAAGGCATTTCACTTGGATTGTAGTCATACACATGCTGTTATTGGTCGGCAACAATAGTAATGCTGCCAGTATGCATGCATGCAAGGCTTTCTGCATCATGTCTTCTGTGTTTGGAGCATTTTTCTACCTTTTTTTTTTTAGTAGGATTCTTTGGGCTGCAGTCTTCATGAGAAAAGCCACCAATTACATATGACAATGGACCGTGACTATTTCTTTAGTTTTCACTATCTCACTAAGTTTTTCCCTAGGAAGTAATGTCTTTTCTTCAAAATGTGAGCTCAAAATTCAAGGTTAGTTATTGATTTATACACTTCCACTCTTTAGTTTTGAAAAAACAGCCATAAATTGTATTTAACTGGAGTTTGATGGATTTTTTTTGTGTTTACAACTAAAGACTCTTTTAATGTCATGCATATTATTTTGTGTTAAAAGAAACATTCCATCATGTCTATTTAACCATTTTCCTTCATCATCACAATTACTGGCTAGATTTTGATATCCCTATATGTTTTATGTTTAATAATAACTATGTTTACTAATGTTTCTTTAGTTAACCTGACCTTTTGGATGATGTCTCCCTGCAGCGATACACAAATATCTCCTTTTGGTTGAACTGAAACCAACATTTTCACTCGAAAATTGAGCTCGGCACAGCGCAGACACAAGCAATGTTAGTACTGGAACAAATTTGTGAAATCCTCCAGTCTCTTGAGCCTGTTTTTGCAGGGGTCCTTGAGCTTATGTCTAAAACTTTCATTTTAAATGTCTGAAAAATCCTTTATCAATAAGAAGAACTTATTGGTAGTCTCAATAAAAGCAAGAGTTGAAATCTCCAAATTGGAGATAAGTTCAGCTAAAATAATTAAAGCTACATTATTCTGAACATAATAACATTAAATTAATTTCCATGTGCCCTCACCACTTCCTCTGATGACCCGTATTTACCAGAACACAAGTTGACTGAATTGTAAGCCTATGTTTGAAATGGAAATAAGTTGAAGTGGCGAGGTCAGTGATCAATAGGAAGTTAATTAATGAAGGGTATGCAATGTTGTGAAGAATGGATTTCCGATTGCCTATGATTGTGCTCCAATCATTGAAATGTCACCAGCATTACATTTAAAAGAAAATCTACTCGCCTTTAATTTACCTTGAATTTCTAACCAAATAAAGAAAAATATTTAACTTTGCTGACAACCATCCACTCATGCTGAAGGAAGCACTTTTGTGGACTCCAGAGTTCAGTTGAGAAAATAATTAATTAATTTGCAAGTCTTCATGTCTAAATGTTTTGTACAGTGGCTAAGACTGTGGTCCAGATCAGAAGTCACCAGAGGTGACGTATCAAACCCAGAAATGGAGGGGAGAAAGCTGGTACCAGTTAAGATAGCATAGCTTAGAGCAAAGCTTGTTCTCTAACAGGTCTGTTTATGGCTGAGGCCCATACAGGAAAATAAAATGAATAAAATAAGGATGAAGCTTGCTCAGGAATGGCAAATCAGGGAGTGATATGTGTTCATCTTTAGAGAACTGACTTCCTCACAAAAGACTTTAAATCATTAAACTCATTTAATGTATGTATTTATACTATTATATCTGTGTATTACTTTTTATTTGCAGTTGTCTGTATGAGGTCATCAGAGCAACATGACCAAACAACCAGATGATGTTACTTTGCTGTTGATGGGTTTAATCAAAAAGTGCTCAAATCCGTTTTAACCAAATTCCCATCATAGGAAGAGAACCCTGACATAGCCACTCCTTGTATTTATTTTTTTCAATTGGATATTATTTCTGTTCTTCTTTGGCCTTTTCTAATTTGTACAACATCTATAACAGCTTTTTTAGATGTCAACACAGAATCCTACAACAGCTCTGAATGTGGTGGTTTGGGTACCCCAAAGAGAACATACAGTATATACAGTGCACCCTAGTTCTTTACGGTTAATGCGTTCCAGGAACCACACACGATTGAGGAATCCGCGATCAAGATTGCAATCTATTTATCTTATTATTTATGGTCATTTAAACGTTTATGAACCCTCCCCATACTGATATTAAACCACATTCTATCTGTATTACCTTTTCCCACACTCTGATAGACTGTTCGAAGCACTTTTGTGTGTCATGAAAGTCAGAGACTAACGGAACAGAGTGCACTTCAGGATGCCGTCAGTTAATAGAATGCGTGTATGGTATCACGTGACTGCCTACTAAAAATCCGCGATGAGGTGGAGTCGCAATCGTTGATGCAAGGGCACACTGTGCATTAACAATGACATACTTATTGAGACAGTGATTACAAAGAAATAAAATAAAAGTCCAACCAGATACGCTGAATGAATGGAGAGGTGGGAGGTAAAAGACCCGTACTACAACACCATAACAAGATGGGGTCAAGTAGGAAAAGCAGAAACAGTAGCAGAGGTGGAGACAGACCTTAACAGCAAAGATATGTGACTGGTAATTCAAAGCATCAAAGGATACAAAAGCAACATATGTGAGGACATACTGTCAGATGAGCTGAACACTTTTTATACACACCTTGATCTCCTAGACAAACTGTCAGCCATAAAGTACATACTGCCTTTGGGGAAAAAAGCACAGAACAACTTACTGCTCAACATCAATAAAACTGAGGGGCTGATTGATTTTAGAAACAGGGAGGTGCATACAGATACCTCAATAAACCTGAGGAGGAGCATCCAAAGCTGTTTAAATCAATCCATGGGACTTAAAGTAAGTTTCTTGAAGACGTTTCACCCTCATCCAAGAGGCTTCTTCAGTACAGAACTGAAAAAGCCTCTTGGATGAGAGGTGCAGCAACTTCAAGAAACTTTCAAGAAACTTTCTTAATGTCCAGTGGATTGATTTAAACAGCTCTGGATAACCATGATGTGGATAATTGAGAATCTACACAGACATCTGAGGAGGAGCAGGTAAACAGTTTTAGGCTCCTGAGAATTAACATTCCTGTTCGGGAAATATAAGAGTACATTTCCATGCCAACTTATTAACATTTCTAAAGGAGCAATAGAAAACCATCCTGAATGGAAGTAACTGGTTTGTGCACAGCTGAGGAGAGGAGTCCTTTGGCTGGTGATGAAACCTGCCCAAAATTTTACTGATATTTGCTGAACATTTGTGATAATGTTGGAGTTAGGTGATGATGTGTCATGATAAGAAGTTCAGCTTGTTTGCTTAACATTTTAAGTTTTTAATATATTTATCCCCACATATGTTAAATAATTTATTTCAATAGCTGGTTATGAATCAAGATGCTGTCGGCCTTGTTTGCATTACTGTAATCTTCATTCCCGACATTTGAGCAGCTTTCATCCAGATCACAAAGGGGCCCAGAAGAGGTCCAGGTTTAAAAAGTGTTTTAATATGCTGATGAAGTGGGCAAGAATAGACAAGAAGTCCTAATGTATATATTGTTAATGTAACATATTTAAGCAGTGGAGACGAAGCTAATGAAATTGTGAGCTGTTTAAGATAGAACTATGCATACACAGAACATAATGAGTATATTGTCCTTGACCCAAGCAGAAGCAAAGTGTTTCAGTGAAAGAATTATTTGAAAATAGATGAGGCCATCTTTTGTTATTGCATGTAGAACATTACTGCAGTATTGTTCAAGCTCCAAAAGTTTGCATTAGAAAAGTTGTGCTGTGAAAGAGAACAAGGATAAAAATTAAGTTCTGATTACAATTACGGGACGTGACACTTAGCTGATTTCAAATCAGTGAGGCCAAATTTCACAAAGCCTGTCAATGGTGGCAGCAAGCTCACCAGATCCCTCCCCAATCAAAAGTTTGCTCTATATAATTTTACACAATCAGATTTCTCCACAGTCATCCAGTGCAATCAGGTAATCAGAGGGGAGCATTAACAAGACAAATGGGGTTTAAAAAGTGGGTGCACTCTGTTTGCAGGAACTTCCTATGGAGAAGCCCCCTCCCCTTCTTGATTACTCCTATCACCCTCATACAGCGCGACATCAATGCCAAACAGCTTCCTACTACAGTACAGGCAGTATGTTCAGTAGAACCCAATGTGATTGACTTTACATGTAAAATTAGACAGGTAAATTGTTACTCTTATTTATGTCAAGTGATTAACTGCTCCAACCTAGAGTTTCATTGAATCAGTCATATTGTGTACAGTAATGGCACTGCAACGCTTTTCTTTTCTCACTTTCCATTCTCTCCGCGTTCATTAATTCTGTGATCCAGATTGCACAGTCAGGGGCTATTTATGCCAGGATGCACTTTCACTCCATGTATGCAGATGCAGCATGTGACTGGATTTATGCTGACGGCTGTCTGTCTTCTTTTCACATTGGATGAGTGCTTACAGTTTTCCCTTGATAAGCTCTATGTGTTGCACTGTAGAATCCAAGAATACTGTTAATACAACAATGAGACGACAGCAGCTGTTCTTATATGCATTAATTTCTGCTGCCAATTAATGTGGGCTGCACCTTAGAAGAAATATTTAATTAGTGTAAAGTACCCGCTAAGAATGTCTTCAATCAAACATTATCCCAAAAAAATTCTAAGCTATCAAAAGTAATGTTTTTTTACCTGGCATATTAGTGAAGAAAAATTTAAAAAACAGTTTAAACTAAGTAGATTATTCTTAAAGGGACAGTAAAGTTAATTTTAAGTGACACATTTGTTATTCATCATTATGAAAAATAGAAGAAAAAATAAATTTTATATGTGTAGCATCATCCGTTTGGTCAAAAACGCTTAAAATCTGTGCCGCAGCAGCTTCCGCATTCAGTGGTCGAGTGGGCGTCATTCGTCACTGTTGACCAAAATACCTTGTCAGCCGTAAGAAACAATGCAATTCTAGACACGATTAACACCAAAAATATCATGGGGGGACTCTGTCCTGGACCAATTGGGTTCCCTGGTGTTAAACTTCAATAGAGTGGCTGGCATGCTCATGACTCTGAAAGTGTATAAATTCACTCTCAGATGCATGGGGATCAATCATCAGCAATGTTTCTTGAGATGAGTGGGTATTTCGGTTAGATGCACACTTTTTCATCATTTCATCATTGGAAATACAGTGGTTGTATAGTTTTGATTTAAACATATTTTGCAAATGGTGCCTTGTTCAAACACATTGTGGGTCAAAAGAGCTCAAGAAAAGAAAAAATAACCAAATGCTATAATTGCTAACTGCTAAGTATGCTCCTCAAAACCACAAAGAGAACAGTGAGTTTGGCCTGCAATGCAGGCAAGCTGAAAGATGGTATAAATATAAATGATGCAATACAACTGTACATTGTTCAGCTAATTTGTGTCCAGAAATCACACCCAATTAAGTGGCTGCAGTCAATTATTACATAAAGGATTCTTGGATGTTTGAAAGGCAATTTGACACATACAGTGCACCCTCAGCACTCACAACTTCACCTTATCGTCGATTTTTGGTAGGTAGTCACCTGATACCATACGCGTATTCTATTGGCTGATGGCATACGGAAGTGCTCTACGTTTTGTGAGTCTCAGAATGCAACACACATCATTGAGACACACAAGTGCTTTAAACAGCCGAGAAGAGTGTGGGAAAAGTTAATACAGATGGAAGGTGGTTTAATATGAGTATGGGGAGGGTCATTAATGTTTAAATTACCGTAAATAATTAGATAAATAGTTTGTGGCTATATTGCGGAATTCGTTATTCACTTGTTGTTCCAGGAACGCAGTAACCGCAAGTAACAAGGGCGCACTGCGTAGAGACACATGTAGAAATTATTATATGTAGCTATTACAGTAATATATTTTTATCTGTGCTGGCAACATGCAGTAATAAGTCTATGCAAGTACAACTATATGTATATTTTACTATATGCCCATATTACTATATACAGGCATTACTATATGCAAGTATAACCATAGCCAGGTATCACTATATGCAGGTATTACCAGAAGCCAGCGTTACTATACACAGGCATTCCACTGTTTGAAGAGGACATTCCTCACATGATGAGCTCTGCAGACCTTTAACAGATGTTGCCAAGTTGTCCATACCCGATTTATTTATGGATCTGGGAAGTTTCAAGTTTAAATGAACTGTCCACAACAGCACGTAATTACCTCCACTGACAATAGATGGTGTGTGTGTGTGTGTGTGTGTGTGTGTGTGTGTGTGTGTGTGTGTGTGTGTGTGTAGGTGTGTGTGTGTGTGTGTGTGTGTGTGTGTGTGCGCGTGTGTGTCTGTCTGTGTCTGTGTGTCTGTTTGGAAGAAGGATAACTAATGGTGTTCATCAGGGAGATGAATGAAGAAGAGCCACAGTTCTACCGGGGGTGAGGGGCAGCTGGCTACTGTGGTGGTGAGCTCCATTTCAGGTTTGTTTTGAAAGGGAAGATGTTGTGTTTTTACAGGTGTCTGTCTGTCTGCCTCTATGTCTGTCTGCCTGCCTGCCTGCCTGAATGTCCACCTGTCTCCCTGTCCACTATTAAACACTATGTGCCTCCTTATTCCTTAGGGCAACATTAGGGAAAAACTAGCTGGTATGATACTTTCCTCCAATAAAGCAATCTGAAAACATGTTTCTACATTTAAGTCATGACTAGACTGAATTTGAATTTGGAGGGTGTTACTGGTGTTCAACCCATCTAGCTCTGTTACGAAATCAATTTTAATGGTTTTAGTGGTCATCACTAGTTCGTGTTTGAACTTCAGTAAATACATTTGATAGCCCTGAGAGACATCATTAGGTCTTTAAAGAAGAGTTATACATTTTGGGATATACATTTTTTGTTGAGAGGTAGCTGGGAAAATTGATCCCACTTCAGTGTCTCCATAGCCATTTTTTTGACAGATTGTTCATTGAGGACACATCTCTGTACCAGCAATCTGTAAGTAAAAGAGCTGTGGTGTATGTCAGCACCTGTGGTGCGTTATACGCTTTGTCAACAACAAATAACATGGCAAGAAACATTTACAGTTCCATGATGGCAATTTCATCTTCTCCCAGACCTTGTACTTTCGCCACAAGTTGACAATGTTCTTCAATTGTTTTTTTCTTCATTGAGTTATCTGGTAGCCTTTTCAATCCTCTTATGGTGGCTTGCATGGACAAAACTTGGATAAAACATCTCATCCCTTTCTTTTCTATCACTGGTTGATTCAACACTGCTTGATTCAACACAGCTCATTTGATAGCTTAGAAGTGGAACAACAGCATCAACCCTCCGTGAAGTTTTGTACAGAATACGGAGGCATAATGAGGGCACAGCAGGCTTTTTAAAGTTTTCTTATGATAAATAGGAATCTTCAAGCAAGTTAGTGCTTACCTTAGCTTGGCTTAGCTATAGTGTGTGTGTGTGTGTGTGTGTGTGTGTGTGTGTGTGTGTGTGTGTGTGTGTGTGTGTGTGTGTGTGTGTGTGTGTGTGCGTGTGCGTGTGTGTATGTGTGTGTGTGTGTGTTCGTGTTCATGTGTGTGTCCAGTGTTTGCATACGCCACAGGAATCTCCTACATAATTAATACATTTGGCTCTAAATTACATGTGTTGACTCAAGCCATACGCACATAGACAGATACTGAGTCTTTGCACCACCTTATTGGAATTTGTGTCTTTTCTCTTTAAACTTTGCTCTCTCCTAGTTATAATGATATATTTCAGAGTAATCTAAGAGGTCAACCTCTTCAGACACTTTACTCAGTCCTTTGAGCAGATTTTCTTGGCTCTGAAATAATTAGAGAAGACGATGTGAGGATGACAAAAGACAACAGGAAAATGAAATAGGCCTTCTTTCTGGCCCTCAGGGTCTTTGCAGAAATTCTAATTAAGCCCATCTAGAAACAGAAGAACTGGATTGAGGCAGTTTCTCATCAGGGTCCCTCCATGAGCCTCTTTTGTCATGAACACACAGCCAATTACAAAGCTCAACAATAGCGTGGTGAAGTCTTATACCCTCCACAAAGACAAGAGCCTATGGAGATCTCAAAATAAGCATGGAGTGACTTTGTGAAAGCACTCTCACCTTCCAAAGAAGTGAATTCACATATTCTTTTTAGCGAGTGGCCCAAATTAGTGGACAATAGACTTAAAATGTGCTTGCGAGGTCATTCCCTGTGGTATACACGGCAAAGTCATTGTGTTTCTTAGGGAACACTACAGAGCCAGTAATAGTGTGGGGTTTTTTTAAATATGTGTTCTGATTAAAATGGAAGACATTTCAGTTCAAACAAATCTGGACACTCCCCCTCTATATGGACAATCTTCTTTCTATATTAGTTTTGTAGATAATGTGAGTGACTGTGTAGACTTTTAGTTTGCCAGACCTAATATAGATCTGTCTCTCATTTTAATCTTACATGGAGGGTACATGTACATGGAGGGTAATTATCCAGAGATAAGTTTCTATCAGGGTCCAGTCATTGCGCTCTGAAAGCAATCTCCTCAGACATGAGTACTGTCCTTTGCTATTTTGGCAAAGCAAAGTGGGAAGTGGGTGCTGGAAAGTGCCGGCTGAGCTTTGTGGTTGCCTGCGTTCAGATGAGGCCACCCAAAAGTCACGGCTAGATGGTCCAATCTTTCAATCACACACCCTATTTACCATTGCAGCGCTCTACTGCCCTGCCTCAGTTATAGCCTCTTAGGTTGCTTGTGATGAAAAGTAGATAACGGAATACATTCACCCTTAACTCCTCTCCTCAGATAGAGGGAAAATACCTTTTGACTATCATTTTTTGTGTCACATCAAAAATAAATAATCCATTAGATTTGTAGAAATCATAACATATGTCATAAAGAGCAATTAATCACTGAAAGAGTATAAATATCCAGTGGGATTTATGACGGGGCTCAATGATGCTAGACCAATATAAAACTTAAATCAAACTAAGGAAGAAAAATAAGATCTTGTGCAATGAGTTTGTACCAAAGATTACATCATACACGTTTACATGTAAGTAAATATATATAAATATGAATAAGTAATATATGTACCGTATAAACGTAATATATAAATGTGACAAGTGAACCATAACTGTGCCTCAATCAAAACCACCAAAGATTATACAGATAACAGTACAAGTTGCATCTACCAGGTAAATGCTCCTCTCTTCTCACTGGCTTGTTTCAACACTAGCACATTAGAACCATTACTTTTCACTGTGAAAACAACAGTGAATTGAATCAAATGTTTGATTTTGGGCCCTATTTTGTGATTTTTTTTTAATCTCCGTGTAGTTTAATAGCCAACTACAAGACTGCTGATCCTGTCAGTGTGTTGCTGAGACAAAGAAAGTCTGAAATAGAATGACATTATTATGGCTTGTGAAAAATGGGTGTAAGATATTTGACAATTCAATATGAAGGTATTTGAATCCAATTGATTTGAATCCATAATTAATATAATAGGTGTTACAAATTACAGATAAAGTAGAGATACATTCAGAGGTCACATGTCAAGGCAGCAATAGATTTTCTGCACCTGTACCTTGATCCGGAACAACGTAAAACTCTAATCACCTGTTGCCCATTCAAGAAAACTCTCAGTAGCGATACTTGCCAGTTACTGTGATGCTCCGCGTCATTTCTACATATTTTACCTGAACAACTCTGACTGAGGATGTGCAGGACTAAAGCAATGACAGTCAAAAGCTTTCACACTGTGCATGATTTGATGTGACACACATCTTCTACAATTTAGTCAATTCAACTCTAACAAATGTCATCAATTTTCAGCATCATAAGCAACAATAATCACCACATTTGAAGGAAATACCTTTTTAATGAAAACACAAAAGACAATCACAAAAGCATTTTGTTTCGATAATTTCACATGACTGACACACATTATTGACGCAGAGTACATTTTATAAGGAGCATTTCTATGTTACATATGTTGGTAAATATGCATATTCTCTTTCTTTTCTGTACAGTAAGGTTAAATTAGCTTAGCATAAAAACCTGAAAAAGAAGGGAGACAGCTAGCCGGACAAAATCCTCTGAGCCCAAAAGCTGACTAACACGTCATATCTTCTCTGTTTAATCCGTATTAGGAAGTAACTGCTCTCTTATTGGATGGAGCCCCTGTTTCTACTCTTTGTGGTGAGTTAAGCTCAGCTAACCAGCTGCTGATAGTCGCTTAACATTTACTATCAATCTGTGACATCCTATATTATACGTTTCAATAAAAAAAACCATTAAATGAGAACATTTGGAGCATTTTATTGAATATGGAGTATCTTCTAGTCTGATTTAGGTGTTAAAAAGTTTAAGTATCATTTTTAGTTGAGATAAAACACAAAAGAAAATATCTAAAGTTTAGAATCATTAATCAAAATATGTAATTAGTAAATTTTCAACTTTCATTTGTCACATTGGGTTACCCTTCTCACTACGGCAGGTTGAATGTAATTTTGCTATAATTTTGCTCTGACCTCTATTTATAGCTCAGCTCAGCTCTAGTGTAAGTCTCAAGCATGTCACCCTTATGTGTATTTTAGAACCTCTTCTTTGACTGTTCACAATGAGACACAATGAAATTTCATGTCTACAAAGCAGAAATTCAACAATGAGACTGTTGATGAAAAGCAGTGGGTGAAAGCTTTTATCATAGAAAGTGAATATGTTTCCCAGCACACCAAATCCAGTCACCTCTTACTTCAGTGGGCTTCTACCACACTGGAGCTTTATTTCATTTTACTTTTACATTAACCCAACTTGAAGAAAGTTTGCATCTATTGGATTTCTTATGTTGCACTGAAGCATGCTTTATCCAAGTTAATCAGATATGTGTTTTCATGTAGTAATCATTGATATTTAACTCTATAATGTTCATAAATCCAGCTGTTCCTATACTGCTGCAAGGATCCAAACCAAACCACAAATGTCCAAGCTTGCAGCTGGCTGCTTTTGTCTCATGAGTGTGAAGTGACTGGAGGACGGCTACCTCTGCAATATGTGAGCTCAATACACCATTAACGTAAAAACCCTTACAGCCAAAGCTCTTTCAGGCTTGACACCACCAAGAAGCTTATATTTTGTTTGATGTTGTTTGATAAGTTTATTGTCATTAGAGGTCCGTTTTACGAAGCAGGTTTAGTGGAAACCCAGGGTATGTTAACCCTGAAGTGAGAGAAACCCAGGATTTCCTGTTTCACAAAGCGAGGTAACTGAACATCTGCATTTGTTACCACAGTAACAGACTCTTTAGAGCTAACCTGGTTAGAAGCAGGTTTTAATACAAAGTCTTCATCTGCTGGCATTAAGATCTGTACCTCGACCGCCGTAAAGCACTTCTTGTCTTTCGTCATGGTAACTTGTCGAATCGGTGCTCTATTAATATGGCTTTTTAGTTGTATCACACCTGCTAAACCGTGGGTGAACTTTCCTGGGTTGATAAAACTAACCCTGAGCAGCCACTGTGAAGTAGGAAACCTTGGCTCAAGGTAAGTCAACTCAGAGCCACAGGTTTTACTCAGGGTTTGTTAATCCTGCTTTGTGAAATGGACCTCAGGATTAATACTTGGTGGAAGGATGGGCTATGAGCCAACCACGAAATTTGTTGAGGATACATACATAAGGAAATTTGTTCATTTTAATTTCACATTTGTTTTACCAAGAAGTTTTATTCAGGTTAGAAATTTGATACTGCTCAAGAATCTTGATCATATTCATGATATCATCATGAAAGCTGAAAAATCTAAACAAATAGTGTGAGTACACTGGTATCGTGAGTCACGCCTAATATTAACCCCCAATCAATGCTGCAATTTAATACAAGAACTCAATACATTAATACAAATCGTATCATGTCATTGGAACCATGAAATTGGTCAGATAAGTTGCTTACTTTGAATTATTTTAAAGGTTGTGGGCCCAATTACGTTGAATTAATTAATGTCTGATCATCAGTTTGATCCACCAAACAAATTTATGAAAAATAAATTTAAAAAAATTTCCATTTTTTGTAACCTGAATGCGCATAAGTGGCTGGAAACAAATGAATGCACCTTTTAAGTCAACATTTCAGTCTCTTTTGGTATCATGTTCTTGTATGAGGTATGTGTGAAAGTATAAAACTGTGATTCATTTGTACACATACACCGACACAAACAGGATGGGTGTCAAGTCTCAACCTTTAGTGTACAACAGTTAAGTACCAGTGGTAGTACTCCATAGCAAAATCAATAATTTCTTTGGATGCTGGTTATGTCAAAATGAAAACTTTAGAGGAAAGTCAACGTGAGTGTATTTATTTTAGAGCAACCATTTAATTTTGTCTCTACCTCTGGTTTCTGCCTCAGATGATCCCACCGAAAGCCATGTGCCACCCAGAACAGACACAAGTATGGCAGCTGTCCCTGTAGCTGCTGAAGTTTAACATCATTCTTCATGGGAGAGGTTTTCTTAAACAAGGACCTTCATTTCCTTTTCTTTTAACTGCAGACATTCAGGTTTTGGCACACAGGAAGAATTATCTGAAAAAAGGGGCAGATTACATGGTATTGGAGATGACTGAAAGATGGAGAAGTTGTTTTAAAAGTTAATTTTACTCATCCAAAATAGATGTCTGTTGAGAAAGAATGAAATGATAATATTATTGTTTTTTTATGTGTGGGACAGGGGGTTATCTGCGTTGTTTCTTTCTAGTTCCAGCCTGCTGATTGGAACTGCCCAACTACTGATAGTTTCTGAGTGGCACCAACATCAATTTCTCCAAACAGAGACAAGAGAATAACAGCACCAAACCACTTCCTGGTGTAACATGTTTCATCTCTGTGAGGATGAAACAACTCTTTCTTTCATTATAATGGAACATGAGATGGCAGATAATCTCATAAATATGTGTTGTGTTTCTTTTTCTGCTCTTGTACTGGTTGGAAGAAAGAGGCAGGCCTTTGTTTGTGGCTTCCTGGCTCACAGGAAGTGGTTGCAGTGGGACAGTGAGGGACACTCATCTCTTGGAGAGGGGGATTGCTCGAAGACGTATCCCTTTTTGATCAAGGCTTGCTGACGGATCTCCCGGAGAAAGGCAAATGGGGATCATACCAGGGCCTGATGACAAGAGGCCAATTTTGATGTCCCTTTTCTCTCATTGCGGTGCTTCTCTTTCAAGCCAAAATCTGCTTGAGCAGCCTGGGAAAATGGCCTTTTACCCACCCTCCAAGTCAAGAGTTGATAGAGCAACTAAGAGCTAAATGAAATTTAGATGAATGCTGAGACCAAATTAACAATCTGGTTTAATTCTGGCTGCGATGAATGTGCACTTGATTGCTTTCTAGATATATTTTTTGTCTTGTTGTGAGAGATAGAACAATTTATCACAAGTCTTTTAGCAGTGCTTATTACGCTTTTGTCTTGTTGCTTTGGTTAGTGTGCTGTTCATTCACAAACGGACTGATGGAAAGCAAAAAGCGAGACTTCAGTCCCTGAATCCAGAGACAAATGGACAAAGTGAGACCAAAGTGCTGAAATAAAAGCTGTCTTGGAGCAGAAACTGCTTTGTTTTATCCCAGATTGCTTAATTGAAAAATGTTGACCCATGTGAGAAACATTATATCTGAGCAACATCAAGCTCCATATTCAGTGTAACCTCAAAGGCCCCATGCGCTTGCAGTGTTTATAATGCATTAGTGGAACAAACTCCACACTGTACTCTCTTTACAAATCCCACCTGGCCATGTATTGGTTGCAGATGTGGCTCTCTAATTCATAATGAACTAATAATGGTTTTGTTAGTGCAAGATTGTTTTGCTTTCCTCCCCCACATACACATAGATGGAGCTAATCTGTCCTGGAGGTGTGGCAGCGCAGGAAAAGATATTGCTCCCCTCATGAAACATAGGCTTTGGAATGTGTTATTGTAAGATAACATGCTTTAAATTGTCTTAATGTGACTCACTCACCATGAATTGAATGGATCTGTATAATTAAATAATTAAACAGCTTTTTTTCTTTGGGCAGTCACCTTTCTGTATCTGCCAAGACTATGATGACAGGTTGTGAAGAGTATAATCAAAGTATGAGTTCTTCAACATGAGAGTTTAGCCCCTTGTTTTACTGAATGTCTTTCAGTATACTCACAGCAGATGAAACCACAAGACACACAACTGCAAATTAATGAGTCTATATTGTGATGGTGCACTGATATAAAGGAGAGCTCAAGGACTATGCGAGATAAGTAAAACAAAAGATGGAGATCTGAGGGCATCAATTAACAGTCTGAACCAGTTTTTATGTAGACTAATATAAAAAGACTCTGAGTCTCTGAGTTTTTCCAGTTGCATTGACCAATTCATGTACAATTTATTAATGAAGGCTCACTTTGATTTTACAGTCAAATTTGTTAATTTTTGAGAAATGTGCCAGATGTGTCTAATACAGTGTTCTCATTTGCGTGTGTCCTTGCATCTTTGACGCACATTTTTTGACAGGGATGCACAATCATCAGACAACGTGCGACCCTGGGACACAAGCTTTAAATACTTACAATAAAAATCGATGCTACCTTTTTCCGCCATATAATAATGGGAAAAATACACCTCCATTAAACAAAAATATTCACAATTTATCCATTTCACCAATGTGCTTTGATCATCTGCTTGATTCAACCTTATTAAAATCGACTAGGGACGGCACGGTAGAGCAGTGGGTAGCGCTGTTGCCGCACATAAAAGCAGTTCCAGGTTCGAGTCCCACTCTGTACGGAGTTTGCATGTTCTCCCTGTGTTTGTGTGGGTTCTCTTCTTGTTCTCCGGCTTCCTCCCACCTCCAAAAACATGCACTTCAGGAGTTTCCACCGCCTCATTCCGTAGACGTTTATGAACCCTCCCCATAATGATATTAAACCACCTTCTATCTGTATTACCTTTTCCCACACTCCGATAGACTGTTTCAAGCACTTTTGTGTCTCACAAAAGTCTGAGCCTGACAGAACAGAGCGCACTTCCGGATGCCGTCAGCCAATAGAATGCACGTATGGTATCACGTGACTGCATACTAAAAATCCGCGATGAGGTGGAGTCGCAAGCGTTGTTGTGTGAATGCACGAAGGGGCACTGTAGACCATAATACAAATGTCGCACTGAAATCAAATACGGCAACATCCATGCTAACAAGCAGACAATAAGTACTGCAAAAGTATTTGCAACGTAAGGTAATGAGCGAGTTGTTGCAACAGTTGTTACTTTAACTTACACTGCTTGAATGCAATATATTTGCTCTCATTATGGCCAGTACAAATTGATTCAGCATGTGGAGAAATCTAAAAATGGACAGATCTGCCTTGCCAAGTTCAAGCTGCTAAGCTACCTAGTGAATGGTCAATTTGTGTCAATATCACATCAGGCTGAGCATCAACATCGAAAGCCATCCTACTGTAAATGCTGCCAAATTTAAGATCTGCCTGTAACTCCTTAAAAATCTGCTTATGATTTTAAAATAGGCACTGCAGAGCCAAACACACAATGTATTATGTATTGAGCAGCTTATTTTTATGACTTATCTGTATGGACTTGGCCAATGGCCTCTGCTCAAATCGAGCTCCAAAGAAAATAGACGAAAAGGGAGACGTTTAGAAGCGAAAGGTCTGACTGCAGATACTGTTTTAAATTTATATCTAATGTGTCTATGCAGAAATCTCTCTCCATTGGAGCACTGTACCAGACTCACAAATAAAGTCTGATGCTTGATAAATTTAAATCACATCCACCGTAGAGGTAACAGTGCTGGGTGCTTTAGAAACCTTTCAGATTTCCATTATTTTGCTCTGTAAACTGCCTGCTAGCACACAATTGTACACACTGAATGCAAGCACTTGGACTAAGAGAGACCATATTGTGCTGATGACTATGTCACCCTGCTTTCAGTGGATCAGAGGTTTGAAAGCATGGTGATGACGTGCAAAGAACAAAGTCGTAACACGTGTGGTAGAAGTATTAGATTGAAACGTCTTCCTGTTACTTCCCTCTTAGATTTCACCTCTTCACTTTGATATGTGACCTGTAAGGAAGGGGAGAATGAAGCATGCACGCTCTTTCTGGGCTATTGTGGTATGTGTGAGTCTCATTAGGGGATTTTAACCCAGTGAAATATTTTGCAGTAAGGAAAATAAGCATGATAAAGAATATGAAAGACAGAGAGAAAACAGGAGGAAATCCAGAGGAAAAGGAGGACAGGGGATATTGTAATTAGTTGCACCTGTTTCCTTTAACCCAGCTCCAGTTTCCCTCTACAAACGCATGCAGATTACCCATCAAAGCCCGCCGTCGCTGCCTCTGCTCAATGGATCCTTTGTTGCCAGTTGTCAGGGAGGCGGCCCACAGAAGTATGTAACACAAGCAGGCCACATTGCTCTGGAACTTACAGTACATGCAAGCCTCCACCAGCCACAACAAGAACAATGGGGAGTGTTTGTAGACACTGAGTCTGCATCAGTCCTGGCTGCATGTGAGGCATTGGTGGCACTCTTTTTAAGAATGTGATCCGTTGCATCTTCTGTCAACACTTTAAAATGGGCCTGCATTAGCGGTTAGCGAAGGGGATCACGTTCGTCTGCACAGAGGAGATATGAAAAGTGGAAAGATTAATTGGATTGTGTACATTTTTGACAAATGCTTTAAAAAATGTAAATATAGAAACACAATCCTGTGCTATCCTGCATTGATACTACAATTAATTCTGTACTTTTAACAATGTTGGCTTGTTTAGAATCCGTAATGTACATTTGTTAACATTACGTAAACTATTGGATGGATTTCAAGAAAACTTGGTGGCAGGATGTGTAAGTCAGACAAGAATTCAGACTGCAGACTTTCATTAACATTACTCTGCATTATCTAAAATTCACCCAAATTGCTCAAATGGTAGAAAACCCACCATGCTAGAAATGGTAGAATAGTAGAAAACTCACCATAAAAAAGAAGTGTGTGTGTGTGGTGTGTATGTGTATTTTTACGAAACCCAGTGGGAGGATGTAGAATGGATCAAATAGAAGCCAGTAAGTTCTGGTGTGTATGTGGATAAATGAGCGATCGCAGTATTTTTCTTCTTAAGCATTGCTGTTTTTCAATCATACAAAAATTCCTCAACTGATTTCCAAAAAAACTTTGTGGGGGATATTGCAACTTGTGACATACTGAAGAGAGTATGAGCATTTCATAGAGGTAAAGTCGGGCCATGCTGCATATCCATATCCCTGGCCTATTTCATTCCTTGATGTCAGAATGAAAAGAACCAGTGCAAAAAAATCTCATAAACACTTATTTTCAGTGTATCAGAAGCTGTTTGAATCTATAAACTTAAAACATGTCTTAATGGAAATTTTGCCCTCTGTGACACACTCCTTTATTACCATTAAAATATTTATTATGGGTAAATCCCACAAACAAGCTGTTACTTCTGCTAATATCTGCAGTAATAAGTTCGACCTAAAAAAAATCAGTAGTACATCTGTTGAAAAGCTCCGGATAAAGATGTTAGCGCTGCTGCAGCATCATGAATGAGGCCCATCAAACATCCCGGCCATACTGTGTGCCGTTGGTCAAAATGTTCCTGATTCCCGATCAGCCAGTCCTCTCCACAGCTGCTACACTCTAATAGCATTCATTTGAAGACACTGTCCTTGATTAGGCTATTATCAAGATCGTTTAGTGTTTCAATAACAGAAGCACGGGGAGGAGCGACGGAGGCACGGCGGTTCTCTGTTATTGACTTGGACGCTGATAGGTTCACATGCTCAGCTAACATAACATATCTGACAATGAATGCTGCAGCAGAGGCAGAGGGTAAAGGGGGAGAGAACATTCTGCATTCAAGCGCTAATTAGAAAAATTAGATCTATGAAAGGCAGCAAGTGATCTCGGCCTTCAACCTACGTCCATGTACCACTGTAACAGCACAAAGAGGAGGCAACAATAAGCACTGAGGAGGAGGGTGGGGGGAGATAAATAATTTAATCCATTATCTACTCTGCAAAGCTCATCAGCACTGCTACACAATGGCCACGATTGAATTGCTGATTGCATTTCTCTCCTACCCTCCAGGAGAAAATGTCCATGCGCCACTCTGTGCTCTCAGCCTGCCAGAACAACGGCGAGCAGGAGAAAGACAGGGAGAGAGGGAGGGAGAGGAGTGTAGAGTGTCTTCCACCAAGGTCAAACTACAATACAGCAATCTAATTAAGAGTATCAGACAGTTTCCTGTACGGGGGTCAGCCTCCCCGTTGTGCTCGCAGGCTCATGTTGTCCATTATGTATTACGTCATGTCCTCCGTCATGTAAATGATGGATGCAATGCTGTGATCTTCCTGTCTGTGTTCTTTTAATTGAGAAAAGTGTATCTATAAAAGAGTTGCAGCATTACCGTCTATCTTTACTGTATGTGTGCCTGGACTAAGTCTTGTCATGATTTGTAGAGGTTGTTGGGATAGCAATGTCTGATTGCTGGCCAGGCCACCACTTTTGTTGAAAGTAAACTAATGATTAGATGGACTGCTATTAAACCTTCATAGGGACCTTCTTTATAATCGGAGGATGCATTTTCTTTAACCCTGTGATGTCTTTAATTTTTTTCCACCACCACAAGATTTTCGTTTCTCATCAGCTGGGTTTGCCATAGGAATATTTTTAAGATTATTTGTTGGGGCATTTTTTTTTTTTTACTTTACTGAATAAGATACCCGAAAATGTGCAACAGGGAATGGGAGAGAAAGTGAAGGGTAGACCTGAGGCAAAAGGACACAAGCTGGAAATCAAACCAATGGCCACCACATAAAGGCGTTAGCCTTCACTCATTGAACACATGAAAACATTGGACCATCTGTGCCTTGGCCATGGGATTTTTAGGATCCAACTGATGGATTGAGACAGACATTCATGTTTCCCAGAGGATGACTGAGACTTTGGTAACACTAGCATAACTCCACATTGTGGAGCTATGCTAGTTGTCAGCAACCAATAAAGCTTAGCAAAAATTCCATCAGGAAAGCACTCTTTACACATGTTTAGTGTATCACAAGTAGTTTCCCACCATCTTTAGGCTCCACTTACTGTATGTCTTATTTGCAGTCAAACTGCAAATAAGCTGTCTATCATTTGCTGTCATTCTGGTGTCATTTCAGTGCAGCAAAGTCACCTTCATTGCCCAGACCCTGAACACTTAAACTTCTCTAGGTTAAGTATTCAAACCAATACATGATTAGTTAGATGACCTCCACCGGCTATTCACTTCCTGTTCAGGTCAAATTGCCAAACAATCCTTGCTTTTTCACAATGAAATTCAACTTATTTCAATTCTTATTCTAATTGATTTCTCACCTTCTTTTGTATTCTCTCCTGACCGATGTGTTTCCATTAGATTTGAGGTTGATCTTGTAATGCTCTGACTTTCAGCTAAAATGGCAAATATTTGCAAAAACATCCACACATTAGAATTATCCCTGAAAGAATGATTACATTAGCTCATGCTTCTCATTATTTGTCACCATCTTTTTATAGAAATGGACACCCAGTGGCTCAAATTTAATGCTACTACACAAGAGGCGCATAAGCTAAATTGAGTCTCACCTGCAAGTGTGACTACAGACTCTAAGTCTTGTTTAACCGTTCTTTTGACACCATCAAATGTCAAGTTAAACAGGATACAAGGAAAGAAATTTTAAACGGATCAATCTGGCAGTGCTTCATGATGGTGATGGCATTTTCTCCATCATCTACAGTCCATCATCATCTGCACATCAAGTTTTCTTGGCCGCATGCCTCTGACATGCTGGCTTAATTTTACCTTCCATTTCAGTATGATGCATCTACATAAAGCACGGTGAAAATCCATCCACATAATGGTACCCTTTGGCTGAGAGCTTTAAGGCTCTGTCCACAGTCCCAGTGAGGGGCAGTCAAGCTGCCTCTGCTCTGCTCTGTTTGTTTTATGGAGCAGTATTGAAACCACTCTGAGGTCAGCTAGCTGCAAAAACTGTGCTGTATCTCCCATGGTCTGCTGCAGAAGTCCAAAGCCAATCCAGAGGAGCCATTTCTAGTAGTCCAGCCAACTTTCATTGACAAAAAGAGGTCATTACTCTGCAGAGCTTCAGAAATAACAGGATCAAATGTTCTAGATGGGTTGTAATGGAGGCATTTTACTTATGTTATGGCTGCTGGCCCTGCTGATCAATTCCTCTTGCAGAGGTGGCTCTATAGGGAGAGGCACATCATTAAAAAGGGCCAGAATGTCCCCTTTCACAACTTCCAGCAATGTGGGTACTCCATTCGCACACCATGAATTAATTTGAGTGCTGTCATTATGCAAGTACAGCACAAATTGTTCAAGACCAAGAGAAACTATTTATAGCTATCACAAGGCCTGAGAGCCAAGTGTGGCTAATGGTGTAATTTGTATTGTTAATGGTAATGCACTATTAGTTTGTTCCATTTGGCTTTGCACAGGTGCATTAATGTGGGGGTGGTGAACCGTTTCATCAAGTCCAAGAACCCTTGATGTGCCATGGTGGCTTCCAGAAGGACCAGGGCTCCCTCTAGTGGCTGTAGGGAAGAACAGCAGGACAAACAAACGCACAGACTGGAGGCAAGGTTAGCAGGAGGCCAGGTTGCTACCAGAAAAGAAAGACAAAGCTGTTTTTTTTTTTTGTTTTGTTTTGTTTTGTTTTGTTTTTTAATGGAAAATCAAGCATGCAGTCCTTAAAAACTGCCTAACAAATAAACAATCTAACAACAACAGAGCTGGATAGACTTTTAAAGTATTGAGCTCCTAATTAACCTTCAAGCTCATCAGCTACAATCAATATAGAGTGTGGTCTTTTTTTTTTTTCAAATTGAGATGAAGTAATTATCAGACTGTATTCATCTCGTTAATGAAACAATGTTCCAGTACGCCTGCAGCTAAACTCTTAATTGAGTTCCCTTTTCTGAGACAGACAACCACTCTTTGTGTCCACGGCCACAAAGCGTCAAATACTGGTTTGGGCCTTTGTGATCATCTCTGTGCCGACACAAGAACAGGCTGTAGACTGATGGAGCGTGCTCTGGCTTCTCCCTGCAGACGCCCTCTACCTCCTCCTGTCTATTCTACCATCAGAAAGGAGGCGAGAGTTGTTAATATCGCTGACTTCAGCAGATCATCCCATCCCAGTCTGTTATTTTACGGTTTCAGTGGTTAAGTACTCCCTGTTGAGTAAGATATAGCGAGGCAATTATTCTGTAATTATGGAGCCAAAACACCAGAAATGGAGTCAAGAGTGATCGGGCTCATTTAAATCACTCCCAGGGAAAATGCTGAAAAACAAACCTGACTTTCTCTATTTACTGTGTGAAAAGTGAAAACCATGACACACTTCCAGTGAAACATCCTTAATAATTAAAAGCAAAGCAAAATGTAGAACAATATTACATAATACTGTATATAACAAACACTCAAATTATTTTTAAAAAAAATAAGAATCTCTTCCATAGTTTCAAAGTTTAAAATGTTAACAGCGCAGTCTGTCAAAGGTGCATATGCCTTCAAATGTGTTACTACTAGACAAAATTGATGACAGCCTGGGATCGTTCCAAACGTTATGAAAACCGACAGGTAGATAGATCCATCAGAGGTACTTAAAGCTGTGTGAGCAGTATGCCTCCAGGTAGAGGTGCAAGTTCTTTGTTACAGCTGCATGTTTCTGTGCATGAGTTCTTATAGTCTGCAGCAAATTCAACTTCAAAAAGTGTGGAAAGAATTACAAACTTTTAGATAAGTTTGAAAAGATGTCACTTGAGCTGTATGGACTTTAGGCTCTATCTCCTCCAGTTGAAACCTGCTACCCTGTTCCTCTGTGAAGCTCATGAAAGAATGTTTTAAACCCAGGGGCTATGACCACCTGAAGCTGAAAGCTTTTCAGTCATTTGTAAATAATTTTGTGAAATTGCTAAAACAAAAATACAGACATATATAGTCACCGTTTTTCTTCAATGCTTTGCACTTGTTCTCATAACAAGGTGTTTTAGACGACAACGTCAGTTCAGTTGTTTTCTAGCTACAGGTTATATTTTTATTTACACTACAGTTCGACTGATACATCTACAGTAGTTTGACAACTCCCTCTTTACAGCAACTTCTGCATTACCTTACTCTTTAATTCCTTCTGGTGTGGTTGCCGTAAATTTGTGATAAATCAGAATCAGATTACCGTACTTTATTGAACCCGATGGGGAAATTGTTTTGTTGTTACAATTGCATTGCTCCAGAAATAACCTGAGAAAATGTTAGAATAAGAAAAAAACTATGAATAAAGACCTAAAAGAAACAGATATTATACAATAAATAGACACTAAATAGAAGAATGTAAAGGTGTATACAGACTGCACCCCAGCACACGTCAGTGTAAAGAAGACACTGGCCGATACAGACTGGTAGGACGTCCTCAGCATGGTGTTGCAGATTTTAAAGGACATCAGCCTCCTCAGGAAAAGGGGATGGCTCTGGTCCTTCTTGTAGATGGCACAAGAAGTGAAATTGTACGAGCATTTTCAGTGGTCTAAATTATTTCATACTCAGCCATTCGCCAAAACTTTTCTCCAAGGATTTTGAAAATTCACAGAACTCAATGTGAATTAAAATCGATGGAAATCCACTGATCCGTGCATTCACAATCTTCTCTTGGAGTGTACTAAAATAGGTTTCTGTCATTATTTTAAGTTATGGATTCTTTGTTTTTTTCCTTTATCTACCAAATTTGGTCTGATCTGAGATGTTAGCTCTAGTGCAAATGTAGGCTTTAAGGTGCAAGTAGTAACCCTGTATAAAATAAAACAAAAACCTTGTTTGTAAGTGTTCCAGTTACAACGTTTGACAATCGGAACCCATGCCAAACGCCAACATTCCAAACTACATCCTGCTTTCTAGTGTTGGAACAAGCAACATGAGAGCGAGCCCTCAGCAGTAAACACAGCAACAATAAAAATAAGACAGGAACACTTAAACTATGCATTTCATGCATAACTTATTATGAAACATCACTTATCAGACTATGTGTCCATTAGATTGGCAATAAAATAACAACCACTTCTTCCCTTTTATTACAGTTTGGTCCAGCATTATAACTGCTTGTTAATACAAAATGTAAACTTAAATCATAATCTTTTACATCACAAATTCAAAAACTCTAAAGGCATATGATATGAACAGATTTCTGATTTCCTTCTTGAATCTGCTACAGAAACAGTAAATACACTCTAAAATGATGCAGTGATTTGACATTTGCTGCTTTACTCCATCAACTGAATAAACAATTTGTGACTCCAAGGCTGCTCTTGTTTGAGTTTGGAAATCTATCCCATTCAATAATTGGTCCTACTCTTGGCCTGAACGCTCTCTCACAGTTAAGATGGTTTACCCAGGCTAAGTTTTCTCAACAGCTGCACTGGCAATAAAAATATATTAGTCATATTCTTTGTAGAAATTCAACAGTGGCATCTGAGGGTTATTTTCTGCACTGTTGGGGTCAAAAAGAATGTTGGGAAAAAGCATTTGAGTGTCCAATTGGTGAAACTGTATGCCTTTTCCTCCAGTGTAACGACTTGTAATACAGTCCTTGCAATGTCCCTGTGCAGCCCCATCACACTTTTCTGGTTGCTCTTTCACTTCACTTTGGGATAACTCTTCTCATAGAAGAACCTCTTGCCCAGGGTATGCCACTCTCCATCCTCGTTGATGAGAGCATGGGCACGTACAAACTTAAACTGCTTGAGTGCAAACTCATAAAACTCATTTTCCAATTTCCAGATGTTGGACTGCTGCAGCTTGGCTATTGACTCTTCAGTGGGAGGCTTCTTTACGATTGTCTTTTGCAGATGGGAATGCTTTCCTAAAGGATCATGAGAAGAATTAATGAGTGTTTTAGTCTAGACAACATAGGTTTACTACTACTGTTTAATGGCAAAAATTCATAAATCTGTCATTCAAAGGATGGTTTCGTTAGAAAGAGAGCTTAAGAACCACCACAAAAATTGTTGAGTATAACGGTAACTGTGAGGCCATACAGGTTGCATGATGGCACCTGATTTGTAGAGCTCTGTGGCTCCCTTAAAGAAGCATGGCAGCGTTGCCTCCAGGACTATGATGAAGTGCTCCAGCTCATCCGTCAGTCCAACTAGCAGGTACTCATTCACCACGTTTTCTTGGCCTGTTCCAGGGCCCATTTAAAACCTACTTTCCTGCACACAAACCACACAGGAGTATTACCGATAAATGTGAGATTAATCATGTGGTGTTTCTGTCCAAATGAAACGCAGTCTGTGTAGGAAAAATCTTCATGATTTTGTTCTGTGGTCAAATGTTTCCTGTACTACTGCAGAGCTGACTTTTTTGAGGAAAACATCATTATTCTGAGTGTAGAGGAATTTTAGTATAGAGAAATAAACTACTCTAAGCTGGCGAGATTTTACAGCTTGAAAGTGAATATCACCTTTTTCTCTATATTTGAAAACGTCTTGATTTTGTGTGGATGTGGACAGACCGTATTAGGTCAATGTGTTCAGTTCAGTGGCTAAAATGTCAAAATGAGGAAACTAGTCATGAGAGAGAACTTCATGTAGAAACATTTTCATTGGTGAGAGAAGCAAATATGTTGTTATTAATGAATATGACACTGAAAATGTGTGTGTGTGTGTGTGTGTGTGTGTGTGTGTGTGTGTGTGTGTGTGTGTGTGTGTGTGTGTGTGTGTGTGTGTGTGGTGTGTGTGTGTGTGTGTGTGTGTGTGTGTGTGTGTGTGTGTGTGTGTGTGTGTGTGTGTGTGTGTGTGATTTATAAATCAATGGAAACCAGTGTAAGAGCTCTAGTCATGAGAGAGAACTTCATGTAGAAACATTTTCATTGGTGAGAGAAGCAAATATGTTGTTATTAATGAATATGACACTGAAAATGTGTGTGTGTGTGTGTGTGTGTGTGTGTGTGTGTGTGTGTGTGTGTGTGTGTGTGTGTGTGTGTGTGTGTGTGTGTGTGTGTGTGTGTGTGTGTGTGTGATTTATAAATCAATGGAAACCAGTGTAAGAGCTCAGAGCTGTAAATGGAGCTGTAAACCTTCCAGTCCCAGCTGAACCACACGACGAAACAAGTTCCAGCAGATTCCTGCCGGTTAACAGACTGAATGATTGATTAATTGTTTGATGTATGACTCAACTCACGATTTTGGTCAAAACCATCTTGGGTGGAAACAAATACCACCTGCTTGTTAGAGATGGTAATTTATGCTTGTGATTTTTTTTTTTATTTTACAGATTGGACAGATAACATTTCCTGAGATCTACTGTGACTGTGGAGGTTTGTCCTGGAAAGGAGAGGAATGGAGGTTAGCCGCAGTAAGACAGAGTACATGTGTGTGAATGAGAGGGACCAAAGTGGAAGAGTGAAGTTACAGGGAGAAGAGATCAAGAAGGTGGAGGATTTGAAGTACTTGGGGTCAACAGTCCAGAGCAATGGAGAGTGGGGAAAAGAGGTGAAGAAGCGTGTCCAGGCAGGATGGAATGGGTGGAGAAAAGTGTCAGGTGTGATGTGTGATCGAAGAGTTTCAGCTAAAATGAAAGGAAAGGTGTACAAAACTGTGGTGAGACCAGCGATGTTGTTTGGTCTAGAGACAGTGTCACTGAGGAAAAGACAGGAGGCAGAGCTGGAGGTAGCAGAGATGAAGATGCTGAGGTTCTCTCTGGGAGTGACCAGGAAGGATAGGATCAGGAATGAGTACATCAGAGGGACAGCACATGTTAGAGGTTTTGGAGATAAAGTCAGAGAGGCCAGACTGAGATGGTTTGGACATGTCCAGAGGAGAGATAGTGAATATATTGGTAGAAGGATGCTGAGTTTTGAACTGCCAGGCAGGAGGCCTAGAGGAAGACCAAAGAGGAGGTTTATGGATGTAGTGAAAGAGGACATGAAGGTAGTTGGTGTGAGAGAAGAGGATGCAAAGGACAGGGTTAGATGGAGGCGGTTGATTCGCTGTGGCGACCCCTGAAGGGAAAAGCCAAAAAAGGAAAAGAAGAACGAAGACTGTGACTATGCTCTGGTCCTGCAGAGGTTCATGCAGCCAACTCACCAGCACCGACTGTTGGCCACAGAAAAAGGGGATCTGTAGCCAGAGATTCTCAGGGGAACAGTCAGTCCTTTTTGATGATACACATTCATCAAATGTCTGAAAGAAAACAGGAACACTTTATATCATGCGACAAAAAAAGAAAATCATAGAAATCAAGAAACAAAAGACTGTACTGAAAAAGACTTTAAATTGAGACCATATTTTCTCCTTGCTTTTTTCATCGAAGACCCAGCCTGTGGTCATCTCCAAAGCTCATGAAGTAGTAATATGACACCAGACGCACGATGGGGTCCCGCATCAAGTTTATGTACATCGGCTTGACCTTTGCCCCATTCCTATACACAAAAAGGATGGGAAAAGGCTTTAAGATTTGATTAGCAATGAGGACTAGCTTCAGCTCCCAAATTATGCCTAATTAATAGCGAAACACAAAAGAGCAGGAAGGAAAACTGCCTTTGAGTTAACAGGGCCTGTCTCACTGAGCAACACTCACACTATCAGGATAATTACCTGTAATCAGGGCAATATTAGTGTCAAGGGAGTCAAGGACAACAAGAAAATGAATTAGCACTGAAGCATTACATGACCGATCTTTAGCTATCTGCTAAATGCTTGTTTTAATTTAGGGACCCTAAATTAATTGTCTTTCTGTTACGTACACTGACTTTAGTCCTCTTGCAATACATTTTAAAAGGTAGCCTACACTGTGTGAAAAATGGGTGACTGATGAGCCATAATCTAACGTGGGACATGACGTACAGGGCTAGGTTTCACACACATTCAGGACAACTCTTGGAGTGCTTAGGGTTTTCGGTTTCATAAAGGGAGGTAACTTAACCCAGAGTTAGAACACTAACCCTAACCTGTTTCATCAAGCGAGGTAAACCGAACCTCTGGGTTTGTTACCGCAGTAGCAGACTCTCTGAAGCTAGCCTGGTTGGCAGCAGGTTTTATTCCACAAACCCAGGGTTTCCTCTGACTCCACCCCCTTTCACCACTGCTTGCGCGGCTTCATTTCCTGGTTCTGTTGAACGGAGAGTTTTACAGACGTGAGGTTTTATAAATAACTCCGTATTTTAGAGGTATTTTAGAGGCAAACATGCCATGTCCGTTTGACGAGGATCCTGCTTGAGAAGGTTAAGCATTAATTCACAGAGAATTAAATATTTTTGTATCGCGTTCAGGTGCCCCGTCATATCCAGACAGTTCGATCCATCACACAAATCCACAACCTAATCCATCCTCACATCTGCAGAAGTGCGGTGTGCAGTGCTCTTGTATTTTTTATTTGCAAACGGTAGTTTTTCTACACAATGTGGGAGATGCTCAGTGCACCGCGCTTTGAAACTTTTACCCCTGTTTTTCTATTTCCCTGGAAATAAACCCATCAGAATCATCAAGGAGGAGTTCCACAGGATTGCAGGTGAATGATGTAGAAATCTAATAAATGAATTTGAAATGATATTCTCTTAATGACATTCTGCTACAACCTCAGAATTGGATTATTAACTTTAATTTCTTTTAAGATTTCCCAATGTAATTGGCTGCATAGATAGTACCCACATTCCCATCAAGGTACATATAGACTGAACACTGATTCAACATGTTAAAGACTGCATCAGAGATCACGTACTTCCCGACTTTTTCTCTTTTTCTGCTCATATCCAAGTGATATTAGTAAATCAAGCGAGCCCATTGTGAGTTGTACAGAGGAAGCAGCTTGTGAGCCCGGCTACGCGGGGGACTCGGTCGATTTCAAGCGACAATGAAGCTAATTAAAATAACCTATTATCTAACGATGCAGCTGACGGAGCCAGGAGCAGCGACAGGGAAGAAAACGTTGAGATGGCTACGGCGATGGTGGGGACACGGGTGGCTTTTGACAGCCAGGTTCAAAGTCTGGGAGGAGTGCGTCAAGGTGATTGAGCATTTCTTTGTGGCACATGGAATTACAGACACTGAAAGAAAGCGGGCTATTTTGTTGAGCTCAGTTGGTAGCAGGACATATAGTTTAATGAGGAACTTGTTAAGTCCAGAAAAGCCTGGTGAGAAGTCATATGACGAGCTAACTCAACTGCTACAGTTGCACTACAACCCGAAGCCCAGTGAGTTTGCCCAGAGATTCAAGTTTAACTCGAGGATGAGGGTGATGAATGAGACTGACAGAGTATGTGGCAGTGCTACGGGAGCTGGCTCAACGCTGTCCTTACGGCGATAAATTGAAAGAGATGCTGCACGACAGGCTTGTGTGTGGAATTGCAGACGACCCCATCCAGCGGGGATTGTTGGAGGAGCCGGAGCTGACTTTTGAGCGGTCATTGAAAATCTCACAAGCCATCAAGACTGCAAGCAGGGATGTGCTGAACCTACAACAGAAACAGGACAGTAATGCAAGTAAGCCCTCAGCTCAACTGCATGTGCACACTGTGAATGCAGGACAGAAGTGGCAAGGAAAAACAACAGCGTTAACATGCTACAGATGTGGAGGTGAGCACATGGCACAGGACTGTAGCTACATCAATGAAAAGTGCCATGGCTGTGGAAAAAAGGGGCATGTGAAAAAGATGTGCAGATCCTTACCTTCTCCAGGGCAGCAGTTAAAGAGGGGAGGGAAACATAAGCAGTTTTTAAAAGGGGTAATGAAGGATAAAAACCAGCCTGCACACCACATAAGTGAATCCTGTAGGTATCTCTCTAGTGATGAAGAGGTGTTTACACTGCATAATCTATCAGAGTCACAGATAGTTAGAACAGACCCCATTATTACTGAGCTGAAGCTAAATGGTAACATTGTAACATTTGAGGTAGATACGGGGTGCATTGTAATGATTGTATCAAAGACAGAGTACAAGTTATGGGCAGCAGGGGGCACACCAGAGTTACAAGATTGTTCATTAACTCTGAAAACATACACTGGTGAGAGAGTGGCCACACTAGGTGCAGCTGAAGCAACTGTACAGTTCAAAGAGCAAACCAAGCAGCTTCCAGTGGTGGTCGTAGCAGGGCCTGGGCCAAACCTGTTAGGCAGATCATCGATTAAAGAGATAGGTATGAACTGTGTGCCGCTTAACAGCATAGAACAGAAACACATCACATTGCCAGAGGTGTTAATGGAGCATGAGCATGTTTTCAAAGAGGAACTGGGAATGTTGTGGGGCCCCCCAGCAAAAATATATGTAAAAGAAGGCATTGCTCCAAAATACTTTAAAGCCCACCCAGTCCCTTATGCCATGAGGATGAAAGTGGAGGTAGAGTTAGAGAGACTCGCCAATCAAGGAATAATCGAGCCAGGGAAATTCTCAGACTGGGCTACACCGATTGTTCCTGTGTTTAAGCCTGACAATTCAGTGCACATCTGTGGAGATTACAAACTCACAGTCAACTTGGTGTCAAAGTTGGAACAGTATCCTATACCAAAGCTAGAGGACTTGTTCAAGAAACTGTCTGGTGGTGAAAAGTGTAGTCAATTGGACTTAAGCCATGCCTATCAGCAGGTGATCTTGGAAGAAGCATCCAAGCGCTTTGTCGCCATTAACATACACAAAGGTATGTTCCAAGTGAACTGTCTGCCTTTTGGAGTTTCCTCCAGTCCGGCCATATTTCAAAGACTGATGGAGAGTCTGGTGGCTGGCATCCCAAACGTAGCATTGTATTTGGATGATATTTTATTGACAAGCCAAAGTGACCAAGAACATCTGTCAACATTGAACCAGGTGTAGGAGGTTGGCCTTCGCCTCAAGCAGGAAGAAAAGTTCTTAGGACACAAAGTGGATTCTTCGGGGCTCCATCCCCTACCACACACGGTCAGTGCCATACAAAAAGCACCAGCGCCCTCTAATGTCACTGAACTGCATGCATACCTTGGATTACTCAACTATTATAACAGATTTCTGCCAAACTTGTCCACATTGTTATCTCCCCTGCATGAACTGTTGAAAAAAGAGACAAAATGGAGATGGGGAGCTGAGCAAGAGAGAGCGTTTGAGGAATCCCAGCGCCTCATGCAACAGTCTCAGGAGGGATGCCCATACTTCCCTCTCCCCAGACACCTCCTCCAGCTCCTCCGGGGGGAGCCCAAGGCGTTCCCAGGCCAGCGAAGAGACATAGTCCCTCTGGCATGTCATATGTCTTCCCCGAGGTCTCCTTCCAGTAGGACATGCCCGGAACATCTCCCCAGGGGGCGTCCAGGAGGTATCTACTCCGAGTTCCTCCCTGGTGACTGAGCTCCTCAACCTATCTCTAAGGGTACGCCTAGCCACTCTATTGAGGAAACTCATTTCAGCCACTTGTATCCAAAACTTGTCGTGAGAGTACGAACATTGATTGACCTGTAAATTGAGAGCTTCGTCTTGCGACTCAGCTCCTTGTTCACCACGACAGACCTATACAACCACTGCATCACTGCGGAAGCTGCACCAATCCATCAGTCAATCTCATGTTCTTTCCTTCCCTCATTCGTGAACAAGACTCCAAGATATTTGAACTCCTCCATTTGGGGCGAAGACTCTCCACTGACCTGAAGAGGGCACACCGCCCTTTTCCGGTAGAGAACCATGGCCTTGGATTTAGAGGTACTGATCCTCATCCCACTTGTGTCACACTCAGCTGCAAATCGTCCCAGTGCATTGTTGCAATCAAATTTATTTCAATACCACATTTTTAAAAAAGTGTTTTACAAGCTAAGAGGACCCAACAGTCCATTAAAATAATATTAATGGCAAGGTACAAAGATAAGTCGTGGATGCGTTAAGTTTGTGATGGACTCAAGTTGAAAGCAAGTGTGAAAGGCTAGGGAACTATTCTTGAGATGCTTACTTTTTTGGAAACAGTCACCTCAGTCTGATTTTATAAGATTTGTAACATCCATAGGCAAAAAAAAAGTCTCAGGTGAAATTGAAGGCATTTTGTAAAGGTTTATATGCAGCAATGTGAATGTATTTTAATATTTAACAGAAATTGTATCATAAGATTGTCATCTGTCTCAAGGCAGTGTGTTCCAAGACTCAAAATGTCCAAATATAACAAACCACTGACAGTAAGAAGTGAAAGCTAGCCTTTACCAGGTACACTACTAAATATTATCATAGTAATGTTTGAAAATGTTTGCTTCCTTATCCACTGTAAGGAGGGAAGTGTTTTGATACATGGAGCTATATTATCAGAAAATTAGTGATGCGGCATCAGGTAACAAAATCTTCTCTTTTATTTTTTTTTTCTAATGTGAAAACATCTGCTTTGAAATCAGGAGGTCATATTATCTAAAAAGAAATAATTGCAATTAAACAGTTAGGAAATTACATTTTAGTAAACTTTAGATTACAGTTATTTAGTGTTGTACTGTGATTGTTCTTAAGGAACAGGTGTTTGAGGATGAGCTCATGGACACTGATGAAGGAACGAGTGTGTCTATGCTACTTGTATGTTTAGTATTCAGTTTTATATGCATCATTGCTTAACCCCAATCAAAAGGGAAAATCTGCATTTGAGCACAAATGCATCCAAACTCAAAGTTTGAGCCCATTTTGAACGTTTTAGAAAAATTCCAAATGATCCTGTCTTTTTAAGCTAAAATTTACTTCTCTTTCTTTATTTTGTCTATATGACTATTTAAGAGATCAGTGTGGATAAGCCTGATGTGATGTGGCCTCCACCTTTTGCTGCCCAGCTGTTGTTGAACTCAGCTCATATCAGGGGCATCTGTGAGGATTAACATATCAACCCTGAACATAGTAAGATGTGACAAGGATGGAGTTACATAATTAAATTAAGTAACTATGTAGGTATGGATGGAATAAAGAAATTATTAAGAAATATTCAGTCTTCACGGCTCATTCTAATAAATTGCAGGAGATAAGGCCTCTGTAGCTCAAAGATCATTTGAATCAGATGTGTTCAGATATACAGTATTTGTAACCTCCACCAGTACACGTCATGAATTATTTAATAGTAATTAATAGTTTTATTAAATGATAAACCTGCTGCTTATATTCAAATAGTGTTTACTTCTACCAAGGCTACCAAGTTTTGGGAAGTGACATCAAAAAAGTAATTTTAACCTTCTTGATTCAACTAAAACATATTTTAATTTTTATTTTAAACTCATTTTACATTAATGTGGAATTCAACACAGAGGATGAAGAGTAAAACAAACAGCGATGAAGAAAGACAACATGCTCCACTGATGCTGATTCACATCCCATCTCACAGACAGGACGGCGATACATTTCCCAGTCAGTAGATGGAGCCAGAGTTCTAAACATGAGGACACACTGGTCACAAACTGCGAGGTCAAACCTTCACAAAAGTCTTTCTTGTTAGAAAAGCTGATTTTACAAAATTTGACAGAGACAACAAAATGTGTTGTTAGGAAAGATTTGTTGGACATGAATATCACACTGACTGATCTCTCACCGAGACTCAACCTGAAAGAACAGAGATGGATAAAAGAGGACTGATTATATGTTCTCTTCACACATATCCAACTGTCACCCGTCAAAACAAGAAAACAGGTCTTTATTTTCAGAATTGCTTTCTGTAAGTAAAGTAAAACCAGTGTCACAAAACGTTTCACAAACTACTCAGATAAATACACAGTAATAGATATTTACATCCTAACTCGGCCTTGGATTAAAAAGCATTTCAAATATATTCAGTTGATGGAAACAACTACATCATTAGCAAAGCTTTCTGTGATGCAGTAGAAGAGCTGTTCTTTACAGCCCAATCAGATTCTGTTCTCATGTTGAAGCTTTTATTCTGTTCACTTTGACACAGACATCCTCTAAGATGGACATGATGTTGAAGAAAATCAGCAGTTTCATTACATTATCTTAATGCATAGATATTAGTTTGACACAATTTAATAAACAATTAATGACTAATTTATGGTATGATTCAATATTACAGTTTATTTCCATTAAATGTATTGTAATGAAAAAGATGTCATGTATTTATGGTAACCTTTTTGTCTCATGTTCCAAATTAAATTAGGACACATCCCAAACGTAACAGGAAGTGTTTTTATATATTAAAAAAAGAGCGTTGTGCCCCATCAAAGATTTCCTGTGGAAATTCAGTGTATGGATGAAAAAAAACATTTTATTTCAGCCAATTAGACTGAAAGTGTTCCAGTTATTGTATTTATCATGCGGTGCTGGAGGATGAGAGATAATATGTAACTGGCATGGAGGGATTGATGACCACTGTATTCTCTAGAGATAACATTAATAGGATAAACAACAACACAATAATCAATATGGTTATTTATTTATTTTTCATGTCATTTCTCTTTTTTTATTATTCCCTCTGTGTTACTCAGAAATTAAATGAACTTTTTCTAAAATGGCCATGTTGTCACATTGAAGGAATTTTCGATTTTTGAAAGAGATTTTGTTGTTAAAGATTTGATAAAGTGAATTCCAGCATTTGAAGTAAATGAATATTTTGGCAAGTAAAGAAGTGAGCAATATCAAACTGTAATGTAATAACTGAAGAGGCCAATTATGAGCAACTTCCATCAAAAACAAAATATACTCAATAGCAAATAAAATGCATTTCAAAAGGCATCAAATGTATAAAATGGTACACAAACACACACACACACACACACACGCGCGCGCACACACACGCACACACGCACACATACACACACACACACACACACACAAATACACACACATTACATCTGTGTATCAGAACAGAAATGCATTACTGACAGATTTTGTCAGCCCTCACTGAAAGAGTGTTCAGCATTCAGAGCATATCTCCACCAAGGCCCAGAAGTCTTTTTAAAGTAGATGAAACCCTAATAAGGATTCCAGCATGACATGTTTAGCATGGAAAAATAATATATATAAATAAAAATACATATAAAATAAAATGGAAAAATAAGAGAAAAACAAACATCTCCGGGTTCTCCGGTTTCTTCCCACCTCGAAAACATGCGCTTCAGGTTAATTGGCCGGCTTCAACGTGTCGTTAGGTGTTATTGTGTGTGTGCGTGTTTGTCTCTGTGTGGCCCCACAGCACACTGGCGTCACGCCTGAAGTTTCCCCCTGCCTCAGGCCCAAGCCAGCTGGGATAGCCTCCAGCTCCCCGCGACAGCAGACAAAGCAGTAGACAATGAATGAATGAATGATCTCAACCTCACAATTCTGAAAGAGTTCTATCCGCCTCAAAATGCTAAGTTTGTGTGTCATAGAGGGAAGTTATGAGAAAAGTCCTCAAAAACAGTGAAAAAAGGCCTGGCCAACTCTTCAGGATTAGACTCAGCAGTCCACCTACACAGATAAAACTATCACCAGGCTGTCATGTGTAGGCAGGAAGTATGACTTAGATTTATTTCTATGTAATACCAACATGATACATACCATTATGAGGCCTTACTGGAGTCTATCCAGTTAACATTAAATGTGTTCTTCCTAACATTTCCACTAAGTTTAATGAAAATCCTTTTTTTGTGTGTGTAACTATGCTAAAAGATTGACAAGCAAATCAACTGATGCTGGTGAACATGTTACCTCGTTTACTAAATTGACACAAAAAACTATGGTTGAAAACATATATACTCAACAAAAATATAAACGCAACACTTTTTTTCTCTGCTCCCATTTTGCACGAGATGGACTTAAAGATCTATAATTCATTCCAGATACACAATATTACCGTTTCTCTCAAACACTGTTCACAAATCTGTCTAAATGTGTGATAGTGAGCACTTCTGCTTTACTGAGATAATCCATCCCATCTCACAGGTGTGCCACATCAAGATGCTGATCTGACATCATGATTAGTGCACAGGTCTACCTTATACTGCCCACAATAAACATTATGAGGCCTTACTGGAGTCTATCCAGTTAAGCTAACCTAACAAGTGTAAGCCTATTTTAGCATTAATGCCAACATCATCAGCATGTTTTGTGATTTAGACTAAACCTGATTCATTTTTACGAGGTTTATATCATTGTTTAACAGCAGTTTTGTTTAATGTCAGATATTTATGATATTTTTTCTTTTTTATAGTAATTAATTAGCAAACTAAAGCTTGCATTTGTTGGATTTGTCTGATATACCTAGAGGCTTTTAGTGACAACTAAGCAGATAAAAAACAGACGTGGAACTAGCACTTGCTTATTCATTGGTTTTTAAGGTGGAGTTCATTGACCCCCTAAGGGTCCTTGAGGTTTCTTTTTTTGGTAATCCTGTACAAACCAGTGAAAAGCTTATTCTCTTTCTGTCCATCAATCCATGAGTAAATACAGACAAAGATTATAGCTATTTTGTTCATGGTTTTCAAATGTTTCCGGTTACAGAATCATATTTTTAATCACGTGAAGACTAATGAATCAGAAAAAACATCAAAGTATTTATTTGACAGAAATGAAAAACTGAATAACATACTTGTTTTTTTTATGATGAGGATTTCATGATGCAATTAAAACATTCTAACACAAAACGATTGTGTCAGTTTAAAGCGCAGAGAAATAAAAAAAAAAAAATGCCGTCCCATGAATCCAGGCAAGAAACCGGTTTAAAATTCATGTCTTCACACAGCTGGACAGTATAAAAAGGAAAGAGAGACATTATTCTACACATAGTCAAATCTCTGGTTGGACTGCCTTCCATCCACACTCTGGGCTTTGTAGGAGTCGTTGTAGACTGGGCGGGGTCTGGGGTCAGATTTGTAGTAGGTGTGTTGTGAGGCCGCTTTGTAGGCCATCCCATCATACCTGAGGAACATTAGAAAATAAGTTTCCAGTAAAGAAACATCAACAAACTGCTGAAGTGACTTGTGTATCACCTCAGCAAGCAGCTTCATAAGAGTTTTCAACTCTGTATTATAAATGCAGAGAATAAAATACAATGTAAGAAGACTTGCATTTACATTTTGCTGATGTGTGTCCTTAAATCTGAAAGGACCTGGGAGTGTTACTGCCCACAGCATAAGAAAATATATAAATATATCCAAGGCATTTTGAATTGTTCAGCTTTGATTTCTGTCTTTGAAAGGCTTCATTTAACAGCAGTGAACATGCAATCTTACTTTTGCATGTATTACCTGCTTACTAGACATTTCTGTTGGATCTGTACTCTATTTAGCAACTTAATCATCTCTGTTACTTTGCTGCAAAGCAGGATAGAACTTCCGTCAAAGATGCTGCCATCCTCAGCAGTCCTGAAAGGTCATTGAAGGTCACAGATTAGTCATCGGTCACCGTACCGTTGCTTTTGGTCTGAAGTCATTCCGCGACAGGCAAGGCACATCATGATGCCGCCGATGAACAAGATAGCTCCGCCAACCCAGCCGATGAAAAGAGCCGGTCCAAAGGTGTACCTGCAGTTAGACGAGGGTTACAGGAAAACATAGAAAAGTGCTGTACAGCAGAAAAGGAAACATCTTTTAAAATTGACCTTACCTTGGAGTCAGAGGTCCCGATAGTCCACCCAGTCCCCCGCCTCCCAGCAGGCCGTACCCACCTTCGGTAAACGTGGTGAATCGGAAACTTTGCACAACCAAGTTGGCAAAGGCAGACACCCCGGCAATGCCAGAGACACCTGAAAACAACCAGCAATGATGGAGTTAATGCAGTACAGTTCAGCTGCTCAAACAGCCACAACGAGCAACACGAGCATAAACATCTGTCAAGGAAAAAGTGAACTAAAATCCTTATGCAGTATTATAATGAAGTAAAATAAATATTATGTCTGGACATAAATTAAGCAGAGATTACATTTTCCATTTGCTGTATTGAAATAGATTTAGAATAACAATATGTAAGTAGACACTCTGTGGAAAGCATTTTTGCACCTGCAAGAAGGAAGAGGATTCCGGCGGTCAGAGTCATTGTGGCCTTGATGTTGTCCTCCATGTTCCCCATTTTCAAGCACTTCAGGGCAAATATGGCAATGAGGCAGCCGATGGCTCCGAAGACAATTCCCACAATCATCAACGCCCGGACGGCTTGGAGCAGAGCTGAAAGTCAAAATGGTTTATATTTAGAACATCTCATCACATGGTTTTCTCACCAAACTCATTTGTAACCTGTTCATCTAGAGCAGGGGTGTCAAACTCATTTTCACTGAGGGACAAAGCAGCATTATGGTTGCCCTCAAAGGGTCGGATGTAACTTAGAAATGTAACTAAATGTAACTCAATGTAATGTAAAATAAATGTCAAATAAATGTAACTACTCCTTAATGTTAAATACTGCTGAATGTATTACTTATTCAAGTTACAAACATTACAGTTGCACAGAAAAATGTTTGTTTCTCTGTTATAACATAAATTCTTTTATTTTTTCAGGTAATGAAAAAAACCCACATAAGTCCATCAATCAAGGATCAAACTATTCAAGTGAATAAAGAAAAATAACATCCAACGCAAGTTAGGACATTTATTTCGCTAAAAATGGTTTTGTCAAAGTTAAAATGGGCTGAATTACTGCTTTGTGGGACATGTAATTTTGGTCAAAGCAAACTTTTGACCTATTTATTTTTAGATGCTCTGCCCTTTAATGATCTCGCGGGCCACATAAAAATAATGTGGCAGGCCACATTGGGCCCCCGGGCCTTGAGTTTGACACATGTGATCTAGAATGACAGAACCAAACATTTACTGATGTACCAGCAGCTACTTTAACACAAAAAGAAAATACATAGTCAGTGTCTTTGATCAGCGATTTAAGTTAGTTCAATATTCCACTAAACACAGTGACCGACCCACTGGGACAGATATCCTCATTTCCTTTTCCTTTTTGGCTTTTCCCTTCAGGGGTCGCCACAGCGAATCAACCGCCTCCATCTAACCCTGTCCTTTGCATCCTCTTCTCTCACACCAACTACCTTCATGTCCTCTTTCACTACATCCATAAACCTCCTCTTTGGTCTTCCTCTAGGCCTCCTGCCTGGCAGTTCAAAACTCAGCATCCTTCTACCAATATATTCACTATCTCTCCTCTGGACATGTCCAAACCATCTCAGTCTGGCCTCTCTGACTTTATCTCCAAAACCTCTAACATGTGCTGTCCCTCTGATGTACTCATTCCTTATCCTATCCTTCCTGGTCACTCCCAGAGAGAACCTCAGCATCTTCATCTCTGCTACCTCCAGCTCTGCCTCCTGTCTTTTCCTCAGTGACACTGTCTCTAGACCAAACAACATCGCTGGTCTCACCACAGTTTTGTACACCTTTCCTTTCATTTTAGCTGAAACTCTTCGATCACACATCACACCTGACACTTTTCTCCACCCATTCCATCCTGCCTGGACACGCTTCTTCACCTCTTTTCCCCACTCTCCATTGCTCTGGACTGTTGACCCCAAGTACTTAAAATCCTCCACCTTCTTGATCTCTTCTCCCTGTAACCTCACTCTTCCACTTGGGTCCCTCTCATTCACACACATGTACTCTGTCTTACTGCGGCTAACCTTCATCCCTCTCCTTTCCAGGGCAAACCTCCACCTCTCTAGCTTCTCCTCCACCTCGTCCCTACTCTCACTGCAGATCACAATGTCATCTGCAAACATCATAGTCCATGGAGATTCCTGTCTAACCTCGTCTGTCAGCCTGTCCATCACCATAGCGAACAAGAAGGGGCTCAGAGCTGATCCCTGATGCAGTCCCACCTCCACCTTGAACTCCTCTGTCACACCTACAGCACACCTCACCACTGTCTTACAGTCCTCATACATGTCCTGCACCGCTCTAACATACTTCTCTGCCACTCCAGACTTCCTCATACAATACCACAGTTCCTCTCTGGGCACCCTGTCATAAGCTTTCTCCAGATCTACAAAAACACAATGCAGCTCCCTCTGGCCTTCTCTGTACTTCTCTATCAACATCCTCAAAGCAAATACTGCATCTGTAGTACTCTTTTTTGGCATGAAACCATACTGCTGCTCACAAATGCTCACTTCTGCCCTTAGTCTAGCTTCCACTACTCTTTCCCATAACTTCATTGTATGGCTCATCAGCTTTATTCCTCTGTAGTTGCCACAACTCTGCACACCTCCCTTGTTCTTAAAAATGGGCACCAGCACACTTCTCCTCCACTCCTCAGGCATCTTCTCACTATCTAAGATCCCGTTGAACAACCCAGTCAGAAACTCTACTGCCACCTCTCCTAGACACTTCCAAACCTCTACAGGTATATCATCAGGACCGACTGCCTTTCCACTCTTCATCCTCTTCAGTGCTCTCCTCACTTCATCCTGGCTAATCTTTGCTACATCCTGGTCCACAACAGTCACCTCTTCTAGTCTTTGTTCTCTCTCATTTTCCACGTTCATCAACTCTTCAAAGTACTCTTTCCATCTTCCCATCACACTGCTGGCACCTGTCAATAGACTTCCATCCCTATCCTTAATCACCCTAACCTGCTGCACGTCCTTCCCATCTCTATCTCTCTGTCTTGCCAGCCTGTATAGATCAGTCTCTCCCTCCTTACTGTCCAACCTAGCATACAAGTCATCATAAGCTTCTTGTTTGGCCTTTGCTACCTCTACCTTCACCTTACGCTGCATCTCCCTGTACTCCTGTCTACTCTCCTCAGTCCTCTCAGTGTCCCACTTCTTCTTAGCTAACCTCTTTCTTTGTATACACTCCTGTACCTCCTCATTCCACCACCAAGTCTCCTTGTCTACTTTCCTTCCAGATGACACACCAAATACTCTCCTACCTGTCTCCCTGATCACATTAGCTGTAGTTGTCCAGTCATCTGGAAGCACCTCCTGACCACCCAGAGCCTGTCTTAACTCCTTCCTAAAGGTCATGCAACACTCTTCCTTTTTTAGCTTCCACCATTTCGTCTTCTGCTCTGTCTTTGTCCTCTTCATCTTCCTCACCACCAGAGTCATCCTACACACCACCATCCTATGCTGTTTGGCTACATTCTCGCCTACCACTACTTTGCAGTCACTGATCTCCTTCAGGTTACATCGTCTACACAAGATGTAGTCTACCTGTGTGCTCCTACCACCACTCTTATAGGTCACCCTATGTTCCTGCCTCTTCTGGAAGAAAGTATTCACTACAGCCATTTCCATCCTTTTTGCAAAGTCAACTACCATCTGTCCTTCTGCATTCCTCTCCTGGATACCAAACCTGCCCATCACTTCCTCATCACCTCTGTTACCTGCACCAACATGTCCATTGAAGTCTGCACCGATGACAACTCTCTCACTTCTAGGTATGCTCTGCATCACTTCATCAAAGTCCAACCAGAATTTCTCCTTCTCCTCCAGCTCACATCCTACCTGTGGAGCATACCCACTAACAACATTGAACATCACACCTTCTATTTCTAGCTTCAGACTCATCACTCTATCCGACACTCTTTTTACCTCCAGGACATTCCTAACAAACTCCTCCTTCAAGATAACTCCTACTCCATTTCTCTTTCTATCTACACCATGATAGAACAACTTGAACCCTGCTCCTAAACTTCTAGCCTTGCTACCTTTCCACCTGGTCTCCTGGACACACAGTATGTCTACCTTCCTCCTCTGCATCATGTCGACCAACTCTCTACCTTTTCCTGTCATAGTTCCAACATTCAACGTCCCTACTCTTAGTCCTATACTCTTGGCGCTCCTCTTCTCTTTCTTCGTGCGAACGCACTTTCCTCCTCTCCTTCTTCGACCAACAGTAATCCAATTTCCACCGGCGCCCTGTAGGTCAACAGCGCCGATGGCGGTCGTTGTTAACCCGGGCCTCGACCGATCCGGTATGGAAGTCATATGTTTGATTCGCATCTTTGATTTGGCAAAAGTTTTACGCCGGATGCCCTTCCTGACGCAACCCTCTGTATTTATCCGGGCTTGGGACCGGCACAATAAGACACTGGCTTGTGCCCTCTTGCGGCTACATTGGACAGATATCCTCATTTAAAAAACTAAATCTGTGTTTGTGGGCGGCACGGTGACGCAGTGAGTGACGCTGTCGCCGCACAGCAAGGCGGTTCCGCGTTCAAGTCCCGCTCTGTGCGGAGTTTGCATGTTCTCCCCGTGTCTGCGTGGGTTCTCTCTGGGTTCTCTGGCTTCCTCCCACCTCCAAAAACACGCGCTTCAGGTTGGTTGGCCGGTCCCAAATTTCCCGTAGGTGTGAGTGCGTGCGTGCATTATTCTCTGTGTGGCTTCGCGGCGCATTGGCGTCGCGCCCGGAGTTTCCCCCCGCCTCATGCCCTAAGCCGGCTGGGATAGGCCCCAGCTCCCCGTGACCCGCGACAGCGGATAAAGCGGTGAAAAGACAATGGATGAAGTGTGTTTGCCATATTACACAGGCTCATGCAGACATATTATTATACTTGTAGAATAAAAAGAAAAACATGATTGAATAGAAGCATTGCACACATAAATGTATTCACACTTGTACAGAGACAAGACCAGATAAATCCTCACATGTACTGTTCATGCTGGGCCCTTCCAGAGCAACCGTTACATAAAACAGAAAAAGGCCTCTAAGCTGCTCTGAAATGCATTATTTGGGAAACTGGTGATAATTCCCTAAAAACAATTATTTTTAACAATGACAAATAATAATTTTATTGATTCAAATGTAGAAATCTAGAATGTATTAGAGAGTTATGGACCTTGTCGCATTTGCTTGAAATCAAACTCAAAATATAAAAAAATTTTAAAAAATGTAGACATTTTTTTCCAGCAGTATTTTCAATATAAAACACCAGCAGGTGATAAAACATATTGACCAAAATAGCAGCTTTCAGGGGCCTGAGATATTGTAAAGGCTTGCAGGTTTAAGCCTTTAACACCTTATATACACTGCTTTCAGCTGGTAAGTACAGAGTGGGGAAATGTACTTTACATTGTGTGACACTCTGGTGAAGCTTGTGCTTGCTCAGCTAAGCTTTGGATGTCTCATCAAATTTCCATTAGATTCTAGAGAGACGCCTTCTTTTCTGCAGTCGACTGCAGTTTCATGCAGCGAGGGGAAATGGAGAAAACCTCTTCCAAAAACCCTCAAATGTTCTGAAGTACCCTCCCTTTGGAAAACGTCGTCCCTAATCCAACATGCAGAGAAATATGCTTTAAAAATGTAATTGTCTTACCCGGCAGTCCGAGTATGGTGAAGTAAGGTCTGCATTGTGTCGTACCGTACGACGTCCCGACGCAGGAGTTCCATAACCCAGAATAGGTGAACACGTTTGTCACCACTGTTTGAGACCTGTCCTGTAAGCTCCACATGTCCATAGCCGTTGCTGCTGCTATTAGGAATTCCCCCAATACGGACAACATCCATCCAATTAACTGGATCATCATAGCAGCCATTTTAGAATTCCCACTCAGTCGATTAGCAGACAGATGCCGCGCAGTCACAAAATGGCAGCGTTTGCCCGCCAGCTACTCATTATGTTGGTATCAACAGGGAACAGTTCTTATCAGATGTTTACTTAAAATCCATGTCAACGCTGGTTTCAGGAAGTGGCAGCGACCAGTTCCCCACCCCAGCGAAGGGTGTGGTTTTACCTTTTCATCATTAGTACTCATGGAAACACACTGAACTGGAATTTTAATACATTTCAACCATTAATCGCAATGTGGTTTATTTCACATAAAGAAACAGCATTCCTGTTTGAGGCAAATCTGTACTTTCAGAATTTAACAAACAAACGTAGCAGTGTTGTAGCAGCAACTTTTTACAATGATGTGAAGATAATTTAAGTATTTTTGCTTATTTGCATGAAAATACACACCAAACCAATGGAGTCAAAAATTACCTGGTAGTCCCAGAATGGTGAAATAGGGTCGGCACTCTGTGAAGCCAGAGCTCTGCCGGACGCATGACCTCCACAGGCCCGAATACGAGTATACGGCTGTCACGGGGTTGTCAAACAGGTCCTCAGTCGCCCACTGGTCCATCCCTGTTGCGGCAATTATTCCCGCCAACCCCAACAAACTCAGCATGAAGCCCATCACCTGGCACAGAGTAGCCGCCATCCTGCTGTCCTGTTTCAGATGCTCTGGACTGAACACGGCCTCCCTCAGCTCTGCGGCTGTGTGTTTGAATATGATATCAGTGGGTGCGAAGTCAAGAAGGACTTCAACAGTCACCCTGCTTGTTTGCACACCCAGTTGTGTACCGGAGACTTTGGGTGGAGCGTGTGTGAAATATGGCGAAGGTTGCTTACAGGTTCTGGTAAAAGGTGAACATGATTCGACTTCCTCCTACAGGAGCGATGCGATTCTATAAGCACAAAAATATTTACCGCAGATACCGTGGTACTAGCTGTTTTGCATAACTGGAAAAATTAGGTTTTTGAGTACATATGCTTCACTTTTGGTTTAGTCATGGTTACGTTTCTTTGTCAGTTCACTCAAAATGAAAATCTGCAGCCTGCTAGAACAATGACCTGGGTTGGTTATAAGATGTTAACTCTTAAATCTTACAAAATTTAGAGTTTTCCAAAGCTGTTTTGCAGCTTAATACAAGATTGAGAACACCCACAGTCAGAAATAAAAGTCAGAAAGAGGAAACTTCTTCACATTTTCAAAATCAACAAGACATTTTGTCTTGTTGATTTTGAAGATCACAATGATGCAGTAAATCTTCACTGGAGCAGCATAAGTAAACTTTAGCACAAACAAACAGCACAAACATCCTGACATTGATTTTTTAGTTGTTCTATTAGAAGTTTGTGCCAGAAGTTAAATTTTTCAGTCCACAAAAATCCATTTTCATGCACTGTTTTACAGGTATGTTTGATCACATCAACCAGATCTACGTTTGGGTGTCAGTAAAAGTTCTCCATTTGATTTTCAGGCAACTCCATTTAAAAAATTTGTGGAGACTCTAGGAGACTCAGAGGAACGATTTTGGGTCAAAATCCTTCATAAACCCTAAATTGACCAATCAACATTCATTACCAGCTGACACTTTGTGGTAAGTGCAGTACATAAGTACTAGTCTCATTATGTTAATCCCTAAATGATCATTGATTAAGGAGGTCAAATGAACCAAAGACCTCGCCGATAAATCCTTTGATAAGTAGATTATTAATATTTGACTGAAGTCTTCATACAAAACAAGTCACATTATTTTTCAGATCATTTCTGCTACAGGTAGTTGAAGTCTGGACCCCAAGGAGCAGAGACTGACAAAAAAGTAAAAATAAACAGTTTTATTGCTCAGGCAAAAACACAAGTGAGCAATGAAACCGAAACAGTAGAGCAAAAAAAAAACAAAAATCCACAACACTGAAAAAAGCATGTAGCTGCGAGAAAACTAGGAACACTAGCATCACGAAAACAGGACAAAATAATCTGGCACCCTCTTTGGGAAAAGCCAGGCCTTTTAAAATGAGGCTGATGAGCAGAGTGGGAACTGGTGTACCTCCTCAGCTGCTGGGATCCAGACACACCCTCTGAGTTTTCACAATAACAGACTTGCCGAGCACGCCAACTGAACAGAACCATGACAATTTCATTTATTGAGTGCAGGAAACTCTTTATGTAATGAAATATAGAAAATATTATAGATTCTGCTTTCAGTTCCACACATGCAAAGACAGACAAACAGAACCTGTTTTGTTACAAGAGGATGTAATATATATGACAGAATAAAATACTACATATTTATCAAAATTTCACCATTTGATATTCATTTTAGGCAAAGAAGAAATAAATAATGAAGTGTCAGCAGCCTGCTCTCTTTCCTCCTCATAGGATCAACTAAAACTGACCAGTCGAACTAACCCTAACGTCCCTGTTATTTTGTTCTCACAGCTTCAGGTCGTCAACCTCACATAAATGTTTGGAGTGAGGCTTGTTGTTGTTCTCACTACTCAGAAGTTTTAACTCTTAATGCTAATATCAGCTAAACAACTGTAACTGTGGCTGTTTAGTTATGAATAGTACATAAAGGTCAAAGCACACCGATAAGAATTAATTTTTTTAAGGAAAGGTGTGGTGTATAATATTGATCTAGTAGTAAAGTTGTAGACTGAGAATGTGAAAGGCCCCTCTACAGTCTGTGATTTGTCTGTTATGGGCTACCATGCATATAAAAATAATTTTAAAGTGGAGAAAACTGACTATCTAATAGTTTTCAAGCTTAAGAAATTATGACAAACGTTATTTTACCATCTGCTCCTGAACTTACCTTCATATTGGATATTTGACTTATAATGCTTTGAATATTTCATATTTCATCTTATTTGAGTGTCAACATCCAAAGGCTTAAAAGAACAGAAAATTTGTTTCACCTTGTGGGTCACGGGTCAGTTGGTTGTGGACAAGAGGCTACACACTGGATGAGAAGCCAGTTCATAATGGGGGCCACACACAAGACAAACAACCACTCATGCTCCCACCTAAGGACAATTTGGTTTGACATTTCACCAAGATGAATGTTTTTGGAGTTTGGAGGAAGCTGGAGAACCCAGAGAGAACCCACACAGACATGGGGAGAACATACAAACCCTGCATAGAAAGGAATCAAACCCATCACCTTCTCCCTGTAAGGCAGCAGCGTTGCCCACTGCGCCATCATGCCACCTCTAGCAAACACAGATATTTAAATATTTTCTTCAAATTAAAACTGTTATTTTGTGTATATTTTCCTCCAACATTAAACGATTTTGAGCCAGGATAAAATGAGGTGCAGAGAGATCCCTCAAGAAATGTCGAAGGCGTTTCTGTCGGATGTTAATGGTGGTAATATTTCCACATGCAGCAGCTTCATTAATTAACCAGGTCAGTTTTATTGGAATGCTGAGTGTGTTCAGTGTTTCCAGTGACGGTATGTTCACATTTGTGACTCACACTGTTTTGTTTTTCAAGTTCAATATCTGCCAACTTTGTTGAGCGATACTAGATGACTGTGTTGTTGGGGCGGCGCTCTGTATGTGGCACCAGTAGCCAGTCAGGTAAAAGTAAACACTGATAGGATTGTAGTGGACTGAAACCAATTTGCCTGGGGTTGATTTGTCGATGAGAACACGTGAGTCGAAACTGAGCCGGGGCAACAAATTACATACATAACAAGCATATAGATATGTGCCTTCTCCGACTGGAGGTCATATTTTCTCTCTAAGACGCTGATTTACTTGAAATGTAATGTTTTATCGTCTAACTGCTGGTGGTAAACATAAAAACACCTAATTCTGAAGCACATAAAAACAAGATTTGTCATTTCGTCATGTCAGAATTACGTGATTTGACTCATAATGTGACATGGCACAACATGCTATGACAAATGTTCCCTGCCATGAGGACGGTCCACAGGGTCAGAGGGAACGGAGTGGAATCAAGCTACTATGGTTAAAGGCAGTCTTGCTGTCTGATGCCATGATTAGATTAGAGTGATCAGAAATCAGTGATGAAAGTTGGGAAAGTAGTTCGACAGACCCACCAGTGAAATGTTACCTACCCTTCTCTCCCCTACACACCAACACAGGTGAACTCATATAATCACCATCTACGGAAAAAAAACTATTAACACTACGTTAATGTTTCTGCCGTCCGCCGTGCAAAGCCATTTGTCTCCCAGTAGGCTCAACCTTAAGCAAACAATCGGAGCTTCTGTAGGAGCCACTGTTTACTGAGCATGAGCTGAATGAAAAGAGAAACCACTTCTCAAACACACAAGTGCCAAGAGGCAACGATTATAAGAATTATTCATTTTACAGATGTTTAATGTGAGTCAGAATCTTCAGCTTTACCAAGAAACCGAGAATTAATGTTGTGTGGAGTTACAGTGTGTAACACACTCATTATTCACTCAAGCCCTGTAACAAACAATGAAGAATTACTTCATTTTGTAGATCCTGTAGTTTTCAGGCAAATAAAGTTTGGATAGTAAAGACTTTATACGGAGTGCTTTAGTGAGTTAAGCTAAGTTCATTGATTGCACAGAAGTTGACTGTTGTGAAACGCAACAACTCAAAGAGACAACTGCTTATGTAAGTTAGGTGACTGTTCATTTGCATGTTGCATCAGCCTGTGAGAAATCGCTCAGAAATATCTGGATTCTTCACAGAGGAGGTAACTGCAATGTTGGTTCTGCCCGATGAAATTCAGGGATCCTCCCAGAGATCACAGTTCATCCTCAAAGGTGCTTGGATGTGTGGAGCTAATTTCATGGCAATCTGACTAACTGTTATTAAGATATTTATGGTCACACAAAAAGGTTAACTCGCTATTGGCCTGAGGGGACAAGTCAAGGGACCAGCAAAAACGTCAAAATTCACCCTCTGGGGATGACAAATGTCTGAGTTTCATTTCAGTCGACACAGTAGTTGTTGGCATATCTGCACCAAAGTGGTGGATGAACCAAAACATGGACCACCTAACAACTTCAGCTTAATACATTTAACACAGACAGGAAACAGACAAGACAGGAAAGTTATTATCTACATCTTTTGTTTGTCTGCAACATCCTTCGACCCCCGTGTGTTTTATAACACAACCAAACACGCACATACATAAATCTTCAGTACTCCCTTCTTTCGCGGTCACGGGGTTGCTGGAGCCTGTCCCAGTGGACACTGGAGGAAGAGGCATGGTACACTCCGGGCGTGACGCCAGTCCGCTACGGAGCCACATGAAGGACAGACAAACACGCTCACACTCACACCTACGGACAATTTCAGACCGGCCAAATCACCTGAAGCCTGCATGCTGCCCTCAATTACACATGTATCAAATTTAAATTCGTAAAATAATTACTAAAATTACTTATACTTCACATTTAAATGTAAAAAATATTGCTAACATTTAACATCAACATGTTTGCTCCGGTGGGTTGATTGGTGCAATTTTTCAGTAGGATCCTGTAAAAATTGCAGGGAATATTTCCTCAAATCCATGTGGATGGTGGGACACAGTTCTTCATTCATTCATTCATTCACTCATTCGTTCATTCATTCATTCATTCATTCATTCATTCATTCATTCATTCATTTTCTTGAAGAGGAGAGAATGAGGAATTGTCTCATCTGCAGCCACCTATCTAAATCCAGGTCAGGGTTTATGCTGGAGCCTATCCCAGCTAACATAGTGTGGGAAGCAGGGTACACCCTCGATAAGTCACCAGTTTATCACAGGGCCACATGGAGAGACAAACAGCCATGCATGCCCACATTCACACCTATGGTCAATTCAGAGTGAACTCACGCAGACAAGGGGAAAATGTACATAGTCTGCACAGAAATGCCCCAGGTGGAGTTGAACCAAAGACCTTCTTGCTGTGATGCAACATCGCTACCCACTGCTCCAGCGTGCTGCCTGGGTGCAGTTCAGAAAAAAATCTAATTAAATTGTGGTGCAGATCTGAATAAAGGAGCAGATCTTAGAATTTTATAATAGTATTGAGATAACATGTATTGAAATAAGCACAGAGGTGGGGCCTGGGAGGCAAGACAAGATAACATGTAGGATCAGTTAAGGTGTACTGTCTACTAGATGATATTGTAGTTATTGATACTTATTGAGAAACTGACATGCGAAGAAAGTGAAAAAAATATTTTCCGTCTGTTTCTGATCCAGATCTCCCTAAAATCTTCTGATAAAAAATATACAAAAAGATAAATTGTGCTGAAGCATAACATCTTTCGAGGTAACAAAGGCCATAGTATTATACTAATGAGTTAAAGACTGATGTTTCCTGATGGAGCCACACACACATGTACCGCAGCCGCATTTGGACTCATCTGCTGTGATTTTCTCTGACTTTGTAAAATTTCCACACCAACTTCTATTCTGTCAAGAGCTCCATTACCGGTAAGAGCAAAATGAGAAAACACTAGAACGAGATGTGCTGAAATGATGAAAGGCTGTCTCAGAAAATGGTAGAAAAATGGCCTATTTACTTTCCTCCACTTTATAGGTGTTTGAATGGATTTTATTCTGCGGTTGGTGCACTGCTGCCTGGCGGCCACTAGAGGGCAGAAGGAGCGCAGAGAACGCAGCCGGTTGGCTCAGCAGGGAGCAAACTTGCTGGGAGTGAGATAAGAAGGCCTTTCACACACCAAGGCCCGGAGTGAATGCACTGTGAATTCTCTCAGGGCATCAGCAAGTTTTACAAAATATGAGCAGGCCAGGAGCAGAATAAAAACTTTAGAATATATATATGTATATTATTATATATTTCATATGACATGTGACATAAATCACTGTGAATTAAAATTTGGTTTAAAAAAATAACAGGCCATCTAGTCATGGTAAATGAATCACGACAGTTCGCATCTTGCCAACTTCAAACCTCCAAACAATGAAGGCTACCTGGGAGAGCCAGGGAGACGAAACCCCCCCAAATCTGTTACATTTGAAGAATGAGAGAAAACTTCAAAAATCCCTGAGCAATTAACCAATCACAGTCCAGCAGGACAGTGTGACAGAGTGCACACATCATCGGTCGACAGGCTCACATCCGTTATGCTTTCAGTGGGGCGAGATCTAAATTAGAGAGCCAATTAACTCTGCTAATAGCCCTCTCCTATTTAATCTGGAAGACAATAGGGATTGAAGAAGAAGCTTTTACAATATCCTCTTTCTGCCACGATTCTGAGGGTCTGCATTTGCCTCCTTGTTTTCACTTCAATTAGCCCAGTGCTTTCTATGATTAAGTACCTATAATTATTTTTCAATTAAGGCTTTGATCTGGTGTGTACTGTACACAGCTCCTTAGCGTGCACGGAAGAATGAGGATGAAACAGTAAATTTGTTCCCTTCTATGTTGTGTTGATGAGGGTGCAAGTGAGATTAAGCTGCTGTGAGAGCCTCCATCACAGAACTTCAGCAAACACTGATGTTATTTCCAGCACAAACTTTTTATTATTTTTTTGGCAGGAATACTCCTACATACAGAGATCTATTTTATCACCAAAAACGATCAACCACATAGTCCTCATCAGCCCACGAGTTGGAATAAAAGGACCAATCAGGAGGTGTGTTCCAGTTCTGTATTGATTCACTGGGCAAGAAAAGAAGAAATCAACTGGCTGCTGATGACCGCTCTTCAGAACTGAAGAAGGCAAAACTTTCTGAAAGTCCAGTGGATTGATTTAAACAGCTTTGGATGACCATGACCTGGATAACTAAGAACGTACACAGACATCTTGCAAAAGATTCAGGAGGTGATACAGCTTCAAGAAGGTTTTACCAAGTATAGAGCCCTAAATTCTTTGTAAAAACTTTTGTTCCTGTGACGGATGGTGTTTTCATCTGTGTTTGGTTCCTTTATATCATATTATATATAACTCATTTACCAGTAATCATATTTGTGCATAACAGTAATTATCTGATGCAACCTTAACACTCAAAGTCACACAAATTGTAAGAAGAATCAATTTGTGGTCCAGATGTTAGCGGGTGTCAGAGCTCTGATGGGTGGATCCAACACACAGGAATCAGAGACAGTAATTATGTAAACATCAAATGACATTAGAGAATAATCATAAAATAGAAACCCTGACAATCTTTTTTTTTTCATCCATTTAGTGATATGAAATCATTTTTGTGCTTTGTAGAGTAATCATTATGTGCAGTGAGTCCTATAAGTAATGGCAGTAAATAGATATATACAATCAGTCACCTTTGAGATAACCAGAAGCATAAAATAAATACACAAATATCTGTTTCTTATTACGTCATTGAGTCCAGCTTGAAATTTAAATTACATAACCTATTCATCTTACATGTTACTGTTGTGCGCATCATTGACATTAACATTGTTTTTTACTAAAAGGTTCAGATCAGCTGAATGTGCCAGTAAAATAACTAAAACAAGCAAAAGTGCCTCATCTTCTCATGCACAACACTTAATAACACTTACAGGCTGCTATAATTCCTGTGTTTACTGAGCCACCTGAACTGGAAGGTAGATCAAACGCATGGCGACATTCAGGGTAAAATGACAGGATGCTTAATGATCCGTAAAGCTGCAAGGATTAGAGGAATATTCACAATAAAATGCAACCATGAGGGTGGCGAGGAGGAAAAACACGCTTACTGAAGGGAAGGCTTGGGATTTAATTCTAACAATGACTCGTTAAACAAAGAAGTTCACAGATCAGAATCTATAGGTTTTATCAACACATCATCTCTACACTTTTACTTGATTTTTCTTTGATTGTTCAAAATCAAATAAAATCAAACCATTTAAAAGCCATTTCACCTGAAAATCCTGAAACTTTTGACTGATTCGTGAGCTCACATTTAGACACACTTCATGTAAACTTGTACTCTGTCAGGCGGCGGGTGAGAAAAAGAAATCCGTTGAGAGTCCGGTAATTAACTCCTTTACTGTAATTAAAACACTAGAGTCTCTTAAGGGTGTCAGGCTCTTAATGAGATGTGACATTTTAGAGGCTCTGCATACCCAAAACTGTTCTGTTGCAGTGTGCAAAGAAAGGAAGTGTTCGCCGTGCTAGTGAGAAAAAAATAATAAAAGAGGAGGAAAAGAAAGAAGAAGATGGGATGCTTTCTTTGCTGGAGAAGGGTAGAGAGAGGAGGATATAATGAAATATCAGGGCTTTGTGAAAAATGGAAAAATAAAAATGGGAGGTGCAGGTAGTGGTCTGGTTGGGTGGAGGTGGAGGGTGGTTAGGAATTGTGTCTGAAACATTTTGTATGACCTCCTCTCTCGCCCATCCATCAGGCAGCCGTGCTCATTATTCTAACTAGCCAGTTCTTTTCTTCTGTTGCGGGACGCCATCAGCAGCAATCTGCATGCCAATTATCGGCCAGACCCCCTGATACCCCTGCATGGAAAATGATCTGTCAAGAAAAAAAAAAAGCGAGAAGGCTTCTGCACTGTAGCCCCAATCTCTCCACCCCACCCCTTTATAGCCCCCCTTTACACTCTTTTCCTCTCTCCTCTCCTGTACAGCAGTGACAGGGCTTCCTAGAAAATTAATCTATGGAAAGAGAAGAAAAAAAATTATAAATGTAGCTATTCTCCCACTCTGGCCGCTCAGTTCTCTGGGCTCCGGAGGGCAGGGGAAGTGGAGTTTGTGATAATTGCCAGGGAGAGGGGGGTGATAACAAAGGGACACTCTTCCCCTGAATGTTACACTAAGGGCAAGGGGAGCAGTCATGAAGCAACCATCATGTTTTTGTACGCTCCCAGGTATATGCTCCCTTTTTCCGTTCATTCCCACTCATTTCATCATCAAATTACAGACGGGATGAGCTCCCACTTCTGATCGCTCTCTTGATCTCTTAACTGTGTCTGATTGGCAGCACCAGAAAGAAAGAACTCTGATGTCACTGGGTCATCTGATAATCACTGTGACCACATGAACTGTGATGATCATAAACAAAGCCTGAATACATTTTAATGTCTCCATTTAGACAGACCGAGGGATCAGGAGGGAGGCCCCTTAGCCCTTGTAGCTGGGCTCCATAAGCTTCCATGTCTCCTGCTGGAGCTGATAACAGTAACAGTTGGAGACTTGAATTCTCAGTCTTCTTTTTCTTTTAGAAAAATAAAAGGATTTTTACTTCTCATTTCCTGCCGGTGACCGTCACTTTTGCATGCTAGCTAATTAAGCTATCTCAGTGAGAAAACAAAAACTGATGTAGATAAAAATGCTCTCTGCAACCAACTTTGATGTTTCTACCTAACTCCTTTGGAAACTGACCCCAGATGAAATATGAACGTTTTATTTTCTGTTTATTTTTCCATCTTGACTGAGTACTTGTCTGTATTGAGTTGTGAGTTTTTCATCTATTAAATATTGTATATGATGTTATTGTATACGTTAGAAAATAATTTGTTTAATTTTTTTTTATTCTATCATTTCATTTGAAGAATTTTAAGTATTAGATATTTGGAAAAACATTTCTCCATGTACAGTATTACGGCTTCTATGGACCTCAGTTTAAAATTCAACGCGTAAGTAATTAAGAATTAAATTGTTTAAGATTTTCTTAATGTGCATAGTGTGTATGAAAAAGACATGAATTTTAAAATATATTCAATTCAGTGCATCTTTTATCAAAGCTAGTTTTACTGATTAAGGACACGTGCACGGATGTAGGACATATTTTTCTTATTTGCCTCTCTGTGAAGTATGCGGACTCCTAATGGCCCCTGATTTAGAAATCCCTAGCTCCGCACCTGAAAGGTACAGTAAAGGTTTGACTTAAAAACTGCATTAAAGAATTTTTGGATTTGTGGAGACCTTGATTTTTACTTGATGACAACAGATATTATATTGTGTTAATTTTTGTATTTAGAATTGTTCCAGGAACAAGCTCATGATCCAAGACTGATATAATAAAACTGCATGCCTCAAATTGCTATATAGCACTACTGTAGTAGACCTAAGATAAGGGATGGCATAATCCTGCCTGTGTTGCATTTTAATGCAGTTATTCATGTTAGTCCTAGCATGGCTGACAAAGGCTGGCAAACATGAAGCTACATGGGTTTATTTTGACTGGGGCTGCTGGACTTACCTTTCATGAAGGAGCAGGGCAGATCTGCTGACATGAGCCTAAACCAGCGGTTCTTAACCTTGTTGGAGGTACCGAACCCTGCTGGTTTCATATGCTCACTTACCAAACCCTTCTTTAGTAAAAAAAAAAATCTTTTTTTTTTTCAAATTTAAGACATAAGTTAAGTATTTTCCACACTATAAGGCGCACTGGATTATAAGGCGCATCTCCAATGAATGGCCTTTTTTTTTTATTTCATACATAAAGTGCATTGGATTATAAAGCACACTGGATTATAAAGTGCACTGGATTATAAAACGCATCTGAGAACTCATCTTCAATGAATGGTCTATTTTAAAACTTTTTTCATTTATAAAGCGCATTGATTATAAGAAATTGAGAAAATTAAAGGCTGTTAGGTGTGGAAAATACTGTATATGTTTTACTGGTGTGTTTAATGAATTGTGCATTAATGTCACCTTTTTCAAAGAACAAAATCAAGACAGTGCATGAACTCACATGAAGTGACCTACCTGCAAATCAGTGTGACTTCAGCTGTTGTTATGGAGAGACCAGTTCAGATATGCGTGGCTTCACCTTGACAAGTGCTACTCTTATGTCATTTTCACAGCAAAGTCTGTTTCTGTTGTTTTCCATCAGCTTAAGGAAGTGTTCCTTTATTTTTGCCAGTGCGAGACTAGAGTTGCTCAACTTGACATTGCAAATCATGCAGAACGCTGACTCCCATCACGTTCCGTTATACAGTACATGTAAATTCACGTTGCACATATTCGTCCGACCACTTTCTTTTTTTGCTCAACATAGTTACTATGAATTAAAATATTAAGAAAGCAATCAGATGACATATCATCATGACAGGCATACATCGACTACTGAGTGCGCAAAATCCCATGTAGCACAGGTAGGCTAATCGATGTAGCGTCACATGATCACCTGCAGCCAGTGATGGCTAAGGGGGGTGTGTCATCACGAATTGACACAATGTGTCAAACATACAGTGATTCGTGTATGTTCGGCAAAAACACCCAACACAAAACACCCGACACATCGTGTCGGATGTTTTGTCTTGACCTTCGTCTCCGCCGAACCCTGAGACCGACTCACTGAACCCCTAGGGTTTGATAAAACCCAGGTTAAGAGCCACTGGCCTAAACTCTGATATTACCCAGTTCCACAGTGTGGTTCTTGGGAGCAGGACTATTACTGTATGCTGCTGTAGGCAGGGAGCTAGTTAGACAAACATGCTGAGGACTTCAGTTTATATAAGTCAACAAACAAAGTGTTTAATTTGTTCTTTACGCTTTGGTTCTTGTGCTTTTTGGTTTGGGAGGTGCTAAACTAAACTCATTTTACATACAATGGAGCATTTCTGTGCACAGATGTCGCCGACATGATGCCGTAGACGCAATCAGACCTTGCTACAGGCTTGAGCTCTTGAAAACTAATCCTCGCTGAAGTTGATGTGCTATCGGCGCACAGACAAAGTCGCCACACATCAAGATTTACCTGGTCAGGATAGGTCAGGATAGCCCTAATTAGCATTCTGTTAGTTTTTCATGGTCCTAGATGTAACAGATATCATTTAATCTAAAAGAACATTTATCCCAAAAAGTTAGAGGAGGGCTCTTGCTGATTGCAAATTTAGCTTGAATCATGAGTGAATTTAGTTATCATGACATCTACTTTTGAGGAAGCTAATTATTTGAATTCGGTAGAATTAAAACTACAACTTCTGCGTGGCTCAAGAGGTCAACAATGGGATATAGACATAACAACATAAAACAAAGTTACACTTTGTTTTCATTTGCTAAAGCTAAATCCCTGTTGTCCCTTCTTTAAGAGATGAGGCAATGAATCTACAAGAATGACAGTCAAAGAAGAAAAAACACACAAAGCCAACCTGATCCTGATTTCCAACACAAAGAGGAGAAGCGCTGAAGGAACAGTCACTCAACAGAAGCAGCGGAGAATTGGGTTTGCTCTCTCTGCCTTTGTGGTGCATGTGTGTGAGCTTTGATTAAAGACAGAAGATTCTTTAAGCACATTAGGGCCATTTTGTCCAATTGTTTCACGCCCTCTTCCATATCCACCCGCACAAAAGATACAGACTGCAGCACAAAGCGATGCTCACCCGCTTTACTCTGCACTATCACACTGAGCAGGCCCAGCGAAGACACAAGCAGGCAGGGACCAGAGGAATTATGCTCTTGTCTAGAGCTAGTAACAGAAGCCGTGTCAGTGTAATGTGCTATCACTGAAAGGGCACATGAAGTATTGGCACACAAAGACAAAGACAGAAACAGAATCATGCAGCTTCAAAAATATACAACATAAATATTGTATATTTTTGAGTAATGGTCACAAATCAAATGAATGGAACAACTGTTTAATCGACTGGTTTGCAGCAGCACTGAGAGCTCCAGCAGATGATTCGGTTGTGGACCCAGATCTTCTTCTGTAGCCTGCAGTGTGCTTGTGTAAAATATGTGCAGCATTAAACTAAGAGTATATGCATTTCATTTGCAATCATTCCCTAAATTCAAAAGTCTCGGGGTCCGTCGCAGAAATCCAGTGAACAAAACTGCATTTCAATATTCACAGAGAAGAGGAAAATGACTCTGTTAGCATACTCTGTGCGAGAGCTGAACCCGGGCCAGCCAGCCACCATACCCTAGAGTAATAATTAAGAATCCTGTCGCTGAGTTGTCAGTAGTCAATTACACCTCCTGTTCACTCAGGCGCTCGATCTGACTGCAAGCAATGTGAAGACACTGGAGCTGTCATCAGAGATGGAAAAAGAAGGAAAATGACTGAAATGAAGATTACTGTGGAGTGGGGATTTTGGGCAGGGTTTAACAGTCTGTCAGGAGGTGAGCGCTGAATACGAGTGACCAAACGCCCTCCCAAACATGAAACCATTATTGCCGATTACACAGAACAGGGACTTTGGTGGTGCATTAATTGAAGCTTTGGCTTGCATCAGTTTCCAATTACTTTTATGCTAGCCTACGGTTAATGCAGTGACAATGGATGGTAGGAAGACGCTCACAGATGGAGGAATGGCTATGAAAGGAGTGAGGTTCTTCAGTGTGAATGTAGAAAGACTGCCATGCTGCGTCTCTGATGAGGGTTATGGAAATATTCAACCTACAGAAATGGTGTAGGCCAAACAGATGTAATGATGACTGCTCTCCTACAGGAGATATCCAGACGAGATTGTGCACGAAACAGACAATATGAGGAAAAGGAGGACTCAAATCCAGACTCCAGTGTCAGATGGCACTGAGAAAATGAAGGGCTTCATTTCTAGAGGAAATGTTTGGAGAAAGTGAGCAAAGCAAGGGGAACAAAGGGCAAAGGGGGTCCAGCTGAAAATTATGAAAGCTGAAAGATGAAAATAATGATCTCAAAATATCAGGTAAAACCAATGAGCAAAAAAAAAAAAAAAAAGATACCAAAATAAGTCAGGAGGAGAATGCTAGAAACCTGACATAAATGGTGACACCATCTAAATATTCACATGATTACTCATGGATGGGTCAAAATGAGCAGGGAGCAATAAACAGAATGTGACATATCAGGAAAGTTGCAAATTAAAATGACAATAGGACCTGATTTCAGCTAAACTCCAACCCATGTTGTCCTGTTGCAATCTATCCGCCGTGGCAACGGAGCACAAGCAGCTGGTTTTAAGGACCTGCTGCCATGGTGCATTCTGAATGAGGAAACATTTGCGTGTGAACCAATGACCCTCTGGGCCTCATGTAAGTACAATGAAATATGATGCCCTCCTAATTGTGAACCAAGTCACCTGTGTGTTTAAACACAAAAAAAAAAATCAGTTTTCTTCTTGTTCAAATCAGTGGACTGGTGTTTCATGCTAAAAATCATTCAAATCATTTAAGTCTAACATAGCATGATTTGAATTTTCAAAGGGCTGTACTTTAATGAAAAAGACATTAATACCATGGTATGGTTAAACCTGATTTATGGAATCAATAGTGTAAAAGTAGTTAGCGGATACTAAGAACTTAGCATTTCGCTAATGTATTGCTTAATACACAAGCTGGGGCTGCTCGGTCCTGGTCAGGTTAATAGGGTAACAGGTAGGTAATGGTGTATGAGGACCAAAACTATAAGTTAACTTGAAAAACATGACATTTTATATGGAATGCTGCATATGACATCTTCTAAATCTTGGCCATATATTGGTCTTTGAACATACAGTTCAAAAATAAAGGCAGCTGTAGTAGGGTGATAGACAAATAGATGAAGTGGAATAAAACACTGGACTTATATGACAGTTTATAGCACGCAACCCAAATAAACAAAAAAAAAATTATAAGTTATCTAACCATTTTCATCCGTAGAGGAAGATCAACCTATTCCAAACCTCCAGTAAAACTATGAATGGAAATGTGATTAGATTAACTCAAAATCTTTTTCAAATTCCAACATCCAACTGAATTTCTTTATCAATATAGCATAATTCTGAAAACACTTTTAAATGTATTTGAGAAACATGAACACACACACACTGTATATGCTGACAAGTTAAGAACTACTGGGAGCTCCATCATGAGGCTAGAACAGTCCCTACTGCAAAGGGACTTATTAAAGGTTATGTGTCCTCCTCTGGGGTACTCTTATGTTGAAACACTTCTGTAGCAGCTCATTTGTTTTTTCTACCAGTAGAATTCCACCAAACCCCAGATGGGCCAAGACCTTAAAGAGAAGTAATGTTTTTGAGCAGCATGTCGCAATGAGTTTTGTTCGGTCTCTCCTTTCATTGAAAATTACTGTAATTATTACCTCTGCGAGGGCCACATTCAGTACTCTAATGTATTATTAAAGGATTTGCTACAAACAGATTAAACAGGAACAAGAAAGGCTAGGGTTGTTTGATAATTGCTTCTGGCACCTGTGTTTTGTTCCTCTCCCCGGCTGGGCAGGGAGAAACCCTGAGCAGAGTTTTCGGCTGTACGGTGGATGCGGAGAGGTGTGGGGAGCAGCTCAGCACCCCGCTGTGTGACGCTTTGAAACGGCTGCGCTCTCATGTCTGCTACACATAGCCCCTGCTCAGCATGTCTTAGATTCAACGGCATCCAGATTTTTATCACAATATGAATTAAACCTTGACTTTCTGTCCACTCAGCAAGAGAGCACCACTGGTGATATTGGAGATACATCGTTTCAGGCCACGGACAGGCAATCCGCTAAGGTATGCAAAGGACCATAAACTGGCTTTCATTTTTTTTTCTGGTGATGGCCTCAAAATTGCAATAAAGGTTCTTGACACTGATTCGTATTTATTTATTTCATTTTTCCTTTCCTTATATTCAAGCCTCCTTCATATCGACCTGGTCTCTGTGGATTGCAAGAGGAAAAAAAAGAAAATTAAAATCCATCAGCTAATGTGTCGCCTGGTAATGAAATAAGAATCTGACACTCTCTCGTATTGAAATGCAAAAGAGGTGTCCTGGCGTTACCCTGGCAATTTATCATAAAAGCCAGTGAATTTCTATTTAATATACATGAGGTACAGTGAATTATTACAGGGCTTGCCATTATAACAAACTTCTCAAAGTGCGCAGACAAAAGGGTCAAGAATATTATTTTCCCTTACGTCACTCGGACGGGTGATCTAAATGGTTTTCTGAAGTTGGGGAATTTCATACTTTCTTTGAATGTGTTTTATACTTTGTCCCATTTTGCACAATGCATCCCTTCTCACCCTCTGTTCCCTCTTTGGTGGAGAGAAAATGGAAGGGAGAGGGAACAGAGGAGCAGGGAGAAAAATGTCACCTACTAGTATCAAAGTGCTTTTTCCACAGCTCTAATTCATCTCTGCCGCCAGCATGTCTCTACTTTCCATTTCTTCCTGACTGTGCTGAAATGAGGCCTATAAGTCCACTGATTCCTCCAGTCATCCGCCCCTTGGCTTTTACATGCATAAGCAACAAAAACAAAAAAACACCTGCAGGAGGCTGATGAAACAAGAACCGAAAAACTCTCATTACTTATCTTTCTTTTCCACCTGGTACAAATATTCAATAATTAACAATGCACATTATTGATATGTGAACCTCTAATGGTCAAATAGTCACTGAGGGACAATGGTGAATAATGCCCAACAACATCAAATGTGCTGCATCATTTGATAAATGAGTTTTGTCAAAAACATTTTATGCATCCTCTCACTGAATGATTGATGAAAAGGAAGCTAATATCACCTAAAACAGGATTATTTGTTACTAACAAACACCAAAACTTAATACATCATTGTTGTCACCGTTTCCACCACATAATAGTAAAATTATGATTTTTTATCACTTCTGATGCAAAAAACTATCCTGCTTAGCTCGATAAAACACAACCAAGTCAATCACATTGTTGAAGTGTATTATTTCATTTCCCTGCTTTGTCATTTGTCCATGGATACTTCGATTAATTCCTCACAGAATAAATATGAACTGTTCGTTTGATTTACAGTCAAAGACCACACTCGCTTTGAAAGGTGGCCCAAATGGAGCCCAGGGATTGTGGAAAATGCATTAAAAGTGACACATTCGAGTGTTTCGCCATAGAATGAGGACTGTCATATCAACATATGATGCATGTCGTCAGTGATAATGTATAATTTATATGACACATTTTCACTGAGGCGGGCATAATGCCATTATCATACTGGAGAATGTTTTTAGTTCTCCCAGGGGATGTCTCAACAAATCACCATGTCTCAAGCAAACTAGGGCCAAAGATTAATGATAAACATGACAAGGACAAATTAGAATATGTAGAATTTAGCATATCCCAGAGCTAAATAAATAGACATCCATTCTGATGAGTCCCCTGTTGTTTAGTTTCATAAAAAGTCCTGATGGCCTATTTATGGACTACAAGCATGTGTTTTTTTAAGGAAAAATCTTCAGCAGTCATTAGACTTATTAGTATTTCATAACCAGTTGTCAAAACTGAGCCACCTTCAGTGATGGAGGACAGTAGACATACCGCAGTTTCACTATAGATTTGCTTTCATAGCCAAGATTACAACAATAATTTAAAAAAAGAGAAGATTGCTACCGCTCTAATATTTAGTAATACACTTGAAGCTATACACGATCATGAGAAACTAAGTGATAAAAATACTCCTGTATGTCTTGCTTTAATAAAGACTATGATGTAAGTGTAACAGTAAGACACAATGGTCTCTGGAGGGATCTGCACCAGTTTCTTAACTAATTAGAAAGACTTCCTGGAGTTTTGTCATCACCATAACCTTACACTTTACTTTTGTATAACTTAAGAAAATAAAAAAAATTAATGTCTGGTCACCTCTGAGGCTCTGGTAGTCCAGACGTTAATCTCTATTTCCAGTATTTATGCAAATTTAACTCTTGAGCCCTCTCCTAAAATTTCTCACCGTCTTTGTGACAAAAATGTACATGTACAAAAAAATTACTTTTAAATTATCATACAAAAATATTATTTTCTGCTTTTTTTCATAAACCACTATAACAACTTTACCCTTGCTGAAAATAATCAAACATCAAATCATTTTCAAGGATTTTAACCCTTAAAATGACAGTTAAAATGTTTAAATTATTCATTATTTATAATAGAAAAACACAGAGAGAGAGAGATACTTGGATATTACTGGCAAAAAAACAAAAAAATAAATAAAAGGAAAACAGTTGAATCTGGTGGAATATAATAAAAGTAGTAAATATGGCCATTTTCATAAAAATTAAATGCAAACATCAGGGAATGTATGTTTTAATACTGTAAAGGCAAAAAAAACATTCAATGTAAGTCAATGGAACCTTTTTGCCATGAAGGAGTCCAGAGGGAGTATCCGGTACTACTACATAAGTTTCATCTAACTCTTGGTAGAAAATACAATTTTCTTGAGTCTGGGCTGAGCTTTTGACATGGTATTTTTGAAATGTTTGTAATTTTTATTCTATTGTGTATTAACATTCCCAAAGCGTGGGAGTTTTTGAACAAGTTGCTGTTTGTGTGCAGAAACTAGCTATCCACATAGCTAATGAAGCTGATTCTGGTTTTGCTTTGAAGCTCAACAACATGGTTCTGGGGTTACAGTGTATTTCCTCCATATTTTGAGGGTTTTCTTTCTGTGTGTGTGTGTGTGTGTGTGTGTGTGTGTGTGTGTGTGTGTGTGTGTGTGTGTGTGTGTGTGTGTGTGTGTGTGTGTGTGTGTGTGTGTGTGTGTGTGTGTGTGTGTGTGTGTGTGTTTTTGTTGCTGTTTCCTTCTTTTCAGATAGTTGAGGTTTTACACCTGTGTTCCATTCTCTCCTGTATTTCTCTGTGTTTAAGTGTGTTACATGTTTCTATCCTCTATCAGTTATGTTGATGTCATCTAATGTTGTCTTTACCATTTAATTCCAACCCTCATTTGTGGACAATTTGGGGATGTTTAGCATTTTCCTTTTAAATGGCCTTTTATTCATTCATCACCTTTCTGACACTCTTTCTGGATTTCTTTTTTATCTAGTTTTTGGTAAATTATCTAGCTAGTATCTGTATTTGGGTCCTTACTCTCCGATTTTCTGAAATATTGTGATTTTTACAACCAATGAACTGTTTCTTTAGTAACTAGGAAGTTTGTGTTCAGGCACACAGATGTCCCTGCAACTGCAAAAACTGGAAATATTTGTGCTGATGTAGACAGAATTTAACCTCGAATAACATCAGAATAACAGAAGAAAGCAAGTTTTAGACTCACATCTTTAGCAGGAAATCATTCTGTGTCATTCCCTTCATTACTTTTCTTAACATACTTCAACAAATTCAATATACCTGTCAAACATTTGCACACACCTTACACCTTGTATCCTATAGCAAAGTAATTTATTTACTGGTCACTTGTTTTATGTTAAAAATATAAATGTAGCTGTAGCACAATTATTCAATGTGAAATGAGTATAAAGCAAAAAAATATATATATATATCATGTTTGGGAAAAAAAAATTGAAGTATCCCAGGATTGTCTTTGAGTACTCGATGACACTGGATGTTCCAACATTTCACCACTGGGTTCCTCTTGTTCTCTACGTGACAATCTCTGCAGTGATGCCTGTGCTGAATTAGTGGTAACTTTATTGTTTTTGATGGGAAGCATAAATCCCAATGACTAGCACAGTGAGTGTTGAGCCATTAGTATCCTTGAGTGACTATCACATCCACTGGAGATGCCACTCCTCTATCTGCACCTGAGGCTCCGGAGATGGATGTAAAGCCACTCCACGGTGTGCAGGCTCATTTCTGCCCCGGTACAAAAGTCAGCGCTGATTAAAATATCCACACTGGATCCTTATTTCTATTACCAGTTCACTCAGCCAGTCAAAACCCTCTCAATTAAAGGGCTGGGGCCCAGATGAATGGAGATGAGGGGGTGAACGGTAGCTGACAAAATTACTAATGCTCACAGCCGCAATTTATCCTCATGACAATTAGGAGCAATTTGTTTCATGCTAGCTCATCCTTAAGGTTTCTGAAGGCCTTATTTCATATCAACAGCATCTGTCACAATCACTAAACCGCCTTTCTTTAGTTTAATTATTCACGGTCAGTTGCACAACAGTATAAGTGATGGTTTCCTTCTCTCAAACCAAGTGATATACAGAATTTGTATCTAGAGCCTAGAGTAAGACAGATTGAGTCAAGTTATGATGTTATGATTCTTGAACTCAAGACACCCATTCTGCGTCTTAAGTGAACAACTTTGCTTCTTCTTCATGTACCAGATTTCACTCTGCTGCGCAGTAACACTGCTAACAATTAGATTTACAATGGTAATTATTATAACAGGCGATAAGGCAACAGAAAAATGTGTAAGCTTTTTTCTGACAACCTCTTGATTCTAGCTGAAGCTATGAAAACTGAAAAATGATGGCGACTTTTCAGCAGGAATGTCTTAGGCGCTGGCACAATGGAAGACAGCTCCCAATAACTGAGCCACTTTCTTTAGCGGAACCGCTAAACTTCTATGGTGATATTCTATTGTGCTCCGAAAAATAGCTTTTGAAATGCATTAGCACTACACACTTTCTGAAGAAAGACCAAGCACGGATTTGAAACACAGCAACTGAACAAAAAAAAAGAAAGAGAGAAAGAAAGAAGCGGGGGGGGAGCAGGATGCAATAAATTTTTTAAAGATTTGCCCAGCCCCCTGGAGATCACTCCTTCATTGTTTGCTGACGACTTGATACTGCAAAGTTCTATCTATTTTCTTCTTCCTCTTTTTCTCCTGCCATAGCAAATTTGTTTTCAGGCTCCATAAAATAGCCTTTTCTTATTTCAAGCAGCAGTGTATGCAGTGGAAAATCTTTCACATAATATATCCTTAAAAGCACATTACTCTGTCCCATACACCGTTAAGAGTTAAGAACACAGTTAATATTTACAGTTGAAAAAATTGGGAGAAAAGGAAAGGATTTTGCAGGGAATAAAACACCCCCACCCACATATACACACTCACTCTCAGTGCAGCAGTTGAACAATTGCTATTCACAATCCTATCCTTAATGCTTAAGACCAACATAAAAGAGGGGAGTTTAAGAATATAGGGATAAGCCCTTTCAGCTTTTCTAAGTCTTAAGGCTGGTTTATGCTCCATGAATACTGAGCATCGGCAGCCAGTGCTGTTGCCACTCTAAATAGATATTACAATGATTTGGGAACAATGCATTCGACTGATTCCCTCAGACACAAAAATACATATATGTGTATATATAGTGAATAGGAGGCAAACATTAGCGCTCTCTGACAATACACGCATTTTTGATGTAGAAGGGTAGAGCAAGATTAATGTCTGAGCGAGAGAAAAGGCGAGATACCACTTTGGGTGTTTGCTGGGAAAGCTGCAGCGGGAAGATGCTTTGAGAGTCTAAATCCCCCCCTGAGTACAATGCAGGGCTGCTGATACAACCAACAGACACGGGGTCACCTCCCCTCAGGGAGACAATGGAAGCACAACAACAAACTGGAGTGAGGAAGCACCGGGGACTGTGGCGGCACAAAGGCAAAGGCAAATGGGGGGAAATAAAGTGGGAAAAATGCAATTTGCCAGTATTTTCCAACATTATTATTAGTGCTAATAAGCATCAAGGGCTGCTGAATGTCAGCAGGAACACGAAAACATGAACACGAAATGACCGTTCTCCCAAAACTCATCCTTTCCTTTGCATAGTTTGAGAAGAAAATTAGGCTTCCGTATAAATTTGCCTCTACAAAATGACAACCTATGGAAGCACTACATTTGCAAAAAGATGATGTTGACGAGGGCCATCTTGTAGCGTAAGAGAGGTATGGATAAGCAGTTCCAGTTTTTTTTTTTCTTGCCACTTAAGCTTTCCAAACGGCCTCAGGGCTCCAGAACAACTCCGACCCTTGTGTCTCCTCTCCCAATCCAAGATTAGCCTGTCTTCTTGTCTTAATCCAGCAGAAACGCTGCATCCTGACTCCAACACCTCTCCACAATTACTGCACTCCATAATCCCCTGCCTGCCTCCATTTTCCCTACTGCTTTAAGAGGGGTAAAGATCAGGGGTTAGCACTCATCCCCGAGCCCTCCCCTGCCTCTCACCATGGCAGTTAAGTGTCTGTGGAAATCACAGAATGAGTAAGCCTTGTGACAGCTTATTAATACTTCTCTCTTCACCAGGGTTTACCAATGGTCAGTCCTTAAGTATACTGTACTGGATTAAAAGGATTTGCTTGTAGCTCAGGTTGGCTTTTGCAAAGAGGTATTTGGGTGCAATTCTCTGGCTCTGTTCGTACTAAGATGTCACTTGAAGGGTCTTGAGTCACATTGTGCGCCAGGCTGATGGTCTAAGAGATACAATGTGGGACATGAGTCTCACGTCTTTTTTATGTTCAGTACCTCCTATGATTTCGAGTGGTGCTTGATCCTCACAGGGAGCAAAAGCATTCAAGCCCATAGGTCTGGAATACAGTGAGCAGATGAAGTAGCAGCAGCTCTTTATTCAGCAAACTTTGATAGTTTTTACTGTTGTTCCAAAGAATGACCAACACAGTTCTTTTCCACTTAAAGCCCGCTGTTCACTGCAGTGTACACAGCCGAGTAACAATGACTGTGGCGCTTACAGAGACGAGAGATGTGCTTAAATGAATCATCCTGCTGGCTTAGCATAGCTTGGCTGCCTCTGTGCTCTGGATGTCTTTAATTCAATTGTTTGCCTGCAGGCCCTCTGATTCTTTTTCCCTGCTTCCTCTGCTTTCCAGCCTGGATAGATTATACGTTTTCTTTTATATATATATATATATATATATATATATATATATATATATATAATTTTTTTTTTTTTTTTTTTTTTTTTTTTTTTTTTTAATTTCACAACCTAAATGGACTTGAATCGATCAATACCTCATTGTGTGTGTGACGAAAGCTGCACAGGAGGGGGCACCCAATATGACAGATGTTACAATTTAGATTCTATTTTCATTCTTTTTCAAGTAAACACAATGCCATATCGAAAGGCATTTCAAAAGCTGTTTTAAATTGATTTAAGTTAGCTCCTTGTCACAAAGCTGTGTGTTCACAAGTATCACAAAGATGACTGGGAAGGGAGACAGAGAGTAAAGAAAGCTGCCTCCGAGGACTCTAAACCATTGTAGGCTCCTACCCAAGCTTTAGATTTAGAAAGGGACCAAGCTTGGACAGATTTGCTCAGAAGTCTTTTCAGAAGATATTTTTTGAGCTGGAGATAGTCATCACAGGGAATAAACAACTTACTTTCAGAGAAGGGACAGACATGAAAGAATGTGGAGGCAAAAATGTTGCAATGGTAACGAAATCAAGGAAAATAGAAGGGCATCAGAATCTTCAGAGCCTCCGTATCAAAAGTCCAACCCGATCTGGAATTCACAATAAAAACGACAGCACTTGTGCATAATATGACGATTGACATGACATATTACCAGAGCAGAGGAAGTAAAATGGGGAAAGGACAGAGCCTTTTATGTTGAGGAAATATGATGTGATTAGGGTTTTGATGCTGGGAGCTAGTCATATATTTTTCTGCATCAAAAGGTGAGATCTTAAGTTTTTCATATTTCTACTGCTCTGCGGTATCATTCAGTATCTTCAAAAATGATTACTCCTGCATAACTGAATTAATCGACAGAAGTACAATTGAGTTGGAACCTCTGTTGCCCTAGCTACAGGGACAATACCAGGGCTTCCATCCAGTCTCATCTGTTCCTTGCAGCCGACATGATTTTCGAAGCGTCTAATGTGCCATGCCTCATTCAGACAGAATAACTGCTACAAATATGCTGTGTCCCCAAACTGCAATAGAAAAGTGAGGGAGAGGAGGAGAGAGGACTGTAAGTTAGAAGGGAAGGAGAGAGGTGGCTTACACTTTTCATGTCTGAACCACAGAGAGAACAAAACAAGCAACAATACTTTGGTGAAGAGGTCCTCACATTATACATGCCATCCCATAATCTTATCAACTGGGTTCTCATCATGCTAAGGAGAGAGATTTGAGTTGACAGAAGAATCCATACCAGACTTCTGCTTTTTTTTTTTTTTTCGGGGTCAGGGCAGCGGTGATTTTGATCCATGACTTTAAACTTGACCAGAACACTCGCATTAATGGTGAATACATTGAAACTTTGTTCTTTAAATGTATTTTTCTGCATCTTTGCTGGACACAGGAGCTTAATCCTTGAGATTGTCCTCCACTTGTCCCAATTTCTACATCTAAAATGTCACCAATAGCCACAAGAGGGCACTGCTGCCAAGCCTTTTCCCATCCAACGTGCTCAGCTCCTGACGCTGCTGTGTGGCATCCCATACTGTAAGCTGATAAAGACAAGACAAGCGATAGCTGCATCAGATAAAGGGAAGGGAACGCTCCATAAGGTTCACAGATTCTTAAAGACTTATTATCTATTTGATTCTTGCCTGATTGCAAATATTTTTATGGGCAAATCCTCCCACGGGGTAGGAAACCTCTCTCTGTCTCCCCCCTCTCACTTTGTGTCCTTGTGTTGCTTGTCACCCACAAAAGACAGAGTTTGAGGGGGATGCAGGGAAATAGTTTGCCATTTTTCAAACATAAAGTGAAAGCTTTGGTATTCAGCATCCCAAAACCAGCAAATACAGTAATGATAAGCATATTTAAAATAGTGACACAGGAGTGAAAACAATCTTTATTCAAACAAAGGAATAAAAGAATTAGGATATGAATTCAGATTTTGTTTTAATTCTGTGTATGTTTGTGTGCTACCTGTCTCCATGGGGTGATGTTCTGGCAGCCACAATTGGATGAACAAGTTTTTCCTCTGCCATTGTTGAGTCTCGAACCTACACAGACATCTGCCATGACTCATTTCATACCCTGTAATTATGTTGGGGGTAAAGACAGACTTTAATTCTCTTTAATTGTGTGAAGCTGAAAAAGCTAGCTGCTGAATACAGACATAATGTGTTTAACCTTGGGCTCCAATATCCCCACATAAACCACACATCAAAATAACAGATGGGGATGTAGGGAGAAAAACAAAAAGTGATTTTCTAAGTGGAAATAAAGACTTTTTATTTATACATTGTTTTTGATGTAGTGGTTGGCCAGATTTAAAATGTCTTTAGGAATGCAGGTAAATTCAGGTCAATATGAATTCTTGCTTTTCTTAAAAGAACACAATTTAATGTGAATAATACTGTTAATAAAATCATTCATTTAATTGTTATATGGCGCTGTAGCAGACCCTGTGGAGAGAGCATTATCTGTGGTGCATCTCAAGAGTGCTTCTGATTGCTTCCTCTCTATTCATCATTTTGTCATCTGGCCCCAAGGCGTCAATAAACAACTGTCATAGAGCCAAATGATGTCAAATCAGTCAGCTTTTACAGCACAAAGCCACTAATACAATTTTATTGTTCATTACTTTATCACAATATTACATCCATTACTTCTAAGAGCCAGATCAAGAAGTCTTGTGTTTGATTATCTGAGTTTGAGGTAAAACTGTTTCCACAAAGGAGATTGGCATCGTGCAAACCCAGTGCTATCTGGATCTCTAATAGGGTGTGATATAGTCTATCAACGGCACTGTCAGTGTGGATGTTTGTCCACGTGTTTTATGCATAGATAGATAAACACACACAGCGACACAGAGTGATGTGCAATCAGAAGCATCAGAGAATTCAGCTGCAGCCGCATTGCCCCCAAGGGACTGCTGCTGTGCCTGTGCAAACATGTGGACCTCGCTCCGCCACCCGGGAGCAAAATGGGGAAGACAATCAAGATCAACTGCCCAGATAATCTCTGTTTAGGACACTACATGCATTTAGGCTGAAATGTGAGCCTACACAGAAGTTGTTTTTGATCTTAACGTTTGTTCAGTGTTTCTATCTGGCAGGGACTGGTTTCTGGGATGAAGTGCTGCACACAGTGGCTGGAGTGAGAGCAAAATGTAGGTGAGGAGGGGAATAACTGAAACTTGTGAGGACGCTGAAGTATTTTAGCAGAGACATCCACACCGGCTAGATTGATCTCAAGTAAATTCACAATTTAATAAGACTCCAGACAAAAATCTGTGCTCAGAACCAATTTCTCTGTGCCCATTTCAGGGTCAGTCTCATCTCAGCTGTGCTGGCCAGCAATCACGCTGCGTGCACACAAATGACGCTTAACCACAATTAACCTGGAGGGTGTGTGTGTACTCTAGGACCATTCAATCTCACTTCCATATCACCAAGAAGTTGGAAGTGAAAAGATTGTCTTGGCTTCCCTCTCATCAAGCATCAATAATTGATTGAGGCTTCTGGGACACATTGTGCATTGTGTCTTCAGGGGTGATCACCAAACAGACCACGCGTGGGAAGCGAGGGCACCCACTGGTGCTTTGCTTGACCCAACCAATCCTCTATTATTTATTATAGCAAAAGGGATCCTGGTGGATGGGTTAAGGAGGTCAGTCCACATTTAGTGCTTCCACGATGGATGTCCCTGTGGTTTAGATTGAGCATTTCGCGCTACGCTGCCTCTCCCACACATGCCCTGATTTGATATTAATATCAATCTTCTTTTTACCCTTCTCTTCATTGAGATTAGCACCTTTCCTTTCCTACATTCTGACATTCATTCTGGTCTCTGTAGAACAGTGTGAAACACACTTTTCAGTCAAAGAATAGAAACCTAAATTGGAATCTTTGTAGGCACACACCAACTACAACAACATTTTCTTCTTGTTTTTCTTTTCCTCTTGATAATCAGCTGAAAAAGAGTGAAGTAAAGCACATTTTTTGACGAAATACAGGTTTTCACATTCATCTTTTGCTGTATTGACAGCCGCTGAGCAAACACTAATGAAAAGGCCCATGGCAGCGTCGTCCACAACACAATATCAGTCTGTTCTGTCACCCCGCGATTGTTCCACAATGACACCAGCATCCCACTCAGACATAAGCAGGGTCAAAGGTCAGACCTCCAACACTGGGGCAGACGATAACAAATGGCATCTGAGCATGACCCTGGCCCGGAGGCTAAAACAATGAGGTGAAACAACCTGGCCTCTGCTGGCTTCCTCACACACTCTGTGTTGGAGTGCGACAATAATTCTGTATGAAAAGTTACCCTGTTAAATAAAACCATCGATCAAAGGCTAACAAAGCAGAGGCCAAAGCCCTGCAAGGGAAACAGTGAGAACAAACCTTTAAGTCTCTTATCAGCTGATGAAGGAAATTACATGGCTGCAACCCTGAAACATTTAATTAACAGTTTATGAACTATCATGTTATATCACATCTCTGTTACTACTTCACTACAATTGCCCTAAATGCCTCTAGCATTTTATGGGAGGCTTGATACCGAACACTTCTTTCAGACCTTTTGTTTCTTTTGGCGTCTGTGTTTTGCTTCATTGTCAAGCCTCACTTAAAGTTGATTCTCGTCTCAGATGTCTTCATCTTTGAATACATGAGAATTCAGAACCATCAGAGCTACAGAGAAGGTACAGCAAAATTAAATTCACCCTCAACAACATGACAGATTTGAAGCATTTTCATCTCATAGTGCAGCTTTTCCCAGTGACGACAGCCCCTCTGTGTCTCTTTGTGTTCCAGTGTTTCCTTTGTGTGAGTGTGTGGCTGGTAAATTTGTGTTGGCGGGTCACCTTGAGCATTTTGGTGCACATGACATGAGGGTCCCGTTGCTGTCTCTGGCTCGCTTCGCTGAGTACTTCCTCAAGCGCGACACTCCCACTCCAGCAGGGATTTCCACACACCAACGGTTGAATCTTCCTCAGGGCCTCCATTGCTAACCATTAGTGGCGGATTAGGAGAGTGGTAAACGGAAGAGGAAGGGCTCTAGGGGCTGGCTATCAGGTGGCTTTTTTAACTGACGTCCTCAGATGACCATTCAGGGTTAGAAAGCAGATCTTGGTTTAAAGTTGCACATTAAACCAAGAAGAACAATCAAGATCTCGTAGAAAAGAGAACTAAGTCAGATAAAGTCTGTGGCAGTAATCTTTATCATAGTTCTATTTAATGAATCATTTTTGTACTGACACCTGACTTCATATTAGTGATATAACAATTAAGACAGTGTCATTCAATTCATCATTATCTGCAGGTTAACAAGCTAATATTACTCAATATTACTTTTCCTCTACCGCCACTCAGCATTAAAATGAATAGCTTTATAAAAGACTTCATCTGGGATAGGAAATAAAGATCGTTTGATCAGCTGCCATGAAAAGTGGGTAACATGTGGCCATTCGTGTACCGACAATCTTATAGTTCTGCAACTACAAAGGCCTTTTTGGAAAGCCATTGTAGATCTGAAACAGGAAAGTAAAAGTACATCTTCAAGTTATTGACAAATCTTTACAACCAATAAGCCAAAGTGTTAAATGACAGGTGAAGCAGGGATGTCATCCAAACTGTAGGAACCACCAACAAAACAAGATGTAATGGTATTCTCACTCTGCAGTTCAACAGCAGTGAGATCAACCTTAGCATTTGTAATATGTGTAATGTGATACATCCGCATAAATCCACAAGTCTTTTAGCAATTGTTTACCTGAACACACATCTTTAATCACGCATGAACTAGTTGTTTTAATCACTGCAAACAAATCGCTGACACCTACTCAGTTTGATACGTCGAATACCTTATTCTCCTTTCACCTTGACACTAACACTCATATGTGACTTTTAATGGTGGTTAGTGAGCTGCTGCAGCTGATTTATTTGTTCTGATCAACTGTGATGTCAAACTTGAGGGGACGAGGTAAGACTGTACTGTTATCCCTTTTCTGACGTGATGCTACAGAGAGCAAATGCTAGTCTTTTCAAGTGGCCTTTCAAGGTTGAGTTTAATAGACACACTGAAGATGCTGCTTTCTGCTGTCTTCAGGCTCATTTACGATGAGTATGAAAAACCATAAACCAGATAATTGCTGATGATTAACAGGAGATAAATGGTTGCTAACAGCACTTGTATTTCCTTTCAAAAAAACCTGTATACCACGAATTTTGATTTAAAAATCAACATGGGGCTCTATAGCCACCATACACTGTATTCACTCTATGGACTTCTTATGTGGACAGATAGCCAGAGGTAGTTTTACCTAAACCACTCTAACCACAATAAATATTGAAACTTTATGTTTCATGTAATAAAACTTAAGTTTCTTTAAAATTCAATTTGATGTTGTGACAACACTCTGCTTACGGTCTGGCACTCGCTTTCTAGTTTACCTTAAATTACCTAGTATTGCGTTACTGTATTATTGTAACTACAGTTGCAGGATAAGCCAAGGAGTACCCTCGTTGGCAGGAGATGCCCCCGACAATCTACATTAAAATATTTACTCCACAATCACTGCTGATTTCGGTCCCTGTGGGCAAGAGGTTTCATCAATAGACTTGGCTTAAGTCAAGTAATTTGTATTTACATTAACTGTGGAACGCCTATTTATTATACTAAATTACATAGAAACATCAATTATCTCCTAAACCACTAAAGTAACCAGTGTGTTGATGGAACGCATCGGGTGCAGTGAGACAACCGATCCCTTCACCTCCAGATGACAGCATAAGGTCATTGTAATGGAGTCAATTTTAAAAACTATTTCTATATACAAATGGAAGAACAATATCAAACTATCTCTTGTGTCTGGAAATTAAACTGCTGAGAGCTGTGAGACTGAACAAAAACAATGTGATAAAAGACGATTTACCTGCAGTATACTAGTAGAATCTTTAAAAAAAAAAAAAATCCGGTTAGATCTTCAGCAGAGGCCTACATTGTGACCACATAAGCCCACAGGCCTTACAGCTCGAGGCCACTGAAGTGTAACCGAGTGAATCTGAACGTTGAGCCTCTATTTGTCAAGGAGACAAAGGTCTGGTTTTCACACTGAAGTCACAGTTGCATGAAGAAGAAAGCAGGACCCCACCAGGTAAATAGGATGTCATTGTCCCACAACAAAAGCATAATCTTAACCCTGTGACCTCATCGGCTTTGGGGAATGCTTCTCTATTCTCAGTCAGTCATCAGAATAGGGAGCTTGTCTCTTTTCATGACACTGTCTTCAGGTCACAGGTATTAGCTCCCTCAGGGCTACTGGTATAGTTGTACAACAGGACACAAGTGCTGCAACCTGTGGCCACATTGGTGCTTGCTTCAGTTTCATCTATGAAACTAATAGATGAAACTGCAGGAGACACACATACAATATTCTAAACAGATCATAAACCTTTCATAAATGTGAAACTGGGTTAACATTTTGAAGGCTGCTCAGAAAAACTGAGAATCGTTCAGCTGCCTGTCTTCATTCATGCCCCACATTTCCTTCAAAGCCCATCACAGCGACTTTCAGAGAAATGCAATATCACTTGTTCTGTGATCGCGCTAATCTGAACGCTTTAGCAGATTGAGAGCTTCGAGTGCTGAAAGCAAAGGCAACTCAATCTTACAATGTAAAAAGGCTTTTTTCCTCATACAGCCTGCAGCCAAATGGCACTTGTGTTCTGACACGGCACATAAACACACACAAAAGAAGTTATTAGCGTAGATGCAAATCAAATTACTAGCAGTGTAAACTGCTATTCCTCCCTGCACTTGGGCCTGTAATTACTCTGGCTTATACGACTATAATGAATGCTAATGACACACCACTGCAAGGCCATTAGCTCACACTTGTGTGAGGTTGGGTGATTTTACTTAAGTTATGAAAGCTCATTTTGGTTTAGGGCAGCTTTTCATTCATTTCATATTCTCTACAAGATTAAAGAGAACAGGAATTTTAGTAACAAACACTTGGCGTTAATATGTTTCAAGAGCAAATTGTTGAAAAATTAAGGGCTATAATTGGATGCATTCAACCATATCACATATAAAGCGTATTTTTGCATTTCAAAAGGGATTACAAATTCATCGGCACAATGAGTCCTTGAGGAAATGACAACAGTTGCCTCAGAACAAGAATCTGTCAGTATTCCTCACTGCGTCCAACTTTATTGAGACAATATTCTTTTTTACTGTTGGGAAATCAATATGCAACAAATTACATCACTACACACAATACAGCTTGGCCTTGAAAAATCTCTGTGTCTTAATAAACATGGTAAGGATCATGTTTCTGTGAGGGTGACATGTGGTATGAATAACACGACAGTGTCTTTAGTCATTTATGTGCTGTCACAACACACCTTTGATTTTCATCTGACATCTAAAGCTGACGCTCATCTCAAGTCTTAGTAAAGCACAAATGTCAGGTGATGTAGTATAAAACTAAACACAAGGCATTACATATTTAACTTCATTGCTGAATTATATCATGCTAAATATTAAGTTATGTCAGGAATTTACTACTGTATATGTCAGGTATCACATGCAAACTTGAATTTAACAAGGTAGCATGATAAAAATCATCTTCACACATGCAGATGGTGTTAAATGACATAACATCCTTAATTAGCATGCAGTTGGTTTGTTTCCTTTCCTTGAGATTATGTTGGTGTGAATCTCATGAGTAACAGACAAAATGTATTTGATGACTGACAGCGATATTGGACATTTCAGCAGCAACATTTCAGAATGTGGTTATTCTGAATGTGTACCTGCAATGTGTATCCCGCCTCTCGTCCATAGCCAGCTGGGATAGGTTCCAGCAACAAGTAAGGTTGTCACATCTTCAAGAAAATGGTTGGATGGATTAATAATGTAAAATGACCAAGGTACCATTAAAGATAACAGAAGGTTGTAACTATTCAGTTTGCTCTGTGATCATTAGGTGTGTAATGAATGTGTGAGTATGGAATTTTGGACTGTGGACTATTTTAAGGAAATCTTGTCCATGTTGAGTCTGGATGAAGAGAAAAGAATCTCACATAAACCTCCTGCCCTACAAATAGACTGGGTACCATCTACTTTGTTGTGGTTCCAGATACTGCATTTTAGTTTCATACAGATAAGCTGTTGCAGTTTTGTTTTGTTTCTTTTACATCACATGATCTGCATGATCTGATTGTGCTTTATTCACTCTGCTGGTCCTTTGAGTTGGCGTTAGGGTTAGGTTTGGGTTTTGACTATATTTCGCCATCCGGATCCCAGTCACAAAAGTAGGTGTCACTTCTAATAAAAATATTGCACTAATTCATTTATATTTTACTGCAACTGCATTAAACTCTTTAAATTTTTAGAACTCGGTTTTTAGAATGTATAATTCAACATGTGCCATAGCAGATAAAACACAATTTTTCATGGTCGAGGATGTAAGACCAGATCAAATTTTAAGTTCACACAACCACATGTGTTTACCTTGCTGTGAGAATATGCTGATTAAATGATAATACTGACTAAACTTTTGTACAATTTGTCTCACAAATAGAGCAACTTGGTGTTTCCAACCACAGGCAGAATACGCAGTTTTGATGACCTGAGCTTAAGGTCACTAGTGCAGAGGAAATGCTGCAGTCGAAGGAATCCAGGACAGCTAACATCTGTGGATGAACAAGAGATAAGGATGGGGAGGAAGTGGAGAGGACAAGGAGCATGTGAGCATTCTGCACCACCATGGTGCCACAAACAACTGGGATCGTTCTACAATCTCACCGTGATGTTAGAAACTGGGTTTAAGGATGTACTGAGTGGCCAAGGAGAAGGATTGGATTGTCTTATAGAAATTTTCATAGATTTTTCTAATTACAGTTTTTTTCAGTCGCTAACAAGCGTTTGTCCAAACAGCAGTCACATTTTCAAAACTCTGAACACAATTAGCACATGCTATGTTCACATTGCATGTAGACAAATCAGTTTTTTTCCTTTACAGTTTATTACAGGAGGTACAGTAAAAATACTGTTTACAATATGATCAACAAGAAAAAGCTTACAGTGAACAAAATAGCCATGAAACCCACGAGAGCCTTCTGAAAAAAAAAAAAAACAGCAACAACGGCAAAAAGCCCAGAAAAAAAGGGGGGGGCTTACGTAAAAAAACATAAAATTACTATCTCTAATCTCTACGATCTCTGATATCATCCAAGGCAATGCACCTGGGATAGAACCGCTTGGTGTGCCGGATCCACCCTTGGTAATGATCAGCTGTGTGTCAATGGGGGGGCAGTGACTCAGCAGTAGAGCGGGTCGTCCAATGTTCAAAGATCGGCAGTTCGATTCCCGCTCCCACCCAAAAATACCCAGAGTTTGAGCTGACAGTGGGAGGTGTCAGCTCACCTCCGGAGCACTGCCGAGGCGCCCTTGAGCGAGGCGCCCTTGAGCAAGGCGCCGTCACCCTTACAAGTTGCTCATTTGGGCGCACCATAAAGGAGCTGCCCGCCACTCTACCTCCCCCTGCATGGGTACAGGCCTTGTGTGTGTGAGTGTGTGTTCAGGGCCTGTACACACTAATATATGCACATATTAATTACCAACCATAGAGTGTGCCACTAATTTCCCTTTTGGGATTGAGTATATGAAATTTAAAAAATTAAAAATTAATACAAAATATTCAATTATTTGTTTATTAGCTGTGATATATTGTTTTTGAACTGATATCATTGCAGAAGCAGAGGTGTTTATACTGTAACTAAGGTTTGGAATATTGTTGTTGCTATTGTGGGATGTTGTGTGTTAACATTCGTAAATAATAAAAAAACAAAAAACAATCCATAATTTTGTTGGGAGGGATAGCTTGTCTGTTAAGAAAATGAAAGCATTGTGGTAATACGTTCACTGACTGCATATTGTGTGAAAGCAACATGAAATGCGTGAATGGTATGGCCACAAAAGACCGATGATGGGCTAATTGTGTTTAGAGTTTTGAAAATGTGACTGCTGTTTGGCCAAATGCTTGTTAGTGACTGAAAAAAACTAAATGCACATTGTTGACTTTAGGCACAATAACTAATCAAGAAGGTGGAGGATTTTAAGTACATAGGGCCAACAGTCCAGAGCAATGGAGAGTGTGGAAAAGAGGTGAAGAAGCGTGTACAGGCAGGATGGAACGGGTGGAGAAAAGTGTCGGGTGTGATGTGTGATAGAAGAGTTTCAGCTAAAATGAAAGGAAAGGTGTACAAAACTGTGGTGAGACCAGCGATGTTGTTTGGTCTAGAGACAGTGTCACTGAGGAAAAGAAAGGATACAGAGCTGGAGGTAGCAGAGATGAAGATGCTGAGGTTCTCTTTAGGAGTGACCAGGATGGATAGAATCAGGAATGAGTACATCAGAGAGACAGCACATGTTAGAGGTTTTGGAGATAAAGTCAGAGAGGCCAGACTGAGATGGTTTAGACATGTCCAGAGGAGAGATAGTGAATATATTGGTAGAAGGATGCTGAGTTTTGAACAACCAGGCAGGAGGCCTAGAAGAAGACCAAAGAGGAGGTTTATGGATGTAGTGAAAGAGGACATGAAGGTAGTTGGTGTAAGAGAAGAGGATGCAGAAGACAGGGTTAGATGGAGGCAACTGATTCGCTGTGGCGACTCCTGAAGGGAAATGCTGAAAGGAAAAGAACTAACTTACACTAAATATCAGTGACATACTGTTTATCAGAGCCTAATATGTAAGACACGTTCTATGGCTGTATGAAGGGTTTGTTGCACTTGTTGCACTGCAAATCAGATGTTGGGTGTGTACTCTCAATCCTGTAAATCCTGGATTTCATGTCTTATGACATGAATTAAAAGTATTACAGTTGTTGTGAAAGGATAATTGTGTTGTTTAATGGAATCTTTCCACAACTTGAGAACTGCACCATTTCACTAAGTGTGACGCTCCTGGGTTCATGGAGTCCAATGATTTCCTGTGTAACTCTATTAACCTGCAGAACAATGGATAAGCTCAGAGCAAGGAAATGGATGTAGTGTCAGTTTCAAGGCTTGGTTTGGGTGGTAATAAAGGCAGAGAAAAAGACAGAGAAGAGTGGGTTAAATGACATGTCAAGACGAAACAGCAGGAACCATCATTACCACATGAAGGAAGACAGGAACTAAGTACTTTCGTTTGTTTGGGGGAAGATGAGACTAAATGTTGTCCTGTTTTGCGCCTTTACTTTTCAGCAGTTTTACTACTGTTAGGTTAACTGTTGCAAACAATATCAGCTCAGTTGCGGAGCGATGATTCCACCCTTTGCTCTGATGAAAACACAGTCATATCAGCACATCTCAGATGCTGCTGAAGAACAGAATGACTTTTTCAGACCTATGTGGACAAAGCATTTGGAGTAAATCTCAGATCAAACAACATGCTGAAAAGTTGGATCTCAAAATAAATAGCCAGCGTCAGGGCTGTGGGTAGGAAAGGGAAGAGAAGATTGTCTCAAATGAAAGACACCCCATTGAAATCCTATTGAGCTATTTCCAGTGAGGCCCTAAAAAAAGCGGGAGAAAAGAGTGCACTGGTAAAGGTCAGCATGAACCCAGATCATAGAGCCTGAAACATGGCACAAAGATAAAGTGCACAGTGAGAAATATATCAATTACGCCTTGACATTTTCCAGAGAGACAAAAGAGACCTGTATAATACCCCGAGATGGTCTGGTGCTGTGGCCAAAGAAGCCTCCTCAGAAGTCACCAACGCTTTGAGCTGCATGTTACCAACTACAATAAAAATACCCAAAAGCAAAGCAGGAATTTAAGACAACTTCAGATATTACAATTGAATCTGAGGAATCACAATTGTCTACAGTTGTCAAACAAAACAAAACAAAAAAAAAACCAATAGAAAAACTGTTTAAAAGTAACTGATTAAAGGAATTCTACAGTCGATGTGATTTAATTTAATTGTGTTAATGTCCCACTGTAATGGCCATAGCATTACAGTTTTTTTCAGTCGCAAGCGCTTACCCATACTTCAAATGCTTTTTCTAAACTCTTAACACAGACTCACACCTACAAAACACAATTGACCACAGGGCTCGAAATTAACTTTTTTTCTTGGTAGCACTGGTGCTCCCAAATTTAGAAGTTAGTAGCACCAGCAAATACTTCAGGAGCACCTACCCAAAAGCAAGGCAGTGACGGAGCGATAGAGACCCCCGCTTCCATCTCCGTTCCGCGCGCTTCTCTCCCTCGCCCAGGAGAGCAGGTGCGCTCTCATTGTTTCCTGGCATGACCGCCCGGTACCTGGACTGAACCATTTTGATTATTACTGGATTGTTTTGTATTTTAAAAAATCACTAAAATGTTTTATGTTGCCCCAAACTCCACCATGCCTTTAGAGAACATTCGTTTGCATTTTTCTGGGTCATTTTGCCCTCAGCTCGGACTTCAGGGGATAATTCTGCGCAAAAGATCTGTGCTTTGTTTCATAGTGGCGCTTCATGTTACCACTTTTAATTCATGCTACGTGTTCAGACCATGAGGTAAAATGGTTTTGAACTGCCTGACGGAGGAATAAATATAAATTTCGTCCACTCATTGTTAACCAGCGGTTTTCCTCGTTAACCTCCCTTCGTTTAGAGCTATGCTGTCTACCTTATTCTGTGCTCCTGTAGCGGTAAACTCACAGCGGTAGCAAGCTGTCTCACTTCCTGGTAGGCTGACAGCTCAGGGTAGACAAACGATCTGATTGGCTGAACTGAGTGGCGCCATTACCGTATTAACTGGAGGAGCAGCGCCGTCTGTAGGTGCGAACTGCAAGTAAAAATGCTACTACTCTCGTGAATTTATCATGGGGTGGTCACGGGTCCGGACAGAACCATCACGCGGTCCGGATCCGGACCGCGGTCCGCCAGTGGTGACCCCTGCTCTATGGACAGAGAGAAAGAGCGAAAGAGGAGAGGAAAAAAAAAGGCGCACCAGATTTTTTTCTCTAGTCGCACCGGTGCTACCAAATATATTTAACAGTCGCACTGAAAAAAATTTGGGCGCATATGCTACCAAAATGGTCGCAATTTCGAGCCCTGGACCAAAGGGTTAATTTTCTTCTCAAAAACACATTTTGTTAAATAAATACTTACTCTTCATTTCAAAATAGAATACATCTTTCTCTGCACACACACTTCACCAAAACACTGGATATTCGACTCAAAATGAAATTATGTCAAAGAATAATGCTTTTTTTCACTTCATAAGGTACATGCAGCCAATCAAAGTGCACCAGGTTTCAAAATACTGGGTATTGTTGACATTATAAAAATTGCATAGACTTTTATGTTTCAGTTTTACTGGTATTTGCCTGCAAAATGTACACAAAATTTCTTGGTTGGAACTCTACATCCACATGCAATGTTCATATTCAAAAGCATTCCAGTAAAGTTTTTTCCTTTACAGTTTATTACAGTAAAAATACTGTTTACAGTATGATAGAAAAGAAAAAGCTTACAGTGAACAAAATAGCCATGAAACACACAAGAGCATTCTGAACAAAAAAACAACAACAAAAAGCCCAGGAAAAAAAAAGGGGGGGGGGGTGCTGAAGTAATATAACACAAAATTACTGTCTCTAATCTCTACAATCTCTGATATCATCCAAGGCAATGCACTTGGGATAGAACCGCTTGGTGTGCCGGATCCCTCCTTGGCAATGATCTGTGTGTCAATGGGGGGGCAGTGACTCAGTGGTAGAGCGGGTCGTCCAATGTTCCAAGATTGGCAGTTCGATTCCCGCTCCCACCCAAAAATACCCAGAGTTTGAGTTGACAGTGGGAGGTGTCAGCTCACCTCCAGAGCACTGCCGTGGCGCCCTTGAGCAAGACGCCGTCACCCTTACAAGTTGCTCATTTGGGTGCACCATAAAGGAGCTGCCCGCCACTCTACCTCCCCCTGCATGCGTAGAGGACCCCTGTGTGTGTGAGTGTGTGTTCAGGACCCGTTCACACTAATATATGCACGTATGAATTACTAACACTAGAGTGTGCCACTAATTTCCTTTCGGGGATTAATTGGGGATATAAAATTTATAAAAATTAAAACAAAATATTCAATTATTTGTTCATCAGCTGTGATATATTGTTTTTGAACTGATATCATTGCAGAAGCAGAGGTTTTTATACTGTATCTAAGGTTTGGAATATTGTTGTTGCTATTGTGGGATGTTGCGTGTTAACATTCGTAAATAATAAAAAAACAATCCATAATTTTGTTGTGAGGTATAGCATTGTGGTAATATATTCATATTGAGTGAAAGCAACATGAAATGTGTGAATGGTATGGCCACAAAATACCTATGCTGTGCTAATTGTGTTTAGAGTTTATAAAATATGACTGCTGTTCGGACAAATGTTTGTAAGTGAAAAAAAACTGTAATTTACATTTTACCATAAATAATATGTTAGAAATATCCGACAAGTAAAGCACTGGAACAAACAGAAAACAAGCCTCAACAATTCAATACATGTTTAGCTTACTATAAGATTTTACAGAAATGAGTTTCCTTTTCTTTTGTTTGAGTATGGAAAATAAAAATACTCTGCACACACCAAAATAGAAAAAAATTCTCTATCTAAAAAAATCTAAAAAAAAAAAATATAACAAATGTTTATTTAATCATTTAAATGACAAAATGTGGACTCCATTAAATCTAGAGACATCTCCAACCAGAGCTTCTTTTATGCATTGTCCCTGCAGTGTGTTGGTTTGATGGTGAATCTAGTTGTGAAACTTGATGATTTAGTCACACACTGGTTAATTTAAATTCAAGCGTTGCATGTTCTCCCTGTGTCTGTGTGGGTTCCATTTAGGTCATACAGCTTCTGTCCACCACCAGGAACACACAGCGCTGTTTGGTGAGCTAAACTGTCTGTAGGTGTGAATGTCAGAGAGAACGGATGTCTTTCTATGTAGCCCTGTGATGAACTGGTGACTTGGCTTCTCATACAAACATCGTCATTGTGGGTTACAGGTCGTACCAAAGGTTGGAATGGATGAATGGATGGATGAATGGATGGATTGATGGATGGATGGATGGATGGATGGATGGATGGATGGATGGATGGATGGATGGATGGATGGATGGATGGGTGGATGGATGGATGGATGGATGGATGGATGGATGGATGGATGGATGGATGGATGGATGGATGGATGGGTGGATGGATGGATGGATGGATGGATGGATGGATGGATGGATGGATGGATGGATGGATGGATGGATGGATGGATGGAGACTTAAAAAAGTTTAAGAGGTTAAGAAGAGATTTTTGACCAACCAGAAGGAGCCAACCCAGTTGGTTGCTTATCCATCTACCTTTGCATGGATCTGAAGAAATATGTCCATCACATATTCTCTTTGACAGAGGAGGTGTCTTATAATGTTGTCTTTTTGTCTGTGGTAGGATTTGACTCTATCAAAATGCTGGAAAGTGCGACATTTAACCCAAACTAAATTATTTTTAAACATCACAAAGGAGTACAAACTGTGTCTTCGTTAGTAGAGTCCATTCTGTTGGTGGGTGTTTTTATAACTCGGAGACCTGTGGTAAGTGGCGGTTATTTTATCTCTTGTTTTGGAAGAATTTCAGGATTTCAGTATTCTCACTGATGCAAGCTAAACTGTCTGTAGGTATATTGGTGATCTGCCCTACAGGGAGGAACATCCATCCATTAGCATTAGATTGTGAAAGAAAAAGTGAGGGAGTCATGTGACCATTCTGTGGAACCAGTTTCAGAGTTATGTAATGGCTACAGGGCTGCAGCATGACTGGATCCACCGACACGTGAAAGAACTACCTCAAAAACAATGACGTGACGATGCCAGTCTTCTTCGGTACATGTCATCTTTAACTTGACACACCGTGATGGAAGCTCTGAAGGTAAACAATGTGATCATTTGGCCTCTAAAAACAACGTAACCATTGTAATATATGAAATTAACCAAGCGTCTTGTCTGAGACTCACTATCGTGTCAGGTTGTGGGACGCACCTGAACGCTACATTATTCAACAATAGGGCAAATCAAGCCTCTCTACAAGGATGTTATCTCATTCATCTGCTGCTCTGCGCTTCCTCAAGTATTTGCTGGCATAATTAGTTGGCATAATCAACACTGTACTGCTTTGTGGTGATAACAGTGTTCTATAGCACACCTCTTTTTACACTGCTTCAGACTGAAAGGAGAGTAAAGGGAGCACTTCTCATTCAGCCTCTTGTTTCTGGACCAGAGACAATCAATACAGGCAACCAGATGATTCCTCTCTAGCTCTTCTACAAGGTTTCCAGTAAATTATCTAAATGTCATGCAAAATCAGACCTAAAATATCTGAGAATGAGGAGCAACTTAAGAACAATCAATGTGGTCATAGAAACGTAGCACCCAAGGCCATTTCTTTGGTGTCATCAGTGAATGGAGTCGCACAGTTCAGGGCGACAGGCCGTGAAGATGTATCGCAGAGTCGTCATTAACAGTTTGCACATTACATTTTTTTAACACATGTATAATATTTTCATCCTCTATATGTGTACTATCACAACCAACTCATAGTCCACACACCTCAAAAAAGAGAAACTAATATACAGGAGAAACACAGAGGAAATGGCATTTTGGCAAAATGATCTGTTCACATTATTTGAAGAAAACTTCAAATCAGTTGGGTCAGTCTAGAAATAAGCAGGTTGGGTTAAAAAAAAATAGGACATAGCTTCTTAGACAGGATGATGAATCTCATCTTTCTAAATCTAAGACTTGGAAGGATATTGTACTAACAACTATGATTGTAACTTGGCTAAAGTTAGCAGCAAACAAATTGGTTTCATGTCAGGCCTGCAGTGTTCTATTCAAAGACATGTTTTTGTTGTTCATTCCATAGCAAGGATGAAATCAGGTGTACCAGTTGGTTTGTGACATAATTTAAGATATGAAAGTTAAAAAATAGATATATATAACACAATACACCAGTGGTCAACGGGTATTATGTAGCCTGTGATAGATGGAGATCTCACATCACAGGACAAACACGTATGTGTGCGGGTGTGCATGTGTGTTCTCTGTTTTTGTCAGAACAGTTTTTCACTTGTCAGGCGTTTTCAATATGGAAATACAGGAATGTGATATTATAGGCCAGCAGCTCAATTATAACACAGGTATAGATTTGAGAGTCTTATCTTCATATGTACCGTACATCTAAACACGTGTGTTTAGGTGTATGGTAACGTCTATAATGAAAAACTGTTCTGACAAAAACAGAAAACACACATGCATGCACGCACGCACACACACACACGTCTGTTTTTCCTGTGATGTAAGATCTCCATGTATCACAGGCTACATAATGCCCGTTGACCACTGGTGTTCAGTTTTTTGTTTTTTTCTACTTTCATCTGTTAAATTATGTCACAAACCAACTGGTACACCTGATTTCATCCTTGCCCAAGTATCTTTGTGAAATTGCCAAGGTTAATTTGCACATAAGTTAAGTGCATAGTTAAATAGGGAAAGATCTTTTTTGACAAAGCAGCTCCAATAAGATGAAATGTAGTAAACAGTTCAAAGTAATTTCAGTTCAGTTTGGGATTTCTGCCTTGATGCTGCTCCCCGTCGTCTAAATTCATCAGGAGTTCATTTCTAACATGAAACAATCAAATGGAGGTGAGGACAAGACAAATGTCAGCCAGTATTTGATGACCTATGAGTCGTTAGCTGCTAATGCATCTTAACTATGTGCACATGTTGGATGGGAAGGATATTAGTGCATGTGCATATATTTCTGGAGATTTTGATCACTGCCTAATAAGTTTGAACTCCCACCATGTCCATTTGATTACTTGTTTATTGGTCTTTTGTTGTGTTTATGGGCAGAATTTAAAAAACAAAACTCATGAAAAACTTCCACAGAACTTGAAGGACGGACCACAGGCCCTTAAACAACACCGTTTAATGTCATTGTAGATCTAGATAAACACACAAACACGCACACACACACACATACACACACACACACGCACGCACACACACAACCCTAATTTTGATCAGCTAGCTTTCCATTCCTGCATGTGTTGAACCATGACTCAAGAACATCACACTGACATTTACTGTATATAAGACAAGAAATGCAGGGTGTGTTCCAACTGTGACACATTACAGTTAACATGGCTTCACTGTACTTATGGGATGTAAAGGTAAAACAGGGACAAACACCTTTCCACACTAGAACAAGTGTGGTAGTATTATAGATTATGTAAATTATATTTTTACCGTTTATTTGTGGGTCATAATGACTGACTTTCTGATGCAGCATTACATAAACCACATATAGACAAATGTTAAGGTAAATGCCAACATAATTACTGTACGCATATATTTTCCAAATTACATTTTTGTGGCTGGTATAATTGCTGCCTGTATGACTGTGAGTCAGTGTATGATGTGTGATGTACAGTTGTGTGCCAACTTTATACAGCACATTGAGTGGAATGTAACACACACATTTATCAAGAAGCAAAAACATATTCCCGATTCTGTAATTACTATTTGTGAATATTGTGTTTGCTGTCAGTGAATGTATCACTGCTACATTGATGACAAACTAAGTGCAAATGCATTAATTAACATTTGTCTATATAAGTCACATTTATGGTTGCAAAATAATTATATATTTGGAAAGTCTGAGAGACAAAAGATGAGAGGATGGATCCTCATGTAATGAACTCAAAGACCATTTAAGGCTGAGGTATCATTTATTTTCACACGTGTTTGAAGGAATTTTCAAACTTTGAAATGACCCTTTGACGTTCAATGTAGAAGATACCAAATATTAATGTTTATACAGCAATATCTGCCTAATGTTTGGCGTCACTGGCTATCGGTCAGAACACTCCAAGTAATGCTGACTGAATGAGTCTGTTGGAGTGAGGAAGGATTTAATTTTTTATATGCTGATTTTTAATTCTATGTTTAAGAGGAGGAATTTGTTATTTTGTCTTTCAAAACTTGCATATCCTGCTTTGAAATTCAGCCTCTTGGAATCAATTAAATGCCTCTGTGTAATAAATAAACCAGATATACTTTAAAAGGTCTCACTTCAATAATAGTTCCTGGGTGCTCGAAAATACTTGAGATTTTCATTACCCTTTTCCCAGTATTTTATCCTTTACTACATGTATTCCTATTAAAATTTGCAATTGTTTTTGGATTATTTTGTCAAACAAGTAGCTGAAACTTGGATTAAATAACTTTTTTAATGGAGAAATGAAAGATACGCTAGTCAACTATCCCACATCCCTTCAAGAAATAGAGATTAATTTGAAGGTAATCATAAGTGTGAAAATTGCTGTTATCTGCTCACTATTCCTTTGACTGCTAACGGCCTGTCTGGCTCTGAAGTCGTCCCGGTAATAAATATTCATATACCTTTCAGGGTCTTTGTTATGTTGACTACCTTCCATCAGTCTGATCTGTTGTGGCAACAGAAACACAAATGGAGAAAATAAATTAATAAAAAAAATCTAAGTAAATATATAAATAATAATGACAATGAGTGAACGGGGAAATTTGGAACATCAAAGGCTCCTCTATCTTTGCAGCATGTAAACAGTGCGTGCCTTCAGTAAGTGGAAAAGCCTTTTTTAATGATTCCATGGAAGATTGCCACATCGACAAGCATCCTGTAATAAATAAAATTAACAAACATTTCTGTAGGGTCTTTTCAAAGGGAAAGAGAGCCCAATGTTTTTTTTTCAGATAAGTGGTCTATACATCCCCTGCTCCTTCCTGATTAGTCTAATCCAGTGAGAAGTGCGTGCAGGGTTTTGATTGAGTCAGCCGTCGAGGACCCCGAGGGGAGCCCTCCTGATAAGTGCCTTTACCTTTCACCTCCAGAACCCCACGCACGTCGCTTCGCCGTATCCCACTCCTTCTAATCTCATTTGGCCCAGGAAGACATGCTCAGGCACAAGAAGCTACGATTAGCATCCTCTTTACCAAGGGATTCCATGGGCTTGGACTGCCAGTGCTGCCCTCAACCTGAGTCGCTGAAGGCACCAAATCAGCCAGGTAGTTCTGTATGTGTGTGTGGCGTGTGCTTATGCATCCACGTTACATGTAAGTGTGTGTGTGCTAAATACCTTGACCTCAGAAGGCCTTTTTTTGTCTACCTAAATTCTTTGCGCAATCATCTTAAATATTCTTGGATGTCAGTTCTTCCAAACTCCTTTATTTTAAATCAGGGTTGTAGCTGAGATCTTCAATTTCCCAGACAGTATCACACTCCACCAAAGGAGCCAAAAGCTTTATGACTCCCATCGTTTTAAAAAAAAATTACAAAAATTTAAGGTCTTATTTCCTCTTATATTATAGGGACAAAAGCAGCATATATAAATAGATTTATTTGGTCTAACAGTAACATTTTAAAGTATTTTTCTAAAATATTAAACTTATATTCACAGCCCTAAAAATGTTCCACATCAGTAATGCATGTTCAACCAAAGGATGTAGAGTCATTAATGCACTATTAAAACCCTGTGATCCACAGAAATACTCCCCAGGGCCATGACCTCCATGTTCTCAATGATAGCTCCGGCTGCACAATGGATCAACTTCAAGTCACATTAGACTGGCTGGCAGTTAAACAGTTAACACGGTGATGACTGCTGCCGCCCTACCTGGAGGAATCCACTCAAGTTTGAGTTTCATTTTAAATATGATGCCATCATTTTCATTATTTCTGTTGAGCGTCCCCACACCAACACACTGTATTGAATTTTTCTCCAATCAATCACTTATTATGCTTAAAGATACTGATTAAATAGAGAGCCATGATCAGTGGAAATTCAGGAAGCATCACAATGATATTAGCATTATTGGACTTCTTAATGTAATGTTTAAGGATCCACTAATCACCCCACTTTGTTTAAGAAAATCATAAATGTTTGAAATTAAAAGCAAGAAGAAATACTTTTAGAGAAAAAAAAATGTCACCCCTTATGATGCAACATGTAGTCTTTAGGTATACCATCTCCATTCATTTGAGCCCCTTGTTTATTTCATAGCACCTACAACGACCACTGTGAATTGTACCATAAGTCTAACCTTTTTCTGTTAGCGCTTTTGTTAAATGCCCATTTATCTTGAAAATATGAAAATACTAGTGTATGCAAATTAAATGTGTGAAGGTCTGCAGAATGAATCACAAAGCAAATATTGAAGTCCAACTTATTACAGTTGTATGAATTCAACTAAAAGTTGGACAGTAAATTATTTTCAAGAATCGTTGACTTCAGTGATTTTAGATACCTCATATCTGAGGTGAGCAAGGTGAATACTTCTGAAATCAAAGCAGAAGTCTTATTTATGCAAAGCATAATAATTTATAACTCAAGAAGGATCTGAAGTATTCATGACCAAGACAGCAACAAAAAACATATTCATTCCCATGATTTGATGTACGGAAAGTTTATGCCGCATGCAAATTAAGGGAGCGCAACACAATAACTCAAAAGTAACTGCATTAAAAACACACACAAATGCATGTGTGAGTCGTCTCACACACCAACACGCAATGCAAATTATGACACACATTTTAATTTATAGAAGGTGTTTGAGCTGGGAGGACGTGCATAATAATAAAAATACATGAGAAAATCCAGCAGACTGATAAGTGGCCTCTGTGTGTGGTCATAGTGGAGGAGTGTGATCACAAGCTTAGCAGCTCTGAATCAGCAGCTTCTGACACCCAAATTAATTTATGAGACTATAAGCAAACAGTAGGGATGCACTGTGAGCCAGCCAGCCTCCTATTACAGCAAAAATGTTCATCTTTACTGAGAATGTGGAGCACAAGATATCAAGATGGGGGCCTGAACCATTCTAGGGGGTCAGAAAAATTTGGATCGGTCCCAAGATAATGTGGGCTAGAAGTGGAAAAAACTTTTTATGCTTCACAAAATCATTAAGTTTTTCTATAACTTTAATTCAATCATATCAAATAATTTCTTTTGCAAAAGTTGATGTGCAAATCAGTCAGGAGTAACTGGCCAAACTCATTGACATTTGCAGCAGGAGGCCAACAAATGGTGGTTAGTCTGATTAGAGATGAGATAAAATGATTGGAGCTCGTGTGTGTGAGAGGCAAAGGTTTTTCTAATTTAATCAATAACTGATTTCGGGGGAAAAAAAATACAAATAAATATAAATAAAAGCATCATAGATGTAAGATGAGTAATAGAACACTACTGTGTTCTCTCAGAGCAAATAGTTTTGAGGCCTGAAAGCTGCAGTGAAGTTGTCACTTTAACTGTAATGAGGTTTAGAATGAATGACAGGATCATTTAATATCATCAGACTTTTTAGAGTTACAAACAAATGCAGTGTTAACTTTATAACTTTATCCGGTGCAGAAAACGAGCCGGATGCAGGACGTGTGCCGAACGGATCGCGTCCTGCCGACGCTCTCCTCATCGGGTCCCGATGAGGTCCACAGAACTGACCCTACGGGCCCATGTGCGTTGGGGCGTCCACGCCGGATAAATAAGAAAAGACGTGCACTGTCTTCATGTGTCGGGAGGAATAAAGTCTTGGTGTGAATCACTTTCCCGTGTGGCACAGCACATTAAACAGCCGTGGCATGATTCTCTTTCTCTCAGCTCATCCGTTCCCTTTCTTCTTTATCAGCTCGTTCACGATTTCATTTCTTTCAAATGAGAATTCAGGGACCCCAAATTCAAGCCCCGCGCCTTCAAACAACACAACTGTACGGTTTTACTTTTCCTCCCGTCAAAATGGTATCCCTGATTCAATTTTAGATAGACTAGGATTTAGCCAGTGATGATTTTTTTTTTTTTTGGTCTTTCGGAGACAATATTTAATATGCTGAATGAGATTAGTTTCCTCACACGCGCACACACACAAAATAATTTCTGAATATATATTTGTGTCAAATCTCGCTTTGATACTCGCCAGGCTGAACGTATCTTTGATAAGCGAGCCTGTATTTAACATTGAATCGTTTCTTTCCCGACTACAATGTCATCAGCGGCAGCGTCATCAGCCTCAATCGTATTTATTTCTTAACCTCTCCTCTAGGGGATTTTTCCCCTTTTGATTTAGGAAATTAGTACGCCTTAATACAAAACCACATTCTCAACAGCCACTTATTAAACTCAATTTACTGGAGATGATTTCAGGGTAACATTAAAAGACAATAATGTAAATGACCCATGGCTTTTAATTAAAAGAAAAAAAAAACCTTGCCCCTCCTCCTTTATTTCTCTTTCATCCGTTATACAATTTTTTGGACTTTAATAGTTGTGGAGGGAAAGTAAAACAGCCAGCTTCGCTCGGCATCCCCCTCCTCGTTGACTTTTATCACCAAATGAAGCATATAAATGACCTGAAAGCGCTGGCTGTCGCGTTAAATTAAATAAAATAAAGAACAATTATCCTCTCCTTTTTCTGTGATCTCGCGCTGAAAAGGAGTCCCGGAGAGATAAGGCAGATTGAATTCTCTCTGTTGTGCTCCAATAAAAACGTCAAAAGGGGAGGAGGGGGAGGAAAAGAGAGATTTAAAACCAACCCTATAATTTCGAATCATAATTTCCCTCCCATTATACCTCTCAGATGCCGTTTATCGTTAAGGTTATTTATTTCAGGGCGTTGTAACCGCACTCAATTTCCACGACTTAAATTGTATAATTACAGGTAGCGACTGAATCGCGTCCTGAAAATCTTGAAACAGCTTTAATAAAATATAGAATATGTAAAAGAAAATTCCTGCAGTTATTTGAAACAACAGAAAGCCTCATTTATTGATGGGGGAAATATCTGCTGTTACTCCTGGAAGTAATTAGAATTTTTCTCATTTCAAACTTGAATTAGGATGCTTTGGGGGTTTGATGTAAAACTTCACATTCGGTTCACTGAAGTATCACCCTAATTTACAGCTCCAGATAAGGACTAAGTCTGTCATAAAAATCTCCCCTCTTCCTCCCCCCTTCCCTCCCTTCCTCCCAGGATTGAATTGCACCTTGGGCAATAGTGCAGAATCGTGAATCTAAACTTCTCTCGGCATATGTTCCTGGCAGATAAGTAAACAATTTGGATGTGTAATTATTTTTTTAATTAATACAGTAGTCTAATATGAGGTATAGGCTTCACACCGCGATCCATAAATCCTCCTCTCCATTCAGAATGGAGGAGAATCCCAAATTCAAATCATTAAATGCTTGTATATTTCCTTGTGTTCGTTTTTTCTGATTGTCTCAGCGACAGCAGAGGCGATAAATCACAGGTTTATACAGGTTTAAACACGAGTTCACGATAACAGACTGAAGCGGGGTTTGGATTATTTTTGGAAGAAATACGCAGTGGTTAAACAAGCGCTAATGAGCTGCTTTTCAGTCAGTAAGAAAAATAAAAGCACTCCACGTTCAGTTTGTTCCATGAGTTTAACCTATAATTAGGGGAGTCCTCTCCTTGATGTGCTTTATGCAGTCAAACGGGTCTCTGATTCCCTCCAGGGAAGAGTCTCCTGCTGTCAAACATCAGAGGATCAACCGGTTCATCCCGGTGTCACAAAAACACCTCCACCGCCGAACCGCTGAGCGTCTCAGACCTGTTCCCACAGAAGCTCGCAGTGGAGCCCAATGAGGAGACAATTAAGCCCTGTTGAGGAAATGATCAGTTTCTGACACCTTCTAAACACACACAGGAGACCTAATTGATCTGATTGATTCTGACGCACAAGGCGACTTTGTTGACGCACGGTTTAGCCAATCAACAGCAGGGTATCGATTAGTTTGGGATCAAGTTGAGTCGAACTTTAAAATATATATATTTTTAAATTCACTCACTTTTATTATTATTATTATTATTATTATTATTATTATTATTATTATTATTATTATTATTATTATTGCTGCAAGTTTTATATTTAAATTAATATTCCAACAGGTTTTACTCAACCTCACAAAGCTTGCAGGTTATTTCACTATCTTTGTTACTTCAAGCACCCAATAACCTCCAAATACAGAAAATTGATAGCGTTGAAGACAGATTGTCTTTATTGGAATTGCCTTTGTTCATCCATTGAACAAAGAGCAGGAGGTATCAACCTTCTAGATACATTATCATTTCCATAACATGACAAATTTTAATTACCATCTCAAATGATAATACACATATACCTCCTTGAATTGAAATAGAAGTTATCCTTAAAACAACAAAAAACGGGAAAAATAACGCGTGTGACTATATCAGCACTGAATCACAGGAAAAATGTCAAATAAAACATTTGGATGTAAATTATTTTTTTCTTTTCGTCGTCTTAAATAGACCGTCTAGTTTTATGTGCCAGTTTTTGATAAATATAAACAATATGACCCGTATATAATCCAGCCTATAGGTCCTGATTTTGACCTTATCAGTACATCATAAATTTACGAGTGCCAAAATGTAGATACTAGGCCTATACAGGTGATAGGAACGCTAATTGTGCAAGCCAATTTTAAAGTAAAAGAGGAACCTAACACAAATCAGTATTTCAGCATCGAAATGTACACAATAAATAAAGTTAAAGGCCTCCTTTTCTGGCTGCCATAAAAGTTATAACATTTACATTTCTTACAGTTCACAGGGCACCGTCCCTTACATCACATCCCAGCTCCTTTGCTCCAGTCTGGAACTTGATGGATCTCTGGAAAGTTTTTTTTTTTTTTCTTTTGTTGGAAGTCCAAGGCAGATTGATACTGTTCATGCCTTACAGTGGGACGCGTTGTCCATAATATATTTACATGCATTTCAGTATTCAAGTGAATAAAAAAGAAAATAGTCTTGAGGGTTACATGGCAGCGGCATGTGCGGATGAGTATGGGTCTATCCCAGTCTTGGTCATACCTGGAAAAAGTATGTAGGCTACTGGGGGCTGTAAACTTGACGCTGACCAGGCTGTGCAGTTACATGGGACGACATAGCCCGGGTTTGTGGGCGACGGGTGGGTGTGGGTGTGCTGACTGGGGCACCCAAGGGTGCCGAACGCGCCGTTCTGGTATCCCAAAGAGGACGCGTACGGCAAAGTGCTGGCGCTCAACGTGTGGGGCATCTCCGTCATCTTCTGGATGGCGCTAGAGCTGAACTGACTCGGGTCGAGGAAGGAGTAAGGAGCGGACGTCGGCGGCAGAAACGCTCTGGCTTTCTCCGAGGGGCCCAAAAGAGAGTCCGCGGCGGACACGGGAAGTCCCTTCAAGTGGTCGGTGTCTCCGAGGTAAGGCAAAGGGAAAACGTACCTGTCCTTCTTGAGCAGGTTTTTGGGCTTGCGCCTGGGTCGGTACTTGTAGTCGGGATGCTCCTTCATATGCTGAGCCCTCAGCCGCTTGGCCTCGTCTATGTAAGGTCTCTTCTCAGACTCGGACAGCAGTTTCCACTCGGCTCCCAGTCTTTTGCTGATCTCTGAGTTGTGCATTTTGGGATTCTCCTGTGCCATTTTCCTCCTCTGCCCCCTGGACCAAACCATGAACGCGTTCATGGGTCTCTTGATGTGATCGGCGGGCTTTGACATCTTTAAAAAAATGGGTGTTTTATTCCCAGTGTTAATGTCGAGGGAAAAGTTCTTATCGCGCGGAGGGGAAATTATTCACCTGTCCAGATGACCAGTACCAGTCATACCACGTCTATTAGTGCGTAAAACAGCAAAAAAAAAAAATAAAAAAATAGAACGAAATAAAAATCCAGAGCCCGATCTTCTTTCCCGAGTTAAAACACTGATGCGCGTTCGTTCAAGTCCAGTTACAACTCTCTGTCAGACCTGGCAATACAGGAAAAACACAAGAAAGACGTACACACGTAAAAAAAAAAATCCTCAAAGGTGAAAGCAGTGTTCCGCAGTCAGTTTGCAGGAGTCGTAAAAGTGCAATTTCTCCTGCGATACACTCCTCTCTCTCTCTCTATCTCTGAGGTTTGTCGTCAAGCACCTGGCTTGGAAATGAACGGAAGAGCGTGAATACGAGCCAAAAGCGGTGAAGTTCAAAGGCTGGGCTGGTTTGGTTTCTGCACGCAATCTGACATAATCTGCAGGGCGTTCACTCACCAACCTGAGCGCCCAATCAGCACCAAGACCGGCTATTCTAATACCTTCAGCAAAAATATATGTACATTACAACATAAACAAAGAGCGGCGGTGGTAGAAATAATAAGGAACGAGGGCTGTGTGTGTGTGTGCGTGTGTGTGTGTGTGTGTGTGTGTGTGTGTGTGTGTGTGTGTGTGTGTGTGTGTGTTTGTGTGTGTGTTTGTGTGCGTACGTGTGCGAGGATGTGTGCGCAAGGGGGTAATACTCAGGATCCCTCCCTGATTCCATTTAATGTAATGAATCCCAACAAACATGGACCTTCAACCTCTTTTCCATTCAAACCTGACTTCCATCCAGTGAAGCGACTCCACCGAGCAACCGCTTAATGCCAGGATGCGTGTGGAAACATCGGCAGCTCCAGGTTTACATTTAATCTGACATGAAGTGTTTTTTGTTTTTTTTTGCACCTTAATTTCAAGTGAGACATTTAACAATAATAATAATAATAATAATAATAATAATAATAATAATAATAATAATAATAATAATAATAATAATAATAATAATAATAATAATAATAATAATAATAATAATAATAAAAGCAGCCCATGAACACCTGCTTCTGTCTTGCTCGTGGACACTTCAGCAGGTGCTGAGCTCGTTTCTTCCTGCCGCAGACCGGTCACAACAACCTCACCGTGAAACCAATCTGCTGCAGGGTGAAAACATGTCAAATTAGGTGCATGTTTTCCAAACACGTTGTTCCCAAGGATGTCACGATTACAAGCATCAAGCAGCATTTCCTGTACAATGGAGGCCCGCCAAACAAACACGTGTGCGCACTGAGCCCAAGCGCGGATATTGAACGTATGGAAAACTCCAGCGTGTACTGACAGAATGACAAACACCGAGAATATATCACAACAAGTGTAAACGTTTAGAAGACCATCATTGTGAGCCTATAATTGTTGCATTAGCCTACATCAATTCGACAGTGTGGTTTTAAGGAGGCACAGAGTGATCGTTTTCAAATGCAAATTTCAATGAGGACCGCTAATAGCCCTCGGGCTAATGTGCTTGATATATGATTCCTTCAGCTGTGATTATTAAAGCAAACGCGCACAGATGATTTTTTTCACACACGTCTAAATACTGTGATTGGGGGCGCAGTCTCAATAGAGTCAGCTCTACTCAGTTCCACCGCTAAATGGGCCCATATTTATTCATCTACTGTATCTGTCTATTCATTTTTAATAGAATGAAGTAATGAATAATGTGATATGAATATATGTATGTATATATCTATATATATATGGATATATATACACATATATCTATATATCTATCTATATATTACAGATGTAATTTTAATTTAATTTAATACACTGTTATAATCCCCGAAGGGAAATTAAGAACATATAACAGATATATAGATATATAGATATAGATATATAAATGCATATATTCATATCACATTATTCATTACTTCATTCATATATATATATATATATATATATATATATATATATATATATATATATATATATATATATATATATATATATATATATATATATATATATATATATATATATATGTGGCTCTTTCCATATATATATGACTGAATGACACAAGTATATACGTATTTTAATAAACAACCTTACAATAAAAATTTGATAGAACTTCGATGAAGTTTTGATTTTTATTTTAGCATTAAGTTCATACCTGAATGTCTTGGTGTTTGTATCAGAGACTGTTTAACATTTTTCTGTCTCAGATGTTCCCATATTTCACCCACACCAGTGCGTCCGGCTCCCCCTCTCTCTCCGCTCTCCGTCTCCCCGTGCACGCATGCGTCAAACGGTGCTGTAACAAGAACATTTCCATCACATATTTCCTTACAAAGCCTGAAATGATCGTATAAATGTTCTTTTGGGGAGAAAATTCCTCCTAACCCTCGCTTGCAGCACACTGTGGCCAACAGCTGTGGACGCCCCCAGCTTTTTTTTTTTTTCAGCTGAGCCGACCGGATGGCTGCAAATCGAGACAGCTCGAATCCTCCCAATCGACAGTTATGATGTTCATCAGCAACCGTGAGGTATTATGCTGCATGTTCGGACTGTATATTTCATCGCATTTGAAGTTTAAATTGTGTTTTGCTATCTTTTACTGAACAGCGTATGCAATTTGACATGTAGCGTTTAGCCCACACCAGCTTATAGCTTCATTTGAGATCAATGAATCAGATAAGGAGAAATTATTTTAGGGGCTGAGCCTCCCACTCACGGGGGGGACGTCAACTATGTTTCTTATTCAAAATCGAATTGTCTAATAAATGGACGCCTGAAAGTTCCCTCGACAATTTAACGGGATAATGAGAAATGCAATCGGTTTTAATTTGTCAAGGATTGAGATAATTTCCTTTCCATCGACAGATTGTCTTCACTTTTCTCTACTGTAAACGTTACATTATGAAGTCCATTTAAAACCCAATGAGGGGATTTATAATTAAAATAGCTCTGGTTTTATACCTGGCTGTTTAACAATGCCTCTCCTCCGAAGTTTTGTGATTTTATTGTCATCCGGAAAAGTGAAGAATTAAAATAAAAGTAATCAAACTACAGTTATATATTTATTATATATATAATTAATACTTGATTGTCTTGGTTTAGAGGGAATAGCAGACATTAATCACTACTAAATAATTTAGAAAAAAAAGCGCCTGGTCAAAGTTCATTTCAACTAATTATAACTCACAATTACAATCATAAACACACACACTAGTGATTATCTAAGAAAACATCTCCATCCATCTCGCCTTCAAAGTGCGTGGATGCGGCCTGACACCCACGCAGAGCCTGTTAGCGGACTTGGGCTCCCGTGGCGCGCTGAGGTAAGCTTCGCCACCGTAACTGTCCATGGTGCTGAGGCGGTAAGAGGTTTTCTCCACTGCACACTTGCGTCCTCCCTCCAAAACTCTTAAAAGCTGGGCTTGACATTTCAATGCCTTTTATTGTATTTCCATCCTATTTTGTGATGGCATCCTGCAAAAATAAAATATTGAAAAATGAGACAACTGTCACAGCCCAAGTTTACTTTTTTTTTTTTTTTTTTACCCCCAGCATGTTTTAAAGCTGAGACCTAATTTTATTGTGGGGGAACTGCTGTTAAAACATATTTAGAACCAGTGTTATAAATACATTTATGTTGTCAAGGTATGTCTGTCCCTTCTGATGGATGGATAGATAGATAGATAGATAGATAGATAGATAGATAGATAGATAGATAGATAGATAGATAGATAGATAGATAGATAGATAGATAGATAGATAGATAGATAGATGGATGGATGGATGGATGGATGGATGGATGGATGGATGGATGGATGGATGGATGGATGGATGGATGGATGGATGGATGGATGGATGGATGGATGGATGGATGGATGGATGGATGGATGGATGGATGGATGGATGGATGAATGGATGGATGGATGGATGGATGGATGGAAGGATGGATGGATGGAAACTCAGACAGTGTTAACTTGGTTCATACATTCCCTGCGGTTGTTTTATATATGTTATATAAAGGGTTCTTTATTCTATTGCAGAATTTCAAGCTTTAATCTGTTGCCTTTCAATGGAAGCATTTAACAATATGATTCATAACACTTACAGTCACATTAAAACTATACTATTATATTTTGTTCTCAGTTGAGACCATTTTACCATTTTATTCCTGGAATACATTTGAATGCTTCATATTCATTCATGTCTGCGGTATTATACACATAATTACTTCACAGATACAGCAATAATTCTAAAATCAAGCATATTATCTGCTCACAAGCACCATTCATTGACACTGAGAGGCAATCAAAACATGGAGCCAACATGAAGCACATGTTATAGAAAATATACTGTATATCATATCATTGTGGTGATAATTTCTCAGTAAAGAAGTAAAATCAGTCTTGAATGGAATCTTTTGAAATGACTACACTTAAGCTACTCTAGCTTTTATTGTGCTACAGTGGATAGGACAGAGCAGAGCAGGAAAAAAATAACAAAGGTTCAAGGCATCAGGTAATAATGAAAGGATAGGGCCAATACTTCAAAGACTACGAGGTCCACATCACACAATTATACAATACAATTAGGATTAAAGGGCCAAAAGAGATAACAGGAGATAGGGATAAATTATCACAAAAGGAAATATGTGGCTCTCTCCTGACCTTCATTAAGAAGGAAAAAAACTCATTTGGTGCTGCAGAGGGATTGGAGCCTTGAACATGAGACTGTGACGCATTAGATAAGATAGAAAAATGAGAATCTGAACTATTAGGAGTGTTAAATATTATTTTAGCATAAAACCACACAATAAATACTGAACAAAAACATGTAGTTTTTGTTATAATAATAATATCTTTTAATTCTTTTCATAGAGCTGGACTAAATTCAGAAAATGTAGTTCAGTGCAACACATTTACTGTTTATTGGGGCTACCTAAAAAATCAAGAAAAATATATTTCACAAACTTTAAGACTCCTAATTTGAATTATGAATAGTAATCAAGCTTTAATATTGTTTTACAGAACACTCAACCAAAACTATGAAAGCAAAGAGAAACTGCTATATAACATATACAGGGAGGGGCTGTAACTTTATTCTCAGTCATTACTCTGCTGTAATATATCAGCACCGATGTTAATCATAAGCATGCACTTTCTGTGTCCTCTCTATTCAAGTAACAGCTATTGAAGTATAAAGACACATCCGTTAGTCTACAATGTTGAGATTAAAAAAAAGTTCTCCTTGACTCTTATGCCTTGTATCCACAGTATTTGTCACAAAAAAACATAAACTTGTTCAAGTTGAACATGTCAGATGGGTAAGATAATCTTCTCCCTGTTGAAGAAATAAAACTTGATTATGAGATACTAAAAAAGAAGATCCAGTTTTGCATCATCCAATAGTTTTTGAAACTTACTATTTTTTTCTGCTAGAAAAAGGCTAAACTGCCAAAGCTGATGATATCATGAGAGTATGTGCAGTTGATATTTGATTGTTCTGTGGTGCTCCAACGGTTAAATATATCTGTTAGTGATACAGGGGCCTTTACTGTTTTCTGTAAAAGCTGGATTCAAGGATTAGACAGGCTTCCATGTTTCCTCCGTCTCTGTAACAGCACCTGAAAACAGTCTAAAGATAAATGCAGGTTACGTTAACATAGGGACCATGAAAAGAGGGGCTTCTAAACCAGGTCTTTTAATTTTGTTTTGTTCTAATACATTCTTTCATAGCTTCAGTAGCTCGTCTGTTCTAATGAGCAGTTAGTCCAGCAGAGGAACTCATTTTATCCTATTTGTTTCAAAGCTAAAAGTTCACACAGAATCACCTTAAACCAGAGGTCTGTCGTCAACCCGAGCTCAGTCCACTAGTCTATCCTCCATTTGTCCAGATTAAAAAGGAGCAGGCAAAGCAGACAATCTTGTCTCAAAGGTAGTTTAGCAGGTTCCAGTTTTTCCAGATATTTCTGGTAGAACTGATATATCTGTTTTATATTAGTTTTACCAGATATAAAACATAGGAGGCATGTGGTTCGTTGAAACCATATGCCTCCTTCTTCATCTGTGTTTCTCTCACGGTTAACACGAGATTATACAATAACCAGAGAACAAAACAGATTGAGCTGCAGGATAAAAACTGGTGTTGCCATGGGACAATCTTCCACTAATTGTCGTCTTCTTCATATCTTCTAGGTTTTTCCCAAAATGGAACTCTCCTACTTTATGCTTTGAAGGTACCATCCAGGAATCAACCATTAGCAGGATTCAACTCTTGGATTAAATGAATTCTTCCATCATTCTTGCTTAACAACCTCCTCTCTTCTCATGCCAGGAGAAAATAGTGGACAACAACCTCTTACCCATCATGCTCTGGAGAACAACAGCTAACCCATCGTTTCCACAATAGCTGCATCACTACTTTTCACAGGTCACAAAATACTTCCTGATATAGTTTAGTTGAATCCTTCTCTCTGAGGCTACACATAGTCAAAACCTGACTCAGTATTTCACAGATACTAATTTTTTAATGTGAAAAATGCAGAACAACCATATTATCATCGCCATCTTGTTGCTGTAGTTTAGTTTTCATAGATCTACATCTAAAAAATTACTGTATTTAATGTATATGGAAAACTGTATTTTTCTAAATGTATAAATGCGCTGCATACTGATACGTTTTGTCTGTTTTTATGTCTGTTTAATCACCTGTGCACAATGTTCAAAGGTCTATACAGCATAAAGGTAAGAACCAGACTAATACTTCCACCGAGACTCCACTGCAAGCCGATTGGTTCTTCTTTGTAACAACAAAACAAGCAAAAAAAAAAAAAAAACCCAAAAAAAACCAAAGTAAATAATAACACTTTTACAAAATAACCAATGTTAAGAGGCTACTTCAAAAGATAAAGATCCAACAGTTCAAAGTTCCATCAGATTGTGTTTCTTTAAAATATAATAGAAGGCCTTACTAAAAACTGAAGCACAGCCGGTAAAGGCAAATATTTTTTTCATTTTTTTCAGGTCACCTCATGCACTAGAACTTTAAAATCAGTCCCAGCTTTACCTGAGTAAAGAGTGGAGGAATATCAGAATGTGCAGCATTCAGAATAATGCAACCTATAATAATACAACTAGAAAGACGAGAGAAGGCATGGATTATAAATTCATCATCACTCAGTGACAAAAGAGATCAGAACTCAGGTTGTTTCATGTTATTTATTTTATTTATCCATTTTATTTATCTGGGAGTATGCTGGTATTCATGATAAAAACCAACTCGTGTCAAGATGCAGAAACAATGATGTTCAGTCAGAATCATCACTAAATCATGGATCATCCACTATCGTATTCAAGATAGTTTAGGAATTTAATAAAAAGGTTGTTGTCAGATAGGAAGACAGGAACCAATACAAAATTATAACATTTAAGAAGAATTTAAAGGCTAATGCAATAATATATAGTAGAATTACAATAATGCAAGTGAACAAATTAGAAAGGATTGTTGCAATTAAACTCTGATTCCTGCTTTTAATGCAGAAAAAACCTATAGTCAGGGAGAGAAACCTAAGTGAAGATTTTGCTCACTCATTACTTCCCATTATAGCCTTGAGCTATATCTCATCAGCTAACACAATTTGTCTGTTGAAGGGCATGCCCAGCATAGACACCCAGGCTCCGCTGGTCCTTTTTAATTATTGGAAAAATATCTCTTGATAAATAAGAAAAAAAAAAAAAAAAAAAACATACCACGGTGAAATATAATGTATCGATTAATTGGATTTGCTGGTTATATTACTGTGTGGACACCCAGAGGTAAATGTGGCATTTACTGGCAAATCACAAACTGGTGATCAATGTTCCCATGAACCTGTAAAGGGAGCTGTAAAGCACAGTCAAGTAAAAAATGAAAAGATTGAAATACATCTGGACAGGTCAATAATCCCAAAAGAACCTAATCAAACATAGAGACATATGCACCAATATTTTAACACCATGAATAAATTTCCTGTTTTTAAATCTCTCATCATAAGGCTACTGCTGTGTGAGACTTAAACCTCCAAGATATGAATTCAAACCCAAGATGAAAATCAATACATAGTGTGCTACTCTTGAATGTCTAAGAATCACACATATCAATCAACCCCCACTTGGTTTTTTTCTTGTTTTTTTCTGTATATTTTCTTTGCAGAATGTTCATCTAGAACTATGGAGGTCGGTAACCTTTATAGGAAGTAGTGACGGGCTTCAGGCCTGGTAGAACCCACAGCAGACAACTCATGAGAAAGAATGACACACAGACGGTAAAGAACGTAGAAGCCTTTGAAGCCAGACACACTGATGGAAAGAGAAAAATACTATTCTACAAATCTGTATCAGGGAATGATTAATTAATTTTTGTTGAATGATCTGTTCGAGGCTTGTGAGATATCAGTTCCATTTCTTTTACAGAAGATCTCATGAGATCACGAGTTCAAAAGAACAGTTCAATTTAGAGCTCCCATTGGAAATGGTCCCAGAAAGTCTTACGCTGGGCTTTGAAGTGTTTTAACTGTCATAATCTCGCTGTTCAGAGATGGGAAAAACAAATTTTCTTAATATTTCCGTTAGAAGTGCTCTTCAAAAACCACAACAGACATATCAGGGCAAAACTTTTATTTCTGTTTGTCAGATAGACCCACAGTAGTTTGAAAAAATGTCTTAGTATGTTAAAAACTATAACTTTCTAAACTGACCTTTATCCTGAAAGATTAAGATGTTAATTGCTACCATTTAGTCTGTGGAGCCTGACCTCCATCATAGTATAACTGGAAGGTGACTCGCTGTCCAACGACCAAAAGCTCTGCTCCGGACCCGGCAGGTCATTTATTAGCGAGGGGCAAGACTGATTTCCTGTCACGAGCAATTGTTCCACATTTTTAACACGCAGCAGTTACCTCGCTGGCGTTGTGACCCACCGTTTGCTCTGTAATAGGTGTCACTTTTAGGCATTCACAGGTGGATCAAACTGTTTATTCATAAGCAAACCAAACTTGAAAAGCGGATATAACCCCGACTCAGAACTCCAGAGGGGTGGACTAAGATTGAAATTGGTCTGACTCTCGCTCTTGAATTGAAGGTCCATTGTATTTTGTCAAACAAAAGGTTTTTATCAGAGGCTCTTAATGTAACCCCCTCCCTCACTCTCATGGCCACCAACTCGTTCTTCTCTTCCTCTCTTTTCTCATTCATTTATTCCACTGTGTGTGGAAATAGGCTGGGCAACAATTAATTTCAGAATGAATTCAGGCAGGATCTATTACCCCTCTCTGCCTCTATTGCTCTAATGGAAATCTATTTCACTTCTCTTTTGTGTCCAATATAATTTAATGCCCATTTTATTAATGGCCTGAAATAATTACGGAAGGCTTTTGTGATTCTTGAGTATGTTTCATTTAATTGTGTAATAAATGTCTAATCAGAGCTCCCATCTCAAGCCATTATGGCATTAAAATTAACAATTATGCCACAAATGTCTTGGTGAATGCGTTGGGGTCTATAGAAATCATTGCTGATAACAAGACACATATAAATCATTCATGAGAATTTTTTCAGAGAAAAGCAAAGTGAGAGATAGGAGGATGGGAGGGAGAAAAAAGAAGTGGGGGAAGAAAAGAGAAGAAGAAAGAGGCTGAGTTTTCTTTATTCCATTCAAAAACCAGGGATGGCCAAAAGATAGGGCATTTTAAAACTGTGTCACCCTCTCCAGTTCTTTTCTTCCCCTGTCTCTCTCTATCTCCCTTTAATTTGCCTTCTTCTTTATTTTTGAAGTGACAGATTTCACTTTGGGAATTCATTAACCGTTAACTTGGCCGATAAAATATCTATCAGCCCTTCTGCCCGGTTCCTTTACTAAGCTGCGTGGCGCCCCGGTTCAACGTTGTGGGTGACCAAAGGCAATTAAAGAGTCTTCACACTCTCTCACCATCCCAGTGTCACGTGCTCAGTGAAAAGAGGAAGGCTGCTCAACGTACCAGCAAGAACTGTTTTCTTAGTAGTAGAGTATACAAATTTCATGGTATGGGGGAACTCCATCTGCCAGTGAAGACTCCTGTCAGTTCCTCAAGGTCATTTCCAAGCTCATATACGACAATTGGATTTGGGGAATCAATTTTAATAGCATAGTGTTTAGTTTTGTTCATTTTTCTTTATTCTCTAAGACCATGATGCTAAAAAGGACCTTCGGACCAATGCATTGTACCCTCGATGTAACCAGATTCCCTCCAGCAAGGAGTCAAGAAATCAAGGAGGTGAGGGTGGTGGAGACGAGGTTTCATCTTAATGAGAGGGTTGCTTTTATTCTCAATCAAACACCATTTTTTTGGATCAACAACACTGAATGAGGTGGTTCATAGCGTAAATCTGGGACACAAGCATGAACAGGGTGCAGTCTTCATTAGTGCTACAAAACAACATCTGCACACTTACACTCAATTTCTGATACCCAAATGATTCTTGAATCACTTTATTGATATTTTCCTGATATTTTCCAAACAGTCTATAAAATTTTGTGGGCGTGGTTAATTTTTGTTGAACCCAACTTGTATTAAATCTTCCAAGACATAACACATCAACTGAATCAGTAACAGCAGCAATAATGAATGAAGTCCAACCGCAAAGGAAACAGGACAGTCCTACTGCTTGTTTTTGATCAACAATTTGTTTATAATCTTTTCCCACCTATATATATAAAAAATATTTAATATAGTAACTATGATGAACTATAAATTCTCAAGGTTCTGTAATAAATCAGGGCCAACTTTACGGCCCGCATCATTACAGGGAATAGTTTAATCCAGCCGTGTTTCCTAGTAACACACATGAACGATAAAGGAGAAAGTGGAAAATCAATTTTTGATCAAAAATCATGTTGTTTTCATTGTCTTATGTCAGCATTTATTATTCTATTTTTTTTTTATTATTCTGATTCCACATTTCATTACAGTACAGTAATTGTATAGCTTGCATTTGTAGATAACCAAATTGTCCAATATAGCTAAATATAGCTTTGAAGGGTTAATTATGCTAACAATGTCAATATTAAAGGTATTCCAACACAAAATTAAGCTACCGATATCATTAATGACCAAAGGTGGATACGACTGATTCGTCAATGCAACATGAAAAATGAACAATTACTGTAATGATGTGGACCTTTTTTCTGTGGTGACCCTTTGGAATTAAATTGATGAATGTATTTTTTATCTTATGAAAGTCACAGTGTTCAAAAATCAAGCAACCTTGGTAAAACCAAAAGCTTTGCTTTGCATTATAATCAGTTGAATTGTTTGATTAAATATCTCAAACAAGTGTCAAGTTCAAGTAGATTTTAATATTTACGTATTCACATTTTTGAAATGTCACTGAGACGAGCAATCTGCCCCAAGAGCTTTGTTAAAAATACAGTAGAAGAGTTCTTTGGCCATTTACAGCAGCAGCTTGTTTTGGTTGATGTGTTGATCATGAGGACAGCTGCTTATGTGCGGTGGGTGGAGAGCATCCTCACCACCAGCATCACTGTGTGGCACGGCAGCTGCTCTGCAGCAGACAGGAAAACGCTGCAGAGGGTTGTGAAGGCCGCACAGAGGACTGTAGGGGGTGGCCTACCTACCACCACAGAAATCTACACGAGTAGGTGTAGAAGGAGGGCCACCCACATCATGACAGACCCCACCCACCCAGCACACAGTCTATTCCAACCCCTCCCCTCAGGCAGGAGACTACAGAGCATCCGGAGTAGGACCACCAGGCTGAGGAACAGCTTCTTTCCAGAAGCTGTTAGACAGCTGAACTCCTGTGGTGCTCTGTAGTCACCCTCACGACGCCCCGTGTGTCACCACAGATACATGGGGATTCAGTGCAATATGGTGCTTCTTTAAGTGCAATATATGGAGCACCTACACAATGTAGCCGCAGGACGGCACAAGCCAGTGTCTTATTGTGCCGGTCCCAAGCCCGGATAAATACAGAGGGTTGCGTCAGGAAGGGCATCCGGCATAAAACTTTTGCCAAATCAAAGATGTGAATCAAACTTATGACTTCCATACCGGATCGGTCGAGGCCCGGGTTAACAACGACCGCCATCAGCGCTGTTGACCCACAGGGCGCCGGTGGAAATTGGATTGAGAGAAGAGGATGCAAAGGACAGGGTTAGATGGAGGCAATTGATTCGCTGTGGCAACCCCTGAAGGGAAAAGCCGAAAGGAAAAGAAGAAGAAGATATGGAGCACCTACACACTTGAGCTGCTGCGTTGTTGTTGTTGTTGTTGTTGTTGTGTGAACTACATTCTGCTGTCCAGACACCTTGAACTTCTACTGTATATCTTACATCTTAACTTCTCTTTGTTCTCTTTCCCTATTTATCTTATATTTTTAACTTTTTGTTTTTCTCTAGGTTTTCTTAACTTATTTATCTTGCATCTTTTTAAAACTTTTTTAACTAGTTTCTCTTAACTTATTTATCTTATTTATTGACAGGGCTTACTGGGACCTCCAGAGTCATATTTCGTGCTGTCAACTGTGGAAACGTGTGTCAGTATGACAAATAAAGACTCTGATTCTCTGATTCTCTGATTCTGATTATGTAAAGTGTGAACCTTTTCTGTATCATGTCCAGTAAATGCACAGGGGTTTATACCTTGAATCCCATGTGGAATGATTAATTTAAAGTAAAAATAGAATAACTACACAATTATTGGCCAATTTGCACAGGCATGCTGTGACAGATTTTTTAGATTTTATAAAACTGTTTTGGTGACCCAGCCAACCTCTCACTTCAAAACAAATATACTTCACATCATGGAATCTATTCCTACATTGTGTTGCACTAAAAGCAAGAAAGAAGTTTAATCCTAAATAGAGTTAACTGTCAAAAACAATTGAATGCCAAGGTAATGTAAATGAAAACAAAAAAAATGTATTTGCTCCATTCCAAAATCCAAACCCAACAAACAAACAAGCCAACAAACACAACTCTTTAAAGCGCACACCTTTGTCAAAGTTTAAAATACAGTGCACCCTCGTTACTCGCGGTTAATGGAACCACACACAAATAACTAATTCCGCAATATAGCAACGAACTACTTATCTTATTATTTATGGTAATTTAAACATTTATGATCCCTCCCCATACTGATATCAAACCGCTTTCTATCTGTATTACCTTTTCCCACACTCTCATAGACTGTTTAAAGCACTTTTGTGTCTCACGGAAGTGCACTGTGTTCCGAGATTCACAGAGGGCTCAAGGCTTCTGGATGCCATCAGCCAATAGAATGCGAGTACGGTATCACATGACTACATACTAAAAATCTGTGTTGATGCACGAATGCACGAGGGATTACTGTATGCCTGTTTATCTTCCCTGGACATGGAAATCTGTTCAAAATGTATAAATAAATGAATGTGTGTGTGTGTGTGTGTGTGTGTGTGTGTGTGTGTGTGTGTGTGTGTGTGTGTGCGTGTGTGCGCACGCCCGCGCGCGTGTGTGTGTTTATCTAGATCTACAATGACATTAAACCGTGTTGTTTAAGGGCCTGTGGTCCGTCCTTCAAGTTCTGTGGAAGTTTTTCATGAGTTTTTTTTTCTGTAATTCTGCTCATAAACACAACAAAAAACCAATAAACAAGTAATCAAATGGACATGGTGGGAGTTCAAACTTATTAGGCAGTGATCAAACTCTCCAGAAATATATGCACATGCACTAATATCCTTCCCATCCAACATCTGCACATAGTTAAGATGCATTAGCAGCTAACGACTCATAGGTCATCAAATACTGGCTGACATTTGTCTTGTCCTCACCTCCATTTGATTGTTTCATGTTAGAAATGAACTCCTGATGAATTTAGACAATGGGGAGCAGCATCAAGGCAGAAATCCCAAACTGAACTGAAATTACTTTGAACTGTTTACTACATTTCATCTTATTGGAGCTGCTTTGTCCAAAAAGATCTTTCCCTATTTAACTATGCACTTAACTTATGTGCAAATTAACCTTGGCAATTTCACAAAGATACTTGTGCCCACCCCCCCAGTCACACACACACACACACACACACACACACACACACACACACACACACACACACACACACACACACACACACACACACACACACACACCTACACACACACACACACACACACACACACACACACACACACACACACACACACACACACACACACACACACACACACACACACACACACACACTCACTCACACACCTTCTTCCAGCCAATTTAATTCCAAGCTCCAGATTTCATGGTCAATTTTATCTTGCTCACACTCAAAGAGTCCATCATCAATTCTTCACAACTTTTCATGTCCCCTTTCTCTGCAGATTCACTGCGAAATTGCCTATTCAGGCCATTAAATAACTGTGACTGCTATAAATTTACAGCTACACCCTGCGCTTTGAATATGCATCTAGAATACTGACCTCAAGGAGCAATTAGTCTTAGTCTTTATTTATTTAGACAAATCGTGGAGCTCTTTTCTTTCTTCTCTTCAAAGTTTTTGTTTCAGTGTATTTCGCAGCGTGGAACAGCCATAACCACGTGCACCGAGAGTTCAGTTTTATTCTGATCAAATATCATCTAGAATTAAGCAGTTTTGCACAGCCATCAGGCAATGAGGAGCAGACACCATGAATAGTTTGTGTCCTGGAAGATTTTCAGTAGAAAATATATCACAAGAAGTAAAAATTGAGCAATTTTTGCTAAGATGACTTCCGTTTGACTTAGGTTGAGTAAACCTAAAGAAGCAACTGAGTTTTATGAAAATACTGGAATAACAACGGCCATCGCAGCCTGCTGTTTGAGGATATCTGGTAATTTAGTACAGCAGCTGGTCTCCAACTCACATCACGTCTTCTATAGTGTCCCAAAATCCCATTTTCCTCATGATGTCATCTAGACATGAGACCAAATGTGGGAAGGATTTTTCTTCTGATTCCTGCATAAAAGACAAAATGGGTGGAAAATTGTGTTCAATGTCTGCATACGAATGCCTTCCTGTCAACAGTGCATGAGTAGCTGTTAGCATGTAGCAGCATGGGCAAAGCGCTGATATCAGGTTAATGGGGTGAACTGTTGAAGAACTGAGGCCTGACAGAAAACACAGAACCTCACTGTCAGAGGCTGTGACTGCCTGGTGAATGTTTGACAGTGATCAGTTTCTTACCTCCTCTTCTTTAAGGTTCTGATGTGCAGAAACACAGGAGGACAAGGAAATAATGTGTAATCTATGTTAATGCTTTGTTATTTATTATTCTGTTTAAACATTATCTGTGTGAGGAGATCTTCTACTTTCATCCTGGGCTGTTTGTTACTGATCTATGAACACAGATCTAGACACTAGCCACATGCAGAACAATGTTAGCCACTAAAATGAAGGCTAGATTACAATTTATGTCCAAATATCCCACCAGTGTTGGATTAGTTTCTGGTTTTGTTGCTACAAACTTGGGTTGAAATGCCGTCATGTGTGACACCGCAAACATAGTCCTTGAAATGACAGCTTTGAGTTAAAGGAGCTGCTAATGTTTGGAGAGAAAAAAATGTCCTGCTTGTAATTTATTTTGTCTACTATAAGTATACATGATGAAATGTTCTATTTTATTCTAGAAGGATATATCACTGAAAAATATATCTCATCTACATGACTGAGAGGTTGAACATCAAGCTGTTGTTCCTAATGAGAAACTACAATCATTAGAAATAATTTTTGGACAATGGTGTCACCACATGAACTATAAACTGCAGTGAAGGGTTGAAATGTTTGTTTTTTGTTTTTTCTGGATAAGGGTGTTTTTAATTGTTTTTCTGTCAAAGCTGCTGTCTACCATTCTATAATGGAAGAAGTATCAAAGATAAAGGCAATATCTTTATTACACTTAGTCACAGTCTGAGTCCTTTCCTTTGTCTTTGAGGGGACCACAGGCTATAATTGGAGACCAGTGCACATCATCTCTCGGCTGAGAGGGTAAATGAGGGATCCCTAGACTCCAGGATTACCCCATTATTGAGAAGACGTTCCACTAAGCCTCCACCACTGACACATATTCCTGTTCTATGGCCTATTCACTTTAAAATATGTCTTGTCAGGGAGGCTTACAGAAATCTACATAATCCTTTTTCATCACAATTAAAGATACCACTGAACAATAAAATTGCTTGCTCTCTGGTTTGTTTCATGTCGCTTTGAGGAAAAACGGGGTGAGGAAGACGAGGCTGAGCCCTGCTGAAGGTTGCAAAAGATGTAAATGAATTGTGATTTTTTTTTTTCTGAGCAGGGCAAAGACCTTAAGACATTTTCTATCCATTATAATTGTACAGAGGTTTTATAACTCAAAGGGCAAAACCTTGGTTCTTGTAGTGTTTGGTGATTTGTAGTGTTTGGTGTAGATATTAATGTCAGGTGGCTGTGATAATGAAAGTCCCCCTTGAACACAATTTGTGAATGCTGACAAACATTCCTCAGGTTTCACTGCTGGATTTATTAGAATAAATAAGAATCAACTTAGATTCTACTGTATTGATTCATTAGCAAAAGTGGGGTTCAGAGGCCAGTGCCAGTCTGTTCTAAGGTGTGATTTGGACAGACAAGAGTTTTTGCTGATGCATGTAATCAGATTTTTAACGATAGTGCTGGTGATGCTACAATTGCAGTTATATCGTTATAATTTTGATCATTTATATGCTGCCTATAGCTTGCTGTAAGATCTTCAGATTTTGTAAATGTAAAACCTGAAGACTGATGAATGTCTCGGCATAAAGTCAAAGAAATATTTCTGAAATAACATGTAATAACATGTAACATGTAACATGAAACCAAAGTAATGACTCCAAAATCCTTCCAGAATCTCTTCTTCTTCTTCTGCTTGCAGCAGGCAACAGGATTACACAACCTAAACTAACAATTATGTTTTATGAATATAAATAAATATAATAAATATACAATTAAAAAAATATTTGACATGTGTAAGACACTCACTTTGTGTCTGCGGTCCAGAGAGTGATCTGCAACAAAATTCTTTGAAATAGTTGACTTATATTTTTAGTTGCCATTAAAATGTTAATATTACAGTGACTTTCCTTCATGGGACGGATGTGAGCTCCTGCTGTCCAAACATCAACAACTTGATAACATTTCCGTAAAATTAGCAAACTGTCCACATGAGCCATGTGTTTACAGTCTGGACTGTGATTACAGTCCCTTGCTCCCTCATGTCTCATCAACTTGTTGGATTTCTGTTATCCTGGATTGCATGCTCCAGTCACTGATCTCCTATGTTTCACAAAACGACTATCGACAGCTGGAAAAGTCAAGTCAACATTATTGATAAAGCGCTGAATCACACCAGAGGCGCCTTGAAGCACTTTGCAAAGTCAGAAAAAAGAGAAAACCAACTGAACCCCCGAAGAGCAAACATGAAATGACAGTGGCCAGGAAAAACTTGGGAAGGAATTGGGAAGAAACCTGAGGCGAATCCTGACTTTCTGGCGGGCGGTCGTCTGCCTTGAGCTGTTGGGGTGAAAAAGGAAATACAAAATAGAAGACATAGGAAGATAGAGTCAAAGGAATGTGGTTGAATGTGGGAACTGTGACATTGCCATCTATGTATTTGAATAAGCTCACCTGAAAACCTCACGCTGTCACGCTTCCGACGTCTACCCGGAAGTTCGGGCCGCTAGCCAAGTTAGCTCTGGTCTTCACATTTGTCCATGTCTCTCACTTACGAAGCCGTTTATATTCTTTGATTGTGACGGACTTCACGTTGTCGTGTGGGGAACCCCAATGCTTTGTTCATCAAGACTGAACTCACAAAGCCGGCGTCTACCCGGATGGCCGGACCATAACGTCGAAATGGCTTTCGTCCTCGCATCCGTCTGTCCCACACACACAGAGGCGTTACAGTTTCGTCAGACACAGCGGTTTGTTTTCGTGTGACGGCGAAGAAAAAAAAGAAAACAAACAAAGTCTGATATTACTGTATTGTTTTATCCTGAAATTTCCACGGGTTCCTGCTAGTGTGTGTGTGTGTGTGTGTGTGTGTGTGAGTGTGTGTGTGTGTATGTGTGTGTGTGTGTGTGTGTGTATATAGACATAGATATAGATATATAGATATATAAATATATACATATAGATATTATACATCTCTCACAAATATGATTGGTGGTGTATTTCACACAGAGTGTTTCTCCAACCTCAGTCCTTATTGTTATTTCACTGCTTTTCACTAATGATAGTGTTCAGTCAGTTTCACTGCAGACATGAAAATGATATGTACCAAATGCAAGTCTCCTCTTATCACCACATTCAGACACAAATCCATCGCTCACCCTGAATTATGGCTAAATTCACCATGCTAAGTTGTTCATAATCTCAGTCTTGAAATTGCATGGTAACGTACTATTAAAGTCTCCTCAATTCAGTGTAATATTTCACAGTATTATTTTGTATCAACTTCATTATGGTAAATGATTTATTCTTTAAGTCACACTTGATTTACAGAGATAAAGGTAAAAACAGACTTAAGCATAGAGATGGTTGAGGCTTATGAGGAGCAGAAGAGGCTGCTGAGCAGAGGAGGAGGCTGTAAGATGGGGAGAGAGGGAAAAGGATTTGTTTCAGCATGTGACAGTTAGCTTAACAAGTTCACCCAAAACAGCACATTAGAGAACAAATAACAAAATACAGTAAATAGAAATGTTGTCGAGGGCTTCAGCTGTTTTCACTGCCGTGGTCACAAAAGACATCATGAAAAATCAGATTAAGTTGAGGCGGTTCTATGGCGTGGAAATGGGTTTAAAACTACATGTATGCAGGTGAAAGGTGGTGGTGCAGACCTCCACCCTCATTTAGAGTTGTGCCCTTCAGTTTGACATCAATAGCTTTCTTTACTCCCCCTTCAAAGTGGCCATACTGCTTCTGTCAGATGAGTGTCTAAGTGTAGGTATGGGTGGACTGTTGGGTCCTGGTCTGAGGGCTGAGGAGACAGTTCCCATGTTTGTGCCATGCATTTGTGAAGTGGTTTCATAGTTTCTCCTATAAACAGCTCCATGCTCTCCTTACTGCAATCGATAAATAAAAGTTGATGAGCTGTTTGAGAGTCAACCTTCAAGGATTACCATGATGAATGAGCATTTACACCAACATACCTCTGCCTAAAGCGTTGAAAGCACCTCTCATCACAGCCAATGAAAATGAAGTGCTTTGGTGAAGTTTGCTTTATTTTTTAAGTCCTGCCAATTTTTTCACCAAACGATGCATGTTGACTCATCACAGTTACTGTTTGAAGATGTCACTGTCAACTCATCTTCTTCTTTGGCTCATGGACAGAAATTTCATTGAGTAACAAAAGTCACACTACTATTAAATAATAGTTAAATTGTTTCCATCACAATCTCTGACAATGCGTAGTGTGTAGTACTTACTGCACATAAAAAACATTAAAAAGTCTTATGTAAATTAATCCAACACACACAAACACAACACAGACAATGACAGCACGCTAAACTGGAATTATTGCTATGTTCAGTTCTTCATGTAGATTGTTAAGATGCTAACATATGGACATTAGAACTAAAAGAAAGATGTGCCTGAAGGGAAAGCCACTTGTTTGTTTAGCAAAGCAATCATTAGAAAACCATGCCTTAATTTAATAACAATGGATAGCTGAACAATCAAGTTGTGATAAAATGTGATAAAAAAAATTTAATCTAAGGGTCACATCTACCCAGCTAAGATCTTCTGAGTTCCCGTAGAGCACTATATAGTGAGAACTCCATCTAACTAACTTGATTGCTCTGGGCTCTGCTTATTTTCACATGGCCCCTATAAAAAAATGCATTGAGGTCTATTGAAGGCAGAGGCAGTACAGGAGTTGGTGTGTGTCCATCAGATTTCCACCCTGAGTGTATAAACACGTCCTTGTCCTTTCACTCTGAGGGACTGACACTAAAACATGACATCTAACACCAATGTCCTCCTGCTTTCATTTGACCTGTAATGAAACTTTAAAAACCCGACAGAGTCAGACCAGTCATTCACAAACGGGCTGCACTATTGACTCATGACCCCTTTTTAAAGAGTAGTAGCAGTAAAGTTAACAAGTAACACGCAGACCACAGTCTCCTGCAGGAGCATTTGAAGTATACAGTTAAATGAAGGAGACACAGGGGGAGGGCAAACATAATACTGCTAAGAATGTTCAAAGTCTGAGTTTTACATCAGCTGCTGCTTTCATTTCATTCCAGTTCTGCTGCTGACCTACAGTGCGAGGTCAGCATGTCGCACAACGCAGGGCTGAAAACACTGACAGTGGACAGACACACCACTGCTCCAATACACCTCCTCCTTTAACACACCTCAACCAAGGACAGCTTCATCACATCTGTGGTGTTCTCATTGACATTGCACATTATTGTTATTGTGAGTTCTTGCAATGAAGAAGTGTCATATTTGTTTCATTTGAAAATCTGTAGACAGACATGAGGTAAACCTGCATCCCTGTTGGTTTCCATCTTCACAAGAAACATTTGAATAAAAGCAGGACTGTCTAAAAAACAAATGTGTTCCTTTTAATATGCAGCCTAACCTGCTTCTGCATCAAACACAACACCTTTAAAATGTAGGCCATGTTTATTTTAAATTAAAGTCGACATTATTCCATCATCTTAGTTAAGGACAAGTTATTATTTATTATTTGCAAGTAAATGGGTTACACTAGATTAATACATTTCAGTCATTTTGTCTCGTAAATCATTTAGTCAGAATAAAGACATACTTTAATTGAAATGCACATTGTTATACATAACCATAGTCACAAGGTAGTCAGTCAGTAATCACCGCATGGGGAACTGATGTTTCTTCTATTTTTATTCTCTAGCAGGGAAATAAGTAAAAACATAATACCATTGATGTTCAGAGCTATGAGTGAACATTTGATTCCCTATTTGCAGCAGTGAGAAACAACTGACTGATACGTGTGAATGTACTGCGGTGTAACTGCTGGTCCGTCTCCTTTCTGAAGAAAGCCGACCATGCAGGGTGACCTTATGATTTCATTTGCAGTCAAATTTGAGACTGATAAGAATGAAATGAGCTCAAGTGATATTCCTTGTCTCATGTTAACAGTTATCATGACTGAGCACATGATGCACAATACATTTTGTGGCTTGAGTTTTAAGCCTATCCTCATTTAATGTTCACAAGTTCACATATAATTATGATAGTATAAATTATAATCCTTTTATACATAAACAAGCAACTTAAGCTGCCGTGGTGTGACGGAGTAGCGGGTAGTTCATCAGCATCAAGTACTACTAAATTACAATACAAAAAGGTCCCAGCTAACTGTTAGCATTATATTGTAGGGCAGATACAACAGCAACCTGTCAGAAGGCTGGTGTACTTAGGTATGAAGAGAAGCTCTTAGTTTTTACTTTTAAAGACACATCAAATGGAAACACTCCATTGAGTGCTCGAGGGTTCATGGTAGTTTGCCCAACAAGTTCACATGTGTTCTGTGGATCTGGAGAAGGCATTTGATCGTGTCCCTCGTGATATCTTGTAGGGAGTGCTTCAGGAGTATGGGGTCCGGGGCCCTTTGCTGAGGACTGTCCAGTCCCTGTATGACCGAAGCCGGAGCTTGGTTCGCATTGCCGGTAGTAAGTCAGACCTGTTTAAGGTGCATGTTGGACTCTGTCCTTTATCACCGGTTCTGTTCATAATCTTTAAAGACAGAATTTCTAGGTGCAGCCAGGATCCGGAGGGAGTCCGGTTTGGGGACCAAAGGATTTCGTCTCTGCTTTTTGCAGACGATGTTGTCCTATTGGCTTCATCAAACCTGGACCATCAGTGTGTACTGGGACGGTTTGCAGCTGAGTGTGACGCAAGTGGGATGAGGATCAGCACCTCTAAATCTGAGGTTATGGTTCTTGACCAGAAAAAGGTGCCCTCTTCAGGTCGGTGGAAAGTCTTTGCCCCAAGTGGAGGACTTTAAGTATCTTGGGGTCTTGTTCAAGAGTGAGGGAAGGATGGAACGTGAGATTGACAGACGGATTGGTGCAGCTTCTGCAGTGATGCGGTCGCTGTATAGGTCTGTTGTAGTGAAGAAGGGGCTGAGTCGCAAGATGAAGCTCTCGATTTACCGGTCAATCTACGTTCCTACTCTCAACTATAGTCATGAGCTTTGGGTCATAACCGATAGGACAAAATCCCGGATACAAGCGGCTGAAATGAGTTTCCTCCGTAGAGTGGCTAGGCGCACCCTTAGAGATTGGGTGAGGAGCTCAGTCACCTGAGTAGAACCACTGCTCCTCTGCCTCAAGCGGAGCCAGCTGAGGTGGCTCGGGCATCTGTTCCAGATGCCTCCTGGACGTCTCCCTGGGTAGGTGTTCTGGGCATGTCCTACTGGGAGGACCTAGGACACGCTGGGGGGACTATGTCTCTCGGCTGGCCTGGGAATGCCTAGGGCTCCGCCTATAGGAGCTGGAGGAGGTGTCTGGGAAGACGGGAAGTATGGGCATCCCTGCTGAGATTGTTGCCACCGCGACCCGGCCCCTGATAAGCGGTTGAAGATGGATGGATGGATGGATCATATGGAAACATGTAATGTCAGACATGATACAACAACTCAACCCTAAACAAAGAAAATAACAGTTTTAATCGTCAGAGACATTTAACTGTAATCATGAGTGGTGCAACTGTGCTTCACTGTCTTAACCTGTGTTTCTGACATTCTCAGCCTGGAGACAACACTGGACACACACTGTATAAACACTGAAGCCAACACTGAAGACACCACTGGACAAAATACTGGACATTATGATGATGTCGCCTTTGCACACCGTCATGAGTAACCAGAAGCCAAAGACAGCTCTTTCCCAAGTGCAGCACTAATAAACTTGGAGCTTCCTTTGTCTCTCAGGCCATCAGACTGGACAACACCCAGTTGAGAGGAGAAGGAGTGCCGAGAAGACAGGATGGGAAACAGCAGTAGCCAGTAGTCACTACAGTAGATAATTACGTACACAGAACACACACAGACAGAACCTACAAACTCCGCACAGAAAGGACTGGAACCGAGAACCTTCTTGCTGTGAGGTAACAGTGTCACCCACTACGCCACTGTGCCGCCTGTAATGCAGACATGATCCAAAAAACATACATATGTAAATCAATTGAGGAGGTCTTTGATTTACCAAAGAAAAATACTTTTAACAAACTACTGTTACATTTGACCTCCCAGAACCTAAACATTAAAGTTCAGTTTTTCAGGACTACATTGTGACTAAGATACTTGACCTGACTTCCATCAGTATGGGAATGTGTAGATGATAAGAACTGTTCTCTTAAATCAACCTAATTAACTCTTGTTTCTCCAAGGAAAAACTAAATAAATGTTAACCTTCCACACATTTTGTTAAAACGGGCCTAACTATTTTGGTACTTTCAACCTTATCTTCATCAGTGTTTTTAAGTTTCTATTGTCACTGTTGATGTGTACACTTCAGTCTCCGAAGAACATCAGTAAATCTTTAATATTTTCTGCCTGCAACATGCAAACGTGAACATCTTTCTAACGGCAAGCACAATCCTTAAAGTGAGGGTAATTATCTCTCTTCCAAATGCCAATCTGAACCTGTCTCTGACCTGAGTAGGATCCATAAGACCTCAGGAGGTAACCTCTCTTCACTCTGTACTCTCAGTGTTTTCTACCTGGCTGCTTTGGACCAGAGTGCATGTGAAACTCAAAAAATAGGGTTTTATTTATCTTTCAGGCAGAGAGAGAATGACAAGAGTCAAGGTTTCACTGCAACTGTCCAGCAAACAGTGAGCCATGATACAGCAGCCTTATACATCTGTATCACAGCTGCTCTGCCATAAGGTTCAGTCTGATCAGAGCCTCAGTTCATCAAGGAGGTGTTTATTGTGTGTTCTCAGAATCATAACCAAGAACAGTGAAGCAGTATTGAGCTGTTTTGCTCCTCATCTGTGGGACAAACTTCCTGAACACTAACACTCTTTTAAATCAGGCCTGAAAAAGTTTCTCTTCGATGCTCAATCTATTTTCTAGGCTTATAACACACTTTTATTGCTCAAACTATGTTTTATTTTATTATATATGATTTTAAAGTTCAATTTCATGTCCCACAGCAACACGCTGAGAACACATTCAGGCTGCACCCCACCTCTCGCCTGTAGTCAGCTGGGACAGGCCCCAGCAACACCCGTCACCCGATTGAAAATGACCGTCATCATCTCATCTTCAAGAAAATGGATGGATGGATGGATGGATGGATGGATGGATGGATGGATGGATGGATGAATGGATGGATGGATGGATGGATGGATGGATGGATGGATGGATGGATGGATGGATGGATGGATGGATGGATTTTACCATTAAATCATATTTATGTACTGTATATTATTATATAATTTAAGGTTCTGTGCTGAATGTATTTCTTTGCCATTTTAAAGCTTTTTGAGTTTGCCTTCTGTATGAATATAAAAATAAAATTGCCTTGCCTTGAATGAATGCCCCAGTCCCCCCAGTGGACATGACAATATGCACTGAGCAAGATCCTCAACTCTCCAGAAGGGCTGCTCTCTGTCCACAGGGAGGAAACAAAGACAGAAAAGAATCTCAACTCCAGGGACCAATAGATTATTACAAAAAATAAATAAATAAATAATATTGAGGGCCCTGATTAACGAGACTCTCTACTGTTTGACAATGTTGGGCCCGTGGTGAATATCTGGGTCATATTTCCTGCAGTGTGTCCCATTCTGCTGGTGTAGGTCGGTCCAAGTTTGAGGCTTCATGATTGATTCATGTTGTCGAAGTGCAGCCAGAAGGGCACAGAATGGTCTTTATATTTTTTAAGGATCATACCAACACAAATATTTTAATAACATGGCCAAATGAGACATATCATTGGTGATAGGGGGGTGAAAACAGTCAAAAAATGCTTCTTTATCCTCACTGTACATCTGAAGTCTGCAGTCTTCTTTTTTTTCCTGTTTTGACCTCTGAATACAGACAACCTCGACGTGCTGATGTGGAAGGTTATTTCCTCATGCAGGAAAAGATTATTTATGTTAGTCGGCCAACAGATGATGTGTCGGTGTCGAGTTTGACTAAATTCTTGGTTTCAACAGACAACAAATAGGAGTTGGTCCACATTGTTGCTGATTTGTTAATGCCAGTTTTGACTGAGCCATAAAATGCAACCATAACCAAAAATAAAATGACAGAAATTAGAATGAAACATAATGAATATTATTCTCATGATAGCTTCTAAATGAAAACATTGGAATCACCAACATTTTGATTTGTGGTTAATCTATTTAACATTTTTACTCTGCTCTTCCAACAGATTACAATCTTTCGAAGTTACATAATTGTATTGAATTCACTGGTTACCATCAGAATTTGTAACCATTGCTTTCATTTATATTTTATATATTGTACACACAGTATGCTCAGTTTAATTACATCTGTTACTCCATTGTGATACTTATTGTCTATTAATGCACGGAGCCCTGAGCCAATCAAACTGAACTGATGACTTCTGACCTTGATAAAGGGACGCTGAACCCCTATGGTCTCATAAGCTTTGTGTTGATGGGTCAGGAGCGAGTTAGCTTAGCATATAATTAATGCTAAATAACCCCTGGTTGTTTGTCAACACTTTTTCCACTGTCTTTTCACCATGCCTTATAATCTTCAGAGTGCCTGCAGGCGCTGCATTCTGTGATAGCATCTTAAGCCTCTTGTTCCAATACCCTGGCCTGGCAGGAACAACACTGGCCAGTCACTCATTTACAAGCAAAGATAAATGCACAGTCCTTAATCTGTCTCCAGTTAGGTCTCCAGCAACAACACACAGGCCAGGCCCACGCCTTCAACTCCTCTGCAGGCTTAGCTGCTCCATCAGCTGCTGCTCCATCAGCTGCTGCTCCTGCCGTGAAGGCTGCCTCCGCTCTCACCTCTATCACCTGCCACACAGGTACACAGTGATAAGCACACACAGCCAGGGGAGACTCTCCCAGTAATTAGGATACGATTTTAGAGCTTTTGTGCATGACTTTTTTTTACCACCACTGCTGCATTTTTTAGTGATATTACCTCAACAGCTTATTTCTGTTATGAATGTTTCACCACTGTTTTTGGATGAGTGAGTCACGAGAGCTTTAGTTAGGAGGATTTGAGCTTTACTTTGCTTTGTCTATTCTGGATGTTAACTGCACATCAAGGTTTGAGAGTTGATCTTCCCTATATTTTGTGCACAAAGGGTAGCTGTTGAGTGTGAAGCGTGAGGTGGTGATTTGGCTTAGAATGAAGGCGTAACACCACTCTGGGCCTAACAAGCCACATGAACAACCGGTAGAATCACATGTGGTCACATGGAGCTTGTGTGTGAACAGCTGGAGTAATAATGACGTATAACTTCATGTCACAGCTGCTGCTGTGTGCTCACCACTGAAAGTGAAGAACCCAGAAAACAACACAGAAATGAACAGAGGTCGATCAGAAGACTGCTACCCGGTACAAATGTTTACATACAATCCACCAAGAACAGCATCAAAACGGTGTTTCCTTAAATAAAATGGAACAAAATGTAAATATATACATGTTTGATTTAGAAGAGTAATAATCTGGTGTCAGCATTCCATGAAATGATACCTATTATTTCTGTTTCAGTGACACGACTTGGAAACTGTCAAAAAAGACTTAAACGGTAATAACATCTATAATTTCAAAAATCTACCCAAAATTACTTTTGCCCTTTTAAAACTGAAACCAGGGTGTATTAAGTCAACTAGCCAGAAACATTCAGTGCCTCCACAACACAAACCTTTGTGGCTTCATTTTTGTTGTATGAACAATTTCCTGGTAAATTGTTACTCGTAAAAAAATTTCCATTACTCCTCTAAATCTACAGAGTGTCATTTTCCTACTTTTTTGTCTTGCTTCAAGTCTTTAAGCTAAGCTAAGCTAATTGCTTCATCTCATTCGACGCATGGAAGCAAATAATCATATTTTCCAAAATGTTGAACCTTTCCCTTAAACTCATGCTAGGAATTAGGTTTTTCTTGGGGTTTGCCCATGCATGTTGGTCGTTTTGTCAGTTAGTTTGCTCCATCTGGGGTCTATGTCTCATTAGAAACCACATTTATTAAAGCTCAGCTCAGAAATTTAAACTGCCAAGCGACAACAACAAAATCACTGTCAGTGCCATATAATTACTGAGGGAGAAAGAAAGAAATAATGTGAGTCACTTACACAAGTTCATTAAAGCTTATGCTATCCACTCCATTTTCCTTTTGGTTTGAATAAGACTAAGGGAGAACAATATCCCATTAAAGGCTGTTCATTCATTTGAATTGCTACTGAAGTGTCTGTGTTTTTCTGTGGCTTAAAGTCTGATAGCACTCGCAGAAAGAATGATTCCCCCGTTTGAAGACTTGTGAATACACACAAGGAAAGACAGACAGAGAAAGGAAGAGAAGCAGTGGCAGAGAGAGCAGCAGAGAGAGAACAAATGAGTGGAAAACATAATGGAACACTGCTCCTAATGCACTGCCTGTAGAGAGTGAATTAGGAGGCAAATGGTGTGATTATTGTGTGATGCGGCGGTGGTAGTGGCGGTGATGGTGGGATGCAGGATGCCCCAGGATGCAGATAGAAACCACCAGGGGTACGAGAGGGGAGCAGGCAATTGTGATTTATGGGTAGCAGTGGGCTGATAAGGGAGCTCCCTTCATTTAATGCCTTATCGGCTGCGTTAAAGAAAGGCCACAATTTGCAGCATTCTTAAAGCCCCAGATGTGACTAATCTCTGCAACCTTCCAGACAATCTGTCTCAGGAAAAACTATAGATCACCCACTTGTCTCACCGATCTTCCTGTCTCCCTTTAGCGTGAAACGCTGGGGAAATGTGTGCTTCAGACCTAAAAGCCTGGGCTAAAAGTGGGACGTAATAATAATAGAACATCTAAATCACAACGAAAGAACTTTATGTGTCCTCTTTATAGTTTTTAGACTGATGGTCCTTCTTTGTCCAGGGTGAATAAAAGAAGGGCCGCATAATGCTGTCCCATAATGTGACTTAAACCTTTTGGTTGCCTAACAGAAGTAATTTTCAACACAATATTGTAATCTAGTGTGATGTTTTACATGTGCATTGTGTAGCATATTCCAAAAAGCCTAACAGAACAAAGTTCATATCTGCTGTCGGTTTCTCTCTCATGTGCCACAGCTAAATAAATAAATGATCGTGTTACTTCACACAATATGGGATATCATCCAGATCTGCATCTAATCTGCATCATTCAGACATCATACTTTACTGTGTATATCCTGAAAACTCAGACAATGGCTACGCAATGCAAAAGAAATTTGCAGAAAAATTCCTGATTCTGTCTGATTGTCTGGACACACAATGAAAAATGGCCTTTTGTATCTCCAAGACCCATTCCTGCACATACTGTAATGAAAGGTAGAGAACTGGGAAGACATCGGAAAAGATGATCCTGCAAAGAAAAATGTAGACATTTTAGGATTTGAACGTTGACTTTAATCTAATATAACAACAAACAAACAGATGTGGATGAAAACACAAGGTCCTGAGAGGAGGTTACGTGTTCTTATGTTGACCTCGTCCCAAGCTTAAAGGATTAAGGTGTCACAGTGTCTCCTCAACATTCGGACATTTTTAGTTGCTATCCTTCATTTTTGTGTAAACTACTCACCATTAGTGAGAAAAAAAACTGGAGTAAGTGTAAGTCATAAAATGTGTCCCAGGTGAGAGCATTGAAGAATATTAACTTAAGTAAAAGAATTACCTCAAAAAAGAAAAACTCTCCTTATAGATGCTCTATACCAGACACACACACACACATACACACACACACACACACACACACACACACACACACACACACCCACACGCACACACACTCACACTGGTGGGTGTCTCAGCACTGTTCTACAAGTGAAACTTGACATAGCTGCGCTGCTGATCAATACTAATCACAGAAATAATTACTCACTGGAGCTTAGGTATGCTATTGATTTGTAAGGCAGTTGTTTGCATTACTGTCATATCTGATCTTAATAATCTTAAAGGGCTTTTTTTTCTTGAAGTTTAAGGTCCTCACCATGTCGTGTAAAATGTATGAATGTCAATTCAAGGTCTAATCAATGTGTTCTGATGTATTGAGCACCAGTTAAAGTGACTTTCATGTGCATGTAGAGAAAAAAACAGGTGAATATTGATCAGTGCAGTCGACGCCTCCAACAAACAATATAGAACATTTTTCCCATCACCCTCAAATTAACTGTCACAATGGATGTCTGAAGAGAGTCGTACAGAAGGATGCATAGTGATAACAAGAACATTTTTCCACTCCACTTGTTCTAAAATCAAGGTATGATTCCTCTGCTGAGTTTCTGCTTGTAGTTTCTCAAAAGGAAGGAGAGAGCAGTGGAACAGTCTTCCTCCTGCGGTCCTTCATCACCTGGTAATCCCTCCTACTCTGCCATTCATCTGTGTGTTCAGGGGAAGCGTCCGTGATCTTGCGAACGTACACTGTCTTTGTCTTTAAAGTGCTCCTCTCTCTTTAGATTGAGTGCATATATTTATTTTCATATGCCTCACTGTGTTCTTAGAGTGTAATTAGTCTGGGATACCCAGGAGTAATTTTTTCTGTGCCATTCTTAAGTATTCATGAAAGCCAGTGATCTGACAAATGGAATTTTTCAGCACGGCAGCATCTCACATCTCAGACCTTCATTCCAACAGATAATCCTGTTTAAATATCTGGCCTGGTTTCCACAGGCCTACTTGAATGCTTATTTATACATACATACACACACCCCTGCCCTCTCACACACCCAAATGTGTTAAATGCATGAAACAATTCACTTTACGTCTTGGTTTGGGATCATTTCCTGTTTAGAAGGATTCTTGTTTATTATGTTCCGTTCGGGGTTCAGCAGTCAGCTGACCTCTTTGCTCCTGCGAGGTGAGCTTCTCCGCCAGCTATTGCGTCTGCTGCCGGGCTGCTGCAACCTTGACTTTGCCGTTCTGCTGTATTCTCATTTCACCAGGCTAATTCATCACAATCGCTCCCCTTACTCCAAGGTTGGCTACATAATGAAGAGGTCAGCTCGGTAAAAACGAAGCTCTGATTGGGCAAAGGTCTAAAGATGACTACATTACAGCTTCACATTCACCCTCCAACCTCAGTGACTTGACCCCCCGTCCCTGCTGCTGTTATATTCCCATCCAAGAGGCCGCCCACCGGAGCAGCGGCAGCTTACGTATTGTTTGCTCTCCTCTTTATGTTGTCACCGTCCACTGGGGAATATCCTACAAGTGAACTGGCATTTGACAGGCCTTGTATGATGTAGGAGGAGGGGGTGGCGCGCTGTGTCAGGAGTCACCTATTTCCTCAGGAGGCAGGGCCTTGTGGTCCGTTGGTCCCCACCATGTGTGTCTCCTGCCCCCTCCCCTGCCCCCGTCTGCCTGTGTTTCCCCAGCGCTCCAGCCCGCCTGCATGCCTGACAGACAGACAGATGTTATCTGCCGAGCATCTCCAGCTCTGGGCCTCTATCACTCTCCACAAACAGCCCATTGCTTGCACACAGGCTGCAAATTCTGTCTGCTTCTCTCCCTCCAGATAAGAGCCAATATCAGTGACAGAACATATTTTATGTATGAAATGTAGCTCACAACAAGCAGTCAAGCATTAGGTTTGTTTAAATAGATGATCTTTATCACCATTCTTTCAACACAGAGTTTTGACATTGTTCTCTATTTATTTTTCTTTGCACACATTCTTTTTTTTAAGCTATCTCGCTCCGCGCTTGGCTTTTAGAGAGGCTCCTGTCCAGGGGTTGAATTCACTGCTATTTTAATTATAACGGGACAGACTGTGTGAGGAATATTTCCTGCCCAGCCTCAGCTGTAGTCCTTCCTTCCTAAAAACCCATTCAGTCAACATTCCGGCGGATTATTTGCCAGGGATTTCTCTTGTCAAAGAAGCGACACTATTCCCCCTACTGTTGGCTGTTGTTAGCATCAGATATTGGATGATTTCCATTTAGTGCTCAGGTTATGCTTGTCAGTTTGTGCCCAGCATTTTTGCAATGATGGAAATAAGATCTTACATATGCCACGAGTCTAGCTGACATAATAGTTTGGTGTGTGTGTATGTGTGTGTGTATGTGCAGGGATTCAGAACAACAAAAAGACGCTATGGAGATCTAATTCTAATATGTTTTAATATGGATATTTAAATGCAAAATTCAAGATCTGCATTTGATTGAAACATTTAGTGATTACCAAAGTTATGTTTAAAATCTAATTAATAAATGTATGTATATACTTTACTGGTTATTCAAGCCTTGTGCCATGAACAGCCCTGCCCCACTCCATCCTGTTGGGTTTGTACTCTTTGAATCCCCCCCCAAAAAGCGATACTCCCCCCATCCCCACACACACACAGAATGGGGGGAAACATTGAGGTCATTACCATAACAAGCTGGCGTGTTTCTGAAGATACACTTGTTCAGAATAGACAGGGGCAAGAGGGGGGGTAGGCCGGGGTGCAACATGGGCCCAGTTTATTTCAATAACAACAGCCAGACACAAGGCCTATCTAGTCAGACTTTGAATGAAACACTCGGCTCTGATGGAGCGATAACACACAGACGCTAAAAAGCAGGATGGCTAAAACGGTTTCTTGACCCTTGCTTTAGTTAATTACACAAACAGGACGCAGGAGGTTAAACAATACTTTTAAAGCTATTCGTTCCTTTGAAAAAAATATTTATTTTAAGACAGAAAAAAAGAATGCACCCCCTATCAATGCACTCCTGTGTAAACTGAATTGTTAATCACGGGGTGATAATTTTCACATGAATGGCTCCCTGTTTACTGTGGGGCGACTGATCTATCCCCGGGGAGTTCATGTCGAGTGCTTTACACATAAACAGATGTGTTTCCTCTTTTTAACGCAGGTAATCCATGAGGTTAAATCTGAGCTAAACTCAACGGCGCCGTCTTGTTTGCACAGATAGAGCTCACACTTAGATTCCGGGAGAAGATGTCCTAAATCTCAGCTTGATTTCCTATGTTAACCATGGCTTAGCTTTGGCTGGGCCGGATGCAGGAGAGCCTGTTGAGAGTTAGTGGAGTAGTTGTAAATATGTGGTAACACTTTCAGTAGTAATCCTCCTGCACAAAGAATTGCCAGAGATTATGGACCGGTTGTCTGACAGAGAGAATCCTCCGGCACAATCAAATTCCTATGGCTGCTGAGATTTGTTGAGGGCACAATGCTGCACTGCTCGGCTCACCAGTAATGTGAGGGCGAGCTGCTCCCAAGTCGCACAGCTAAGAAGCAAATATAGCATTAAGTACATCATAAGTAAACACAGGGTGGCTAAAAAATATTTCATCAGAGCTGAGTGGCAGCAGGACAAAGGAGACTGACGTGCTTTTTCAAGGCTGATGGCCGTCCACGGGAGAGCTCTTCACCATGCAAGACAGTTTGACCTGTGTCTGTCCTCTCCTGTTGATCCCGCCGCCATCAACCCCACCTCGATGCCCTCTGCGCTGCCCCGAGCCGAGGAGACGTGAGAACAGGAGCCTCCACCTCCTCCTCCTCCTCCTCCTCACACAATCGCCCTCGCTGACACATTTTGAGTGGGGTTTAAGGAAGTGAAGTGAAGAGAGAGTGTGAGGGAGCGAAGAAACCCCACCACAGCCCTGCAGCCCCCGAGGATGAATAGAAGATAGAAGCCGTTTCATTTCAAAATCGGCCTTTGCACTTGGCTGAACCTACAATAAAAGTTGATAATTGAGAAGTGAAAGAGTAGGATCAATATGACAGAAAAAAAGTGGAGGCATGGGCTTATGTTTAATGCAGTTTAACTGATATTTAATATTTCCTGCTTTCTCTCTCTTCTTCTCCTTTTGTCCACATTAAAATACTTCAAAAAGAATTATAATAAAGTGGAAATTAAAAGGAGCGTAGATTGGGGTTGGAAAGAGAGGCCTCTAATCCCGCTATCTCTTAATAATTCAAAGTCTCTTTTATTTTCTGAATAAAAAGCGGAATTAATCTGGCACTGTGAAGCTGTCCTCTCTTCTCACTGTTTAAATAAATCCCCGTTCGTACATTAGACGCGAGGAGGCCGGCTCTGGCTCCTCGCCAAGCTCTGTGTCAATTCCCTCCTGCCTCCTTCCTTTCTCTCCCAGCCCCTCTTTATTCCCTTTCTTTTGCTTTCTGCCAGGGAGGGACCTATGAGAGAAGCCATACCACCAGAGAGCTGCTATCTCCAGAACCTGCTCAGCACACAGGCCTATCACAGGCAGCTAAGACCATTTAGCTCAGGCCGCCAAAAGGCACCCTTATGAAACTTTACCCAGATATTAGGGCACTGTGAAGCCAAACGATATATTACAAAGACATTGTGTAAGGGGGTAACCATTTAAAGAAATTATATAAGGCTGCCCCAGCTATCAGAAGAGTTACCATTTTGGCCTTTAACAGAAATAGAAAGGTGGTCATTTAATCCCTGAGCCAAAATAGCACAATGGATTGTTATTGTGCGAATGATAAATACTGATCATCAGTAAATTCCAATAATGAATTGTATCATTTTGTTTTTGGTTTCATTCAAGATCCACCTTGTGTTTCTGTAAAAGAGACAATTCTGTCCACTCTACAAATGGACGGCTCCGTTGCACATCTTTCCACAAGACAAAAGACGAGCCTTTGAAAAGTGACACCATGAAATAAAAGAGGCTTAGACTCTGAGAGGAGAGCAGAATCGACGGAGGAGCGGGGATATGGGAGCCGTCCCGAGCAGGAGCACCAGGGCCTGTAGGCTCCTCGATTAGCACCGCCTCCTCTATCAGACCTCAGAAACCTCTTTGCAACAGGTCGGGGTGCTCCTCCTCCAGCAGCACTGCTGGGCAGGAGGCTGCTGCCCCCAACACGCCGTTTTCTCCACATCCCAGTGATGAATCTGCTGAGATGCAGGCAGAGGCTGTCTTTCCTCTGATACACGCCTTTTGTGCCACTTCAGAATCTCAGATCCTCGGCTCGATACCACTCTTTCCTCTGTGGTTGGAGATTTACGGCATAATTTTCTTCCTTCTGCAGACGTTCCAGCTCAAACTGCCTATGCTGGCGATTGCAACGATGCTTTCCTCTGAGTCTTTGTCTGACAGACTAACAATAGCATCAGACTTTTTTACGCTTTCTTCTGACACTACTCATCCAGTGAGATGCTGTGTTTGAAAAGTGCACCAGCGTCATCCAATCGACTGTTTATGATTTAACAATATGCTTTAAAATATCGGTCTCTTCTCAAGGTGAATCCTTGGACTTCTGCACCCTATAACCGATACACACATCTCATTTTATGTGTTGAAAAACACCTTGATTTCGTGAAGCTTCTGGAAATGACATTGGCATGTCTAGTCGAGGGCCAAGTCTTTCAAAAACCCAGCACAATTCTTTTTTTTTTCCAACCGCAGTGTTGCTCCTTACAGAAATCTAATTTATGTGTTATCAAAAATTCTATATATAAATTATATATATATATATTAATTATTTATTTATTTATTTATTTATTTATTTATTTATTTATTTATTTATTTATTTTTATTTTTTTTTCAGGAGAAGTAAGAAATAGAGGAGGCCTGGAGGGGAAGTGTAAAGGTGTGTCTTACGTTCCCTGAAGGCTACAAAAAGTCATTTTGATTGAGGCGTGTGCTATTTTTATTTATATAGCTCCTCTGCTCTGTTTCTTCATACACACTGTTTGTGGGGCTATCATTATGCCAGACAGAAGGGTGGGGGTAAAAACCATTTGCATTAGCATCACTGTCTGACTCCAGGCACTAAGCAATGATACTTTATTCTGTACCATTCAGAGGGCCATTATCACTCTACCACCTCTGTCCTCTCTTCCAGCAGGTAGCTCACACACACACACACACACACACACACACACACACGTGCACGCAATTACACGTCGCTACACACACACCATTTTCATCCAGCCCTATCACGGATAGCATCTCCTGCAACACTGGCACAGAGGTACAGGACAGGCGAGGGAAGTGGAGGGGAGGGACATTTCCGGAGGGGGGTCCTGGCATGTAATTGTCCTGGTGAGCACTCAATAGCACCTTAAACCAAGCAGGCAATCTACAAAGCTGTGCAGTGAAGGAGGGAAAGGCCCTGTGGCTATGGGGACCCTAATAGGAACTTCTTTCTCACAGAGATAAATGGAGAAAGTTCCTTTTATTTATCGGTAGCCGGTGTTTGGGACTGGGGCTATCAAAGCGCAGCAGTGCTATTTATCCCTCCAAAAAGGATTCGTCCGACACAGGGCTGAGGGCGAAAGAGGGAAAGAGAAGGCTAAGGAGGGGGGCGACCACTGGAAATTGGCAGAAACAGAAGGTCAAACTGTTTATCTTTTTATTCCCATGTCTCTCCCTCTCCTTCGTTCTTCAACAACTGTCCTCTCTCTCTCAGTTTACCTGTTGTAGTGATTTATACAACCACAGTAATAAAGCTAATTTAGTATTTGTTGTGAGCAAGCATATTCACACCACAGAAATTTAGTGAAAGAGCCGCCATAATACACTTGGGGGGTGTAATAATTCACTTCAATACACTGTGAAAAAGATGAAACATGGAAAAGTATTTTAATTTTGATTCAGTAAAAATTTGCTTTTGTCTGGAGTGTAACATGCTGATGTAAAGCTCATCAAACGACGATGCTAAACGGAGTAGAGGCCCTCAGCCCGTCCCCTCCTGACTCATTAAAACATTAGTGAGTGAAATGTCACATGCACAAGTGCTTGTCCCCTCCGTGTCCTGTGCGTCACACGGAGAACAGCTACGCAGTGATAAAGCATTCATTTTGCCATGGATGAGTGAGTGTTGTTCAATAAGCAGCTCCCTACGTGTCAGCTGTCACAACCCTCAACATATTTTCTGCAGGGCGCAGCAAGACTCAATTCAAAGAGGGCAAAAGGTGAAAATTGTCGATTTTCTGAGTTGCTTTGAAGCAGATTTTTTTTAAAAACATAATAAATGCTTCAAATATTTCAGTTGGATGTTTTCACTGCAAAAATGAAACAGATTCTGCCGTGTAATTAATATAAAATACACTTAATGTCATGACAGGAAAATAGAATTAGCCATGTGTATTTTTGGATTTGCCCTCTCTGAAGCTGAGCTTTACTAACAGCGTAAAATACACCACATAAATATGTTTAGATTAATGATAGTGTAAACTGTGACGTAACTGTGGCAAAAAAAACCTGAAAATCGCACAGAACATGTATGAAAAAAAACTTTCATGATATATATATACTGTAAATATATATATATATATACATATATATATCCTCTACTCAATTTATTGCCACTCCAGTTCATTCCTTAAAAACACTTCGGTATTGCCTTAGCCTGTATATTTGTTGGTTTTGTGGACAACAGCTACACTTTTAAGCTAGTACTACGAAGTGAATTACTTGTAGCCAGGTAAAAATAAATAGTCGATGTATAAATTTTCAGTCATCAAACATTAATATTTGTTGACCACATTTCTGCATTTACTGTATGTCAAAGTCGGAAAAAAGTGAAACATAAAAATTCAAGGCTGATGCGACCTGAGTAGGAGTTGATGAGAGTTTGAATCACTTATGTGATTATTCTGTCACATTGTTAGTACCTTTTAGCTCTCATGACTGTTTCCAGTCAAAACATGACAAGTTCTCTGTTTACTATCCAGATGTCATCTAGCAGACAGATGAATGAAGACTGGTGGAGAGCACAGTTCAAAGGAGCAAATATTGGACTTATATTTCACCTGCTGATACAACACACATCTGGTCACCCTGCTAGAGGTGATCAAGAAAACATATTTCTGATATTGAAAAGATCAACAAAATACAAAAACACTATTTAAAAATAAACACAATACAAACAAAACAACTGCATTTATCAGTTAGTTGACTGGCCATCATCTATCAGCTAGAGATGTTAACTGGTCATGATCGTTGATGCTGACGTGGGTTAAAAGATACCAAAGCTGGAAACATTATATTATTGTGATTTGAAAATAAATACGCTTTATTGCAAACGTGAGTGGATTCTTATCTTTGTCTCTCTCTGTCTTAGTAACATTTTCTAATAAAGGTAAAATTTTATTATTTTATGAATATGAGACTTAATAAGTGAACATTTGAAAGGTAGACATTAATGTAAAATATAGGAATCAGTCAATAAAGCATTAGCCATGCATCCCAATTCTGCCAACAAGTATAAGTGACTTTATGGCAGTAATGGATCATCAAATCAATCTCAAATTAATAACTTCCTTGCTCATTTACATCAATCTCATCTACAGGAAGCGTCTTGGCAGACGGCGCTCGGTGAGCGTCTGTCTTTGAAGCCAGTCGTTTAGCAGGTGAAGTAGGCCTGGGCCAACTGCACACTGGTGATGAATGACTTCACTGATACATTAAGGTCTATTTTAGTCTCCTAATCCAAGTGGGAATGCCCACATCAAAGTCTGGCTCCTTCCTAAGAGGAATTCCCCTCATACTTGGACATGCTAATGAGCAGGGGCTCCTCCAGGCCCCCACACCTGATTGAGGCATGCAACGCCACTGCCAACGACGTGCCATGGGAATTATATACCAAGGGATGCCATCCAATTGGACCAAACTCTCCCTAAGCAATTTGCTTTGGTTCTATTCACTGGCACAGTCAAGCATGGCAACACTTCCTTTATTTCTCAGCCATGCTGCAAGATTTCTGGCTGGACCTCGTCTGGAAGCCACATTGTGGATGAGAGAGGAGGAAAAGAGGGATTTGGTTTATACAAAAGAATAGAGTGTGGATCTGTGTCAGTATCTCTACTCATTCAGGTTTCAGGGATGTTTTCACTTGTTGCCTGAGCTTATGATGAGATGTCGCTGATTCTCTTTCTGTTCCTGATCCTATTTGAAAAAGGAAAAAAAAAAAAAAAAAACAATTGTTGTGTCTCTGAGTCAGTGCTGCCAAACAAGTTTTCACCAGCAGGAACAAAAGAGAGCATGTACATGATCATCTGAAGCTAACACTACAATGGTAATTAATTTATTTCATTTGGAGTTTGATAGGTGCAAGAAAACAAAGAACAAAATATGTGTTCTCCAATCGAACCAGATAAATAAGTGTGAATCATACACAGAGTAAAAATACGTCAGCTGTTAAAGGGTAGGAATGTAAGTGAGCAGCATGAAAGCTCCGAGAACTTCTGGTGAGTTTCACCATCCAGGAAAGGGAGGGTAAGTGTGTGTAATTTTCTGCTGCACTTCAGAACAAACTTTGCAAAAAAAAAAAAAAAAAAAAAAGCAGAAGGTCACCCAGCTCCCTGGACACCACAGCCAATGAGACCACGGGGGGACAAGGGGGGAATAATAGATACTTCAGTGAGCAAATCTTATTGGGAAAGGAGAATTTTTATGTAGGTGTAGATGAGAAGGAGGAAAACGGGTCAGTGACTGTGATGGACCATCTTTTCGGTAAAGAAACCCGGCTGAGGGAGAAGAAACATTTAATTTCTGCTCAGCCATGCATTCATGAGCAGCCGACTGCTCTCACTGTGAATACAGCAGAAGACCAGGGGTCTCTGCACCAGGGTCACAAAGTGGGCTTTTTCTCCTTGTAGATAATGAGATAGCAAATGGGTGAGCACCACAGCCTTTTCTCAGAGAGCACTTAAATGTGGCTCTAACACCTCTGTGAGTTCACGCTTTAACTGAGCTTCACTCGCACCCCACTGCCATAATTAATTTGTCTTAATTGCACTGCTGCTCTGGTCACCATCCCAACATTATTTTCTCTATTCTCTGTAGATTGAATGTTAAAAAAATCTCTGATCAGCCGGCGAGGGGTCCAAAAGAACAGCCAGGCTTTTGTGTCCTGAACAAAGTAAAGAAAACAAGCACAACATGAGCTTTTGTATTGTCATCACAGGAATGATGTCTGAGTTTCACAGAAGACCAGTTTATAATACTGTGTGAAATTATTCTGACTGTGAATGTGTAACTCGACTTGGCATCTTTCATTTTTGGAATAACGTTAAAGTTGTGATATCTATTCATTTGGATGGGTTGCTTTAATATTCAGTGACTGAAATATTATATTGTTTTATTTGACTCTAACATATGAAATGATTAGAATCACTCCTGCATTCCAAATGTTACTTTGGTAAAGGGACTGAAGGAAAACAGAAAAAAAGGAAAATTCCAAACCTCCAAAATTTAACTACAAGGGTTTTACTAGACCGACAGTAAAATGATGTAAGCATCAGAAATTCACATTGTTGAGTACAAATGTTGACTGAGGTCCATCCATCCATTTTCTTGCAGCTGAAGATGAGACAATTGCGATCGTTTCGTCTTCAGTCACTTGAGAGTAAGGGGTCTGCTGGAGCCTATCCCAACCAGCTACAAGCTAAAGACAGGGTACACACCGGATAAGATGCCAGCCCATTGCAGAGTAGCAGGAAAGAGAAACATACACACACACTCAGACTTACAGACAATGACTGTTACGATTTCCAAAGGAACCAGGCACGAGAGTCAAAATGTCACAGTATCCAAATTCTTTAATCAGTCTGTTTCAAAACCAGGAAAGCTCAGAGTTTATAGCACCAGGGGAACGTCCAAAATCGTGGTCAAACAGGCAAGGGGTCAAAATCCAGAACAAGAACAGACAAGGCGAGGCTAACTTTTGGTCGTACAAAAAAAGTGGTCAAGGAATACAATAACGATTGGCCTATGAGACTCTCTGCTCAAAAGAATACTGAATAACGCTGCGACAGCGCTGAACTGAAGTGAAGTGTCTTAAATAGACAGACCAGGGCGTTATATTAGTTACAGTTAGAACTAATGATCAACTAATTAACTAGGGGAAGAACTAAACATGGATTGGCTAAATAACAAACGAAACAATCAGGAGAAACAAACCAGGTGCAGCAAATCATGAATGTGGCGGTAACAGAAAACCAGAAAAGTACATGAACTGCTGCATGTTGTTGGAGGTGGGAGGAAGCCAGAGAACCCAGAGAGAACCCACCAGACACGAAGGGAACATGCAAATTCTGCACAGAAAGGAATCAAAATCACATTTTATAAATTGATCATTGCATTATCGCGTTGTTGCATCTTATGCACTGCGTATAATCAGCAGTTTGATGATGTCACCAGTATGAGTGGAGTTATTTATTATATATTGATGGGTTTAATTTGTATGAATTTGTTTGGTTTTAGTGGTAAGTCCCAAATTTATTACATAATGCTACAGTAATCTGTAAAGCAGGTAGCTGGTACATAAAGGTGACAGAAACACTGCAAAATGTCAGTAAAGCACATTGCATGTTACAGTTTTCATATGAATTTTATTTTACCTTGTCAGCGTCACAAAATTCTTTTTACTGTGACACAAAACTGAGTGATCAAACAACAAAACACCAACAACATGCTGATGATGTCTAAATACCACCAAAGATCAGTGATCAATTCTGATCAATCCTTTCAGCCAATTAGTGAATGAGTTTGTGAACAGTTCGGATTCATCCTCCTTCTTATTAGGAGCCAACCTCCGTACCTTATTCTTTGGCACAATGCCCTTCTTCCCTCCTCCACAAGCCTTCCCCACCCAGAAAGCCCCGTCTGGCAGATTTGTGCCTTTCTTGTGCTCCTTTCATAGAGCAGAGAATGCAGCTGAAAGGCAGGGCCGGCTTCCTCGCTGCCCCGGGACCAGTCCAAATTGTAATCCTATTCCTCTGTTTATCAAAAAGAGGGAGAGAGCAGAGAGAGGGAGGCATTGAGCTGACAGCTTGATTGTGATGCTCCTGTCTGATAACTCAGCTAACCTTATCCATCTATTTCACCTCAACCTTGCAGCCATGTCCCCAACCCCCTTCCACCTGCTTCATCCTCCACCCTGAGACACACACACACACACGCACACACACACACACACACACACACACACACACACACACACACACACACACACACACACCTTACACTCTCTCTCTGTCTCTCTTTTTTTTTCTTTCTCATTCCCGTAATACACACACACAAATAATCACTGCACACCTCTGACCCCTTTATCGAGTGTCGGTGTTAATCCTCATCTCTCTGCTCAATGCAGAGCACAATCACAGAGACCCGTAGGACCTGCAGTTAGCGCTGTGGTTAAGTAGCCCACGGTGAAGAAGTCTGTGATAAAGGTGCCACAAAGGGTCAGTAGCTGCTAGGAGCACAGACCCCAGCCCATGACTGGCCATGGCCTTGAGACGGGACAAAAAGGCGAGGTGTGGAGGACATGCAGGGTAATAGAGGGATTGAAGAGGAAGAGGAGGACAAAGAGAGGATGTCTACGGCAAGGGTTAGGATAATATACGGGGATAAAATGTGAGCATGTATGTTCACAAAAAGATACTGTCGCTGGCTGCTTCAGTAGATCTACAGCACTGAAAGTATTTTAACAATGTCGCCAATATCTCACAGTTTCAACCTCCAAAAATAAATAAGAAGAAAATCCAAATTAGGTTCAACAAATTACTATAGAAAACATCTTTCAAAATATATTAATGTTGAAAAAAATCAGCACACCCAATTGTATGCCTAAAGAATTGAAAGAAGCCAGTCCTTAAACCCAATTTATATTTAGAATTTATTTATCTGTGTTCTTTATTTAACCTCTCAGATAAAAGTGTTGGCATGCAGCCCATCTGAGGAAGGTGCACGAGCTCCAACATGTGTGTATGTGCCGCAAGACAGGATCAACAATAACTCACAATCTCTGCATACCTCAGTGTTTACCTGCTACCTGGAAGCGTCCATCAGACACACCAGAGCGCTCTGCTGAAGCCCCAGCAACAAGTGCCTCTGTCGGATCGAACATTACATCTCCAGTGTGTTACGAGTGTGTGAGCACGGATCTGGACTAAGAAGCCACAATTTCCATCAGTATGAGGGTGAGTGCATGGTTACTGAAATATTCTTTTATGAATATTTTACAGTTGATCAAATTAGATATTGGTATCTTTAGAAATTATGTCAGCTTGTTCAGATTTGTTCCTTTGTTTTGAATATTGTCTCACAGAAGATGTAAATTGAGTGAAGTAAAGCATTAAATTGCTTCATTTTCTCTGTGATCTCCACCTGCTGCACATACAGTATAAACTGGATGCTAATAGTAACCTGGTCCTTCACTCCCTCCACATTAAATGTTAAAGTGCTGTATGTTGAGTTGAACTAGCATGTCCATTAGTCAGTCTGGCAGCTGCCACATGTCAGCTAAGTTAACAGATGTTTTGCAATTAATATCATCTAATTACTGTATAATGAAAAATTACACACTTCCCATTAAATTAAAGCTTCCAGAGGATTTTTACCTTGATGGACTGTGGACTGTTGATAAGTAACATATTTAAATTGGAGCCATTTGCCAGTTTTATGTTAACATCCAGTGGCCGTGATTCAGTAAATCAATCAAGCGCAGTACAGGTAGCTTTAATGATTTCCTCCAATGTTCAGAAAACATTTATCTTCTCTGCTCATTCCACTGCAGCCTCCTCTGACGATCGTCCTTGGGACACCCATGCGACACCCAGCCGACGCAGAGTCAAAGGCGGAGACGTGTATAGACACACGAGCGCATTCACATATTCAGACAGACACAAATACACACACTCTAGGCAGCTTCGGTGTCACAGATAAATGATGCCTGACACTGTGGCCTGAAGAAATGGGCTGACTGAACAGCAGAGAGATGAAGATACTTCTCACAAAGGTTCCCTGAGCCAAACAAGTAGTGTCCCTGGGAAACCTGGACACGGACTCCTGTAGCTCCGGGGCCGCGTGTCACTCAAAACATCCTCCAAACAGCCACTTTGAAAAATGACGAACTTTATCACCCAGATACAAACTCACAGATTGACAACTTAATGGCATCTTAGTACAAACATGAAAAAACCCCGCCACTTTCATTAAAAAACAAATCATAAATTGTGTATTTATTCCACATGAATGCCCTTATTACCCCACGCCTCTGATATTCCTGAATATTTTTTTCTATATTTAATTGTTAGAGCTTGCCTTTGATTCTCCTGCTGACAAAGACTGATGCCAGTTCAAGACGATCCGAGGACTTTTAATGTGATGTCTGTCTTTTGTGGTGAAAGACAATAAGATCTGTAGCTCAGGGGCTTCTCTGTGTTGTGGGAGCCCCAGACGCAGACAGGAAGGGAAAGACGATACACAGTGTTCACAGACCTATCCCCTTCAGGACGATCGGATCAGTCAGTCAGCGGGCCCCTCCGCAAGCCCCGGGGTCAAGGGCCATGCCAGTCAGACAAGACACAACAGAGGCCCTGTCTCTTCGTATGAGGGGTTATTGTGTAAAAATGTTCGCATAGGAACTGCTAAAAAGTGCGTTGTATAAGCTTTATCGCACAATGACACAGGACACAATGACACAAAGACAAAATGGAAGAAAAGAATCAAATCTCTGTAAAACTGCTCTGAGTGCCTTGCTCTAAAAATATCTGCAGAGGGAGGGAGGATAAAGGAAAAAAAAGTGAGAGAAAGAGAAGAAAAAGGAAACAAGCCATTTACAACTTTAAAGAGAAAGAGGCTGTGGAGTGAACGGGAGAAAATATTTACCCAGGGAATTAGTTCAGGATCATTGTGTGTGTGCAGGGCTTTAGTTCCCTGGCTCCATTTCAAGGCCCAAGTGGCTCAACTGGAGCTCCCTCCAGGGCAGGCCTAATTATCACAGGGCTAGGGCCATTAAAATGCTTAACTAACCTCGTTTCTCCAAAACGCACAGATTAACGCCAGCCTCCAGCAAAGTGTCGGGAATAACCCCACTGCCTAATACCCTCTTTGATTTTTTTTTTCTCTAGAGTGGAGAGACGAGGCAGAGGACTGGCGTGGTAATAGTTGTGGATGGATAAGAATGCTGCAAGTTACGGTCACTTCCACCAATCCTTTCACTATAAATGCTGCACAGGTTGCAGCAGGCGAGTGAGTGAGCACAGGTGGTGCTGAGGAGTAGGATGTGTTCCTGTCCGGGTTATGGATACCACTTTCAAATACAGCAGAATCCACATCATACTTACTTACTTACACTTTGCTCCTCCAGCGAGCATAGGCCTCTAACAAATGTCCTCCACCACCTGTCTTCATGCTTGTATTTTATGGTAAGTGATGACATGCAAGGACAAGATCCGACCGTCTTTGGTCAATTCTAAAAGATCAAATATCACAAAGATCAAGACATAAGGTGTATAAAAGTGCTTTAAACCTGAGCATTGCTGTGACACTCCACCGTGTCCTGACTTTTAAACTGTGCTGCTGCCTCAGAGAGTGGAAGAATAAGAGTGGAAGCAGCATCTTGACTTGTCAGAGCAGGTAAACCACAGTTTAATTATTAATCACTTTCATGATGATAGAATCAAGCTAAATTACATGGTGGTTTAAACTTGTTTCATCACAGCCATTTAGGGCCCACAGCTAACAGTATATGTAAATAAAAAAAAGACGTAATAAAAAAAAAGACGTCTTTCTTTTATCACAACTTAAAGCCTGTGATGAGTGTAATGGTAAATCAGTTTCCATGATATTGTATTCTATATGAAAATAATGCTCATATGCCTCATATTCATAAACACAAAGATATTGTTTTCTCATGACTACATGAATTCATCTAATAACTTGTATTTAAAAGGAAAAACTTATGAGCTGAAACCCTGTTTATAGATGAATAGATGATACCAAGATATTTTGTCTGAAATTTTCTGGACTTTCCAGCTCCCTTACCTAAAAGATCAACTATTGATCAGCAGCATAATTTCACACATTTTAAATCAATACCAACAATTGTACAGATGTCCTTTGCCATGGTAATCAGTTTTACTTTTAGACTAATTCCATCGGAGTTAAATTGGTGCTACAGCAAACTCTGGTATGGCTTGGATACCATGGACTCAAGGCAGGGTATCCAAGCAGTCATCATCACATTCATGGCTGTGGTTAACCTGCTGTGAAAACAACACATCCACAGTTGTGGGATCAGACAAAAATATTTATTGTGAGGCCTGTGGGAATGCTACAGGCATTATGAGACCAAAACTTAGTTTGTTACCAAATAACATGTTCATCAAACACCAACCAGAAGTAACTCAAGTTGATCTTTTCAATAATACTAAAAATATGGCATATGCATTTTTTGTAGGCTTCAAAAATACACCAAATGTGATTGTGTCGGCTACAAATCAATTTCCCATGCAGAAATCCATTGCATGTTAGCATTTATGGAAATAAATTTAAAAAGAAATGTCACAGTGATCCTACATAACGAGTGAGGAGAGCAACACGTTTCAAATTGGATGAAAGATTTTTGGATTACAGTTCATATTCACATCTTTTTGGTTAGCTTTGATTTTCATAAATCACCAATACAGAACCAAATAATTTTAACTTTAAAAATAGCAAAACTCTCAAATCTGTTTTCACTTCATACAGTCAGTTCACAAGTTACTGTAATGTCAACTAATAGGTACTGAGAATTAATCTGTTACCACTGAAATTGAAAAATTAACAGGTTTTATTTTTAAGATAAGATAAACCTTTAATAGTCAGTGGGGAAATTTGTACGACATCAGCAGCGGGGGGATCATACATACACACATAAATACATACATATTAACATTTGTAACATATGAAGTATACATATCAAATATACATATTAACATATGGTATTAATATGTTTATACTCACTGAAGACAACTTTTTGTAAATAGTGTTACGTGACCATCATCCCCTCCTTATTCAGGACAATCCCTTAAATGATCCAAAATAATAATGTCAAGTCTTATTGTTAATAATACTCTGATCTCCCATTAGGATTTAGACTACAATCCAGAAATCTCCCCTGGTGTTTTGCCTGGCACAAAGAGGTGGTCTTGTTCTGGTCAAAAACAAACCCTGGTCTGATTCCTTCATAACATAAAAACACTGCTTTGAATGGTTTCGACTTTTGGACCAATTGCAGGATGTTAGGGCAGGTTTCCATATCAGGTAAACAAAAAAAAAATGAACAGAAGAAGACAAAAAAGAGCATCACTAACACACAGGCAGAGGAAGAGCTGCATTTAAACTAAAACATATGAAAAAAGAAAACATAATTTTTACTTTCAGCAAGGATGAGAGAAAAGATATGTGGGGATAAGGAGGATGGGAGAGACAACTCAATGTACTAAAAGCTGTGGCAGCGGTTTGTAAAGCTGCACAATGGCATCAATGAAAGAATGACCTGTACAGAATTCATTAATTTATTGGACAATAAATGATTAAGTACCGCAGATTAATCCAGTAAATGATGAAGCTCTTTCATTTTGAAAATCTCAATGTGAAACCAAAGCTAACAAGAAGACAGATAACCAAAAAACTGAACTTTGGAGCTGTGAAGGCCATATGTGTTTAGCATGTAAGATTTATGTCACCTCAATCTGTCTTCAATAGATTAAATTCATTTTCATCACATCTGGACAATATTTTGACAATACCGATAGTCATGAAAGTTTTAAATACCTTGGTAATGACTCTGTGCAAAGGACTTAGTTTCGAGTATTGGGTAAATATAAATACAAAACAAGAAAAACTAAAACAAAATACAGGTGTAAGAACAAGCAAAAATGAGAATATATTTACAGTGAGCCATCAGATTATACGATGTACTGTGCAGCACAGGGCTCAGTTGCAGCAATTGTGACCAGGGAATTGCACTGGGTTCCTAACTGGGACAGACTTCCAACAGCGTGTCATCAGTTACTTTTGGAGTACTGTGTTCAGTACCCTGATTGCACTTGAATAAAACATGTTGGTCAGTCTGGAAGTCCGGGCCTTGATTGACCGATATCTCTTCCCAGAGGGCAGCAGTGACGACAGGCTGTGGGCGGGGTGTAAACGGTCACTGGGGATGGTTGTGGCCCTACGCAGACATCTGGTGTTGTAGATGTCTGACAGAGAGGATAACTGTACACTTACGACCTTCTGTGCTGACCTCCGGACCCTTTCCAGAGCCTTCCTGTCAGCCTGAGAGCAGCTCTTGAACCACACCAGTATATTGTTGGTGAGGATGCTCTCCACAGAACACCTGTAGAAGGACAGCAGCAGGTCCTGGGACACGTTAACACTTCTCAGGGTATTTAGACAGTAGAGGTGCTGTTGTGCCTTTTTCACAAGGGCATTGGTGTTGGTGCCCCACTTAAGGTCCTCTGAGATGTACGTTTCACAGAACTTGAGGTCGCTGACCCATTCCACCAGGTCCCCCCAGATTAGAAGAGGCAGGGGATCCTCTTCCACCTGAGGTCCAGCAACATCTCCTTGGTTTTGGAGGAGTTCAGTGCCAGGTTGCTGAGGGAGCACCTGGTGGTGAGGTTCAGGACCTCCTCCCTGCAGGCTGATTCATCACTATTTTTAATCAGCCCCACAACAGTAATGTCTTGAGCAAATTTCATAAGGAAGTTGCTGCTATTGGTCGGGGCGCAGCCCTGGGGGGCCCCAGTGCTCACAGCCAGGGTTGAAGAATAGTAACCCCCCAGCCTGACAGACTGCCTGCGGTTCGTGAGAAAGCTCCCGATCCATGAGCAGGTGTACTCGTCGATACCCAGGCCGTGCATTTGGACAACAGTTTGCTCGTAAAAAGTGTGTTAAAGGCACAGCTGAAGTCCACGAACAACATCCTCACATTACTGCTGGGGTGTTCAAGGAGTTCACACACCGTGTGGAGGGCCGTGCATCACCTGTGGACCTGTTGGCTCTGTAAGCGAACTGGTGCTGATCAAGACCGGGAGGCAGCAGAGACTTTATGTGCCTCATGACCAGCCTCTCAAGACACTTCATCACTTTGGGTGTTAGAGGCAGAGGTCTGTTGTTGTTCAGGCTACTGATCAACTTCTTCTTGGGGACGGGTACGATGGTGGCCGATTTCAGGCAGCTGCGGACTGTGCAAGTGGCCAGTGACAGGTTGAAGATAGATGCAAAAACCTAGCTGTTCCTCACAGCCCCTTCGTACACTCCCCTGGACACCGTCATGACCGGCAGCCTTCGACGGGTTCACACCGAGGAGCACCTTCCTGACCTCTGTGCTCACAGTGAGGGCTAGGGTGTTGGTGGGCAGCAACATGGGGGCATCCTGCTCCTCCCCAACTTCAAACCTAGCGAAAAAAAGATTTAGCTCTTCTGCTGGGTCTGAGCTGGTACTGGTGGTGGGAGCACTGGAGCGGTTCATATTAAGAAGCTCGTTGATGCCCTGCCAAGCACGTCGGGGCTTCGCCTCCTTGAGGTGTCCCTCAACCTTTCTGGGGTAAGCTGCCTGAAGGCAGAGTGTCGTGCCCTCAGCAGCTGTTCTACCTCGCCTTGTATGCTTCCTTGATATTACTGTAAACTTTATTCAGCACGTTATGACCCCTTGTTGCACATGTGGCTTGCTGGTAACATTTAGGAAGCACAGTTCCAGGTGGTTGAAGTCTCTGGCCACAATGAGGATGCCGTCCAGGTGTGCTGATTGTTGTTTGCTAACAGCAGCTAGCAGGGTCTTCATTGCTACATTAGCATTAGCAGCTGGCGGGGTGTATACAGTAGTTACACGGTTATTATATATATGTCTCTGGTGTAGGGTATTTCAAATCAGTGCATGCTGAAAAGGAAAAAAAGGTTTGTGTGCATTCTCTCATAAATATAATTAATCTTGGCAATAAGGCCCATAGAGATGCCGATCATATTTTAGCACTGGTCTAAATGAATTGGTTGTGCTACCCACCACGTCTTTCAGGCATTCAGAAGACATGAATGAAGCTTGATTGCAGGATCACATTCTTTGTTCAGGATAACACGAGGATTCATTGGATCATTTGAAGAACTGTTACAACAACAGTGATTATTTTTCTAAAAGCATTTTTTTTACTTTTTAAATAAGCAGGGCTTCTTGATCTGAAAAAAATCGAAAAAAATTCAAATCCAATCTGGATGACCGGAACGATGTTGTTTATCCCCACATCCCAAAACAAACACAAGAGGCTTGTGAAGTGTTTTGTAAATCATTATTCTCAACTGTGTTGTCATTTCAGCTGTTTTACAGATATGTGCATATACCCTGCTTTATTTATATTTATTGTTTTAATGAAATTGGTGAATATTATCAATATGCTGCACAACCAGATTTAAATGGCTGCTTGCCAGTTCTACGTTGTACAGCTACTAAGGGATTAATTCCATTATAATGTGGTCTTCATCCTTTATTTTTACCAATGCTCCTCTGAGGAACCAGTTTATCTCACCATTCAGGCATTTTGTAATCTTTTATCTTTAATTACATCACACTAGTCTACTAGTCTTTATTCTATCACTGCACTGTATGTAGAAACACTCAGGTGACAGGTAGCAGCTCCCTTCAGATCCATCACACTTTGAAAAAACAAGAAAGTTAACTGTTTAAAAGATAACTAGATAACCACACATGTGATTCCACCCACACACTGTGGAGAAGATGTTTGTCACTGAGATCAGTGCTAACAGTTTATGCCGCTGATGTGTTCTCACATCAGAGATTTATATACATCAAAATTGTCTTTAGGGTCAGTACTGGCGCAAGTGGACAGTGATTGGGTATCTGACAAGCAAGAGGCGGGTCCTTTCTTAAAAGCAGCTATTTAAAGCCACACCCTGGAGCAGCTTTACACCACCATTGGTTTGTTCAATCTAAACATTAAACAAAAGGTATAGAGAAGGGTTTGGGTGCAGCACTGTTGTGCATTTCTCTATAAAAAAGATTAAAGGGGCTATCGTCAATATATTTTAAATAATTCATGAAATGGCAATGCTAAAAACACTTGCAGCTCCTCATGACCAGTCTGTTTCATGGATGTCAGAGTGCTTTTAACAGTCACACAGATTACTCACACAGTTAATAACAAATTGGTAAAGACCAGAGTATATATTTGACTTAACTTCCTCAGAAACATGACTCCTAACTAATGACATCTTGTTACAGAAAATCTTGACACCGTGTGTGTGTGTGCGTGCGTGCGTGCGTGCATGCGTGCGTGTGTGTGTGATGTGGCATTCTGGTCAGATTTTGTAACGTGTACAGGTTTGAGATTAGAAAGATGAATAAAGATTCTTCTAGACTTCATATAATCCCATTTCAGAATCAGCTCACTATAAAGCTCTACACTTGGGACCCAGCTTTGGCCAGATGTACAGCTTCAGCCAAATTGCACTGTTATGTGTAGTCATGTTGCTGGTGTAAAAGTTTAAATGCATTAAATATGTCAATATGTACTTCGAAATAAATTTGGGTGTAATGTAGTAAATGAACATTATATTAGGAATTCAATATTTTCTTTATGCTCATCAGCCGACATTGAATGTATATGACGTGCAGCAGATGTTCAGCTCCTTCTATGGACTTGTTTAAGCTTCCTAGACTCATCACCTTTTGTGCCCCTCTCTGAAGTCACAGAATGCTAAGACTCATGATGGAACTCAAGACAAACACAACTGAGTCTGCATGAATTAACCAGGCACAAGCATTGCTAATTATTTTAGTTAGTCCACAAATAATCCATTTAGCAATGTTTTGCCTCAGAAAAGGGGAAAAGAATGTGGAAATAAATAAATAAAATCCACAAATAAATAGAGACTGATTTGAATGCGGTGTCAGGGGAGATGTAGTGCAAAGGCGCGATAATAGCTAAGCTAGCTTATAACATCTTTGTTTTCACTGAGCACTCTGCTGTGGTCTCTTGGGCCGCCAGAGGATTTTTGGCAAAGCCGTTCTTCTGAAGGTCCACACTTTGCAAACACTCAAGGAGGCTTCTCTGTGCTATCGGTGCATCAGGATCCATAGCGCTGAAGCTGGAGAAGGCTACTCATACACAGCAAGGGTCCCCATGGACACACGTTGGTGTATTTAACACCTGGGGAAAGATGAAGAAAAAAGAATGAAGCTACAGAGGAGTCTTTTAGGGAGATTAGTTCCACATTTTAAGGCCTTGAATGGAGCCCTGTACACTAGATATTATTTTCCTCCACAAGCAAACAACATTCACCACTAAGACGTTCAGAATTTATTGTGATTTCTTACATCCACAATGAATTTATTGTTCTTTCTCCAAATTCTATTCTGCCTCTGTTTTGACACAAATAAATGACTTTGGGACTTGAAGGTTTCATCTGAAAAAGCACACGTCTTGTAGAAAAGATGGAGGAGTGAAACAATTGCTTTCTAGCCGCTAACCAGACATGGCGGACGAGTCAGGTGTAATATTTATCTCCCTGCCCCTGGAGTTGTGGTACAATCATCCAATTCATTCACGTCTGCATCAGAGAAGAATGAAAGTGTGGTCGTCAAAAAAAATCCTTTTCATTACAGCAACATAGATCATTTATCTTGAGTTTGCTTCATCACATGTCATCGATTACAAGAGCTTCTTGAACCAGGGAAACCAGAGGTCAGCTCTCATGAAGGAAGGTCTAATGTAAGTAATCATCACAAATGTGAGGAAGGACAGATGTGATTCTTCAGTGTTCATGCCGCAAAACTAAAGCAACATGACTTGAAGGACTAGATGGATAAAATGGCTAAAAAATGAATATAGTGCATCATGTGACTGTTTGGCAGGAACATCCCTGAAAACAGAGGAGCAACACAATCCGAAGCCATGTGGTTTTTCTGCCCAGCCTTTATGTGAGTGTAATACCATCCCCAAATCAAACACATTACCTTCATGGTGCTGCTCTGACTGGCTGCTCTATCAAATTACTGTTGCATTACCGTTCAACAGTTCTCCTGTCAAATGACTGCTGCTGTAAGCTCGTATCTAACCACTGATAAGAGGACACACCTCAGCAGAAAGCTCTGTAAGAAGGAGAGGCCTCCTTCCTTTCACAACTGATATTTAGATGTGTAACATGGATACAAATGGTGGATACTGGGAAAGGGTGAGATGGATAAAGACCAAGAAATATGTACGGCTCACCTCAAGTACAGGTAATTACTGAGGCGAAAGGAGTCGTCACAGTTTAGATGTGATCATTTCAGATTCAAGTGTTAGAATTTAGGTTTTAAGGCCAATTTCACATCTGGTGAAATTAGATGATGTAGGTATGGACCAATATTTGTTATGCTAGCTGAAGAAGTTAAGAGGATTGTTAAGATAATTTTAAAAAATAATTTATAAAAGTAATAATAATAATAAATAAAAATAATAATCACAAAATTGAATGATAATTTCAGGTAGGTAACCTCACAGAAAAATGCAGAATAGTTTTAATATGCCAGTCCTGGCAACAAAAATTCAAACCCACTCATGAAAACATCTCCTTCACCACCTCTAAAAAGGCATTTGGTGACTAAATTTGATTTGATCTGTGATAAAATAGTGATCATTAAAGAAGAAAAGCAGTGATCGAAGTGTGTTTCCACTCCTATGTGCATAAATGTCTTTTTTTCCTCCATTCTTAGAACGTTTTATTGCTCTTAAAGTGTTGCTTGAGGTTTTGAAGTCCTAGAATAACAGCTAATATAACCTGCAGTACAATAAGAGCTTTAATAACTGCTGTGTGTCTTATATAACACCTACGTCAAACATTCAGACTTCTATTTGTTTTCAATAGGAGAATATTGAAAAGATGAACAACATGGAAATAGGACAATCCTAATTCTACTGCAAATTACTGTTTCCTGTTGAACCAGTGACTCAGGCAGAGTTTTACCAACTTTCCCAGTTGTGAGGACCGGTAAGGGTTAAATGCACAGCTGTCCATCTCAGCCTGTTTAGTATTCTTCCCATGAAATGGTTTAAACCTCATCCCCCATCTATCTATCTACCAAAAGATGAGATAACTTTTTTCTTCTCAACAGATGATATTAAGTGCCTCCTATTATCTCAGTAGGTCTGTATCATATTAGAATCTGCAATCGGAGGTCACAAAGTATACGCCGCTCTTGTCTCGGCTGCTGCTGCAGAATTACTTTCCTGCACACAATGGCTGAATGGGTAGAGGCTTTGTCATTTAAACTGCATAAAGAGGCCAGAAATTGATTTTTATTGTAGATCTTCATATCTAATAAAGCTCTGAGGATCTCCTTTCTTCATTGTCTGAATGGCCAGTGAATGCATTCAATCTTCTTCTCTGTTTCATGCATAAAAGTGGGAGCCAGAATGATAGGAGAAGAATGAGAGGGAGGGGTGCCGACGTGCAAGTGAAAAGCGTCCCCTCTCTTTTTCATTCCTTGGAAACGAGACCTGGGGAGGACAGGAGAGGTGAAGGAGCTTGTGGTAATTGAAAAGTGAAATGTTTTTTCCTTCCTCTTTAGAAAGAATGTGTCTTCTTCAAAGAGAAAACATAACCAGGACTCACGTCTGCTGAAGAAATCCCCTTTAGGAACATCATGGGCACAGAGATATCATCCTCTTTTAAAGGAGGTTGGAGAATTGTAATATTTCTCATTACTACAGTTAACTACAATAAACTCTACTGGTTGCATGGAATATTTGGTAAATTTTGGAAAATGCCAGTTTCTACAACCTATTCCGTTCAAAAATATGGAAAACCATTAAAAAAAAATTGTACCTTGCGTTCTTCTTTTAATATCTGTATACACTATCTATACATACTGCATTAAAATTGATAAATGTTTATAACCCACTAGCACAGATATCAGGTCTTAAGTGTTAATTAATGCAGTTGGCATGTAATGTAGTCAGTAATGTGAGAAATGGGTTGACTGGCATTAATAAATACAGTATGTTGAATGTTCATTAATGCCCCCAGTTTCAGCTATTAAATATTTTACGTCTATGAATTTTAATCTACATCAGTAATGCTTGAAACCTTTCCTCTGATGTCATGCTCCGGCTGGGAAGCTCAAACGCTGACATAAAAGGTGAAATGTTTTATTCTTGTGTACACGTCATTGGGAATTGGATTATTCACTAACCCTCATCGAGCAGACAATGGGACGAATGTTTCTTCCAGAGGGACGTTTTTCAAAAAGAGCCAACGTTAGCATGTCATAGCTGTTTCTATTTCATAATGTCACATGATACAATAGGAAGCACACATTAATTCTGAAGCATCACCACACTTCTTCAACACCTTAAACAGTAACATCCATACAGACGTCCCTCAACACAAAACATGCTCCAAACACTTTGCAAATTTCAGCATTTGCAAAATAATATACATATGGCTCTTGGGTTTTTCCCTTCTTACCTCCTTCCCCATGTTGTCTATGTTAAGTATTTTATGCTTTTCACCTACACCATGTATTTCCCCGTCCTCAGCACAACCAAAACAGTTTGCGAATTTACTATCTTTGGTCACCCCTCTGCATGAGTGTTTTAAACTAGTGTATGCAACACTGAAAAATGTGGGGACATTGATGCAGAAATAAAAATTTGCAGACATGGATTATTTGCAATGCTCATAAAAGGTCAAAGGCTATGGCCTCAATTCAGGTTTCATGCAGGAAAGTTTATCTCAGCCTCTGACATATAAGAAGACAGCTGGCATTATTCTCTTGTGTTCACATTGTAAAGCGTCTTCTGATATAAAGAGAGTGTACAACGTACAATCCTTTAAATTTCCTACAGTGCACCAAGGACAAAGTGTGTTCAGCAGTTTATCTGTTATAAGCCTTTATTGTGAGATAATGAAATGCATGGAATCAAGGCAGAAGTATAATTACTCCAAAAGCACAAGGATTAGTTGCATTGCACAAAAACTGAATATCATGTTTGACTTGACTGAACAAATCTGGAAGTTGTGAAATAAAATCTTCCCCTGTTGCACATGTGATAAAGCAGATTAACTTTGCATACCTTTGGTGCAATGTTGTAGAATATCATTAAAGCTGAGCTAATCAAAATGCAAAAGAAATCAATGCAAGGAGTTTATTTCTAAAATGAACATAACCTGTCAAATTAATGACACTGACTGTAAGAAATAGAATAATTGAAATAAAATGCACTGAATATAATTTGAATGAAAAATGAAAAAAGCACATCCTCTGTTCATCTGCGGCTGCTCTAAACAAATCATTCTTTGCTCGCTTGTTTAAACTAAATGTTATGCTAATGCACACCTCACCTAAGTCACAGGGAACACTCCTCCCTCGTTTTTCTCATTTTAGGTGATCGAAAATATGTAAACAAAATTTGTTTTCATGCATTTGAATATGATTAATTATCACACAGTAATCCAGCTGCACTTGTAAAGACTTTTCAGACGAGATTAGGAATTTCAAAGTGACAACCATGATAGATGGGAGCGTTCTGTAAGTCGTAGATTAAAGGTCACAGCGATGAACTGAAGAACTCACAAGGCATCTTTTAAGTTGAGGCAGATGCAATCAAAGCTGTGCCTCAAACACACAAAATGATTATGGAAATGGTATCTGCACACAACTAAACATATGGCTGCGCCTAATGCCCTATAACACTAGGGGCTGGGTTTAATCAAACTTCACCAATTAAAAAAACAAATGATATGCAAACATCTGAAAGTCAGGAGAGGAAATGAGGATTGTTATAAATTATAGAGAAGGAATCTATCTCCACTAATTCTCCGAATGTTTCCTCCACTGCTCTCCTTTCCGCAGATAAGACTTCATCACCGAGTATTTTTAAGAGGCGCAGATGAAGTAAACATGCAAAGTGGAACAATGGAGCCACATACAAAATAAATATAGATTACACTTGGAATTTATGACAATATGTTTATGGGCAAGAAAATAATATATCATCTTTTCAAACCAGTCCAGGGTTCACTTCATACAAAGTTGTTGTACATCATTTAATTAATTGTTTAAACATTTGAAACTCAACAGCAACTTCTGTGGTCCAGGTTTTATGAAGCCTTGTCAAAGTGTGTGTTTTTAAAGGGATTAATATTCACTGATGTTTCAGGTTTTAAATGATACAGAGATGGATATTGTTGCAGTAATTTTTTCATACATGATAAAATGATCATGAAATTGCTTGTTACAGTGCATCTGTATCAGTTTTGCAAAAACATTGATACCTCTTAAATGTTTCCACATGGTGTCACGTTACAACTACAAAAAATATTTTGGGGGGGAGGCCAACAGTGCACCAGTGGCATACTGGTGTGAAGCACAAAGGAAATTCTACATGATTTAACTTTTTTTTTGTTTTTTACAAATAAACTGAAAAGTTCAATGTGCAAAGCCAATCAGCCTCCCTTAGTCAATAGAACTGTGTTTTGCTGCAATTACAGCAGTAAGTCTTTTGGGGCATGTGTCCACCAGCTTTGCACACCTAGAGACTGAACAGCTCAAATTCTGTCAGAGTAGGTGGTGAGTGTTTCTGAATGGAAATTTTCAGATATTGCCACAGGTTCTCATGTGGATTTAGGTCTGGGCTTTGACTGACACATGAATATGTTTTGTTTTAAACCATTCCACTGTATGTCTTTACATTTAGGGTCATTGTCCTGCTGGAAGTTGAAGCTCTCCCCAATCCCAAGTCGTTTGCAGCCTCCAGCAGGTTGTCTTCTATGATCACCCAGTGTTTGGCTCTATCTTCCCATTAACTCTGACCATCTTCCCAGTCCCTGCTGAGGAGAGCATGATGCTGCTACCACCATGTTTGACAGAGAGGATGATGTGTTCCACCACACAAAGCATTTTTGTCAAGTTCTGTCCCATCTGACCACTGCATCTTCTTCCACATGTTTGGTGTGACCCTCACAATATTTCTGGCAAAATGCAAATGGGACTTCTCAGAGTTTCCTTTTAACAACTTTCTTCTTGCCACTGTTCCATAAAGGTCAGATCTAAGGTATTTGAATACTATTGCACATCACACTTTTCAGTTTTTATCACGTTTTATACATATTTAAAATCATATATAATTTCCTTTGTACTTCACAATTGTGTGTCACTTTATATTGGTCTTTCACATACAATTCCAATAAAATATGTTTGTTTTTTCAGTTGTACGTGACAAAATGTCGAAAAGTTCAAGGGATATGAATACAGGTATACCTCTGCTTAGCTACATCGTTCTCAATTATACATTGGTTTTACAAAAATACACGGAAAATAAATAGTTTAACTCTTACTAGAATTTCCATCTGCCACAAATATTTGATTCAAAAATCACGATAAAACCATTAAAAGCACATAGTATATTACTGTACAATAAATAAGGATAGAAACATATAATTTCATATTAACATACGTACATCACTCATGATTAAATTGTTGTGGAGAAAAAGAAGAAAACACGTTAAGGAACTCTCCAATAGTTTTTAAGCACATCCAACAAAAACCAGAGTCAGCTGTTGATGTTGATAATCCACAGCCGTCTATGTCCATGATGTGAACACCAAACTGAATGTACATATAAATTAGTTTTGTATTATTGAAAAAATAATAAAAATTCCTATATTTGTTTTAGAGTCTTTAAAAAAAAATGCTTTTGTTTTACCATTCATTCATAAATAAATCATTCACAAAGTATGGTAAACATCGCCAAACTGTATTCCTAAATTTTGATTTTTTTTTTTAATGAACTATGGTAAAAAATAAAATTTGTTTGTTTTGTAAGCTTAAAATAGATTTGTATTAACCATATATTATTGGAAATGCATTCATAAATAAAGTACAGTACAGAACTGGTAATGCTTAATTTCTATTTAACCTGGGGACAAATTAATTTGATGTACATCCTGTTTGGACTTAAGTCATGGCTCCTAGAACCAATTAAGGTTCTACGAGCCATGACTCCTAGAACGTTTCACCACTTCATCCATGACCTCTTGTATTTAATTACTCAGATAACAAATAAGTTGTTTAATTTTTCTCGTAGATTTGGTACAGCTGACTCAGACAAAAAATATTCCCTTATCCTTTTCTTCAATTTCTTTGTAAAAGTAATATTTTTCTATCGCTAGACGACTGCAAATGAAATATGTTTTTTTTATAATATTATTCTGCAATGTAATTTCATCATTAATTTTGACATAAGAGTGTGTCAAAAAAACTTGGAATTCATTAAGAAATTAATAGTCAGAAGGGAAAAAATTTTCAATCAGAAATTTTCAATTATTTCAATTATTAATCAGTTAATGAAACTTCTGCTATTGGAGTTTCTGTAAAGCAAGTAATCAAATGCTGGATATCTGTAAAAATAATGAAAATGCTGCTGTGAAGAGCAGAGAAAGAGCAGATGCAATGAGACCCCAAGGACAAATTTGTGCCCCAGGGCCGCTGGAAGACAAATGCAATTTTGTCGAAGTGGAAACAGATATCTTGTCCATCAAAGTATCGCTAAGTTACGTCTTTGTAGAGGAGCAGCTCCAAAAAACGCAAAACAAATGTAAGTGTAATATTCATAGTTTTGAATGGAGACTTGTAACAGAAAGAATTGGCTGCAGATTGACGGACTTTCTGTTCAGCTGAGAGGCTTTGAAACAGAAGAACAACGCGATTCAAAGGAACTTATTATGAACTCCACTGGTACCAGTTTTATAGATACTACAAACAACAATTATTCTATGAACATGCTACAGAAAACATTTCACTGTTGTCTGATCTAGTGGGATGTTTGTGAAATTTTGAAATATTTCTAAAAAATATTTAGTTGTCCATGTTCCAAAGATCAATCATATAGTGGGCATATATGTGTGAGATGATGTTACAGACAGGAAGTGGAAATTTTAATGCTTTTAGTAATTTCCTGATAAGCTTAACAAAAACAGCACCCCGGTGTTGCTGGAGGTGTTTCACGAACACAGAGGGAAATGTCAAGTCTCCATTTACGGTTACCTGACCAGCACCAAGGAAAAAGTCAAAGTTAAAGATATCAGATTATAATACAGAATGTGGAAATAGTCCAAATTACTTTTAATGTCTGAAAGGAAGCTGAGTATGGTTTAAATGATGAGAGCTTTATTGTATTTCTAAAACTTATTTTTAGCTCCATCGCTGCAGAATTCCCTTACAAATTTAAACGGGTGTTGATGTTGTACCTTTAAGGGAATTTTTGCCTGTGACGGTGTGTCAGCAAGGAGTCATGGGTATTTGTGAAAAATTTGGATCCCATAATGACATGCGACTTGATTCAGGTGTCTGTCTGCATATCTGCACTGATGTCAGTATTTCTCCAGCAGCAGCAGCAGCATGGACACACACAGACACACACAGACACACACACCAGCTCAATCATCCCTCCCTGAATGAACAGTGTTGTTATTCCATCAGCTGGTACAGTGTGCGCACAAGCCAAATCCATTTAAGGTCCTGCAGTACTTCCTCTAAAATACAGACCTACAGCAAACGCTATTGCATTTGCTTTATGGTCACACAGGTTAAGTGAATGTAGGCATATATGGATAGAAAATACATTAGCTCTTGATCAGATATTTTGCTCTGCACATCTATCCAGCAAAATGTGGGGGTCACAGCAAACATGTGCAGGAATAGAGTTTACTCCACATTGTAAGAATTTAAATCAGCATGTCCTAATTTCTTTATGTTCTTAAAAATCACATATGATGCTCCTCTTTCTAAGCACAATTTATGTTTAAGGTTTTAAATGTATTTCTTTCCCAGCATGTCAGCATTACTTTACTTATCCTGAGCGACTTACTGTAAGCTTTAATGTATGTGAACATCACCAAGTAAATCAGAATATTTTCACCCTAAGCTCCGCAGCCCATGCAGGCAAAGGTGAACCTGCCACTTGTCCATTATAGACATGATACGGGTATCCCCCCCCTTGGTCCCTCAGGAGGAGGTAGGGATGGAGGGTGTGTGTGTGTGTGTGTGTGTGTGTGTGTGTGTGTGTGTGTGTGTGTGTGTGTGTGTGTGTGTGTGTGTAGAGGGGGGGCTTTGAGAGGATTCTTTATGCAGCTCTGTGTATTGCTTTCATGTTGTCCAGCCGGTAACTAAGTTGGCTTGCCCAGGGGCAATGGCTAATTCACACCCTCAGATCACGAGCATGAAATGAGAGAGCAGGGAGCGCTAAAGCCCTAGGGTTAATGATAGTTCCCTGGCACCACACACCCAACGCCCCGCCATATAAATCTGGCCAAATGGTTTCATTTTAGATGATCCCCAGAATCTCCTGAACAAACTTAAGAGAGAGAAAGGAGCTCAAGCGCCCCCCACCCCACCCCCCCTCCACCCCCCCGTGATAGCAGGTATGATTTCATTGATGGTGAAGAAACAAATTAAACCAATCAGGCTATCCAGTTTTGCTTCTTGAAGCTGCCTTTACCACTCATACTTTGTGGTGTAAGCAAACCAGTTTTATTCTTTGTATTATCCTGATGCAAGCTGCATGAACAGACACAACAAGAAGCCCACACACAAAATGCATTACAAAAATGAAAGCTTTTTTTTTTTTTTTTTACTGGAGATCAGCAAAATAAATAAATACATATTAAAAGAAGAATAAAACTGTGAAGGACTTTAAAAAATTTTCCCCTCAGTCGTACATTCTTATGGATGATGAGCCCCCCTCCCTTTCCACCATCACCACCCTTTCCCCCAAAACCCCTCTTTAAAGTTATTTCAAATTTCCCAGCAAGGCTTTAAGAAATCTGTTTGTTTGAGGGCAGCATTAGATGTGACCAGCGTTTTATTGTGACATAAAACCGCATTTCTTCCTTGGCAGATTAAAAATAAAATCGGTTAATAAGAAAAGCTGTCAGCAGCAGAAAATGGCTGACATAATCCGTTTATCCTCCAAGCAATAAAGATATTGGTCCTTGGGAGTCTATCTTTCCTCTTATGTTATTTCGCCCAAAACATTATCTTCTATGCATTCAGATGGATTAAGAAGTCATATGGGAGATAGAAAGGAAATGACAAATATATAAAAAAAAATAATATCCCTTTATTCCACATCACACACGTTCACAGGAGACTACACATATGATCCTGTGTTGAGTTAATGACTAAATAAAAAACAAACAAAGAAGAGGAAGAGGAGTGAGCGGATCCCAAGTATCTGAGGTGTGATGAGGGAGATTGTGGGCGACTAAACAGTCACTGATGTGTAAGGGCAGAGTAGACCAGATGGCAGCATTTTACTCTGCTCTAGCCGGATGGCATGCAGAAAAAGTAATATTAATTGTGGCATGGCAGCAAATATGACTAACCGACCCTCACATTACACATTATCACTTTAGACAGTTTAGTTTTAACGTTTCATTTGATCCATTTTACAAGGTAAACTACACAAAAATACTTCAATGTCCACTCTCTCGAAGACATGATGTGAGGCAGGGATTGCCTGCACAACTGTTGTCTTGAAACAACAGAGGGTGTTATCCTGACCTTCCACTCAGGTTTTCTAGAGAGGCTGTCGATGTCAGAACCTCCAGAGAAGCTGCTCTTTGGTGACTCACATGGCTGACAGATAAAGGCACAAGCAGAAGAAACATGTGGTCAGAGATGTGAGGCTGGTCATGAAACGCTGATTTGGATCTGGGTGAGCCAGCAGGGCGAAGTGGGTAGGGAGGGGGCTGTGAGTTTGTGAATGATGAAGGGGGGGAGGAGACATCTGTAAGGTGGCAGCCAACGTGTGCCGCAGTGTGAGGTTCCCAACTCAGACTCCGTTGTGTTTAATCATGTCGGTTTGGCTGGTAATGAAATTTGATCATGCCTCTAAAGGCAACATAGTCACCATGGGGGAATGGGTGGGGGCAAAATATTAATATCTTCTGAGATTATGCATGAAAACCCAGTGTGTAATTTTTCCTCTCTCCTTGTCCACCACCAAATTGTTAGTAGTTCATCATTAACATGGAACTTTCACATTTCCATCGTCTTCCTGTGTGAGATGCATGGTGATTAATGTATCTCTTGACTCATTAGTTTATCATCAATGTGGCTTAAGCTGATCACTACAGATCCATCATGCTCTCCACAAGGCTCTGCAGCAAAGATAAACACTGCATGTTCGCAAGGACTATCTACAAATCTGTTGTGGTTGTCTCTTCTAGGGGGTGGGGACAAATGGCTCACATTGTCCCAGACCAACATCCACCACACTCAATGAGCAACCATCGTAGATCCATGTCCAGCTATGAAAGTGGCATTATACTCATGTAAAAAAAAAAAACAGGGGCAACTTCCCACTAACACGCAGCTACTTCCAAAAATATCAAAATGCAAGGCAGATAATGATTCAGGGAAAGTTTGTTTACAGGGTTGCATAATGAATGGAATGATAAAGTAAAGGCGAATATTGACTAAAAAAATCTAGACCAGACTATTTGTTGGCACAAGCAGGTCTCTTGCTCAATAATGAGCAAGAGACCTGATTTACACTCTGTAAAAAATAGGCTGGTGAATCCAAAGAGACTAAACAGCTTGTCTGAGTCACTGCAGTAAAAGATGTATTGGACAGTGTGTCAACATTACACAGGTTCTCATGAAAGAGTTCATAGTCATGAATTATGTTTTTAAGTCTTCAGAACAGGTGCAGGGTTGTGGGTTCCAAACAGGCCTACTTGTACAATTGACCCATCCTCAATGAGAAAGAAGAACATTATATTGTCTTGACTTTTATTTTATATTTCAATTGACAATCAACGCCTGATCTATACAGGCTGGCAAGACAGAGAGATAGAGATGGGAAGGACATGCAGCAGGTTAGGGTGATTAAGGATAGGGATGGAAGTCTATTGACAGGTGCCAGCAGTGTGATGGGAAGATGGAAAGAGTACTTTGAAGAGTTGATGAACGTGGAAAATGAGAGAGAACAAAGACTAGAAGAGGTGACTGTTGTGGACCAGGATGTAGCAAAGATTAGCCAGGATGAAGTGAGGAGAGCACTGAAGAGGATGAAGAGTGGAAAGGCAGTCGGTCCTGATGATATACCTGTAGAGGTTTGGAAGTGTCTAGGAGAGGTGGCAGTAGAGTTTCTGACTGGGTTGTTCAACAGGATCTTAGATAGTGAGAAGATGCCTGAGGAGTGGAGGAGAAGTGTGCTGGTGCCCATTTTTAAGAACAAGGGAGATGTGCAGAGTTGTGGCAACTACAGAGGAATAAAGCTGATGAGCCATACAATGAAGTTATGGGAAAGAGTAGTGGAAGCTAGACTAAGGGCAGAAGTGAGCATTTGTGAGCAGCAGTATGGTTTCATGCCAAAAAAGAGTACTACAGATGCAGTATTTGCTTTGAGGATGTTGATAGAGAAGTACAGAGAAGGCCAGAGGGAGCTGCATTGTGTTTTTGTAGATCTGGAGAAAGCTTATGACAGGGTGCCCAGAGAGGAACTGTGGTATTGTATGAGGAAGTCTGGAGTGTCAGAGAAGTATGTTAGAGCGGTGCAGGACATGTATGAGGACTGTAAGACAGTGGTGAGGTGTGCTGTAGGTGTGACAGAGGAGTTCAAGGTGGAGGTGGGACTGCATCAGGGATCAGCTCTGAGCCCCTTCTTGTTCGCTATGGTGATGGACAGGCTGACAGACGAGGTTAGACAGGAATCTCCATGGACTATGATGTTTGCAGATGACATTGTGATCTGCAGTGAGAGTAGGGAAGAGGTGGAGGAGAAGCTAGAGAGGTGGAGGTTTGTCCTGGAAAGGAGAGGGATGAAGGTTAGCCGCAGTAAGACAGAGTACATGTGTGTGAATGAGAGGGACCCAAGTGGAAGAGTGAGGTTACAGGGAGAAGAGATCAAGAAGGTGGAGGATTTTAAGTACTTGGGGTCAACAGTCCAGAGCAATGGAGAGTGGGGAAAAGAGGTGAAGAAGCGTGTCCAGGCAGGATGGAATGGGTGGAGAAAAGTGTCAGGTGTGATGAGTGATAGAAGAGTTTCAGCTAAAATGAAAGGAAAGGTGTACAAAACTGTGGTGAGACCAGCGATGTTGTTTGGTCTAGAGACAGTGTCACTGAGGAAAAGACAGGAGGCAGAGCTGGAGGTAGCAGAGATGAAGATGCTGAGGTTCTCTCTGGGAGTGACCAGGAAGGATAGGATCAGGAATGAGTACATCAGAGGGACAGCACATGTTAGAGGTTTTGGAGATAAAGTCAGAGAGGCCAGACTGAGATGGTTTGGACATGTCCAGAGGAGAGATAGTGAATATATTGGTAGAAGGATGCTGAGTTTTGAACTGCCAGGCAGGAGGCCTAGAGGAAGACCAAAGAGGAGGTTTATGGATGTAGTGAAAGAGGACATGAAGGTAGTTGGTGTGAGAGAAGAGGATGCAAAGGACAGGGTTAGATGGAGGCGGTTGATTCGCTGTGGCGACCCCTGAAGGGAAAAGCCAAAAGGAAAAGAAGAAGAATTGACAATCAACGCAATTCATGTGAATTATGCCATCCCAAAACTTTTATTTTATTCTTTTAGGGCACTCAGAGGTCGACCCTCTCCTATGTTAGGGATCAGTGTCTCACAAACTGATGACGTGACAGTATCCCCAAGAATTTTGGTTGAGAGAATTCATGTTTCCCTGAATTATGTAAAATTCATCTTGGACTTGAAGAAATAAAGTCTTCTCCCAAAAGCTCCGAGGTTCATCAAGTTGTTCAGAGAAGCTTTAGGGTTCATCTGGGTTCTTCACCTCACTGCTCTTCCATGGAGAACATTTTGCTTAGTGTCTTTAGAAAAGTGTAGCCACTCATGGAGGTGAGAGCGGTCTGTAGTTTGTTAAATGTTCCCTTGGAATATTTTGTGACTTCCTGAATGAACCTTCATTATGTTTTAGGAAGACATTTGGAACATTTCCACTATGCAGCTCAGTTTATTCTTGCTGCAGTGTGGGGGTTTTTTTATTCTTGCTCACAATTTTTAATTATTGTTTTGGCAACAGTTGATGTAATCAATAATGAATATTCTCAGTTCAGCTTCTTAATCGTCCAATCTCCATCTCCAAGAAGACTGCGAGCCCTTGAAGACTTCCATACGTCTGTTATGGTTTCAAAGATAAATGGAGAATCTGAAGGTCCGGTCTTTGTCCAACGGAAATAAACCCATGTAGGAATTCTTCCTCTAGTTACAGTGATGAATGATTTTCATGCTGGTATTAGAATCTATAGTATGAAGTTCCATGAAGATTCAAAACCAGTTTTAAAACACAAACTTAACCTTATTTACAAAGCAAATTAATCCATGCACAAAGACATCTTTTCCCTATGAGAGGTGTGTTTGTTTTAAAGGAGGTGAACTGACACTTGTTTGACTAATTTCTTAATTTGTATATTTTTAACCATGTCCACTGGTTTGTCTGATCAACCAGTCAGTTTATCATCTGGCTGGTTAATTGGTTAATTTGTTTGTAGGCAGAATTAAATAATAACTGCTGAATGCATTCCCACAAAACCCGGCAGAAGGATGAGGCATGAAGCAAAGAAAAAACAGATCTTGTGCAGGTTAAAACCAATGAAACTGTTTTTGTACCAGATTCCAATAAGGTTTTAAAGTTACAGTTTTCTTTAACAACTTTGGAATTTAAGGAATGGTGCAGATATGTTCTATAAGAGGTAGGACAACAGGGTGGTCAAAACTTTCTACACTGGCCAAGAGAAACGTTATAACATTAGGAATTGTATGATGTAAGATATACTTTCTGTAATACAGTGTACCATTTTATACAAAGTTCATTCATTACATTCCAGCTCTCCTTTGATCCTTTTACCCAAACAGGTTGTCCGTCGGTGTCTCTACGCTGCCTCAGGCCTTCAGTGATGTGAGCGGATGTCCTCTGACTGAAACACATGTGGACCATGTCACTGATCATGTTTTTTAATCAATAAGATTGTGAGTTTGCTGTGTTGAAGGATTTGTGTTGTACTCATCACAAGGCAAGGCAAGTTTTTTTACATAGCACATTTCAACATAAGGTAATTCAAAGGGCTTTACATAAACATTAAAAGCAGCCCAACACAATTGAGAATAACAAAAAGAATTGATTAAAAAGGGGAATAGAATAAAAATGTAGAATAAAAACAGGAACAAAGTTACGTAGCAGTGAGAGGGAAAGACGTAAAAATCTAAATGTCATGATTCTAAGGATGTTTAATTGTGAGTGGATGAGACTAAAGGTCTGTGTGTAAAACAAACTGTCTGCTGCTGGTTCTCTGTAGAGAATCACAGTAAGTGTTAATTTTTTACTAACCTGCGATTAGTTTTTAAAAAGCTTGGTCCATGTTATATTAACACATAACACAAACACCATTTGGAAAAACACTACACAAGTCAAACACTACAGAAAAAAGAAATATCTCCAGCAGATTAACATTGTGAACTGCATATTACTAATTTGCGGACCAAATAAAAAGTAAAGCAGTCATAACACAACATAATGGTGGTAATTATTTCAGATGCGGCAACACATATCAGACTTGAGCTCTTTAGACAAAAAGATCAGTGTTGCTCATAAAAGGCATTCAGCAAAGGGGAATTTTGCCGTGACCATTAGTCATACTGAGCTTGTGCACAAGAAAAAAAAAGTTCTCATCCCCTCCAAAGGAGAAAAGATTAACCTTCAGTATGTAAGAGCTGTACTTTATTTATGGAAATTTATTAAATTAAATAACTGTATATTCCATTACTAAGGAGTACAAAGTGACTTCATTTACCTTAAACCTCTCTGCAACTGTCCAAAGACCAGCTGTTAAGAAAGAATATCTCATAAGACTGACCATAACAGGAAGACCTTGGATAGTTTCTCTGTAAAGGCCAGCTGAATGAATACACATCTTTTTATTAGAGGGGTTCATCTACTTTGTATCTGCTTTCACTGCCAGATCATTTATCTCAGCCTTGTGCTGAAAAGTATTTAATTGATTTTAGAAACCATTTTTTTGCAGAATTTCTACAGAGAATAAACAAAGAATCCTGTGCCTTCACCTTATTTATGGTCGTCCCTTGAAAAGATGCAGCCTGTGAAGACTGTGTTGACAAGTTCACAGACCAAACATTGGAGAGGTTACATGCGGATGTGAAGGTGAACAACAGGAAATATCTAAGTTCCTACAATAGCCTCATCATTTAGAATGCCATGACGGACAGAGAATGGTGTCTGCAGAGGGAGCAGTGGCTAGTCGGGTGAAAACGTTCCACATGAAAACATTAGCAGCAGGAAAGGCTTAATAGGAAATTCAAATATTGTCAATCGGTGTACAGTTGTGTCACCGTGGTGCCGTATTAACTGAGAGCTACTGATAACTGGGTCTAAGTCCAGTGGAAATCCATTGGGGTGCAGCAACCCGTATCAGCTGGAAGACACAGACTTAGAGCATCAGAAACTTAATAAGCACTTGGTCCCACTTAACACTAAATGCTACCAGATATGCGTTTAATATCTGCTAGTCCAGGTAGTCAGGAGTTTAAGCAATAAAAATGTCATTTTATGGCTGTAATCCTGTCCATTAGGCGGAGGTTTTAAGGGTCTGGATGTTCGGGAAACTCTGTCGCATAAAGCTGTAGAGTGCAGAAACTACCTCGGCATGTTCAACATGAGAGGAGCTGCGATATCACAGTGCATGTTGCAATTATAACATTTATCAGTCAGAGGTTATAACTGCAAGTGGCCAGAGACAGCAGAGAGAAGCTACTTAATGATCCCCTGCAGATATTGAAACCTAAAGCTGCAATTAATCAGCTAAATTCAAGTATGAATGAATGATGTAATTTACTTTTCTGTTGAATTACACACTCCTGAAGGGAATATAGGCTAAAGGCAATGCAACTAGCATTTAGTGTAATATCTATTTAAGAGACTGACTTGAAATTATTAGAAATTATAAGAAGTACAACGTAATCAGGAATAGTTTTAGGAACCCCTTGCAAAAAAAAATGTTTTTTTAAATTTGCGCTTTAATAAAAAATAATAAAATATGTAAAGTAAGTCGTAAATTAACACTTAAATTAACAAGTCTGAATAACCATACTTAAAGCAATAAATAGTTTTACATATATAGCTATATATACACAGTAAATAAATATGGAACTAGTGAGAGCAATTTTTTTTTTTTTTCATAAGAATTTGGCTGGGGGAGCCTCCAAAACCATCAGTGTTATCAATGAATATGTTTGTACTGACAGTGCAGATGAATCAGTCCACCTGTGGTTGGACTGTGTTTTCATTGAAATACGGTGGGATTTAATACAATATTAGTTTGTGTTGGAATATTTCATGGTGCAGGAAACAACAGTCCAAACAGGATATGCTGTGAGTGGTTTTGTGCTGAGAGAGATGGCGGCTGTTCTCATTCATTCAGTCAATTCCACTATTTACTGTTTCACTAACCAATTGAGAATTTTAATAATAAAAACTCTTCACTTTCTCTTATTAATGGTGAATATAAAGCTGTATGTCCCATGTGGTCACAATGTAGATTATTTTGAGACGATTATGAAGCAAATACATCAGAATATATTTTTTTCAACTCTAGCCTAAAATAATTCTATTTTTATTCAAATGTAAGTATAATGTAAATGTTCAACATATGTGGTACCTTTCTAATATTATAATCTGTCCATCTGCTGCATGAAGCTTTCATTGTTTGAAATAAAACGCCTGTTTCCTGTTCGTTTAGGAGGGACAGAGGGCTGAAATTCCCTTTCTTTCAGCCTCGACGTACACAAACAGTGATGCTCCCTCGCTGCCTCTCTTCCCTTCTCCAGCACGCCTCTAATGCGTCCTAATCCTGGCTGAAGACAGACGCGGGTTGTGTGTGTAAGAAATATCTCTTTGCTTTTTCTGCCTCAGTTCATTATTTTTCTTTCTTGTCACTTAGTGTGATAGGTTGGACAGAGGCGCACAGATGAGCACTGAAGACACAGTCACAAGGCCTTAATCTAGTCTTTAATGCGTGACTTCAGAGATGTCATTTATCTTGTGACTGCAGCAGGCGTCCACAAAACTTTATCTCTAATAATATATTGATGGATTAAAGGGGTCAGGCAGGAGACCAGGCAAGAAAAATTGCTTATTGACATCAAAATACAGTGCCCCAAAACCTGATAAACATAGGGACAGGAGAGTGGAAGTCAGAGAGAGAAGGAAAAGAGAGAGATGAGGGAGGGGGAATTGAGTTGGGGTATTGTGAATGTTTGCACCCGGTAATTTCCTTCCTTCACAAGAGCCTCTGGTGGTCTGAGCCCTCGGCTTGATAAAAACCCAGCCTCTCCTGCTCTCGAGCTCGGCACTGTGCAGTTGCCGAAAGGGAAAAGCCGGTGACTGCTAGGTCATTTCCACGTTTATCTTGACATAAACCACCACCACCACCACCTCAGCCCCCCTGCACGCACACACAACACTGCACCTTATTAATCACACTTAAGTGCCGTGTGAGACTGGAGCACTCGTGCGAAGGCTACTGAAAGCAGAAACCCGAATGTGTGGCATTATCAGGAAAAGCACTGCTGTACAAACTTGGGAGACTACTGGTAGTCTCCTCCATTTTGCCACGGCTTAGAGAGGAGTGTTTTTATCTGGGTAAGGAGAGGACTCTTTAGTCAGCTTGATTTTAGGATCAAGGGACAATTTGTAGGTGGGGGGAACTCATTTATCCCGATAAACAGACGACAGAATAATTGTTCTGAACCAGTCAAAACAGACATGCTGAATGTGAGGCAGGAAAATATATACTCAAAGATTTTCTCTTGAAGGCTTCTGAAAAAGAAAGTTTCCTTGAGGTGGCCGTAGCTGACAGACATTTGTGCAACTACACTTTTATTGGCTTATTATATCAGTCCAGAAGCCAATCACAAAGAGATATGAATGCTCTGTGGTGAAATCAAATTACATACAGTCGTGTCAAGTCCACAGCTACGAGAGACTTTCATTTTTTTTTATTGACAGTTCACATACAGTCACACCGCCTCCTTTAAACTCTTGTAGTAATGGTGTGCCTCTGTGCTGCATGTATGACAAACACACTGCCTGATGCTGTGACTGAGAATAGCTCTCTATTAAATGGTATTATACAGTAAATTAGTATGAAGCACAACTTCATAGGTGAATCCCTGTCAGTGGCCATGCTAAGTGTACTTTCAATTCCAATTTCAAGAATGCCACCCCTGGAAAAGCCTTTAATTACTCAGATCCCGCTCCTCGTGATGGATTGTGATAAACCAGTGGGCTTAGTTGAGAAATCTAACCACAGAAAGCTCATTTTTCTCATCTTTTGCAGCTCTTGCATGAAAACCACGTTTGGAGTCAGTGGCAAGTTACTCCAATCCCAAATAGAGTCAATTCTAACCCTTCACACACTCTTCCAGTCCAAGGAAATTAATGCACTTTACTGTTACAAGATAAAGCTATAGGGACATATTACAGCGGGCATATCTGCAAGCCTGTAATACCACAGAGTCAGCATTCAATAAAAAGACATTTGCAACCAGGCATTTCTCACCACAACACTTGCGAAAGATTTAAAAGCTTCTAAATTAGGTGGAGCTCACACAGGAAAGGTGCCTGGTAAGCAGCCCGATGCTTACTTAAAATGACAGAGTTGTTTATGAAGGGGGTGCCTCCCTCGCTTCAAGAGAACAGTTTATGATCCACACACTTGTTATTTAGCCTCAAACAGAGTGCATAATGTTGGGTGACAATCAGCACACATAACTCACATCAGGTTTGAAGTCATCTCCTTCCTCATAACACCAGCCTTGAATACTGATTGCCCTCTTATCACGCAATATATCACTTGCAAACTTCTTCTTTGCTGATCCTGAGTACCAGCAGCTTTCTAATTCATGGCATCAATATCAGAAAGTTGTGGGTTTTAACAATTGTTTGTGAAAAGAACAGGAATGCATTTGGTGGCAGGCCGTTTCACACTGTTGCAGCAGGTTTTTTACAACCGGGACAACTGCCCTTGGAGCCATTAAAAATTTAATCCAACCAGTGTGTGCACATATAACATATCACCCATTATAACAGCAACTGTCTGCACCAGACAGGGAGGCTGGCAAAAAGTGAAAAGAAAACAGAGAGGGTGAGGTCATTTTTCATCCTGTAACTGATCCAAAAACATCTCTGGCGTTATCAGCAGGTTTTAAGAGAATAGCAGCCTTTGTGGTCGAGATACAGACAGAAATTACTTTGCTATTTTCTAATGAGCTAACAGATCATCAGTCACTCTGGTGTTTACTGAGAGATGGCAGTAAAGTGTGATCCGAATTTGGATTGCACTGTGTGTGTGTGTGTGTGTGTGTGTGTGTGTGTGTGTGTGTGTGTGTGTGTGTGTGTGTGTGTGTGTGTGTGTGTGTGTGTGTGTGTGTGTGTGTGTGTGTGTGTGTGTCACCTGAAGGACAGGCAATGTTCATCAGTTAATCCCCCTCTGGACAAAAAGCCAGGGAGGGGTTGTAAAGCAGGTTTACAAGCATGTTTGTTGCAAACTAAAAATGCTCGTATTAAACCTGGTAAATCTGTCTCCTGCTCTGACAATAGCAATAAAACAGTGGAGTTTACCATAGAGCTTCAAGGTTGCACAGTGCTAACACCAAAAACAGCCAGTATTGAAAGGTTACGACGATAATAGTCAAACAGCTGCTGCTGCCGAAGTGACAAAGTCATTGTGAGATGATTACATTCTGCCTGGAGTTCTCCAACCATTCTGCATCTTTATCGCAATCATTACTCATCCGTGGATGTGTATCAGTCCCAAAAACATGCTATGAACAGGCCAAACATAAACAAGATGATTGAGACATTACACCTCAATGCGCTGTATTGAAATGACCCACTGCATCAAAAAAAGAACAACATAATACATCTCAAATTCCACCGGGGAGTAATAAAAACACCAATTTCCATGATGAATAAAACGGCTCCCTTTTTGTTGTTCATCCCAAACACTAGGAAGCACAGCAAAAAAGGGTTGTCGAAGTGTAATCTACCTTTGGGCATTGGTGCATTAATTCCATTTTCATATTCGGTGCCCTACCCCCACCCCTCCACGGCCTCCCTCCCGCCCCCCATCACACCAAACCCGCTGCATCCTGGAGGAGGCCTGGGCTACTCCGAGGCCGAAGAATACCCCAGAGTCCGCACGCCAGCGCCACATAATTCTGGCCTGCCCCATTATTTAGCATGTCACCACTATTTTACATGTTAAAGCCCCCGCATCACCAACTAATTTATTATACGAATATAGAATGGGAGAGGCTGGAATGGGGTCACTTGCTTTCATGCAGCACAGGAAATAAATTCATACAAAGTCACTCATGTCAAGGTGAAAACCCGTGTCAGCAAGATGCATTTTGTCATTCTTTAGAACAAGAGTACCGGAGAGCGGCGAGACTTTTCCTGCAGCCCACAGACGTCTTCTCGCGTTTAACTACTTTTATCTTAACGTTCATACTGGGAAACTCAGGTTCCTCGCTAAGAGAAAAAGAAGAAGAAAACAGTGCCTGCCAAGAGTTGAATTGGCTTTGATGAGATTCTGCTGTAATTATTTCTCAGCTATAACAATAAGACAACAACAACAGAAGACTTAATCCGCCAGTGAGAGGGTCTGATTCTGCTTCCTGGTGACAGTGATTAGGCCTAATCTGGGGTTTTGGTGTGTTCAGTGCAGAAGTATGATTTTAATGCCAGTGTGTTTTGTTTTGTGACTTTTAGTTGGACTAAATGTGCATATTTATAAAACACTGGGGAAATACAAGCCACATATTTTGTAGCTGTGATAGAGAGTGGGAGAGTGAGGCTGCAGCTAAATATTATTTTTATTTTAATCTAACTGCCAATGGACCTCTGATTTAACAGATCAGTTATTTTATATGTAAAATATGAAAGTGGACAACACTCATTTTATACATTTTCCAACTAATGGTAGAAAATGTAAGCTAGAATATGAACTTTGTTGTTTGAAAGCCTTCAAACAATAAAAACTGACATCCTGATTTTTTTTTTTTCATTAACCTTTTTAATCCCCAAAGGGAAATTAAGATAATTGTCAACAAGAGCAAAAAAATGGCCAGAATTCCAGGAGGAAGTTCACTCCCCTTCAGTTGTATTTAAATTTGTTGTTGTCTTTCATATTTACTGATCACTAATGGACAATTATTACTATTAATTAATAGTTTTTGACTTTGATGTCTTAACTCAAGTCTAAAAAATTAATATATTTAGTATGTTATCAAAGAAAAACAGAAAATATAAAAAGCTCCAATTAATTTTCTATTCATCAACTAATCAATTCATCAACTGATCATTTCAGCCACGTCTGCTGTTTTTAATATCGTACATCACTAGGGCTGCAACTAGTAATTATTTCACTACTGATTCATCTACTGATTACTTTCTCACTTAATCATTTGGTTTGTTTCTAGTTCACAGAAACCAAAATGATGTTTTCCAATGAGTTTGTCTCATCAAAGATTCAGAACTAAAAGATGTTCAGTTTACAGAAAAAAACTATTATCGATGATTGTTCAGGCAAATATAAACGAATTCAGTCCATCGACTTTTACGATTTATTACTCTAAATGTATGAGCTTATTTGTGGGGGGGGTTTCGTAACGATCACAGCTGCTGGCAGATCTTTGACAGACTCAGAACTGGAATGAGCATTCTTATCTCCAAAATTCTTTTCTTTAACATTACAAGATTAAGCACCTCCACAGTTAGTGTAGCGATAATGTTCTCTCCCGGTGCCTCAGCACCAGCTCTCAACCCCCCAGACCAGCTGAGAAGCAAAGAGGATGGACTGGAAGTGGGAGAAGGGGAGCAGGAGAAAGGCCAGATGTCAGGGCGCTCCAGGAAGAGGATTGCTAAGCGGTGTGAACATTTTTTCAAAAATGATGTTTTGTGCCTCAAACATCTTGCTTACAGCAGCAGGGTCTGATCCAAGCATTATGTGCGAATACATCAGTAGCCCTGGACCCCCCTCTCCACAGGCATACAAGCATGCACATACACACACACGCACACACACACGCACACACACACACACACACACACACACACACACACAACACACACACACACACACATTTCCGAGTAACTGAAGCTCACCCCCCTCCTCCCATCCATCGCCACCCTTCTTCTTCTTCTACAGAAGTAAATTATCAAAACTGTGTTTGAAAGTGAATGAAGGGTGACTCGCTCTCTCTCTCCCTTTCTCTCGCTCTCTCTCCCCTTCCCGCTTTGACATCTCAGTTTTTTTTTCCTTTTTTTTTCTTACTTGCCACCGTTTCTGGGCTAGGTGATAACTGCCGGTAATAGGATTAACATTGATTTCTTTTTGCAAGAACAGAGATGTGCCAGTTCCAGCTATTTATTGAACTGCCAGCTTTGAACTATGAAAACTGACTGCAGGAAAAGACCTAATGCAGCATTTTAAAGAAAAGAAAAGCCTCTGTGCAATTCTTTCTCTCTCTTTTTTTCCGGTTATTTCTTCCTCCTGTGTCTCCTTCTTCTTTTTGTTGTCGCAGGATAAAAATGAAAAACAGGTTCTTCTGTTCTAAGCTCTGGTAATGACTTAATTTATTGACTTTGTTGTTGCTGTTTTTCACACCTGACCAGTCAATATATTTATGATTTGATATGTAATTTGTAGGAGTGTTTGACTTCTCTTTCACCTTGAAATAAAGATCCACACATACCATTTACTTTGTCCAGCTACAGAGTGTGAAGCTTTTCTTTGATAAAAAAAACTTAAATACACCACATTTTACTTTAAATGGTCGTTATTAAAATTTCATTTTAGAAAATAGGTCTTAACTCAAATGATGTTGCTTTATGTAATATATTAATCATTCCTCTGAAATCTTTGTCAACTGTTATTCTCTCTTCATTAGCTGTGAATGGGTTTATTGATTACCAAGCCATGCCTATTGATGACACTACTGTGAGCAGCTGAAGTAATGACTGTTGTCTAATTAGTGACACAAGCTTCTACTGTGTCATTGTACCGCATGCACTTCAGCCTGTCAGTCATCTGATTACAACTCACTGTAATTGTGAAGGTAAGAATAAATGCAGACATGAATTACTAGATAATTTCACATTGTAACTCCACATCAAAACAATGACTTTATTAACAAGAGTTATCTAAAATAAATAAAATCTAGTGCTACAGCTAAAGAATAATTTTCAATAATTTGAATGCTTTCAATTTACAAGTTTATTTCCTAAACATATATTAAAAGAGAGCAGTTTACAACTGTACTAAACAGAGAAAAGAAGCAAATCCTCACCCTAAATCATGTGCTGGTCGAGTATTAGGGGACATTTTTATTTTTAAAAAAAAAAATCTATTTGCGTCTAATCAGACTATAATTCCTGGTTATGCAGAATAAAAATCACTCTAAAGTTTAAATTTTATTAAATATTTTATAATATATTGTATCATATTTCTTTAATTAAATAATTTCAGTATTCATGAATCATGATCTATTTGGGAGAAAATGAGGGCAACATGAAGCATAACAAAATAACAGCATTAATAAAAGTTTCTGTGATACTTGTCCACTGTACATACACCAACAGGAAGGGAGCGTGCAGGATTCAAAGACAGGATTGTGTTAGGCGTTGTGCTGCGTTGTGTAACGCTGTACCATGTAGTGCATGACAGCTGCACCCCCACACACGTCTCTTAATATCAGCTCAGCTGAAACAAGAAACAACTACCACTGTCACTACAAATGCACCCCGTATCCAAACCAGACGTCTGTCAGCCAGCTAATGTCCCCTGACAAAACACGCTCTGAATGCGAATAGCCACAGAAGTGACTGTGTGTGTATGTGTGTGTGTGTGTGTGTGTGTGTGTGTGTGTGTGTGTGTGTGTGTGTGTGTGTGTGTGTGTGTGTGTAAGGGAGAGAAGGAGAGATGGAGGGAGGGCGGGAGGAGAGAGAGGGGAAGAACTCATCTGTGTCACAGCCTATCCCCTCGGGCAATCAAGGAAAAAAAAAACAGTCATTAGCAACTGGTGGTGCTTGCTCAGGCAAATCGCCGTTTGAGTGAAGATTTATGCAGACTCCTGACTGGAAATGATTTATTTATTTTAGCAGAGGCTGTGAGATCATTAACCTCCGCTGTGTCTCTGGGGAACGACATCTGCGGCCCCCCACACTGTTCAGACAAAAGGCCCCACGCGTCCCTCAGCTTCACAGCCCAGGAGGAAGGGGAGAAGGAGGAAGAGGAGGAGGAGGGGGGGAAGGGGGAGGCCTAGTTGAGGGGCCTAACTGTGAACCAGAGTCAGAGGAGGTCTCTAGTGTGCAAACTGGATCTTTTAGCAATAATCATAATCACTTGTTGACACTGTTATGACAAATGAAGACACTCTAGGCTTAATTGAAATTACACATTAATGTTTCTGCTTTATGTACTTTTGGATTTTAGATTTCATTGTCACACTCATACTCTAGTCTACACAGGAAATGTATTTTAGATAGCTTATAGTCAATGTAAATATTTAAAATACTCATATAGGTTACAATGATACTTGAACTGGCATCAAAATTCAATTAGGGAAAGAATTCAGGATTTAAACCCTTCATGTTTGGGTTTTTTTTTATGTTTGTGTGTTTATTACATCAATCAAACAAAAAATCTGTTTTTTTCCTGTGCAGGGTCTGTCTTAACTCGACATTGCTGGATAGTGATGTTACAATCACTATTACACAAATTTTTTAAAAAAACACACACAAGAGTCTTTATTGCAGTTTGATGCTGCAGTCTTCAATGATTAACTATAATCTACACTACATTGGTTTCACTTTCAGTTTTGACAGATATTCCCGCAAGTTTGCATTGCAAAACATTCTGTGGCATGTTTTTAAAATCAAAATATTGTTTTTGTTAGTACAGAGCATAAAGTACCGAAGAAGAGATGTAGTTGGGAGCTGAATTCCAGTGACTAGCTCTGGTCATGGTTGAAATTTCAAAATTATCACCCAACCATAACACTTCACATTTGAGCCCTTAACAGAAACACAACCGACTCCAGCTACCCCACCTGAGTCTGTGTCAAGGAGCTATAGGGATATTTTTCCATATATAAGTTACCAAACTAACTTATAAAGCTAAATGAAGAACTTGTGAAAGGTTAGTTGGAAGTATAATCCGTCCGTATGCATGTATGTCCGTAATCAGACGTATGTATGGCTGTAATCAGACATATCATGTCCTCTTATATGTGTTCTAGGATCTTATGGAACTTATGGAATCTTATGTGGATAGCTGTTCACATCTAATATCCACATCCACACATTAATAAAATGTTGCACCTACATTGTTGGCCTCTTGTCTTGTTTTCTTGTCTTGGCTTTTTAAATATTATGTTGTTTGTTCATCCGGTCCACCCATGCTGCAGTGAACCTCCTCATGGCCGTCCAGTCTACCCCAACCTGTTTCCAGTCCCAGTCATTAGCACTGGGTCTGGAGACAGGCTGGGGGTCCAGTGCTGGGGGTCCAGGGGGTCCAGTGCCTGGACTCCAACCGTGGGATTTATCTCACTGCAGTTATTATTAACGAGTGTAATGGAAACAATACGACTACTGTCTCCTTTGTTTGCCCTTATCTCACCCAAACTGCTCAGGAATGGTCTTCAAGGTCAGAGCCCATGGATGGTTTTCTTCTTTGCTTCTCCCACCATAGTATCTGACAGCAGACTATTGTTTGTTCCGTGTGGTGTGCTTTGTTCAGCAAACCTTGTTCACGTATAATAATGCTCACTCTGAACTGTGCTTCAGTTGACTTGTACTTCTCATTCATTGTCTGTTGCAGAAACTCACTCATCCTCTCCTCATCTCGTTATCCGTGGAACCCTGTTTTATGTAAAATGACAATTGAACTTCAAAAGTAATTAAAATATTCAAAGACAGTTCATTACAGAAATGTCCACGACACTAGTCGTACTAATAGTTAATATTATTTAACCAATGCTATCAGGGTTTCTTGGAAGTTAAAGAGACAAATATCACCGATGCGCTCAGAAACCATGCTATGCTCAGATGTCTTCTCACTGGTGCACATCCTGCTCAACCAACTATTTTGAAATGACCAAATTAAATGAATCTGAGTTACATTAAAACACCATTAATGATTACATCGCATGATCTAATGCATATTTTTGCAGACTTTAATTCGACACAAGTTAAAGAACATGACCTCTTGATATTTAAAACATTGCAGATCAGTTGGTCTCCAGGTGGCATGACAGTCCCAGTGCTTCAAAAACATCAATACACTGTTAATGATATGTACCACTATATTCATGTCCATCTAATTAGAAAAGTTGAGGAGGTCCTGTTCAACTTCAAACTGATTCCTGGTAGCAGGAGAAATTAGAAGGGTGAAGCAAATGACAGTATAAATCTGAAATTAATCAGGACCTGAACTAAATGGGGGCAATGTGTAGACTCACCCATGCCTTCTTAAGTAAGTGTAATTGAAACACTCATGACAATCTCAAAGCTGCAGCAAAGACCATCTGCATTAACCCACTGCACCTGAAGTTAGGAGGCCAGATTAAAATAATTTCCCACATTCCCATCCCCCAAGCACTGTGATCTTTTAATTTCATTTGATTTCAAGTGATCACAGTTTCTTTGGAAGACGATGTTGAAATGGTTATGAGAGACAAGTGGGAGGAAGATGCAGGTTTGTTAATTCGCTGGAAGTGATGTCTGTGCTACAACACTATCATCACTTGAGAGCACAACAAATCAAGATTTTATTAGATGTAATAAACTTGAGCATCCAATTGGAGATGAAGAGCGCAAATTTATGAGAATGTTAACAGTGGAATGATTTCCCTTCCAGCACTAACATGTTTAGGATATGAGGTACAGTCTAATATGTACTTCCTCTGGACCATGTATTCCAACAGTGTAGATGTTTAAAATAGTATTTCAGTCAATTGTTCACTTTTATCTCAAAATAAGTATAGGTTACATTGTAAACATCCATCCATCCATCATTTTTACTTGGAGGAATGTCCTAAAAAGAAGTCTTTAAGGACATGAAGTTATTGTTAAAGGTTAATGCGTTTGGCATTATACCAGTTGTATGAACCAAAGAAGAAAGGAATCAATTAGTTATCCATAAAAATGAAATCATGTTTCAAATTTAAACACCACGGTTCTCTAATTTAATAAATGAAGTTGGGAAATATGCAGAATAAGTTGGAAAAAGGGGGCAGATAATTTGGCATGGTGTGAAACAATATGGTGTGGTGAGGGTGGAGGGGGATCGGGGATAAACAAACAAACCTTTACAAGGGCAGCGGTGGAGAATCAGCCTGGGGAGCAGCGAGGTCTGTGGTCGGGTGCAGACAGTCCTGTTTGAGAGGGGGACTTGCCAAGTACCGACCCTGAACTATGGCACTCCAGTGCTGCCTGGCTGCACTAAGCGGTGGCTGCCAGCATTCGCTGATTTATCAGGGGGGCAACGCCAGCCGCCACCTCTCTCTCCCTCGTGCCCTTCCTTTATGAAGAGCCTCCCTGACGGCTCTGATAGTGCAATCAGGGCTACGGCAGAGCCAAGGCAATTTCTCCTTCACTCTTTGATAACCCCATGCCTTATTGAAAGCCAATAGCAATGGCAGCAACAACAACTCAATTGGAAAGAGTTGCTAAATTTTGAAGGGGCGGGGGGAGAGGTTACGCCTTGACAGAATGAGAGGGGAGTGAGGGGATGTCGGCTTCACTTTATGTGAAAGGCTCATTGTCCTCCAACAGGTGGCGTGATTCCTGAGTGACAGCGTCCCCCCCGCATGCCATGGGGACGGTGAAATGTGTTGTTTTGTTGTTTTTTCTGTCATTTAAATTTTGACACAGTGATTGGAGGTAAACTCACATATGACTTATTTTTGTTCATGTTAAGCAATGAGTGCAATCAAGTTAGCAGTGAGTAGCTTGCAATGCTTTCAGCTAAACCCTATGATTGACATGCTAACAAGTCTGTTGATTTCAGAATAACGATTTCATTCTATCCATCAAGTAGTTGCTGAGACATTTCTCAAAAACTACAGTATAATTTTCTCAAAACAAGAATTGCACTGTTGCAGTGGTGCTACAGCGTTCAGCATATAGAGGGTATTCACATGATGTCACTGAAGGCTAACCAGACTGTTGTACTGTACAAAATATCAAGTCAAGAAAAGAAAAACAAAAGCATCAACAAAATGCCCAGAAAGAAGTGAAATTCATGTGCTAAAACGTGGATCTGAAGTTGAATATCTGATCAGTGAAGGATACAAATGCAAAGTCTCATCGAGCGGCCTTCTTCTGGACATACCTGCAAACATCCGCTGTTGCCTGGGAACATGTCTTTCCAAGTTGTAGTGAAATAACATATGCACTGTTGTCTTCATCGCTTGCATTTGCCAATAAATCTTGAGAAGCAAAGTTAGTAGAATCCATCCTCTGGTGAGCTTGAATATTTTTAAAACCTGTGATAAGAATGCATTCAACTTCTGTCAGGTCAGCTGTGGCTCACGAGGTGGACAGATAGTCCACGATTGGTGTTTGAATTCCCATGTTTTCTTGTACGTGTCTGACTGTCCTTGGGCAAGATGCTGAAATCAAAATTGTTTCCAAAGGTTGGGTCAGCAGCACAACAACCAGGTCATCAGAACTCACCGCAATACTACAGCTTAGAGGATAATTCTATGTACAAAGGTGGTGAACTTTGTACATAGAACCTCAAATAAAAAACTCAACTTTGCTATAAAACATCTTTATTATGGACTATACCAAATGATGCTCCGTGTTGCTTTGTCTGAATGTTGTATGGTTGTTGTATTGCCAATGGCTGTGTAAATGAAATTAAATGAGAACCGTTCTCAATACACAAAGTCTTTTTCTTTCAAGTGGCTTGAGGTTTTGTACGGATGTCATCCTTGAATAAAACCTGGCTTATTAGATTTTTACTGCACCAAATGAGAACACACTGAAACGTATTAGCAGATTTTTGCTTGATATTGTTTCTAAGATACTGTTCACTGTAATGTTCAAGGTTAGTGTAAAATCATCCTCCATCAGCTAAATAATTCAAAAAAACAATTCCACAATATCCACAAAAAAAATTAAGGTGTTCCGGAGGTTTCAAAGCATAAAAGCAGCAAGACATCAACAGGTTACACAGGGAAGACAGGGTTTCTGTGTGCAGGAGCTTCCAGAGGATGAGCTGTAAAAGAGGATTGAAAAAACGCAGCTCTTTATGTTGTAGAAGCATTACTGTGAGCACACCCACAGAGCAACAGCTTGGCCTTTCTCTGAGGGGTCATGTTATTGTCTGATAGCTGTTACTCTATGTAGCTTTGGTTGGAGAGATCAATGTTCTCTCTGTGTTATGTGGAAAGTATAGAACCTTTGATTAAAGACAGAAATCAATTATAAATCATTAATTAATAAGACATTATCTTCATGAGCAAGGTTATTCATTATGGCCTCTGAATCCATCGTTGAAATTATTAGTAATGGCAACATGTCTAGCCTTATCTGGCTTTTACTTTTTCTGAATACTCACCAATTAAATATCTACAATCTCCAACTGGTCTACATAATACTTCTTTCCTAGTAGCAAAACCTGAAATAGTGCAGGACTGTTATATTCTCAGAAAATCGCTCAAGGAGGAGGTAAAGATGCTTGATGGTTTGTCCGGATGGCTGAGAATACAAAGTGTGTGATGAGGAGACCAGAGGCTGTGATTGCATCCCATCTCGTATCAACGGTTATGTTACTTTTTACAACCACAAACACAACCTTTGCCTTACCTTCACCCATTCATTTTATTTCCACATTACCTACCAGGGTGGCAGATGGGGGGGGGGGTAAATGGGTCATTTTTGAAAACAATGGAACTCAGTTTACATGATAGTCACTTTGGTTTGATGTTAGTCACCAGGCCTACTAGAACACAAGATCCTTATTCTGCAAGTTAAATGGAAAAAATGTCTTAGTGTAAATCCAAAGTTTTTAGTTTTTGTCATCATGGTCACAATTATCGAAAATTCAGGAGACAAACTGGGGTTACCATGTGGTTCAGGTGGTTGATGCAGTCCAGAAATGGTGCAAACAGCACCACACATCAGCTGAAGGTGTGATTAGTTACACAATATGTGTATCTGCTGCAGATTGCTGGACCATGTTGACAAGTGGTCAGTCGGTTCTTTGTATCTCATAATGAATCAGGAGACAGAAACAGGCTCAATACAGGCTCTGATGACTTTCTCTTGGTTTGTTTGCTGACAAAAGTTATAGGAAGTGAAGTCACTGACAAAGACAGAGTGTGTAGGTTTTACTTTGTCTCTGCCTGCTGTGCTAACACCATGTTTGGACGTCGAGCTGAGGTCTTTTTAGGAGACATGAACAGCAGAAGATGTTCAGTTAGGATTGAGAGTTTCCTGCCCATCTCTGCTGAACACGATTCCTGAAGTGGTAGTCTCGTCTTGTAACAATAAATGTCCATATTTTAATCTGTGCGTACTGAAGACCTGCCTTCCAGGTGGTGAACTTTGTACATAGAACCTTAAATAAAAATATATTTCAGTGTTATTATAAATAAACCACAAAGCCAAGCCCCTCTTTCAATTAATTAAAACACTATTTCTAAACATGAAGTTAAAGAATTGTGATTTTACTCTCGAAGGGTTTAGCTTCACTTCTTCATCCTCATCTTCAAACCTCATCAGCAAAAGCTTTTTACTCCATAGGGAGTGAAGATTAACAAATTATTCATTCATTCATACCTCTTTACTCTGCATGATAACAGAACAAATTTGGATCATTTTATGAAATATTAACTTCATAAAGAGAATATTACAGTAAACCAAAACCATATCTGCATATCTTTAATAGTACAGAGAGTACACAAGCTGTACCAAAAACAGATCCCCGATCAGATATATGGTTTTTACAGAAATGTGTTTAATGACATATTCTGTCAAACCACTAAAAATAGTTACCTTTTGTACTATTATTGTTTCAAAATTTAAAATTCTGCTATTGTCGTAATGTGTGTCTAATGTTAATGAAAATGTGGTTTTATATCATTAACCATTAATTAACCTGTAATTTCTGCTTCTCAGTTGTCACGAAATAACAACTAATATGAATATCTTCTTACAATTACACATAACATTTATAAACTGTTTGATAATTAATAAAATAAATAAACATAATGACACCATCATGTGAGACATCACGTCATGCATGGGCAATCATACAAACTTACAGGAAAGTGAGATCAGTTTGTGCTTCTTTCTGACCACAATAATCCGAGTGTGTTGGTGGGCTCTGGCTCACCAGGTCCCAGCCTAAGCACTGATCCTCACTTATTCCACATCTCTGTGAACTTGTCTGTCCTGTGGTGAAGCAGCCGTTATGCTGGTTTGATCGACTTCAGGGGCCTTCAAGGTCAGAGCACAATGCAATTCTGAGGTGGAAATCTGAGGTCTTATCAGTGTGACCTTCAGGACTGCTGATACTACTGATTCCACAAATACTGGAATCCTTTGCATTCAGGTAAGAGACGCTACAGGTTATTCTTCAGGACTTCTGTGAAACCAGGCCACACTAATGAAACAACTTCTCTTCTTCATTGTCCCTTGTGTGCAAGACTAATTTAACAAGATTTACCAAGTTTTCCAGGCATTGGTTTGTTTGATCATATCAGCGGTTTTCATCCATTATCACTTATCCAACACAGCTGCTGTATCAGATTTAATGTTACTGGTTTACAGATTATTTAGACACCTAATTTTCATTTTTGTGGATGTGTGATGTGAAAATTTGGGAAAGACTAAAAGTACAAAAGAGATTGTTTCCTTTAAACATTTGATAAAATATTGTGTTTAGGAACTACGTCGGCCTCATTCAATGCACTGGTCTCAGATTGGAAGACAACCACTAAAATATACCTATGTATACCTATATATACATACATATATATAGAATATATATATATGTGTGTGTGTGTGTGTGTGTGTGTGTGTGTGTGTGTGTGTGTGTGTGTGTGTGTGTGTGTGTGTGTGTATACATATGTATAGGTATATACTGTATGTATATACCTATACATGATATGTATGTAATGATATGTATGTATGTATACATATACAGTATGTGTGTATGTATATATATATATACATATATACATACATACATATTATATATATATATATAAAGTATTATATATATAATATGTATGTATATATATGTATATATATATACATACACACACTGTATATGTATACATACATATATATATATACATACAGTATATGGCTATACATATATAGGTATATATGTATGTATATACCTATATATGTATATATATGTATGTATATATATATACTGTATATATATACCCTGCCTCACACCCCAAGTCCCCTGAAATAAGTGCCAGCAACCCCGCGACCCACGACAGTGGAAGAAATGGATACTGAAGATGTATGTATGTATGGACGATATACTTTTTAAAATGTGACTCAAATATTTGGTTATTGAACATTTTTGATGTGCTGGGTTTTATTTTTTAATGATGCGTGTCCATGGAATACAGGAGAAATTAGCATTTTTGTGTGTGGCCCATAGAATTAAAGTAACATGAAGTGAAATATCATTTCTTCACTCTAATGATGTACTTACTTTATCTTTAGATAATGTATAATTAAAAGTTCATCAATGCACAGGTTGAATATTATTAACATATACAGTAGATGTGTGCTACATGCACAGCTGTATTCATACTTTTCTTTATCCAGTATGGTGAATTGGTGCACTGATAATGTGGTTATGTTCAATTTTCCACACAGGGCCTCTCTGTCAATGTTAGAGAGAGTAATTAATTTGAGAATGTTTTCCAAGGTCACTCTGGCGTTTAAAACTGTTATAATTACTGACATTTGGCAGAGCAGAGACACAACCTAATAAATCCTTTTCATCAAATAACTCCAGGAATACAACATCTAAATAGTCAGGAGGAATCATGTTAAGAAGATTTAAAATTTGAGGTAATTATGTACAGCAATTATTAACTGGAGAAGCGTCAGGTCATTTCTAATTTGAGTATGGAAGTTGTTTTGTAAACTTATTAGCTGTTGCGTATATTTTATAAAATATTCACGTTGTCCCTGTTGCTGTTGGAGTCCTCCTCCAAAGAACAAATTGATGAGCCTCTTAAAAAGTAATTAGGCCCGTCATGGCATCAGGTATAGGGGACGGGTCTTGATGGCTTCAGTGCAGTCCTAATCCAGGGCAGGAGCCGGTTGTTGATTTGCAGACTGGGGGCCTTGCTTTGTGAGAGCTTTATGGTCCCTTTATGGTACGCCAAGAGACACCTGCATGGGCGATATGTTGCCTGGGATATTTTTCTCTCTCTCACTCTGTGACTCCTTTGCTTTTGTATCATTAGCAGAGCAAGGGAGCCGTGAATCACTCGTCTCACCCCCTGCTCCCCCACCCCCCCCCACCCCCCACTCACCATCTTTCTCAACCTCCTTCCACCCCCTAACACCCCCTCCTCCCATCTCTTCTAGGGTGCTAAACGGCTTGACAGAAGGGTGCCCAGACCGTTGGCAGTAGCCATCGACTGGAAGGGAGAAGCTGCCAGGAGTCCTTGATGGATAGGCTCATTTTCCAGCCGGCAGCAAGTCTCGGCGAAGCATCCGTGTCATTTGTAATGTCAGCCAACAAAATGTAATCAAACATTCCAGCGGTTTAATCACAGAGGGCTGCTCGAGAGATGATTGTAGTGTCAATATAATGCTATTTCATTATCTGTTTGTATTTTATATTGACAGTGTCAGATAAACAGTGTGGAAAATTAAGATTAAAAATATGGTAATTTCATTTCAATCACCCCGGCTACAGTTGCTGGCCCATTATGCGATTGATTACTTCTGAATTAAATTTGGGGATGAATGTAAAGTTTAATCTTCTTTCTTCTCTGCAATTCAGCTCCCCAAAGGCCTCTTAGTAAGTAAGTACCCATTTCATTTGATCTTTAATGAAAAGTAATGGCCCAAATGAATTGTATAAATCAGCCGGCGTGTGTACCTAGTTGACATTTCTTTTTCCCTTTCCTTTTTCAATACAGTTCTAACACAAACAATATTGTCATGCAACGTTATATTTTGAACCTTTCTCTTCAGCAAATATCAGGAATTTTTAATTTCCTGTTGCACTATTTAACATGCAGTAATTTCGTTTCACCACAAATGTAGTTTGGTTGAAGAAACGGCAAACTATTTTTTTTCCATTTTAACAAGTACAGGGAGAGAATTTTATTTTTGTAAAAACAAAAAAATAAGGTCAAATTAAAATACTCTGCAAGACGCTTTGTGAAGAAATTAAGAGGAATGTTTTATAGCCTAGAGTGCCACTTTAAGGAGAAAATGCAACCCCTAAACCAGCCGACGGGTGATAGACATTTTAATTACATGGTAAATTTTTAGATTTTTTTGTGCCTAAGCAGAACTCTTAAGCGCTGTCATGTACTCAAGATTTGGCATCACATTCTCCCCATTTCTGCAGCTATATATGAAGTGACACAACTGTTAACGAGAGCTCAGCAGAAAAGAAGGGGGCTGAAAAAAGGAGCTCTTCTTTGTGAGTCCCATTCAGCACGATTTGTCCCCCTTTGTAGTCCTAATTATGTGCCAAAGTAGGATAACAGAAGTTCTCAACTCGGCCATTATGCCAGCACAAAAAAAGAGACGCATACAAGAAGCTGATCACTTTGGAATTAGCAAACATGATACTATACGGGGAGGAAAAAAATCATTAATACCGTCAGGGATTAGAGGTTCTGATTAAAGGGTAGCTTCTACCGTATGCAAATTAGTGATAGGCATTTATCAGCGCCTGGGCAAGCTGTCTTAGCTGCAAAGCCACATATGTTTTTTAGCTGATTAAAAAACTGCTTGAAGTTGCAGGCTTTTTAATAGTGGAGAGAGAGAGAGAGAGAGACAGAGAGAGAGAGAAAGAGAGAGAGAGGGGGGGGAGAGAGAGAAAGAGAGAGAGAGGGGGGGGGGAGGAGGCAGCAAGAGAGAGGGATAGAGAGGTTGTGAGGCAACTCATTTCCTTTTGGCCAAATTCCCGCAATCTCTCAGAGCATTCGCCTTAATTCCCTCCTTTATTAGCTACATTCTTTTGTATATAATTAAAACATTTCTCAAGTGAGTGTGTGTGCACGTGTTTTATTTTTTTGTGCAAAATTTTTGGTGTTCCACGTAGCTCTTTCTGCACCATATCGCAGCAGCCTTGATGCGTCTCCCTGGAAGAGTTTTAGCGTGTGGTGAATATAAGGGCAGAATTAAGTGAGAATTTGTCAGCAGTCTGCCATTGTGTGAAGGCCTCTGTGTTATTATATTTCCTTTCATACTGAGGTGACCCCCTTTGTGTTAACAAAGAACATGAGGATGAAACTGAGCTCTGCGTGCTTCTCAACTGGTGCTGATAATGCTTTGGTAAGCCAACACCCCCTCTTCTCCTTCAGGGAGCGCTTTAATTTATGCTTTTTCATCTCCCTGGGCGCAGGACTGTTAACCTGCTCTGTGCACTACTGATTCAAGGAAAGGGAAACTCTTCTGCACACCAGACTGCTGCGTCAAGTCTGCCCTCTCAGTCCAGTGCTAGGAAGTTAGTTCATCCTGAGCAGGCCCCCTAAAATTATTACAGAATTGAACCATTTATCAGATTTATTGTTTTTTAACCCGAATAGTACACACAAGGTACCTTTTTTTTTTTTTTGGTTGTTTTTTCTGGTCTCTGAATGCATCATTATTTTTAATCTAGTGTGTAACTAAAGACTAAGTTTTTGTGGTTTACAAATGATCACTCCTACTTTCTGTAGGATGCAACAAATATTCAAATAAATATAAATAAATATAACGACCTATGAAAAATAAAACAAATTTCAACCAGTCTGACACACAGTGGGGAATATGAGCTTCATGACGATTGTTCACCAGAGATGGACTGTAGTGTAATGACAATTTTTTTTTTCTTTATTGTACTACTTGTTTTTACTTTTCACTTCACAGTATTCTTCTGATGGATGACATGACATCACAGATTTAAATAAAAACATGCATATGACCAGTGCATAAAATATGATGTTTGCCAAATTAACTACTGATCTAAATCGGTAGTAGACATTTAACAAGAAATGCACACAGAAAGTGTACCTCCAGCAAAAGCACTATCATTAAACTGGAGAAAGAATTACAATTAAGAGCAAATAAAAAAAATGTCTATTGACATTATAAAATAGATGAAAGAAAAGAAAATGTTACATATTACTGCTAAATTTTTTATTTCCCTTTTTTTTCGGTTCTAAACATATTAAAACTCATATAAATAATAAAGTTACGGATCAGTCCTACTCAGTGGTCAGCGTTCGTCTCTGTCATACTCACTGCATAACTTATTATTATGGAAAATATAACTAACGATGTGCATTATGAAGCAAAGTTAAGTTGGGTTATTCAAGTCTATTGGCAAAAGAAACCATATAAGGTATTATACAGTTAACTACTATTGGACATTATAGGTACATTTTACTGAGATAATCTTTGTAACATTGCATAAATTGTCATCTTTAATTATTTATGGTTTTATTTTGAAGTATCATCAGTCAGAAATATTTAGCCTGAAATAGCAGTGACTCAATAGAAAATTGAAATAGCACCAGGAGAATGAAGACTTAAAGTGAGGCTGATATCTGTTATTCAAATTAAAAACTTTTGTTGGATGATATGTTGCTTTACAACAAAAAATACCAATAACAAATAAATTTAGCTGTAATTAAAATTTAGAGTGCAGGAGGTTATCAATGTGTTGTACCTTCATTGAAGTACCAACTTGAGAGCACTGCACTGATCAAAAACCAATAAGAAAAAGAATTTATCATTTGTAATGACTGAATTAATGCTCATGTAAAACCTTATTGATAACCACAGACAGGAATCTGCCCACATGAGAGGATCACAGTCTGTGCAGACAAGAGCAGCGGCTTTTGTGGTCTCCAAAACCATTACATGTTCACAATGGACCAATAATACAGTGCAAACCTGTTATTCAATAAATGGCATCGTTGCAAAGGAGCCATGTAATTGAAATATCGAGAACAAGGTAACAGTGACTTTAAATGATAAAAAACAATGAAGACAAAAAAAATGGACGTTCCAAAGATGGGCTAGTGGTTGCCTTGAACAGTCTAGAAGGGACCGCCTAAAAAGAGCCATAGAAAATGATGAAAAGATCTATTGTTGCTTTTAAAAGCAGCCCCTATCTCTCAAGGACATCTAATTAACAGACAACAGCTGAGTCCATTTCAAATGGTAATATTTTTTCTCTTAAATGCGTCATTTTCATTGACTTAGTGCTTACCTTTTTTTCAGAGAGGGCTTTAATGCTTTCTTTACCACTCCATAGTGTATATGGTTGGTCCTTGTACAGGCATTTCTCTCTGAATTCTTAAATATACAATAGTGAATTGGTACCTAATGAAAACTCCACATTTCAATATGCTTTTCATTTTTGAATCAACACAACATTTCAATTAACTACTTCCAGTCTGTTTAGTCGGCTCTAATTTCATAAAGCTTCCCAATTTTAGTCCAATAAAATGTGATACCAAGACAGATCAGGGTTCACATGTAAGTATTGTACTGATGCAGTTTAGAGAGAAACCACTCAGACAAGTTGTCTCCCCTACAAACAGACATCAGTGGGACGTGGCCTTTCCTAAACTTTTATGAAGTATCTATTATTCCACATACAATTATACGTGGGTTACACCTGATACTTAGACTTGACAGCTATCCGGTTAAGCAGCAGCAGACTGCACAGATGCAGAGAGTCACTGAACCACTATGCTGTGGTGGTCTGACAGATGTATCCACTGGCAGGTGTCCGTCACTGTCAGGTGGAAAGTCAAAATATGAGCCATAATGGTGTTGCAGCTGTTGAACATAGTTGGCACACAGTTGGTTTTGAACATAATTGTAAAAGCAGTGTTCATCAAATGTTCTTCACTGCATTCAGTATTTTGGATGTGTTTGGTGCTTATCCAGACAAGTAGTGCACAAATAAAATCACCAGTGAGCTTGCTGACATTTCTGGGTAAAAAATGTTCACAATCTGAAAAACACAAGTTAAGGATATCATGATCATGTCAGGAAGTTTACATTTCTCACTGTGGTAATTAATAGACATTATATTTCCATTCATCTGTTAGTTTGTTAGTTTCTTCATATGTTTTACTGAACTTCTATAATGACAGCTCCCAGAAAGACAAAGGTGTGATTAGATTTGAAGCTGGTCCAGTAGATATTTTGTAACCTTGGCAGAGCTATGTGGTCAATTGTGTGTTTGGTCAGCAGGATCATTGAAACGTTACAGACTGGCACAGTATAATGGATAAATAAATAAATAAAAATATAGATAAATAAATACATACATACATACATAGATAAATAGATAGTTTGGATGTTTGGTGTTTCTAGGTGGGGTGTTTTTCGACATTTTCCTCACTTGTGAGTACAATGATGACTCTAAACTGGATTGTTCAGCCTTGGTGGAGATTTCTCCTCGCTGTTCTCATCTAAATTGTATTTGAATTTCCATCTGACTTTTAATGTTAGCTGCATTAGACCAAATGGGATCTGAGGAGCAGCACACACATTTATGCCTGCCCTCAGCCTCCTGTGGGAGATTTCATTAGATATACTGTAAAATCACTAGCAATGGGCATTGTGTGCAACACATTGGGTCTGTTGCTGTTACCGCCATCATCCCCACACACACATAAACACAGACAGAGATGCTGACGACTCACAGTGTGCATCTGACTTTGTCTCTCCCATGGGGGGAATTTAAAATCAATAGCAGCTATGTTAAAGATGTAGCTCGCCATCTGACCTGTCCTCCCCTCATCTTCATCACTGGCGTTTTGCCTTTCTCTGTCGATGCCCTTCACCCCTCCCTCCTCATTCTGTAAATGATGTACACACAACAGGAACCAACTGTTTTGGACAGTCAGTGTGAGTGAAGTGACGCCATGTCCTCTGGCTGACTGAGATCATGCTGAGAGAAATAGGGGGTCAGAGGTCAGACGAAGGACTTGTTTCAGCACTTTAGTTTCCAAGGAGGAGCACTGAGTGTACTCAAATGTCCTGGGAGCCGTTTGCCTCTTGATTTTGGAATCAATGAAGGGGATGAGGAGGGAGGCCGGAAGGTTTCTGTAGCAGAAAATGGCATTAGAGTTAATGACCAAGTTTGTCCCAGGGGGGTAGTCCATATTAAAGCCATTCCACTCGTGACAGCACTCACTACATGACCTGACTGATTAATAACTAAACGCTGTTCAAATAGGAATAACAATAAGTGTCAGTCAATATGAAGGGGAAACAATTATCCACATTCGCTTGTTGGGTTTTTGTGGAATTGTTCATTTTATTCTCTGACATAAGAACAAAATTTTTTATTTCCATCAGACAGACAGACAGACAATATTTAGTTTAGAAAAAGCCAAAGTGGTTTTATCAATGTTTTATCCAACCAAGATAACAAAATCCATTTACAACCATAAATTTTTTTTTTAAATTATATGAAATATCAAAGTGTCAGGGGAAAAAAATCAATACAATTTTTAGACTTAATCAAAAATTTTAAAAGTAATTTCTTAAAATCAATCAATCAAATAGCTGTTTGAAAATGAAAAAAAAAGAACAACAACAAACACACAAAAGTTTAATTTTATGATTTCACGTAGAAAAGCAAGAAGCCTCCCTATTACTCGGGTCAGAAATTGGAAATAAATAAACCATGCAAACATGATTGTGAGACAGGCGTCTACAAAATCACTAGATGTACATTTTGCGTCCATTAGGGATGGAAACGTCTGGTTGATCTGGATGCTCCTTCAACACACTTCTGGGCCACATCCGGCAGTTGAAGAACTCCTCTTTTATTGGGTATTGTTCTGCATGCTGATGGTATCATTCCGTTGCAGTGACAGACGCCCCATCTGATATTTACCACCATGAGTCTGCTGGGGGTGACAGGGGGGCAAGGCCAAGTCCCACATGTCTGACTGGAGAGCAGATTAAAGTGCTCTGAAAAGCTGCACACTGCTGCCCGCAATGAGAAAAATAATAATGTGGACATGGCCTTCCCTTTATGACAGTAACAGCACCTTCTCCAGAGACCAATTTTTTTTATCAATTCCTGAAAGTGACAAACATTGCACTTCCAAAGCCAGAATTGTATGAGTGGATGTATGGAGTTTTATTTGTCCTGAAGACGACAACAAAAGCAGTCAAACAAACTTTTATGACTATGTTCTTGTTTTAATCCAAACTGGCGTAGCTGCTTATTTCTTAAAAACTGGAAGGGGCACCAGCTGTACCTCCACCCAAACAGACGTGGCAAACATCTGTTTCACAAATGAATAGGATGATGGGAAGTGGTACTTAGGCCAGATGTTGAAATAGCATGACTACTTCTGCAGTGTGAGTTGCTTTTGATTTTGTTGTTAAATGCTGAAAAACAACAAGCTCATCAATAAATTATAAACAACTTCATTCAGAATATGTTATTCAAAAGTTGAAGTCAAAAATTGAAGTTGTGTAATTCAAAATGTTAATTGATGCAGTTATAAAAAAAAAAATGAAGCTGTGATTGGTGTCATAGAACTACAAAAAAATACTCTTACCAGGACCTGGTAAGGAAATATTTTCACCAGGTCTCAGGTGAACATCGACAGTTTCCCTCAGTTGTGGAACATTTCATTCTATTTGTTCTTCAGTGTTTCGGTTTTACTGCTCAGTCTCTGGCTGTCCTGTTTGCTGTTTGCTGTCAGTAAAAAATACGGTGGTCATGACAGCTCATAAAACTCTAAACATCTGCAGACGTATAGCTGGGCTGTGTGACTTCAGTGTCATCATCACTTCAAAGGTTTGCTTCAATAATGATCACAGAACATTTTTTATTCAAAATGTTTTCTCTGATAAAGTTTGCAACATATAGTGAACTGTTAAAGCTGGAAATGTTTTACTTCATTAAAAGTAAAACACATCTGATTAGATTCTGAACATTTGATGGTTGTAATGCAGCAATAAAAAACAGCGTAAGAAGCTAAACTATTTAAGCTGGACCAGTTTTATTTTTATTAAACTGCCATTTTCATTTTGTAGTCCAATTTTAAAATGATAGGCATGACATCTTTTAGTTTAATATAATTTAATTTAAATTAATTCAATATAATATGTAAAAAAAAATGTTGATGTGTAAAATATAAGTGTTCATTTTGCAGAAAACACTTTTATTGATATTATTAACTTTTTTTTTTTATCATACATTGATGTCTGGTGCAGGTGTTGGGGTGCTTTTCTGATTACTGTAGGTCACATTTAGTGATGAAGAGTTCCTTATCCAGCTTCCTGAAATGGACTACTGTTCACTACTGTTGCTTAGAGGCTACAGTGGTGCTATCAGTTAAAATTAAATAAATAAATATACTATAGTGTTAGTAAAATATTTTATAATCAATTAGAGTTATTTCCTTTTGATTTCTGTTTAAAAAATATATATATTTTTTAAAAAACTTTCTTTACTTAATCCGTGACTAATTTGTCATTTGTCAGTCATCAAACAGGTGAACCTGAAGTAAATCTATACTTTTATCGTTGTATTAATTTTTTGAAGTAATTAGATGTATAAAGGACTAAATGATTCATTTGAACATATTGAAGACAAATGTATGAAATACTGAACAGGAGTTATGGAACTGGTTCTCCTTAGAGCTGCAGCCAGCATTATAGTATTGTGCTCAGTGTCCTACTATTCTAAGACAATAAATGTGTATTCAGTACAAAAGCAATAAATATCTGTGGGATCTCTGCTCACTAAACACAATTGTATGTGATTCTTGTCTCATGTTGAATTTTATAGAATAGAGTAAACTGAATAGATTCTACATTGAAGGAGTAAAATAGAGGTATAAATAGATGTTGTTTTTCTAAACCATCTAATGTGAACAACATAATTTTCTTAACAATGCATCCCATCTTCTTTTAAACCAAACACAGCGCTTTAATACAGGCTTTTGTTTTGCCTGTATTTCTGTTCTATTATTGCAAAGAATTGTTGCTCCAGATCTTCAGAGGAACTCACATGCTTGAGATTAAACTGGTCACCATAATCAGGCTGCAGAATTTAATTGTAAGAGCTTCTGCTGGCACTGTTTTCTCTCTTTTTCTGTCCTCCTTGACAAAAATCTGACAGTAGCTTTGCATGGCAAACCTGTTTAATGAATGACTAATCCAGGAAGAGCGCATTATAGCAAACTGTCACACACACATTGTACCAATATTAACTTGAATTTACATTATCATCCTCTGGTAATGCTGGAATATTTGGATTTCCATTAATGCATGGCCTTTCTGTGTGAAAAGCAAACAGCAGTGAACTAAATCTGTTTTCCCCTCTCTTTTGATTGGATGTTGGCATTAAGGCTGTACAGAGGAGCTTTCTTTATTGGGATGACAGCTCCAAGGCTTCCGCACTCCTCACAATCAAGCTCACAAACAAAAGGCTCTGCTTGCATTACTCAAAACCTCTTCTCAAGCAGCAAAGCCAAACTCCTATTACGCCATTGTACTGCTGCTGTAAATCAACAAGAACAATGATGAGAGGCACAAACACACAGACTGGCACCATCACCCTTATAAAACACGGACTCAGAGAACAATGAATCAGACATGCAAGTGGAAAAACTCCTCTCCTCCTCCAGTTATTTATTGTGTTTATCTTCTGACTCAAGTCAATATTTATATTGTTATTGTTCTATTTCTGACACTTCAAATTCAATGCCAAAAAGAAATCCAGAGGGCAAACATTTGTCAACTTAATCGAAATATATAGTGTGTGTGTGTGTGTGTGTGTGTGTGTGTGTGTGTGTGTGTGTGTGTGTGTGTGTGTGTGTGTGTGTGTGTGTGTGTGAATGTGTGTGTGTGTGTGTGTGTGTGTGTGTGTGTGCGTGCGTGCGTGCATGCGTGCGTGCGTGCGTGCGTGCGTGTGTGTGTGTGTCTGTGTTTGTGTTGGTTTTTCGTAAGTTGAACTGTTCTTAAGCCGTTTCAATACATTTTCAATCTATAATTGCCATTTGAGGTCATTTAAATGTCATTACTACTTAAATATGAAAGTACTATTCATTAAGACAGAAACAATTACAGGACATAAAAACAATACATAATAAAGTAAAATGCTGTAGTACCATAAAGTAATTTACCTTTAGACTCCAAGCCCCAGGCTGTAGACCGGCACTAGTCTGTGGGTCAATTGGTCCGCACAGAAAAAATACAGAACTTACATTAATTCTGTATTATTTATTATCTGATTCTGAATGATGGTGTTTTTTCATATTTGTTTTTGTTTTTGTTTTAGTTTTTGTTTTTTTTGGAAAAGTTCTGGATTCTTTCCTTCACACCTGACTCTTGACACAAGGTGCTTGCCTCGGTCATATCATTACCTTCTTATAGGGGCTGCTCCAGCCGCTAACACAGAATACATTACCACTAAAGAATACATTACCACTAAATACTAAATTACCACGAACTCCCAAGCTGGCAAAGAAACCAAAAACAAACATCATTGGTAAGTTTCTTTGTGCAGGGTTAAAAGAGCCAATGAGGACACAGAAGAAAAACCTAGCTGAAAAATGTCACTGTTCTGCTGGTCGTACCATTTTATTATGTTGTATTTATCCATCACACCTTAAAGGCTGGTCCATGAAAATATTGTCTGATGTTGAAGCAAAAAAGCTTGTGGGCCTCTTATTTAGAACGAAGGAAGTGGAGGAAGGAGGAGCTATTGTCGGAGAGAGGCAGAGTTTTCATCGGAGAGGTCGTCGCATTTCTTACCACCCTGGAGCAGTGCTGCGGGGATTGTGGCAGAAAAGAGAGCTGCAGTAGTCAGTAGCGCGGTTGCTTGTATCTACGAATGTTTGTAATTTGAATGTTTGTACCTTGAGGACTGTGTGTGTGTGTGTGTGTGTGTGTGTGTGTGTGTGTGTGTGTGTGTGTGTGTGTGTGTGTGTGTGTGTGTGTGTGTGTGTGTGTGTGTGTGTGTGTGTCTGTGTCTGTGTGTCTGTGGGAAGCTCCGTTCTCAATGTAGTGGCCACATTTCAATCTTCCTTCTTTTTCTAAACACTGTATCTGTAATGGAGCACACCATTACAGGAGCTTGGCGCCCTCTCCTGGCAAGAAAATTGTAGGTGTCACTGTTCTTCTCTCGTCCTCCTGATGAACATTCGGAAGAGGCAGCAAATCATAAGCAATGCATTGTGGGCTTGTAGAACTTTGCATCTCAAACTGTCAGGGAAGTTTTCTTGGTTTGACCCTTCACCTCGGACTCTGTTGGTAACTTCTGAGTAATCCTGCCAATAGATAAGAAATCAAATGTATAAGTAACAATAAAGCCAGCTGTTTCTCACATGCTTTAAATTAATCTTCCAATAATTATTATTTCAAACAATTGCAGGTATGTTTTAAACATATCAACAAAGAGAAGTGGACCGACCAGAACATGCTGCAGCATTCAATAGCTATGACCAACTCTAAGGTGGAGAAGTGAACTCAGAGTTCAGCCTGTTTCTGCTCCCATTCAGCGGTGTGAACTGCCACTTCTCAAGCTGGAGATAACAGTACTTCTGCTGCTTTAGACGTCACATTAATAACATAGTACCCCGCCTTGTTTGTTACTCTCAAACAGATAGGACGATGTTAAATATGCCTGTAAAATTAATAATTAATGAACTTAAATTTTTAGAATAACTATGCTGGTGACAATTTGTCTATTTATCATATTTCAGTGGAATAAGGATACTATCCATCCATCCATCCATTTTTTTTTGTTTATCCGTTGCAGCGGGTCATGGGGAGCTGGAGCCTGTCCCAGCTGGCATAGGGCGTGAGGCGGGGGACACTCCAGGCACAACAGCAGTGCATCGCGGAGCCACACACAAAGACAGACAACCACGCACACACACATTTACTCCTACGGGCAATTTGGGACCAGCCAGTTAACCTGAAGCGCATGTTTTTGGAGGTGGGAGGAAGCCGGAGAAACCGGAGAGAACCCACGCAGACACGGGGAGAACATGCACACTCCACACAGAGTGGGACTCGGACCTGGACCTGCCGTGTTGTGTGGCGGCAGCTCTACCCACTGTGCCACCGTGCCACCATAAGGATTCTAGTGAATAAAAAATTAGTCTGGATTAAATCAGCATCCCAGAATCATGATAGGATAAATTTTGGGGCTCAGCGGTAACCCAGACCTAATTCTACAGATGTTTATTAAACTATCCTTACCGAGAGGCTCCTAGAAGTTCATTACATCTGCTGGTTCCCCGAACTCTGGGTGAGAAGATACCAGCTGATCTGAACCTTTTTTGCGGAAAACTCTTAACGCTTTAATGGTCCTGCAAATTCCTCGTGTGGACAAGACGAATAAGGAATGTTATTACTCTGCTTTCTACGCGGGAAGAATTTTTAAGAAATTCTGGCCATGATTACCATTAAACATCCTGCATATTGTGTTCAATAAACATTGTTTCACTCGTTTGAACATATTTCTCCATGTCCCCATAGGTACACATGAGTAATCACCGCAACATGTAAAAGTGACTTATTTATACATGCAGCTGGGTAAATTCACTGTATGTATGGAGTACGTATATATAGATCATAGTTGTCCATAACCCTCTGCTAGCACACCATATAAATATTTGTCACCATTAATCCATACTACTTAGTTTATAGTGCTTACACTTAGTTTAGTACAGTGGCATCTTTTCACCAGTCACACATAATGACTAAAGAGTAGGTGTTTAAAGGACATCCATAAGCCCGAGACAAGCAGAGTGGTGCTGGGAGAAGGAAGAGCAAAGCAGCAAGTTTTGAATATTACTGACCCAGCACTTGGAAAAGGCAATGCACAACAAGACGAAAAATGAATGCTTTTTAGTCTGAAAATCCTTTCACCCTCTTACATTCAGCAGATCAGATTAAGAGAGAGGTTTAAGAAGATTTTGACACGCACAAAAAAACTTCTGAGCCATGGGAGGGGGTGAGTCGGGGGAAGGTGGTAGGGAGCAGTTTGTAATTCAGTGGCTTCAGGCAATTCATCACAGAAATTGAGTTTCTAATGCAGCATCTTGTGAATCCCTTTTGCCCTGTCAACGTTTTAATACATTACATTGAGAATGTAAATCATGTTTGAAATTTGGCACAAACTACACAGCCCCTATTGCACACTCTCTCCCCCACTGTCTCGCCTAGACCAGCCCCACATTACACACACATACAGTATGCACAGGCTAACATGCACACATATGAAAATATCCAAACTGTGGCTCTGCAGGTAGAACATCCATCATGTTGTGTGGGTAAGTTAAAAACCCTAGCTATCAGATTTTGCCTTTTAATTTTCTTCAACTACATTTTAAGCAATAACTCTCTCTGTGTAAATAGATCAAGGTCATTGTCATCTACTACATCTAATAAATCTACTACTATATCTACTAAATCTACTGTATCAATGATTTTCACGGCCTACAGCATGATTAGGACTATCCTTCATAAATCAGACATACACTATATGGCATAAAAAGTTATATATACTACAGAAATTGTTGTCATAGTGTATCAATTATTTTCATACTAACACATTTTGACCCATTTTAATTTAACAACTTCTGTGCAGCTGATTGTAAAGGTTAAAATACCAGATTATTCACACATAAATCTAGGTCACCTAAAAAGTAAGCTACTGTATTTCTCTTGAAACCAGAAGTCTCAAAAACCAGAGGTCTCATAAAGCATGTTTTAATGTTGAAAATGACAAACTTTGACATCCTGACCGCTACAGAACCTGGTGTAGAGCCACAACTTCCATTCACCCAGGTCAGTCTGTCATGCCAGTTTAATGAAGGCTTCTTAATTGCAACCATTTAAGAAGCTTTCAATGCTTCTTAAATGCATTTAAGAATATATATAGTATAGTACCTCAATTAAATACTTTAATACTTGAGCTTTAAATTTTTTGAAATCTGACATCCTGGACGTCAAGTTGAAAGAATCCAAAATTGTGACAGCACATTTTCGAGGTATCATGTGACTCTTAGTTTGTATCATGATGTTGTTGTGAGGAGCACAGGTTTAGAAAATGACTCTAAAGAACCTCAAACTTCTTTAAAAAGATCCTTCATCCTCTCATAAGTCAAGATTTTTTGCTTGAGCCCACACAATGCTGCGTACGCTGTTTGACAAACTAACAGGAAGTCACCATCTCTGCCTCTGCCTCAGTATTTACCTTCAGCTAGGAAGTTACATGCATCAGCTGTCATGACGATGTCATCATGATCATAATAGCATGCATAAATCATAGCAAGCATAAATCTTTGGTGAAGTATCACATTTAAGTCTATGCTTTTATCCTAACACGAGTGTGACTAGATTCTCGGAGTTGTTTCTTTCTTTGAACAGAAGTCAAGTTACTAGCGGTAACAATTTTGCTACCACTGATGCTACTTAAAACTAATAGTTAGAAAACAATAGTAGGAGCAAGTGAGCAAAAATAAATACAAACATTTTTGTTTTGGCTGCTAGTATCACCATACTAAAAGTCTTCATAATAGCACTGACAAAAGTGACAGGCTACACACGTAAATGTTGTAGTCAGGGAAGGTTGTTGTATCCAACTGGCACATACAGCTACATGCACTGAAGATTTTTTTTTAGAAAACACGTTTTTATTGAAGACACAGTTAAACATCTTACATTCCTTGTGTTACATATTTTACCACATTTATTTCCAGCAAGTTTCCGCACCAGCGGTTGTGGTTCAAACCCCGCTTTGCTAATCTTTAGGCTAGTAAAGCCATAATTAAATGAAAGTACAGCAGCTCTCCTCACAGTGCATTTCTCAAGTCAGTCATTCGTCATAATGTTTTCTTTGCAAATACAGCACTGCAAGCATGTCTTCTTTGGTGAAGTGAGGCACTCATGCTGCTCCACAAGGTAAAGTGCACAATGAGCACATTTACTTCAAATACGGAACTATCATTTTCAGAGTGGGGGATCATAGTATTCAAATCCGTATTTAACCTTTCAAGGCAGGAGGATTATGCAGCAAAGTCTCCATTCCGCGCGGTTTCCTCGCCCCCTACTCCCCTGCTATAATAATGATCATTATCATCATTGTGTGAAAAGAGGATTATCATATCGTTATATAAACCCAGGAACACCCCTACTATTATGAAGTAATTTCACTCTCATCAGTGGACCGGTACTGTGTACGACAGTCAGCTGAGCTGTCACAGGTGACCATGTTAGTCATCATTCTCTGAGCTGCTAGCATCAACTGTGAAGGGGGACAAAGAGACGATGCCTCACTTAAAGATAAGTAAGTGAAAATTAGTGTCCAGCAGGTGCATATCTGAAGAACCTTCAGATATTCTACACAACCTTTTGATGGTAAATATACATTATTTCATACCATTGTGAGAGGAATCCCTATTTCCTAAGTCCAGCGATGGTTGAAAGTCAGATGAAGGTTCTTGTATTGTGTTTCACCCTAAAATATCATTGCATCATTCTCTTGAACAACAGATGGTAATGATTTAAGCATGAAAGTGAATGATAAAAAGAGTCCGTTCAACTCCTGATGTGACTCTCTAGAAGGATGGACTTCTAAAATTGGTAAGAGAAGACTTTTTTTTACTTAAGCTAAAATGTTCACAGTAGTTGCTAAGCTAAAAGTGATGGTGTGCTGTCACTGGCAAGAAAAAAAATTAGAGGATATCTAATATCTTCAGCTTTTAACCGCAAGCAGCTCATCAGTGTTAAATAACAGTCATCATTAATAACAATAGCAGTTTTGAATGTAGTTAAAGGAAAAATAAAAAGACTTAAGATACTTTCTGTAAGATTGTGTCAAATAATGAACAGACACCCACATGTGAGAATGAAAGTTTTGGCTGTATGATTATTCATCCAGGATTGATGTCCAAGTGAAATGCTTGTTGGGTTCAGTCAGGTTTTGTTACATAAGTTTAAAACATCCATTCACAGTCAGTAACCGATGTTAAAGGCACAAGGTCTTGTGGTTCAGAGTGAACACTTATATGATGTCTCTGCTGGAGCCACTTCACATGTCTTAGATGAAGTATATTTAAACCCACTCCACTCAATTTTTAACCTTTTCTTGAGTGGAGCATCATCTGGGGGAGTCGAGTGGATGACATGCTCCTGGTTGCTGCAGGTTATTATAACATTTGACCCAGAACTCCTATACCTAACCATACAATTAGTAAGAATTAATTATGCCTTAAACACGTAAAAGAAATTATCTAAGTTGACACATACTTGACACAATCAGTTGACTGGATCCAGTGTTGTGTATTGTACAGTCAGCGAATGTGGTGCCTGCTCCTGGAGCTAAGTGCAATCTAACTGAACAGGCATTGCATTATAAAATATGGAACTAACAAATACAATTTTGTACCATTATGGACTGCTGTGGGTGACTTTAATCTTGACCCACTTGGTTTGTCTGTCTGCTAACTCAAAAAGGTACAAACACATTTTGATGAATGTTAAATGCGGAATGTAAGAAGGTGAAACGATTTTCATTCAGTTTGGTGCTGAATCAGATGTGTGTTCCAAAGTTACTTCACTCAGTCCTACAGAAATATAACCACTAATGATTTTTTTTTTCTACTTTACTATCTATTAAACTAAAAATTAATCTGGACTTAATGTGTTTCCAGATTCCGTAAGGATGGAGTCTATGGAGTCTGTTATGAGGGTCAACTTTTATTTTAGAAACTGATTTGTCTTGCATTCTCTGAGTGACATTTCACTTGTATTGTTCATGGTTGGTACTGAAGTTTCTATGTTTAGGTTGTTCACAAGCTCTTTGCTTTTAATTGCATCTACAGGGACAAATTAAAATGACATTTATTTTTTTTAAATACTGATAAAATATTGATCTTCAGGGAAGTAAAGTTCATTCATATTTCACAATCTCATAAACCTTCTTAACTTGTATTTTTGTCTAATTCATTGCATGCTATACATACAGTCTATAACATAATTTATCATAATGTTTATTACCAAACTTGGATAAACACTGACCTTCTTGAAAAATGGACTAAATCTTCACACAATGCCTGCAGACACAAAGAAGTATGAAAGCATCAGATTTTTTTTTTCTTCAACGCATCTGATTTGCATATGGAAGCAGTGTCTTTTCTGAAAGGGACACTAGCACCATATTGTGGATAAAGTCAGCACTACTGGACATTGATTACAAAACCAACCAGTGACAAACACACAGCTACCTTGTTCATAGTGTTTTACATTCCTGTTTCTCATCTAATTATTTACACTGCGCTGCACGCTGTCATTTTGGAACTCAACAGCAAGGTCACTTGTGTCACTCCCAGGAACCCCAGTGCTTCTATGTATCCAAACATGCAGTCTTAAACATATGGGCTCTTTTAATTAAATCATACCTTGACTCATTCCCTCTCAGTTTTACTGACAGCAAGGTCATTAAACTATTAAAGGAAGTCACAGGCAAAATTGTTGTGAGCAGATTGAGGCAGGAAAGGTTAATTAAATGGTCATTGCGTCTCCTTACCTCAAGCAAATCAGCATTCTTCTATTCCAGACAGGCCAATGTGAGAGAATGCGGCTTTTCATGCTGCACATGATATTTGAGTGCAGAGTATTTTTGCCTAAGCTGATGTTAAAAAATGGTTAATCTCTAAAATTGTTTTGCTCCTTCTTCTCTTATAATGCTGACACAAAACCATGGCCTCTTCCTGTGAACCCTGCAATACAGCAAAAGTGAGGAAATAAAAGCAGACAAATTGTATCTACTGTGTGAGGCTGAGGACAAAAAAATGTCTCAGTGGTAATTGTAAGACATCTACATACTGTACCTGAATGACTCTTTTGTTGCTGTTTGCAAGAAAGGGTCAAGGATTGCCATCATTTCACATAATTAGCTTTTCATTCACTGTACATGTCAGGAAATAAGTCTCATTTTCACTTTGGTTTGTCCTTGCAAAATTTTAAAAACACAAAAACATGGCCTTACAGTCTTCACATTTGTCGTGAGCTCAAAAGCTTGAAGATGGATATCCTTTAAACTTTAATGACACACTACTCTTAATGACACACTACTTTCAATCATTCTTTTTATATATGGTGACAAAAATACATGAAGCATACTTTTACTTTCTGCACAACAGTTTGAATATTTGTATGAATGTTTGTTGTATGAATGTTTGTTTTGTGTCTCTGTGTATCAACCCCATGGGGAACTGGCAAACACCCTTGCAAAGTGACCTTGGGCTCATTGTAACTGCATTTTTTGTGGTGCCCTTGATATTTATATTGGTAAAGTGGTCTTAAGTGGTAATATGGTCTTAAGACCACAATGTGGTTAAGACCACATTACCAATCACTGCCAATGACAACTGGAAGATACTGTAAAAAACACTGTTTGTACTGCATGAACCAATATAAAGACACCTTTCATTCATTTTTCATTCTGTACTTCAGCTGTAATCAAAGTTTAAAGCTATTTTTCTCGTCCTTGTCTTTTGGCTACCCCCCAAATAGCTCCCTGATTGTGAAGTTTAGATAGCCATTATGGGTGCCAGCTAGGGAGCTCCGACCAGTGTTTCTACTCTCTAAGCCACAAGTAAATGGCTGCAGTCCATTCATGGCCAGGAGGTTATTTTCTGCATCCCTCCTGACTGAGGGGACTGGGCGACCAAGAAGGAGGTCATGGAGTTCGGCCAACCTGTGACCTTCTTACATCTCTCCTAGGATCGTGTACAGCGGACTTTGGGCTGCGGCCTCATTTATTTTCTCACTCAAGGCTTCACTGAGGTCTTCATTGCATTATGATGGACTTCCATGGATTAGCTACCACCCACACCTGACAAGGATGGACAGTGAGAGGGGAAGTAGATAAATAGATAGTTAGATAGCTATTGGGGAGCTGTATTCTGGATTGGAAATAGCCAAATAGTGTGATAAACATGTGTTTATTACTCCGCCAGTAGAAGCATTAACACCAGTACAGTTCTCCTCCCTTCCGTGATGTCATGCCTGGTAGTTGTAAGAAATTCCTACACCTTCTAAATATTTTCTGCGAATAAAAAGGCTTTCATGAAACTTGAAGATGTTCGTTCCTTTTCAAAGAGTCCAATCACTGCAAAAATGTAATCTCAACATTCTTCTTCACCCTTCAAGCTCACCTTCCTGCTACTGTTCTGATTGTTTGGTGGATAAGAGACGAGATGGCATCTGTATTGTGGCTACAATCACAGCCGACTATTATACACACCTTTGCATCAGACAATACAGAGTTTTAACTGTAGACAGCTCTGATGTGTTTTACAACAGCTGGAAGTGATACTTTACAGATCTGGAGAATTTTATCTCCTGCTATAATTCCACATCCTCTGAGTGTTTTGTCTGTGAGTTATCTCCAAAAGAAGTCTTTGTGATAATCTGCTCACACACTATAGAAGTTACTCTAAATACCAGAGTCAGTAAATTATCTATCTATATGTAGATTACGCTTACAAGGATATTTGATATTTGATATTGATATTCTAACGATCAGACATACAGGTGTGTAGCTCCGCCTTTTCCATTTAAGCAAACATGATAAGAACATTGTTGTTGTGTGTCAAGGATGGTTAAGGTTAAATTTACAATCAAGTATTCGGTCACAGCATTAAAACACATCCCATAATGTTTTGATTGTCCTCTCATATAATAGATAGAAAACTCCACAGAAATCTACACAACTGCCAACCTTGAGAAAACGTTCTGGGCAGCACAAAAATGTAATTGTAGCATCTTTCTGAGCAGAGACATTAACAGCTATGGGTGACATCACTTTAGAGGTTTCCAACACTATGGAAGGGTCAGTTACTTCAAATGCTATGGATATTTTCTGAAATCAGCATTTATGTTTGCCAATACAGTATATTCCATTTATAGCATCATGTTTGTATTAATTTAGCAACAGATTAGTGCAGAGACAGTGTGTTAAGATAGCATCAAGGTTCTGGGTTAACATCCCATAGTCACTGATCCAATTGTTATGTTTTATGTAGCCCAACACATCATTTCTTTACCACTGAATTACTTTTCATAGGTTTCAACATGAACGCCTTTATCATTTTAGTAATTCCAAATGTAGCAAAAAAGCTTTGACTAGAAATTAATTTGAAACATTACAGAAATGAAACCAAACAAGTAGCAGCTTGTGCCACACGCGTGACACATATTAGTAATGTATTTGCACCATATTCACTTACAATACAATGCAGAATAGAGTTAATGGTACCAATGAATGTGTCATTACAAATTTTCAGTGATTACACTAGTCATGATTATACAGAGGTTTCAGACAGGACAAGAGTTTTTTATTTATTGAGACTTTACATTATGTTTCTTTAGGACAGCTTTGCTCATAAGTTATGAGCGTGATAAGGATGTTGGTCCATCTCATTGTCCACCTCTATAGTAGTACAGCTAAACACATAACATCAGTGCCATATCAGCTTATTATTCTATGTCATTTGTATTACAATCATGGCCATGATTCGCAGGCAACTTGTCCATAGGTATTCCCACCTATTGTGCGGAAGTTGTGGGATAGGCTCCAGAAACCCCCATGACCCACGAAAGCAAAAAAACAGTTTGTAACATGGCAAAATGAAAAAATGTTTAAGTTGGAAAAAGAAATTTTTATTGTTGTAATATAACTTCTAATTGTACTGCATCAGTCTCATCATGTTCACTCAAGTTAGGTAAAACAGAGAGAGATGTACCAGAAAATCTGTCTGTAATCTCATCTCTGAAATAACATAATATTGGTTCTAGATGCTCTCTAAATTCTGGATATGAAGTTTATACGGTTTGTATAGGCAAAGTAGACATTTCTGGGTCCTGTGCATTGGTATCCTCTATGGGCCCCTCCCCTAATCCATGCTGGTTATTCTATAATCTTCAAGGCTTTGCAGCTACATGACAACAATAATAAAGAAAGAAGCAGAGTCCCAGGTGAGGTGTGCCTGTTTAATTAAAAAGGATGAAAGTGCTGGACTCTATGAGATACAGTACATTCTTCATGGCACAATGTGGCAGTCTCAGTAGATGAAGTTACCATGGCTTCGGCCTTTGTGTTCACATGACATGCAAGCATGATCAATGAATTTCTCCGTCAGGTAGAAAAGCAGAGTCGGGACAAAACTTCAGCACACAGGAGGAGCAGGTGGAGTCTCAGATGGTTGTAAAGGCACCGATCACCTGGGTCCCTGAAAGCACCGGAGAGCTTCACAATGAATCTGTGGCCCCTGTAGGCTGTGTTGGTATGATGAAAGCATGTCTAATAAGTAGCAATTGTGGAATATATCAAGTCACCTGTATCACAGGCATTAAACTAGGCTCAAAAAGTGATGTTGTAACTAATTATATAAGAAGAACTTCACTTTGTGGGGGTAACTTATTGGTTAATAAACCAATTGAATGATGTTGATGACTAAAATAAAACTGCAATGTCCCACTATTGTTGTTTGTACCTCCTGTATGACGTTTTAAGTTTTCACCTTTATCCGTTTGGTTAGTTGTTGGTCAACTGGCCTGTATGTTTGTTAGATTACACAAAACCTCTTGTTAATGAAACAAGGTGGGAGAAAGTTGCATGAGTCGGGAAAAATCTTATTAACTTTAGGAAGCCAAGAATTTTTTTATATCCTTCTATAAGTTGGTGAGGCAGGACTTTTATTTAACTTTAGTTTCGTAATCATAAACTACAGACCTGATTTCTATTGAACTTTGTGACCCAGGTCTGTCTGTTTGATTTGGCAAAAGTTTTATGTCGGATGCCCTTCCTGACACAACCCTCTGTATTTGGAACCGGCACAATAAGACACTGGCTTGTGACCTCTTGCAGCTTGGGCGTGTTATTCCAGTCAAATACTGTGGACCAAACTTAGACCACCTGTACTTCACACACACTGTTTTCCTCGTTGTTAGTCTAGCTATCAAAAATGTGACCGATCTACATTGCAGCCACTTCTCGACATTGAAAACAATGCATTGCTTGTGCACATCGGTTTTGCAATACCTTCTCAGTTGTCAGTTTGGATTTGAGTATGTCTGGTACATTTCTGACACTATTACACGCCTATAGGCTGTCAGAGAGCTGCAATAAGGTGAATATTCATCAGTGTGAACAGAAGTTCTGCTTTCACCAGGTTTGATCCCCCTCAGTGCATGGAAAGAATCTCCAGAAGCCAATCCCTCCTGACAAACATCTGTTTACCTCTGGGTTGAACAAGAACCTAGGAAAGGGTTCTGCACTGATGCTGTAATAGTTAATATGAGTTGAATTTATTATTACCAGTAAAGCTGAGAGAGGTCTGTGTTTGCTGTAGTTTTTTGATGTAACAAATGTCCTTTCTTTACAACTTTGCAGAGTTTAATAATGTTCTATTTACTTCTAGAAAGGATGACTAAAGATGAGGTACCAGCTCCTGCACACCACAACCCGGAGGTGTTTGTGTTCCCTCCTGCTAAAGGTAGATAGGTATACAGTAATCTCTTGCCCATCAACGCTCGCGACTTCACTTCATCGCAGAGTTTTGGTAGGTAGTTACATGATACCGTATATGCATTCTATTGGTTGACGGCATCTGAAAGTGTGCTACGTTCTGTGAGTCTCTGAACGCAGTGCACTTCCGTGAGACACAAAAGTGCTTTAAACAGTTGATAAGAGTGTGGGAAAAGGTAATACAGATAGAAGGTGGTTTAATATCATTATGGGGAGGGTTCATAAACGTTTAAATTACCGTAAATAATAAGATAAGTAGATTGTCGCTATATCACGGAATTCGTTTTTCTCGAGTGGTTCCTGGAACGCAAGGAACGACGGTGCACTGCACACCATTTTAGGTACACATCTCTGAAACCTGATGAGATATAATCACAAAACAAAAGGCAACATTTTCAGGTAGCCAGAGGCACAAAAATGTGTAGGTCAGGGTAAAATGTTGAATTCAGAGGTGTCGCGGGATGTTGCAGTCTCTGACTGCGTTGTTTGTTCTTGTTTCATTTATTAATTAATTCATCTCCCACTGCAGAGCCACCCATATACACAGACAAACACGCATGCACACACTCACAGCTATGGGCATTTAGTGCGTTAAATTTCACCTAATTGCACACAAGTAATACAAAGAGGTTATGTTTGAAATCCTACAGTCAAATGAGTATTGCACATATTCTGTGTCAGTTTTAGTGTAGTCAGATTATGTCTGTCTGGGTGGTTTCCTGGCATTAGGTTTTTCATCATTTCCTCACTTTAAAAAGACATATTCTTAGAGTTTAGAAAGTTTAAAAAGCAAACAATACTTGGGGTCAAACTTGCAGATAAAGTGTGAAGAGGCTAGTTCAGTGTGTACTACTCGTAATTATACACAACAAAAGCTGCTATCCATCTCCTCCTTTGACAGAGAGCAGTGCTCAGAGTCAGGGAGTTAAGTTAAATGTGAGGGAGCAAAAATTGCTTCATTGCTGCCCTGGCATTACCTATGCAGATCCTTATCAGGAAGGCCAGTGACTCTATTGTGGCTGTTTTGCTGGCCTTACAATGGCTTTCTGTGCACCCATGCTACCAGGAGATTGGCGGAAATTATATTCTTTTCATGCTTGGCTAGGCTGCAGCTTAGAAACAAGCTGCTTATGGAAGCCAGGGGAAGATTGCTGATAATAGGAGCTTCACATCCAGTTGACCTTTTTCCTACTCTCTTTTCCTCCTTCACTATAGCTCAATTGCAGTGACAGGAGAAAAGGAAACAATCTGTCCCGTAGAGGACACACAACCTGCACCATTTAAGCTAAAGCCTTGGCACTGAATGGCAAGGTCTTGGCTCCTTGCAACCAATACTGTGATTTCCACTGGGCTAAAAAGGATTGACTGGGCTTACTCATTATTTATGTCTGTCAATTTCCACATCTCCTTGCATCTTGTTGCCTACAGCTGGGATTCCAGACCATCAGGTCTTGGACCTTCAGTTGGCCATGGGCTTTTTGCCACATGGCAGCAAAACATCTGAAAATCCTCAATTTTATCAACCCTTTGTACAACATATAAATACAACTCTATGCGATGAGTTACAAAACATTCCAAGAAAACTATACAAAAAGTTAGGTCTTTGTAGCATAATATTAAACTGGTATTTATTAACAGATTTTTTTGAATTATTTGTTGTGAAACACAAAAGGAGATTAAGAAAAATATTGGATTCAACTTCCAAATGTAAAGGTCAATACTATCCAATCTATAATTAACATGGTCTTTCAACATTTTTCACAACGAAAAGAAATATTGGCATGAGACCACTGAAGTCGACAGCAGCTAAAAGCAATTGGGTGAGTTGCATAAAAATGTGCAGGGTAAAAGTTTTCTAAAGAATTTCATTTATTTGTTGGTTTGTTTGTTTGTTTGTTTGTTTGTTTGTTTGTTTGTTTGTTTGTTTGCTCTCTTGCTTGCTTGCTTGCTTGTTTGCTTGCTTGTTTGCTTGTTTGTTCAAAATGGGGGATTCTGGTTTTGGAAATAGTTGATTTTTTTTTTTCTACTTTTTTCAATAAATAAATTAATCTGTTCAGCTTAATTTGCTGGGGTTGCGTTAACTAAAATTACAGCTACAATTGGAAGCAACTGAATTTGAGTGACAAAGATGAGCTGTTTTTTGTGCGCTGTAGGCAGGTACATATAAAAATATTTACACTTGGTACTCAATGTGACACAATTATCCATTTACTGTAGTTATTTAAGGTAAAGCTTGAGTCCATATTCTCACCTGTTCTTCCTCTGTGCTGGATTGGGGGTCTGGGGACTCATCCTCCACTGCAGTCACTTGAATACTGGATCTTGTTTACTTAGCAGCTGATGGTAGGAAGTTGTCCGAGCACCAGGGCTGTTCTGCTGAGCTGCCCTGATCACACCTGTTCAAAATCCTTTTGGTGGTAGAGCAATTCTTAGCAGGTCTTTTCCAAGATGTCTGAAAGTTTTGTCTGTCAAGATTTAACTCTTGGACAACCAGTTGATGACATCTGACATGGAATATGATGCATTTCTGTAGATGAAACTACAGAGTAGTCTGAATGAGCTCAACCTGTAACATCCACAACTGTGAAATGCTACAAATGGACATGAATGCAGCAGCAACATAAATCCATCAACATCCAATAAAGTAAAATATTGACAGGAAACATTTCACCATCAAAATATAGAAAAATTGAGTAATAAATTAAAGAAAAAATCATGGAATGTTTGTTGACGTGGTGAGGCCACACATTTCTGACTGTAGATGATCTTAGTAAATGCAGTGTGATCTTAGTAAATGCAGTGTGAATGCAGTGTAAAAAGGTCAGTTGGGCTTGGCTGTAAAGCTGCAAACATGACCTAAAAGTTTTCAAACCAGAGATTTAAACAGTCCTCATTTACCAAGTACAGAAATTCAAGCATGTGAATCTGTCTCAGACAAATCAATATAGGATGAAACTGTATGAGCTGAATGGAGTCATGCTGTGCTTCCAAACAAGTCACCATCATTTTTAGTTCAGAAGAATGCTGCGATGTGCATGTCCTCATGTAACCAGTCACTGGTTCTTCTGCTGACTCTGAACCAAGGCCACAGGAGATCCACAACGTTTTTTTGGAAAATGCCTTGGTGGAGCGTGCTGGTCAGTCCTTTCAGGTCGCAAGTTTTCTCATTACAGTGAAGGAGTTCAGAAACTTCAGAAATACAGAAGTATTTAAAGAAATGTTTGTCTATTCATACAGAGGAAGTTAATAAAACAAAAGTCCTTTTAAGGCTACCTCACAAGGCCAAAGCTGAAAAAAATCATTAATGAAAGTCCTGTCAGATAAATAAGAAAGACACACTAGACTTGATCTGCTGTGAACTTAAACCATTTATTTAATAAATGTGAGTCGTTACCCTGAATAAAATTCTTTCATCCTTTTCATTAATGGGATTTAGGAGTTTCTATTGATATAAATTATGTTCACCCTTACAACACACAGTCCTTACAATCTCTTCATTATGAAGCCATGCTGAACACTGAGTGGACCAGTCCAGCTCAAGTGTTTGTGCACATTGAAATACTTTGTCTGCATTGGTTTCAGTGGTGTAAATGGTCATCAGTAAAGCTAGAAAAAGCCTTTGTATTCCAGGGTCTAAAATGTGTGAAAGCCGCTTTAGTGCCATGTTATTTGTAGGTCACCGGTAGCCAACATAGGGAGAATGTTAAGATTGAACAATCCCAGTAAAGTGACTTATTTTATGAAATGAAATGTTCTGAATGCTGGAAGCTTCATTTCTATTGCATCCAACATTTAACCTCTAGCTGTCAGCTTTAACAATAGGAGATGTGTTGTCTTGCTGCCTGTGTGCGGTTCACAATTTGACAATGGTGTTAATAATGTAGAGAGACAACTCAACTTGTCTGAAATATCCTTTACATTTCTGGTTTTGTGGAATCCTATTCTATCCATGAGACTTTCACACAAAACTCTCAAAGAGTTAAATTTATGTAGTCTCACATTTATCCACCCTTTCAGATAAAACCAGGAATAAATGTGATCCAGGAGATAGCTCCAGCCCTCATATGGGGGCCAGTGGTTGCAGGGGATATGTATATCTGCAGATAACGCCTCCCGTTCAGAAACAGTATTTACCAGGCCCTTTTAGATACACATCAGCTGTGAAGCCATGGGTCCAGCCTTCATTATGCTGTGTGAATCTTCCCTCATTTGGCAAGGATAGCATCTCCTTTCTTCCACCTCCAAATACCCCTATCCACATTCTCATTCGCTCTACACAGCTAACAAGCAAGATGTTGCAGTTGATGGTGGCAATATAGCTGGAAACAAATGTCTTTGTTAAGCCTGTTCTCTGAGACCCCCCAGTCACTTATGACAAACCTCGAATGAGCCGAGGAATCAAAAGGTGCTCGAGCAGACGGTACAAAGTCAGGGGGTGTGACTTGAAGAAGAACAATCATTAGTTGATTCATCAACTAATAAACTAATAAAATTAGTTAGCTCAATGAGGCAATGAAGTCGTGTCAACTTGATGGCTAGTTCATTCAACAGTTACGTCCTTTTCCATCAATGAAGGAACTTTCTATTTAGTGGATGCAACTTAAAAATATGCACCATATCAATTAATCTACTCGTGATGAGTCAAATCAAATTGTCATTAATTTAACAACATCTACATTTGTCCTGACAAGCACTTTGAATTTGTATTGATTAAACCTTTCAGGGGCGGCACGGTGGCGCAGTGGGTAGCGCTGTTGCCTCACAACACGGCGGACCCGGGTTCGAGTCCCGCTCTGTGCGGAGTTCGCATGCTCTCCCCGTGTCTGCGTGGGTTCTCTCCGGGTTCTCCGGCTTCCTCCCACCTCCAAAAGCATGTGCTTTAGGTTGATTGGCCGGTCCCAAATTGACCCTAGGAGTGAATGTGTGTGTGAGTGGTTGTTTGTCTCTGTGTGGCTCCGCGGTACACTGGCATCGTGCCCGGAGTGTCCCCCGCCTCACACCCTGAGACTGCCGAGATAGGCACCGGCTCCCCCGCGACCCGCATCAGCGGATTCAGCGGGTTAAGATAATGACTGACTGACTAAACCTTTCAGTTAGCCCAACTACATAATGTGTGCTGTATTAAATTTTGCAAAAAAAAAAAAAGTAACCTGGTTGCCTTGGAAATTTAAGTTCTCCTAACTTATTTGCTTACGTTAACACAACAAATGCCCTTTATGAAAAAATAGTTGAACAAAATTGGTTTGTAACGATAACATACATGTAAACATGATGTACAAGTCAGAAAGGACATTTATTTAACAAAGAATAACAAACCTGTCAACAGTTTTCCAGTAACAACAACAACAATACTAACAACACTAATAAATCTACAAGCTCTGCAAACATAGTCGATAGACAAGGGAGAAAAATGGAAACTTTAGTAGGTTATCAGAGAAAGGAAGGAAAAAAGAATCCTAATTTCATGTCTGTGTATTATCTTTAAATAATAGAATCATCCTCAAACTTCATGTCTTTAAAAAAAACACTAATAGCATCAAAGTTGTTCTGACGGCACCCGTCATCATGAAGTCATTCTCGAGGAAGCCATCAGTATATGACATTCTCACTGATGACCCCTCTCACAGCAGTAATTAAAGACACTCCGTCCTGAGCTTACCCTCATCATGCTTATCACAACTGGAGACAGAGAGACATGCTTATTAGATAGACGCAAATGATCTCATTCTGCCCTTTGCACGAATGCTTTACAAAGTAGAGCAGACACTCAAA